>CANUEZ040000110.1:1982500-3182500 GCA_948099385.1 Fasciola hepatica
ATGACTGACGCTTTTGTGCGTTCAAAAGGATTGAGTTTTACTGAATCCAACACATATTGCGCTTCGTCGACAATGTCTGGAAGAAGAACTACGATGACAATCCGCAGTCACATTGCGAGGGGCAAAAGTCACACAAAACAAGTCCTGAGGTTAGTTTCTCGAAATGGTGCGAACGGGACTTCAGGTACAGTCATCTCAGAGTCAGAACATTTGGTTCCCTAATTCCGAAAATTGTAAAATAAAATGGGACGAAATTCGGAAGAGCAAAATACCAGTGAAACTCATCTTGTCTACCAATTCGTTGCTAGATCAGGCGGGCAAACAACAAACAGCCATTTAGCATCGAACAACATACAAACTACCTAAAGCCAAGTAATAATTAGCAGTGTTTATCTCTAGGTTATCTCTAGGTCACTGCATGATGACGCTTCGCGATCACTCGCCATCAGTCAACTACAAGTTTGCTCATTTCACCCAGATTGTACGGTGGAAATGCCAAAAAGAGAGCTTCTTTTTTTGTACGTTCAAAGTATAGGCGCTGGTAAATTTATCGTGTTGAGGGACTGACTTTTGGTATCGTAATATACCCATCAACTGAGAAATTTGCTCACACGATGACGATGAAAGTTGTGATTGTGGAGAGGAGTGCAAAACAGGTACTATTCATCTTTGATCTCACACTCGATGACTAAGCAGGTCTCTCGTAACCACTTATTTATGGGTTACACCCTTTCACATTCCAAAGATTTCGGTAAGTTAACTAGCTTTGGAACTATGGTGGCTGAAGGTATGTTTGCATGCCGTAATTCGTGTGCCTAAATCTGATATCCAACATGATGCACATAATGAAACTCTAGCGAAAATCAATGCAATATTTGACTGAAAATTTCCGGTAAAACATAGTTTCTTTACATCTAAGTGTGTTTTCACTGACTGTGGTGTTATGTGCATGCAGACAACCACCATGAGACAGTACATGTGTTAGGAATGTTCTCATTTTTGTCGGACCTGTTCTCGTATATTGGCAACTACCCTCGATCCCCGGTGGGTGCCACGATAACGACAATACTCAACAGCGCGCAAACGAACAGAAATGGAAAAGCTGGAGCGGGACAACATGTACTGGTCGAGAGTAAAACAGAGAGCACAGATGGACCAAGTGCGCAATCGAATTCGGTCATTGTTCAGTTAAACAAAATTGTTCGTGTGTGTATGTGTGTGTGCCTGACTGTCACATCAGTAACTCTACAAAGCCCCGAGCAATTGTTATGTGTAGTTGGCTGGAATACACCAGAGTATTGACCAGAAGAGACTATGCACTGCGTTTGTTCACATAACTTCTGTAAAAAACCGTGTGGTAAATTTCACCACTTACCGTGATCACAAAATGTGCACTCGAACAAGCGAGGGGAAGAAGATTTCTCACTGCAGTTTTCGGATAGATTGCCGATATCCTTATAAACATGACAGAGGTAATAGGAGTGCTGTTTGAAATACAAATACTAAGTATTGTTCTTTTTTAGTCAGAGCGAATGTCATCTAAGATGTGACATAGTCTTATTTGCACTTGGGATTTCCAAACTATTCCAGAACTGGAACACAGAAGGTTGAAAAATAGGTCTGTTAAATTATGACAATGGTGGCAAAACCCACAACCACCGTCGGAGATCTATTTAAATGTCAAAAACGGTTACAAGATAGACCTGTGGTGATATCCACATCACCATATCCGGCCAGATATCTCAGGCATTCCTGTGAACTGTCCAGTTTTATTCTCACCCGCAATTAGATGCTCGTGGTGTTCATGTGAATGGCAGTTTCATTCGTAACAACCGTTTGTTGCAACTTTTATTGTTCTTCTTTCGTGAAGTGCATGATGAGGTAAAATATTTAGAACACAATCCGAATTTGACCTTCACCCCTAACAATTACACGCTGAGCTACAAAAGTCCAAGATCGATCTCATAAAATGTCTAATTTTGTCGTGTGTTCCACGAAAATTTCCGATGCTAGAGAAAAGTTGTTTGGACGAAACAGTTTGCAATGGAGAAGGGCTTTTCAATGTGCACTGCCTACCTACTTTATAGGGAGTGTGACGAAAGGCGGTTATGAAGTCCTATTGCAATTGCTTTTTCCTCGTGAGAAAAGGAGGATGCTTGGGATAGTTATGGAAAACAGATAATTTATAACCAATACGGTATGACAAGATCATTCATGAAATGTATTTTTGCTTGAAATTATTGGTCCTTTCGGCAAATGCGCAGAGAATTCAGTGCCCCGCTGACAACGCTGGGAAAAATGCAGCTCCTAAATGGTTTGTAATAGTCACTCTTCATCTGATGACATTTCATGTGAAAATGGAGAATACAATTTCCCAGGTAACTTCACGGATATAAATGAGCCAAAATACATCCATGCGTGAAGAGCATTAGAAAAGAAGACAAATGGCCTTTGAGATTCGAACGCGTCTTCTTTTTGACCTCGAGGCAGATAGCCATCAAAATCTCATCAGTTGACCGAAGGCAGTTGGTTTATAGATGGGAAACACCCTCTGTATTTAGTGCTACCAATTTACCATAGATATTATCTATAAAGGGGTGGAAATATACAGTGGGGCCCGAGTAGAAGATACAAGAGGTGTGAGTGGAATGTGTAACACGTATTCGTTCTGGAGGAGTTTCTGGGGTCAGTGCTGTAAGGGGAAGAGTTAGGCTGATGTTCCTAATGTTCGAAATCATTATCTCCATCAACTTTTAATGATATTAGTACATCTTGAAACTTGGGTCATCAGCCACCATTGTGAATGGAAACCCCTCCATGGTTTCTGTGGGCGGCCTATGCACTTTAGACTCCGATCGCTACACTCAGCTACACTAAGACAGCACTACGAGCCAAGTGACTGTATTCGATTGAATGGAAAACATGGTACTGAAATCGAAACTAGAATATTCCTGAACTAGAGCATTCAGTCAGGTTTCGTCCATGGAGAGGCGAATAGGTTGATACACACCAATGATTTCGATTTATTGATCTTTGATCCATTTTGCCGGACTGATGGCAGTTGTTCTATTTGCAAACATGATTAGGCCTTGTGGTTTGGCAGCATATTGATTAGTAATATGCATCGGTTTTTTTTGCCAATCACTGAAATGTTCGGAAATTGGCCCCTTAAGTCTACCACAAACCAATGTGCAGTCAAAATATTGGCCCTTCTATAGAGCACACAATCGTTCAGTCATAATTTTCCCCAGCTTCTGTCATCTTTTCTTTTTATGGCTTACCCGGTAGGGTTCAGATAGATCGTTTCTTCTTAGGCTTGATCGGATGTAGTCAATTTGCCCATCACGCGGTCATAGGTTTTCTGAAAATCGATCGATCGGATTGACCCCTTCACACGCCCTGGCAGTTTGCATCTCATGAAAAGATCAGATAAAGTGCATTTTTTCATCTGAGAGTTCAGCTTGCGCAGCTTAATACACAACCTGAGCATCACTGTCAAAAACATGCACTTGATACTGACCACAGATCAGTGTGCTGGGATTCGCAGAGTCAGTCGACGCCATGTATGCTGTGCGTCGGTGAACACACGAACAACTGACTGTTGGGGTGTATCTTTTACAGGAGTTCAGCTCAAACGGGACGTATAGAAAAGGCCGTGGTTGACACCGGTCTGTTTTCTTTCGTGGGCCTTCTCCACTTGCTTTGGTCTGTCTCCGAGATGATAGAGAAGAAAATTACGACTTAAAAGTGCGGTGATCGGAATAGCACGTAACGCATATTGACCTGTGTCACAGGTTTGCTGAGTACGGCTGCCATGACGGATAGCTAAAGTGGTTGTTCGTTTGCCTATTAGAGACACAACATGTGCTCCGAGTTGACTGCGTGAATGAGGGACGAAAATCTAGGGCCGGATCGAGACGGTCGTTAAAGTGAAAAGGTTACTTGGACTCACTGGGATAACCGCGGTTCATTGTGACTAACACTCAATAAACTTCTTGATTGAAGGTTGGGAAAAATAAGTAAGAGGTCCGTGAGAGAAAGAGTCACAGGTCCCCTTAGGCCAGCGGGATGAATATATGCTATTATGCCAGAATCATCTGAAGGTGGTGAAACACAACAGTAATAGTAGTCTGTTGCGGATTCTTCGTTTTTGAGAAGTACAGATACCGGCGGGATAGACTGAAATGGCAATGATGGGAGTTCGTGCTGATCCTATGATTTGATGACATCTGGCTGAAGCTGGTGGTTTACCCAGTGCATCTTCATTCATTTAGGGCGTAGCGATTAAGGTACAGTAAACGAGTGCATATCATGACAACTAGAACTTAATTCGTTTACTTTGATCTTTCTCTCTGTGTTTCGAACTACCGTCTGAGAGGGTTATGGCGAACATATAGGTGCGTCTTATGTTGACCTTCTATATGTAACTCCAAGTCTGTGAATACGTACTGACGAACTAGCTAGTTATTTCAATTTGGACTGCATTACAGTGGGTGATCAAAACTGACAACAGAATGTGGGTTAGTTGTCTCGCATCTGCTCTACGGTCTCGCTTCCCAGTCACTTCACTTTCTAAGCAGATTTCTTTCTGGCTGATTAAGTGGTGTGTTGGCAGGAATAATGAGATGAAAGCGGGTGTGGAGAGTAGCTTATTCTACAAAGCCTCCTAACTTCTGATCTGTGTCACTACCAAATACATTACATGTATCCCTATATACCGTAGTTACCGATATAGTTCAATTAAAAATCGAAATGACTTTGTCATTCAGAAATCTAAGCGACTATTCGGTTTACTAGAACTTCCTGCTTATAACGCAAGTTTATTCCAACTTTTTCAGTTTTGTCAACTTAATTCAGGTTGTGGTACTGCAGCACAGTTTGTCACATAAAGCGAAGTGCTACTCTGTTAGAAAACTAAATAGTTTAGAGCGGAAGATACCACTAGATCGTGATATAAATTTAATGGACTTTCGCAAAATGACAAAATCTTTCCCTAGGAGACCGTCAAAAACGGTAGGGGGAATCACGGAATCGAATAGAATTGGCTGGGAATGAAGAACAACTATGAACCTCCAGTTAAAACCCAATACACAACTGCTTGAAACGAGATACTTTGGTAAAATTCGTAAATGTTCTCACCCATCAAATTCTCACTACAGTGTGACTGAGACAGAAGTTGGATCGATAAAATAAGGTGACCTCAAGAGGTCTGGGATTTGGTTATCAGCTTGTATGAGGACAGATTAGATAAAATACCAACTCAAGTGCCCAAGCGAACGCCTCGTTTTTGTGTCCTGGATAGCGATCAGGATCTTCCTGGGATGTGAAGTGATTAACGTATTTCAGCGAAAGTTTGGAGAAGCTCGCGAACTGTATCAGAAGGAACAGTCACCAAATTTCAAGGAACTGCTATGAAAATAAAATTTGCTGGATTTTTACTACCAGCCATTTTCCCCTTGGATTCTTTCGCCGTTCTAATGCAAATTAAGGGGCAGCACGAAGTATATCAAAAATTACACCATACGGGCAAACGATCATGCACACAATAGCTACGGTTTCTGTGCATTCCGCCAGAACAAACTTTCTATGGTTTTCCAAAGTAGTCACTCTAGAGCAGTTGGAAGAGAGGACCGCTGAGTGTGTAACGATTATGATCCATCCCTATCTGATATATTGACAAAGCCCTCTGAATTAAATTATCCCAACCAGCCACGCAATATGCACATCCAACCCGTAGTCAGATTGGTGATACTGATTTGGCTAATTAATGAAAGGCCCATCTAATCGGAACACCTGTCGTATCCAATAATCAGTATTAGATAGACAGCATGTGCGTAAGGAAGAACGCGTATTCAAGTAAGCCTTACGGTAAGCGGTAGTTTGGACTACCACTACCTTTTGTAAAACAGTTGGTTAACTGATCTCTGGTTGAGGATGGAATAACGGTTGTAGCTGGAGTACGTGGCAAGTTTTTTGCTACAACTCCAAATCCATCATTTTATTATTTAACACAGTACGAACTATTTACGGTTCCCGATGAGCGAGAATAAAGCACGGTATTAGGGAGGCTACACTACCTGATTTGCTGCGTTGGTGGCAATACAAAAAATGGTTCGCGTCAAGGACTTTTTGCAATAAGAGTTTTCACAACTCCAAGGTGTTTTATATGCACCACACGGATCATATTTTTCACTAGTTCACCAGTGCCACAAATTCAACTCTTCCTAATTGTACCATATACTCAGACGGAATTGGTATTCATAACTTTAACCTGTTACCGCATGCCACACAACTGTCTGAAAGTAATCTGGACCACTGGCTTCCCAACCTTTAAAATTTTTATTTTTCCACTACGGGGAAAACTGTACGTGGGGAATAGTGGTCCCTCCATCCAAGGTGAAAGAAGTTGTGGGAGACCTGCATCACCAACTTGGTCGTGTTGGAGTGAACTAGTTAGAGTTTGCTGTCTAGCAAAGACGTTCGAGCCTTTTGTGCTTCTTGTGAACACTGTGGTAGTTTTAAAACTCACAAAAGGCTTTTCGAGCACTGTTGCAACCGATGTCTGCAGGCTTTCCTAACGAAATGGTAGGAGTAGACATTATAGGTGCCCTACCAATGGCCCCCGGGGGCAATAGATATGCACTGGTGTTGGTTGATTGTTTTACCAAATGGTGCAAGGCAATATCCCCCTCACAGATTAAAGCAGCCTCGGTTGCTAGTGCAGCGGTTGATCCGTGGATTTGCCTTCGGGGAGCCCCTTGTCAAATACATTCAGACAGGGGCAATAATTTCGAAAGTACTCTGCCCCACGAACTCTATAAGGTGCTCGGTATAGACATAATGCGAACCACGGCCTACCATCCTCAGGGATATGGCCCAGTAGAAAGGATAAATCATTCGTTAAAGACACTACTCAAGGCATTCATTGACAAAAATATCGAAAATAGGGACCTCATCCTAGCTAAATGTTTTTTAGCCTATGAAAGTACATTCCTCTACCGGGCACTTTCCGCACTTCTTATTGACTGACTGAGAGGTACGCTTTCCTTCTGACACAAGCTTGCCAGTTGTTGAACAAATTCCCATCCCGGTCACGGACACTACGTGTGCCATCTGCTAGGCTCATTTTGACAAGCTCATCAACTAGCTCGTGTGTGCATTTAGGAGCTGCCTACAGTCGCCAAAACGAATACTACGACAGGAAAGCATTTGGGCACCTGTTCACGTGGAACCACTGGTCTGGTTGCACATGACTGCACCGGGACCCGGAGTCCCTGCAAAGTTTCACAAAGAATGACAAGGTGCATTCGTCGTCGAACGGGTTCTTTCTGAGGCCACCTGTCTGATCAAGAATTCTACCCCATTGAACAATAAACCGATGGTGGTGCATCTCAATCATCTCAAACCATATATCCCAAACGAAGTGAACTTACCGAGAGACGACGAGGCTACACCCCCGGGAGGCAGAGCTAGAACTAGAGGTCCCAGCAGAAAGTGGCACTAGTAGGGCACCGGGGATGGTGCTAAGGTAGTGGAGGGAGTGGTGCGGAGTGACAGTATGTTGAGTTTTAGCGGGACAGTTAACTACGACAAACTCAATCAGGCTGTCTTTCCTCTGCTTTGCAACTGGTCAAATCGACTTTTTGAATCCGGACCTGGATAATACAACATCAGAAGACAAGAATATTGAACAGTGAATGCTCACGTAATGTATTGCTATTACATGTTCTCACTCTGTCATTTTTATAGTATCTTTACGAGCTATTATACTTCATTTTCGAATCCCCTCTGTCTTCTGCTTGCGTACTACAACTCCGAGATATTTCATGTGGTTTATACGTGCGAGGGGAATAGAACCAACGGTTGAAGTGTCTTCAATGAGTCGGGAAAAATTGGTGGAAATTTTGCTTTCTTGACATTTATTACTGTTCAACAGAAGACCAGATTGATTAGAAAAGCTCTGAATATGTAAAAGATTTATAACGAATTCGTCGAAGTCTGATCTGTTTGAGACTGACCTAGCCAAAACTACGTCATCAGCACATTTAAGGTTGCGAGCTGGGTGGAAGACAGCTAACGAATGTTGAAAACAAATACTGAGAAAGGACAGCACCTTGAAGTACACCGGTACTGGTTGAGAGATGTTCGGAGACTTTTCTGCCTACTTTGGTGCATTGTGCTCTTCCAGAGGAATGCTCTTTCAACCGGCATAGTAAATACGTAGGGCAGCCGAAAAGTTCTAGTTTTCTGAGAAGAAACGAGCGTGGTACACTATCGAAGGCCGACGTGCAGTCAAGAAAAGCACATCTAACTGACTCGCTGGAATCATTGAGGGATTTGGCTATATGGTGCACAATGAACGCTACTGCGTCAACTTGAGAACGCTTGGATTTATACGCAAATTGCAACTCATCGGTTAGGGCTACTCACCGTGGTCTGAAGACGATGCAGCAACACGCTCTGTGCAAGTTTCAACGCTGACGGTGATAGCGCTATTGGTCGACACATTTCGGGTTCCGTCTGGCTATGAGATTGTTTTAGTACATGAATAATTGTAACTGGACTCCAACAATCGGGAATGGAATGTGATTCTAGCGAATGGTTATTTACCGAAGTCATTAGACCACATAGAGAATCAGCCCCTTTCCTGAGCGGCTCCTTTGGAAGACCGTCTGAATCAGTTGACTTGGCTACCTTTGTTGATTTGAGTGACGTAAGAACCTCTTGAAATTCAGACAAGACAGACGACGGGAAAAAGTTAAGAGGGCCGTCTGATGGACAAAGAAAACGGACATTGAGACGGTTTACATCTACACTCATTTTTGGGGATTTCTCCGTCTGACCGCAGAGAAGCTTGATTCCACGCAACTTGTGTTTCATATTTCGGGAGTATAGGAAATGCCGACAGAAATCATCATCAAGTAGTTCAACCTAAGATTTTATCAAAAGTAACAGTCGACGGACATCAGGTTTGTTTTGCATCCTGTAGGCTGATTTCTTCCTCCTGCGTAATTGTTTCAGGTGTGGAGAAGCCACTCTTCCAGATTGGAGGCAAACAGCTTCCATAGGACAGCAAGTATTCAAAATCCGCCTAATCACATCCGTTGTAAATTTATGGAAAAATGCAGAAGTGAACAGTCTTTCAGCCACAATGTGACAATAGACAATGAACGGTTGAGGAGTAATATACCCTCCGTGGAGATGGTCCTTTGTTTTAAGCGTATCCGTTTGGAATATGCAGGCAATAAATGGCGTCGGTGAGAGTATATTTTAGGTCTAGATTTAATATGCAGTGATCACTGGTGCCAAAGGGTGTACTTAGCCTGACAGAGGAAGGTTCTAGATGGTTGGTCAGGAAGTGGTCGGATTGGTAGTCACTACGAGTTGGAGTATGACAGGCATGGAGAAGATTGAAAGATGAAAGGGGAAGTATTGATGCGTGGTTAAAGCCTCCCACTATTATGTGAAGATTCTCATCAAGCACTGGCACAATGAAAGGAAGAAATGAATCATAGAAAATGTTAGCTGAGGTTTGTGAGCATTGTGCTTCTGTGTAAATGTTGCTGATGATGACTTGACCGAAAAGAAAGAATCTAGGGCAACATGATACGGCTAAACAATCGAGGCCATCACGAGTAGGAAAAATTACGGAGGACTTGCCGCACTACTAGGAACTGATATATATATATATATATATATATATATATAGTTTTCTGGCAGGGCAGTACCAATACCCCATCATAGCTCACCATGGAAAATGACCACGAACATCCAAATGTTTGAGTACAATGTGGACAAAAATTCTGAGGACACTCTGGAGAGGTCGAATTTCGCAACTTGCTACTGAAAAAGCTGTTAGTAGGCAAAACACAACAAGTACCACAAGGTAGTAATAAAGTCAGCCAGAAAATTGTGCGTGAAAATTGGACAGTAAAGGAGTTAATTAGCCCTGGTAGCACAATCTGTGCATCTGTCTGTGCCTAATCTGTGTAACGCACTTATTGTTGGGGGGGGGGGGTTGGATACCATTTCCCCGACCGGCCGTTGTTGAGCCGTAGTGACTGGTAATCACACTTCTGATAGCAGTGCGAAGAAATCAATGAACAAAGTGGATGTTTTGCAAATGGTATGCGGTAGTGACTGCACATGTATGATATAAGCTTTCTCTATGCTACAGTGACAGGCCCATGGATACGAATAATAGCTACCAGAAGGGTTTTTTTGCAAGTTGGCCATGGAAACAAGTGCTACTACGTTTCAGTCGGTTTCATTGTGGAGATAATTTCTTTGACAGACTGTTAGAAACTTGCTACTGTAGTAGTATAACATTGATGAACGGAATTAGCGTGTTTGGCAGATTCATAAGGGGTTTACTTCAGTTGACCGTAGCTCAAGTAAGTGTGTAGTGGCAAATGACATATTGGTATCAACAAGTAAATATACGAATACTGTGAAATAAACTGTTAACAAACTGGAACAAATGACGAAGTTCATAATATTTTTACTATATCCTCTCAACAGTTAATTCTATTACTTTCACTGTTTCAGGAACTGCCAAATGATCCGTAGTGCAATGACAAGTGATGAAACATCATTATCACAATTCATTGTACACTCTGAACTTTATTTTTCATAATATAGTACTCTTACAATGAAGTCAGACCTACGAAAGCAACTGGGAAGTGATTTCGCTAAATGAAATATGCGGAATTTCGGTTGAAAGAACGAACCACTTTGTTTTAGAAGGCTGCTACGTGAATGGATTATCAAGTACCGTAAGACTACACTCCACTTAGTGGTCATAAATTGCACGGGCATCACACCAGTTGACGCTGTTTTGTTTATTCCTCTTGTGGACGGCTGAGACCAATTGAAATGAACCCCTTTTCATAACGAATTTGTGGAATTAGGGCTGGTATTAGTGCGTTGTACAAATAGACAATAAGGTTTTATTCTTCGCTTAATTCATTAATCTATACGATAAATTTATGATTTCTTTCTCTGTAAGAATGTGTTTGTTAAGTGTTACTAATATAATTATCCCAAGTCCACTAGGGGACTTGACCAATATACTGTGGATCAATGGTTCTAGACTATACACCAACCCTCGATAAAGAGTTCATAGGTGATGTTTTCCTTCTAAGTGTAAGCCTTATTAGTGAAGATGAAGTGTGATAAAGTCAGTGGCCAAGAAGAGATTGCCGTCAGGAATGCAAACAGAATTTGCCCTCATTTCCTCCTCAGGGTTACCATGTTTGTACGATGAAATGTTTTCCGTGAAAATAACCTGGGCTATGCTAGAGAGGCTTCCATGGCGCGAGTGAACGTTAACTGTCTGGAAGATATTTGAAATACTCCAAAGTTAATCACTCTGATTGAAGTAGGCACTAGTAAAGACACAACGAAAATTTCCGGAACCTATAGTGCAATCTAATTCGCTTCGCATACGTTTCGCTTACGCGCTCTTTTTACTGCTACTTTTGATACTACTAGAGTAGAACATTCTCAAGAAAAAGAATATTCATATTCTTGAAATTATACGAACGGCCACGCTCACTTCTATTGCGTGGTTACGCACCACTGTGCCTTTACGACCGCACCACCTAGGAGTGGTGTGTTTCTTTGCTGGGGCTTAATCCAACAGTGCTTTGTGTAAGGGCTTTAAGCGCATGTGTTAGTTGCATAACGCATGTGATTGATCGTAGTAGTTATCAACATGTCGACATATTTCTTCTCACACCTCGACAATTGCTGTGTCAGCTCAAATCTTTGGATCGCCTACGATCAGTGATTCCTCGATCGTCCAATCCCAACGAAAAATTACCCATGAACAAAGTGCTGAAACTGTGATAGATGAACACTTTATATAGCATGGGGCAAGGAACGCATGGACATAAGTGGAGTTTTTATTGATTGCCCAGCGTGGTGCACTTATGTGACTGGATAATTTGGACCACAATATGTCATAAATGTGATTGGTTGGTGGGTTAGTGTGAAGGATAGACAGTAGATTGTCTACCAGAGAATTTTGGCACCAACATTTGCATTCTGGATCGGCCCTATCGTTGTCGTTACTTGCCACTGACGAACCTACCGATTTGACTTTCGGGCATCATATTGGTTAACGGTTACCCGACGCTGGACGTTATTGGTGTGGCACACCTTGATGACGATTCACGCAACCGACGTCATTGGCAACGAATCTGGTTTACGCTCGACCATCATCCTACGGTTCCTGCATACCACGGATTCTGCCCGTCAGCATCCTACAGCACAGCTACATTCACGTATTTAGCACGCATTCGCGCACACGAGTACCGTTTGTATGCCATCTCCTCCTTGACATTTTTTCGAAAGCTTTTCGTGCTTTCTAGCGGGGGGCTGCTGTAGTGACCTCGATCGTTTTGAGAAAATGACTATTTTCTGGACACCATTTTGGATCTATCTTCTCCACGATCTTTTCTGACGTTTGACATTGATCTCAGTGTTCTCCGGTTGCCTACGTTTTACTGGACTGACTTTTCCGAGGTTTCCGTCGACCTCGTTTTAAATCACTTTCACTTTCGGTCGTTCGCTCGCGGTTCGCTCGCGGTTCGCTCTCTGCACAGCCGTCGCGTTTCGTTCCGTTTTCCGTTCGGTGTATCTCTCGTATCGGTACTGTTTCGGTGCCACGATATATAGAATACACCTCGCATCTGTAAACCGACTTACGTCTTCTCTATTCGTCCGATATATGGGATATCGTTGGTATTCGCTGCTAGACCCGACAGGAGACACGTTCGCCAGCCGCTCTCGAACGTCTTCTATAGGTTCATGGGCACACGCATTACGACTGCTCTTCTACGTGGAATACGGGGGCTTCGTCATTGGTTCGTGTTCACCAAGCCCCCAGTCCGTCGGTTGGAAGAATACAGACTGCAACATCTCTGATGGCGTGTTTTCAGAGGGACTTCAAACTCCCTGACACCTCCCTTTTTTAGTTGAATGACCGGAGATCGGAGCGCACGTGAGTCATGTTGCGTGTAATACGCGGGCCTGTCACATGTTAATGATAACAAAGCACTTTCTTGTTGGTTGAAAGAACGACGATAGCCACCTTGCTGATAACCTATTTTCAGGGAGATTTTCGATGCCCTGACAACGACCAATCAGGTTGCCCTGTGGTTAGTTAGGATGGAATTCCGGTATTTACTATAAGTTTGATAGTACAGTATATTGCTTTGTGTTAGCAGTAACTCGGGTAAGTTGCGTACTGTTTATCAAGTTTAAACTGTTTTCATTCATAGGATGAGAAGAAATGGGACTTTAACGTGGATACTGAACATTTATACGTCTAACATTTTGACAGAATTTATCCCTATTCAATTTTTGTGACCCTTGTTCTCATTTTATTTCATTACGTGGGTTTATTTCTGTTTAGAACCGTGGTGAGTTCTGCTCGCAGGGGGAAACGGACGGTATCCGTAACAGACTCCTGACTGGTCACTGCCGGTGGGTGAATGACAATCGTAGATGCGATGAAGGGACGTTGACCAGCGAGAGGTAGAAATAGTTGGTAGCTTTCACTTCAGTTTCTCGACTCTAAGAGGGTAGAAAATGGGCACAGTCCCCTATCGTCGCTGTTCAAGGTGGCCTCAACATCACTGGCTTGAAATTGTCTGCCGGTATTGGGTATTCAATAGACAAGTGAACCAAATTTCACCGAAAACGTGGTGAACAAGATTTTCGAAGGATTTTTGGTATGGACTCAATTTGTGCTAGCAAGGTTGGTTCTGTGAACGCGTCCTTTGATGTGATAACTATCCATGATGTAGTTATTCAATATTATGCCTTTATGCTGTAACACACAAGAACCAGTGATCTTCTACGGGGGATCGCATTTGTCCGGTCTTCAGAAGCACAACAAAAAGAAACTTCATGAGCCGGGGCTCAGTGAGAGAGTCAGCAAATATGAACACATACTTTAGTCGAACAATAATATGGCTGCTTACTGTCCAACAGTTACAATACCGTTACGTATATATGTAACCTTGGATTATGTGAATAAATAAATGATTCGTACTTCGTACTGTGCTGTGTTCTGTAATTCATCCAGACTTGGGATAGTTGTTACCATTCATTCATTCTGCTTGGTCTTCACATATGGCATCACGAGCAGGAAGATTTAGGCAATGCAATACTGTAGTCTTTAAACTTTGGATCTACCCTTTGCCTGGTGCCAGGTTAAAGATTATTTGAACTTTTTGAAGGGTAACAAATCGTTTGTCATTGCTCTTCAGAGGAGCGAAAAACGGCAGTTTTCCCACGTGTTATGGGCAGGCCAGCCGATTCTGTTGTTAATAATCTGACTTTGCCGAAGAAACCACTTTCTTTGCATTAGGAAAATATCAAGAAATTAGTGCTTGATCATGTTATGCCTGTCAATTTTGAAGTTGCCGAAATAGCAAAATTTCAGTAAGTTCAGCGTGGTAATTACATGCATTACATACTTCATCTTCAGACGCAAGCTGCTGGATATGATTTCGGTGATCAGCTTGAAACACTACTGTTAGATCGACTCAAAGCAGACATGAACTGTTCTCGGTTGCAAGGAACTCTGTTCCTGTTACCAAACCCTACTCTGCAGAATGTGAGTGACGTCTGTGTGTTTACGCACAGCAAAGTGCTTGTCTGCTAGGAACCTGGTTAATTTAGGGCGGGAGATACCACTGGTTCGTAACGTAACTTTTATGAACCTTCGCAAAATGAGAAGACTTTTGCACTAGAAAGCCGGCAAAAATAATGGAGCAACAGTAAAGCCAAATAGGATTTACCTATTTGTCCAAGACTTTTCAAAGTCATCCGATGCACTTTACCAAAACGATAGGAGATTTGCTCAATTATGAGGTTACACGAACTTTGTCCAAAGTTACATTATACACGCAAACTATCATGCGCATAATAATTGCGGTTACTATGTATTCCTCAAGAACAGACTGAGGTGACTTCCACCCTTCTCTATCTGACAGCTTGACAACGTCTTTTGAACGAAATTATTCCAGTCACGAGATCAAACACTAGAGATTCAACCCGTAGTTCGGTTGGTGGTTGGTTTGGCAAATTAATAGTATACCACTTGTCAAAGATTATTAAACCCCAATATGTGATCACTTCATGGCATGGAAGAAAGGTGTTAAAAGCCGAACCAGTGCACCTGGCCATTTAGAGCGTATCAAGTTTCCACAGTGGGTTACACAACCACGAGATCTATCCAATCAGTGATCATGTGCAGGAAGATATGACTACGTGACATGAGAAGTGACACTTGTAGTTGCACAGCTTAACAGCCACAATTACATCATTGTCCATAGTTTGCTCATTGATTTTCAATCCCGATGATCGTTTTGATATTCAAGTTATGCTGTTGCTGAGAGACAGGAATCAGCGAACCACAGCAATCAATGAAGTGTTACTGGTTGTTTCAAGGGAATAAGATCCACCAAATACCCACAAATTCACCAGATCAATGTGAATATGCACGACTGAACCAAGAACAGGTCAGCGGTAAATACGGTGACAATGGATGATATACCGTCGCGCGAATGTTACTTAAATTGTTGTTTTACTCGGATTTTCCATAAAAGCGCTTCAAAATGGAACAACGCGGCCAGTTTATCAGCAACAAGCGTGCCCATATTGGTTGATATATCACCAACAACGCGGTAGGAGTACGTTGATAGCTTTTTACGATCGCTCCGCGCTAAAATGAACCATTTTTGGCATCTTAATTAGCAAATCTGGATATTGGTCATCGTCTCAAGCGGACAATCCGGAGCGTTTTTCGCCGGATATTAAAATCTAGCTACTTTTGCCGCTTCCAGTAGCATATATAGAAATTCGACCCTTCATGGGTGGATACACTTCCATTTAACTTCTAATCTACTAATTATTTTTTTGATTCAACATGTTTGTACAAACCCGTTCTGACTCTCTATAAGCGCGTAGTACCGCAGCCTAGGCGTTTTTGCTACTTAGGTTTGCATATTTCCGGAATGGAGTGATTTTAATACATCTTATCAGTCCGGTTACTGCATTATTACAACAGGCGTCGCGTCACGGAGCTGCCCACTACTGAACAGCTGAACCTGCACGTTGGTACAGCTAACATTGAGGAGTGGAATGAAAGGTCAGAACTACGGTACGGTACGCACAATTATATGAAGAAGGAGAATCAGACTGCTTTCCTGCAGATGGCTGGCAGCCGTTCATCGTACTCGTTGGATGAAAACCTTGCATTTCTAAGAACCCCTGTTACACTTCCATTCAAAGAGTTAAAAGCTCCGCTGCCAGGCCACGTAGTTCCATTCTATCTTCAGGTGGCCAAGATTGCAAAATCCTGTTCGCTGGATCGTGGTCCCTTGAGTTCATCTTGATGCTACAAACATAGGGTACAGAGTATAGTTTCGGAGACCAGTTGGAGACCCAGTTGCTTGACGGCTTAAATTCCCGTGTAAATCACCCAGAGCTATAAAAGATACGATTGCTAGAACCGATCTCACTTTCACTGAGGTCCGGTCAACTTGCGAGAAATTCAGTGGCTTATCAGAAGGGATTGTTGAACATTCTGTAGTGTTATACCAACAAGTTTGACATTGTAAACCACTTAGTTTGGGCCAAACATTTCAACCGAAGCTAATCAAAAAGATGATTCCCGAACACTAACCATGGCAACTGAGTCGTTGCTTTTCATCCTGCGAGTTCTGTCTAAGCTCTTCATGCCGCTTCCGTAATGTGGTATACCATTCTTGTGGGAATCCTGGTCATATTCGCAAGGTGTGCCTCCAATCCAAGTGCAAACTGACAAGTGCAACCCCAGAGGCTCCGAAATCTAATGACGATCCGGTGTACAAACTGGAGATTTCAAGTGAATCCAACCAATTTCTGTACAAATCAGTCCAGATCCAATGTTGCTGGAGATATAGATTCGTTGTGAATATCGGAAGCTGCGAGTCCGTCATTCCGAAGTCAGTGTTCAGCTTGATCCAGACCAGTGTGCCCAAACCCCTCATTGACATGTACATTCACGGTGTCACTGAACATCGGGTTTCACCGCTGAGAGAGACTACACTAATAGTTCTGTTGGAGTGCAACTATATCCAGGTACGATTCTTGGTTTTCATGTACAGTCCGGCGATTCTGTATCTGAAGGTCCTGCGTACGGCCAGCGAGAGGGTGTTCCGAAGGTAGTTACCAAAGTGGAACAAGACGGGCATGTGATTTTGCTGGTGATTTCATCTACGTGGGCGACACCGATTGTGGTGGCGATGGACAGTAAAAAACACACACCTTGGATAAGCGGTGATTACCGATTGATCTGGAATCTCCGTTTGCGGAGAAGCTCGGAGAGCATATTTCAAAATATGATCAGGTTGATGCCTAATTACAAATTCCGCCGCTCACAGTCAAGACCACCAAAAACCACCAACACTTCTTGGAGTACATTTCAATACAGTTCCTTCCCTGTTAGGGCTACACTTGTCATTAGAGATATTCCAGGCTGCTGTTGACGAGTTGGTACACGGTATCAATGAAGTGATGGCGTTTCAGGATAATGTGATGATTTTTGGGTCCACGAAGGAAAGACACAACCACAGATTACAGTAGCTGCTGGAGAGGTTCATGGAACGAAATGTATGGGTCAAAGTCCTTAAATGCGAATTCGGAGTCAACGAAATAGATTGTCCCCGTTTCACTGTTAACGAAAACGGATACCAACCTAGTCCACATCGTTTCAAACCCCTGACTGTATTCGAGCCACCGAAAAATCAGGCACGCTTGCGATCAATTCTGGGATGTTTGCAGTACTACTTCGGATTCATTACGAACTTTGAGATACGAGTCCAACCATTTTTTCTGACCCAGTCATCCAATGTGTGGCAGTGGGATGAGCAGTGTGAAAAGGCACCAGGAGGTTTTATTCAAAATATCTTTTACCGACTGCTACTGGTCCAATTCGCGCTATCTGTGTGGACCATACTGATCAGCGGCTGGTCCGAAGTGAAGATGGAAGCAGTTCTGGGACAGGAAGGATGTCCAATCATCTGCATCTTGCGTCCTCTCACTGCTGCAGAGAGGGGTCCTTTCCAGACTCAGAATACTGGTGCATTTCTCCAATGGTCTGAGAAGCATGTATAGGTGCAAGATCAATGGACACAGCATTATTCACAGAGTGAAGGGCATAAAAAGTGATATTCGCTTGGCAGCAATGTCCAGGTGTGATAGAATGCGCTAAAAGAACTGAGATTTGTGCTCTGAACACAACTCACGACCGAACAATAGTAAAAAAGACCAAAGTACCAGTATTCAAATGGCTGGGTAGGCGACTGAGAGTTGCTGCAAGAAGTCAAAAACGGGTGAGTGTCGTGCACCAGATAAGATGGCAGGAGATCAATATACACGAGTTATGTACAAGGGAAGGATAGAAGAATGTAACTTGTACGAGGCTAAGAATGAAAGAAAGATGCTGAAGTATCGGCGAATGCCAGAAATGCTGATGAAGAAATTGGGATGATAGAATTGCGAATGAGAAGTGTGGGGAAAAGCTGGGAAAGATATTCAAGATGCATGGCGAACTGATCGTGGTAGCAGCGGAGATGGAGGCCAGGTCATCATCATCCTGACAAGCCAGGAGAAGCTCTCGGAGGATTAGTTGGAACGTTTCTTGTCTCGATCGGAGGTGTCAGTAATTAATAAGAGAATAACCCTGGCATACAACGGCCTACTCTTAGGGAAAAATTGAAGAGGCAGTCAGGTGTGTATGGTTGCCTCAGCTGTTGACCACGAGGGCGTTGAAATGTGCTGCAATGTCAATAGACAGCTGGATTGCTGGGTAGAAAATCCCTGTTGAGGGCCGTAGTAGATGAGAGCAGATCAAACGGTCGGGTTATGTCGGCAGGAGCAAATGGGTACCGGTGAATAGTTATGGTGTTCGACACCATTTGGAATGACTCCGATGTCTGAACTGTCTTGTTTATCAGAATTTCCCAGTAATCCTCAGCGAAACACGCTGGTTAACAGCAGGACAGCTTGTGGGTGAGACCAGGTGATCAGACTGTTATCAAAGAAACAGGAAATAGGAGAGGTTGCAAACGGGTTAAAAATGAAATCAACGAGATCAGCTTCTTGCATGATATGTCATTTCAAAGAGGTACGACGGTCGAGGGATTCTGGAATCGGGAAAGAAAAGTATAGTAGCAGTTTGGAGGGTGATTCAGCTGAGGGTTAGAGTCAGCAAAATAGCAGATAACAATACGGAATTTGAAAAGGAGGAGGCATGATGGTGTCGCGACATGATTCAGAGTGGTGATAGTGACCTCTGTGGGAGTGAGGGGGATAAGAAGCTTCAGGGACTGTACCAGCCTCAGCTTTCGGATCAATGACAGATTATGGAGCAAGTTTTTATAATTGGTCTAAATGATATGTGACAAGTGCAATCGTGTGATACTTACAGTTCCAGTACTGCAGGTTGGTGTCGGGCTTTGGTTCACTGAAGGTTGCTGTTAGGTTGGGTTGTATACTAGAGAGTAAGTTGAATGCTGATACCTAGAAAAAGTCACCTTTCTTACAAAAGATAAGTATGATTAGTGGATATGAACGGTTTTTCCTACGTTCTTTTGTTTTCGGGCTATAATGAGACAGAGATTTGTGGTCTGATGTTTCCGTATGCCGTCTAGAGCAGTGGGATAGAAGTCAACGCCATGGTAGTTGTTGTAGCTGACGTCAGTGTACCTGCCAAGCATGCATAGGGAGGGTATGGGTGGTTGAAACTTAGAGCGGGAGGTAGATAAGCATACGTGGAGAGTCCAGTGTTTTGTCACCCCAGTCAGTCTTGTGTGTAAGAACCAAAAGCATGTCAGCGAACAAGGGCCGTGTGGGGTTTCCCCTTTCGCAGGACCAGGTCTGAGTTGATTAGATACCAGATTGTCGCGCGTTTATTATGTGCATGCACGCACGCGATCGAGCACCCCACTGATCTGTCTGACTATCTTCCCTTGCGCTTACGTGCGCTTACTCACCAGATCACTGTCAGTTGATTGGTTAATCTGTCCATAATGCTTGCGTAGTCTATGTCTGGCACGAATTACACATATGCTTGTTTACGCACGCTATAAAAGCTCCGTGTTTTGATTTACAGCACAACATTGGCGTCGAGGGTGATGCCTAAAACGGTTAGTGCACCTACAATGTTCTGGATAGAAACTACAATGTTCACTGCTTTATATTATTGGATTTCCTGGAAAACTACATTCTTGGATTACTCGGATCTACTCAAACTGCTCAATCCAAGCTCGGTTCTGGACGTTTCTGCTAAGCTGAAGCTCTTACGGAATTATCTGGTTGCGGAGGGTCAACAGCCGTTTGATACTCATTCTCCACGTCAAAAATCTCATTTGAACGAAGCATTTCAAAAAATTGATAAAATTTTGGATGCCACGTCAAACTTTTACATATCAAGGTTTAATTTTTCAGGGATTTCACAAAAAGGTGGGAAGCCATTAGCAGGCTTCATATCGCTTCTCACTCAAGAAGTACGTTACTACGATTATTCTCGCATACCTGTCAAGAAATTCGAGGATGTTGTGCACACTCAACGATTTATCTCCAGTGTGAAAAGCGACAAAATCCGTGAATATCTTTTAAAAGAAGGTACATCAAAATTATCATGGGCGAAAGCTTGTGAATTAGCACGAATCAAGCAACAGATCCGTTCACAGTGTGATTCATTTCCAAAGTCATCACAGTCTGTTTCGGACATTCAAAAAGTTAAACCACTAACATGTTTTCAGCCCACCTGCAAATGTTTCGTTATGGCTCAGTGACTCATCGAGCGAACAGTTTCGAATGCCCTGCTAGAGATGCTAGATGTCGTAAGTGTTCTAAAACGGGCTTGTCGCCAAAGTCTGCTGTATAAGGTCAGTAAACGCGTTAGATAATTAAACTGTGATCAATGTGGGAGAGCCACCTATCAGGAACCTGATTATTCTCTGCATTCTGAAAATAACTCGTGTTGCACAGGATATTCACCTAATACAGAACCACGATTAGCTTGTTCTGATGTTAGCACTATTAAGTTTTATCCTCAAGTGTTAAAGTACCTCTGCTTATGGTGCTTGATTCTACTCACCTGTGATTACCATACCTTTTTCATTCTGCAAACGTCACTTTGAACATTTGCCCTCCCCCACCCGATTACCTATAAATTTGACAGTTATTCAAACTCTGCCATAGGAATGGAAGGGTTTATAATGGTTGATTTATGTGTACAAAATTTACAACCTCGCTCTGTTGCAGTGTACATTTGCGACACGGAAAAGAAGACGTTACTGGCTATGGAAAGTTTTCAAGAACTTGGTGTTAACTAAAGGAAATATCAAAAACTAGAGACAGTTTGATTTTGACGTATCATTGGCCTCGATACGGTGTCATAAGGTGTGTGGGTTTCCCCACATGGCCACCTTGATAGCAGTTAGCATTGTGTAGCAGGAGCAGACCTCAGAAGGTAGTAGCTTGCGAGGTGTAGGGTAGTTTCTTCGTAAGTCAATGCAGGGAAGAAGTCGCTAATTAGTGAAGGGATCATATTGGGATTATTCTGGGGAAAGGCAACGGGAATAGGCAATGTTGGGTCATTGCTACATAATGCAATAGCTCATACCCAAACTGCCCACACTAGGGATTGAAGAGACTAGACAAGAAGAGCAGGATTATATTTTGTCGGATTTGACTAGAACCAAACGCTGTGTATGTAAAAGAAGATATGAAGCTATTGGCAGATAAAGTACTGACCAATCATAAAGCGACTTCACTGTATATGCACGGTTTGACTATCAAGGTCCGGGTTCACCTGATCCGCTGGAGGCTGGAAACGAAGCGGTAGCACACTGGACTGCGCGCGGAGGCATTCGAATAACTACAAGCAATCACCACAAATTCTCCAAGTTTTGCCATCTGGTTTCAAAAATGTTACAATGGGCTTGACCCATTGGATGAACTGACAGATTCTGACACACAAGTAGAAACTAAAGTATCCAATGCTTTTTCATGGGTTTATGCATACCGTGAGATAAAACACGAAGCTTTTCAAATATATGATCACCAGCTATTCAGAGGTGCGCAATGGAAATCTTTGTACCACCAATGCTTCTGGAACATTTCAGAACGAGATCAGTTACAGACATACACAAATGAGAAGAGAGAAAGTTGGAAGCAATATCTTTCATGAGTCGGAGGACAGCATCTTTCGGCAGCAGTCAGTTTCTTTGAGACAAACGCAACCGGATAACTCTCATAGACTGCGCCAATTCTGATAGGAGATATCCATTTATAAGTGTGTAGTGGTTCGAAGGTCCAAACAAAGCAAGCAAAGGCACGATAGCGAACAAGCTCGTTGTCGGTAACTTCATCCTCTGGCTAATACAGTTATATATATATATATATATATATATATATATATATATATATATATATTTGTGGGCTCTTCAATGAGGAGTATCCATTCACACTCCAGACGATTCAAATTAGATTCTAGCGAATATATATATATATATATATATATATATATATATATATATATATGATAGGAATGCATATTTTTCGGAAGAAAAGAAAGGGTGTTTACAGTATCATATTAAAATTGGTCAATCAATAGTGTAAGTGTTGTGCGGTTCGGAACCGGGTGGGAGTTGGTTGTTCGTGGTTGGGAAAACTCGGTGTAGAAAGTACATCTGGGATGGGTTGCTTGCTTCCTGTCACGACTGAAAGGTCGCGGTCGAGGTCACCATGATTTTGTCTCCCATTTTCCGATCGCGGCCAGGGTAGCTGAAGTGATTTGACAAATCGCTTGTGTGAACAAAACGATGGATTTAACAGCCTAATCGCTACTGCCTCCGCTGTTCCCAAAGTGATTTGGCGAACGATCTTCGAAGAATTCACAGGCACTTTGTAAATTATCTTGAAGGCTTCGTTGTCTACCTGGTGCCCTGTCTCGGCGAGGTGCGCTACGATTGCACTAGTTATGGTTCTTCTAGTTCCTGTCCTCAGCCAAGCTGGTTTGTGTTCCTTGATTCTTTGGGACAGTTGCCGTGTCGTTTTGCCTACATAGCTTGCCGAACATGAGCAAACAAATGAATAGGTTAACATAGAGGAGGAAAGGACAGGCATTTTGTCTTTGAGATTCATAGAAATCATTGACCGGCTTGTGAAGTGGGCGCGTAGAGTAGCGGCGGGAAATGTACGGGCGGTTGCATCCCTTAGGCGCCGAACTAGTAGTTCGCATTTAACATCTCCTTTGAAGGGAAGTTGCATGTGCAATTTTTTCTTCTTGGCGGTGATTATCAATGGTCGCTTGGGTACTTCCGAAATGTTCTTCGAATGAAACGTTCCAGATACCCGTTGTTTAGTAATATTTGTTTTATTTGATCTAACTCCTCACTTACTGTTTCCTCGGAGAACTGAATCTACCTATTTTTAAGCTTCAAGTTCAATACTATCGAATGTAATGAGTAATGTAACACAGACATAGCTCACGAACAATCACCACAAATAGTTCACTCAAGTTTGTAGGAGTACTTTTGGAAGGTAAATGAGCTAAAAGATTTGGATCCACCTTAATTCCTTCTTTATCGACGAGGGTTTATAGATGCTGAATTTAAAACACACTTAGATGGGGGTTTTCGCAGCATCAAATTCATAAAACCGCTGTAATGATGAAGGCAATCTCTGTGATGATTGTCGATAATGTAGCTATTTATTATCGTGTGTTTGTACTACTACATATATATGTGACCTTGGGCTATATGAATAAATGGGATTGGTCCTTCGTTTGAACTATGATATTGTTATCAAAATATATTGAAATAAGACAAACAAATTCTTATATTAGTTTGCAGACGAATTTTAAGTGATAGAGACTAATTTCACGAAAATTTTAGTGTTCAGCAATACTGTGTGTGACGCATAATAAGTTATGTTATCCTCCCATCGGGTAAGCAATTTTTATGTAATTTTCCCCAGTGAGCTGTTTTTAATGCTGTATATTTGCGAAGTAAATTTGACCTATTATGTGGAATAGCTGCACAGTATCCGTCAGAATTTTCTCAACGTTCGTTGTTTTGACTCCGGGTTGCAGCAACTGGTCCGTTCTTTACATCTGATTATGATATTTTATTTTAGGAAGCCCGAAGCGAGCTGTAATGCATGATCAAATGATAAAAGCGGTAGCAGATTCAGATTCTACAAGGTCAGTAGGGAAATAAATGAACGCCATAGAGTAGGGGAAAACGTTTTAAATGGAGACAATCATAATAGCACCCGGTAAAGATGAACGTAAGGTCAGGTGATCGAACCGATCAAAGCCAGGCATATCTGGATGGAAACATGGGGCATATAAGTAAACCGATCAAAAGCGACTGAAAATAATGAGAAATCATACAAAATTGAAGACCATTTCGCTTACCCGTGTAAAAAAGAGGATTCTTTCAAATTAGATATATAGAAGCAGGCGAATTTTAATGTATGAAAGGGATTTAAACTGAGAATCAGACGATGAACTGGAATAAAACAATAGATGTGGAATTAGTCGGCGAATATCATGATGAGATTCAGTGGTTGGGCATTGATTGGGTCAAATAAATACCAATTGAACGTTATCTGGTGGAAGATTACCAGAGTGATGATGGAAGAATTCTTAAGTGGCTGCAGAGGGACACATGAGATTAGACGAAATGATTACCGTAAAGTACGTGGACCATGATATATCAGCGTGAAAATAGGAATAGGTGACGGTGTAACAAGGACGACAACACGGGGTAGGATACTTGTATTCCAACGGCCAAACAAGTGAAGTCATGAAACACATACAATCGTTTATATAGGCCCTTTTCCAGACTGCGCGGCACCAACATTGTCTTTGCGGCTGCTTGAGTGCTTCGGCTGCCTTCCGGCATGTTGCCCGCGGCAGGTAACTTGCTTCTCTTGGGCATCATTTCTATTCGGTTGGTCCGATTGTCTCGGTTGACGGCTTGATCGGCAGCCCCTCTCCCGGGCTATCTTGCTGGTTGCCCGAGATCCTGCTGCTTTCCCTCTGGTAGTCCGTATGCCTCCTTTTGTCTGCTTCGGGAAGCCTCCGACATATTCGTTGTCTGTTCTTTTGTCTGAGGTCCTCATTTGGCTCGTACGTTCGCCTTGACATTCACGTCGTTCCCTTGCCCCAACATTCCTCGTTACAATAGATCCATGAGATAGGCTTAGCCACGGCAATAGCATATGCGAGTAGCTGGCAAAAATGATGATAAGGTAAACGGTAGGTAAATGACTGTCAACTGATATGAATTTTTGAGGTTGGGTCACATTATAACGACAGAGATGCAACGCTGTGGAAGTACTGAACCTCAGACGATCACCCGGAAAGGAACATCAGAAGTGGGATAAAATGAAAAAGCCAACAACCACCGTGGTACAATTCGGTAGGTAGATATTGACGGAGTCAGATACATGCCAAATGAACAACACATCAAACAAAAGAGTACCGGAATGATGATGAAAGAAGTGGCCGGAGAGAATCAGGTAAACGTACACGATTTGGTTACGTTTTGTAAGGTGGATCTTGGAGTATCTACATGAAAGCGGGAACTAGATTATAGATCCATGTGATAGGCATAACTACGATAATAGCATTTGCGAGCAGTTTCCGAAATTGATGGTAAAGTGAACGAATAACCGCTGATGATCATTTTCCAAGGTAAATCACGTGGTTGCGACAAAGCAAAGGGCAGCATGACAAATGCGTCGTAGATGTGCAAACATAGAGGGGCTTGATGCTTACACTATCAGTATGGTGGAAAGTAAAAGCCTCATGTGGACGGAGAGATGCTCTTCAAGAGGGAGCAAATAATCTCCATCAAGTCGCCTGCTCTTGAAATACTCTGGAAGAATATTTCGCAGAGAGGTTATTGATGATTGTGGAACGGAAGTGGATAGGAGCAATACGGTGAAAATGATGATGATATTTATTCCGTGGAATGGGTATGACTACAGATGGGGCTGGTGAGCAGATAGACGTGTAACCTCACAGAAGAAGACAATGGAGGACAAACCATAAATAACAATGAGTGTTTGAATATGCGGCCATTATGCACTGAGAGAAAACAGAGTGAAAACAGAATAATAAACGGGGATAGATGGAGTAATAAATTTGGCCGGGCATGCAAAGAGATGAGTTATAAGGCGATGTTGAAAACGAGCACAATGGAAAGTCGATGGAAAATATAAGGGACGAAGCAAGCGAGACATGTTTGCAGCAATGAGAGCAGAGAAAAGGAATTCTTAATCCTCAGACGGAGCTAGTGGTTGGGGCTGACCAAGCGCTAGAAACCCGACATGAAAACCGCTTTTGTAAACAGGAGGTGCTATCCGCCAATCTAGTTACGCTCGCACATCGTTGCAGACTTCCTGCAGACCTAATGTGAACCAGCCCAAACGGTGTATCTGACCTTGCACCGAAACGTTGGGATTGGCGTGGGTAAAAAATGACGGGTTTTCAATGGTGACTTTACGTAGTCGGTGAAACCGCTAAATCCAGAACAAAATTTCCGGATTGCAAAAGGTCGCGTAGGGCAAGGGCAACGGGAAGGTGGTTGTTTAGCGGGCGAGCACCAAATTGTTTGCCAGATGTGTGAGACATGATAGTTTCCCAGATCGTACTCGGAGCAGCAGAACATCGTAAAATGTTTTATATGCACAGATGGCGAACTGATTAGGAAATAGAAGGATAACACGGTCTGGTTGGGTCCCATCTGAGGATTAAAGACAGAAACAATAAAAGAAACGATCTGTCCAGTGGAACACTAGGGCTAGTAGGGAGAAAGTGAGAGATAAAAGACTATTATACGTACAGTGCCAGTGTCCAGGTCGATGCCATACATAGCTCGGTAACAAAGCCATGATTATGTGTGTGACATAGAGATATATATGTACGGAAAAAAGAACATTCCATGTGGTCTAGCGAATAACCTTGATGGTGTTAGTCCTTCTCGCAGTAGGAGATAAAACCGTTGAGAAAAAGTTCATGCTATGTCAGAAGACGACGCTGTTGATCACAAAGTAAGGCTGCTTATGAGGCTGATACTGAATGCAGTATGAAACAAGAAAACAAAAGCATACGTATACGCACCGCTTCATCACATCAAGTAGCATGATTTTTGATTTTTTTTGGTTGATAGCGTACCTGACTCACAGTGACCCCCACTTTTGCAGTCGATTACGTTGTTTTACTTCCCGTCCGGTAAAGCACTAAAAAGTCATCAGTACAGCTGCAATAAGTGTTGTTTTGAACCGTTAATACTTGGGCGCTACGGTCATTCGAGGTCGAGTTTTAGGAATAATACTATTGACCTTAATAATCAAAAGCACGTGGTAGCATCCAATTAGCCTATCACTCAAATCTAAGGTACTATCGTTTCCAAGGTGGGTTTTCTGCAAGCGGATTCATTTGTAGAATTAATCCAGTAACGCGGAACTGATCCTATTTGGGTTTTTCCGTTAAAAATGAGCTGATGATATTTTTCATTCCATCTTTCATTTCACTGTAGCTAATTAACGCTTAACACTACCTCTTCTGGAATAACTGGACAGTTCTCACGTCAAACTCTACTGTGTTCTGCAACTCATCCTGACTTGGGATAGTTGCTAGCATTCATTCATCGCGTTTAGAATTCACTCTTTCCGTGACTGAAAAATACAGGAGCTCTTAACGGTTTATGTGCATGTACTTTCGTTTTTGTATAACTAAGAAAGTGTGAGAGACTTCATTATCTAAAGACTAGAGCCAACAAGCAAAGATGCATGTGGCAACCGTACATGAACTAAGTTTGTGTCACATAACTAATTTCACTCAATATCATGGACCATGAGGTATATAAATAAATAATTCATATTCGCATTTCAAATTCCTGCGCCTTTACTATTCCATTTCGATTTTGTATTCCTATTCCTATTGATTCCATGGTACAGTATTTAACATTTGGTGTCTCTGCAATTGGTCGCAACCATGAAGCCCTTCAGTGTGGGGTTTCTGGAACCAATTGCTCCTGTAAGTGAGATTGAGGATTATTATGAAAGATTTGGATTTTGTTATATTGCTTGTGAGGAACTTTCCGATCAACAAAACCATTGTTTTCTTGAGCAATTTTTGAAATTTGCATATTCTGTTATCAAGAACCTGTATTGACTTGATCACTCCGAGGAAATGAACTTGTTCCAGATATCGTTTTACATATCTTCTCTCTACGATCTGAACTGACGCCCATTTCTGACCGTTATTCTTCTTCGGTTGCATACCTTTTATTGGACTAAAAACAAGAATCTTCAGTCGACTCTGCTTTTAAACAGTTTCCGTTTTTGTCGTCTGTACGCGTGTATTGATTTTTACGCCATGCATGGCTGCCTCGGTCCGGAGGTTCTACCAGTTTCTATTTTCCCTCATCTCTGTTGTGCCGTGTACTCTCGTTTGTTTTGTGCGTATATCTATCCGCAATCAGTTGACTCTGCTGACGGATCGATAAGTGCACGAAGCAAACGAGATTGGACGGCACAGCAGGGATGAGAAAATATCCAGTGGTAGAGCGTGCCCACCCAGGCAGCCATGCATGGCGTAAAAATCGATGCACGCTGCACACCCGTATGGTTCGTTTTCCATCTGCAGCTGCTTCTTTTCGCTTCACATGTATTGATTGCATCGGCGCTCTTTTTGGTACCACTTGCACATTTGTCTGCCGACTCGAGTCTTCTCTGTTCATTCCACCGACAGGATTTTGTTGGCGTTCCGCTTCGAGACAGTAGAAGACACGTTTGGGAGTCAGAAACCGTTCGTCTTCTGCAAACTTGTCACTCCCACAGAAACCGTTTTCTCTCAAATATGAAATCAATAATTTTCTTCTGCAGCATACCCAACTGATGAATTTGGAAATGAATGAGTCAAGTTTCATCAGTTCCAACGAAGTGATCTGCAGGGTATTAGTGAGTTTATTCTTCAGCTTCAGACACAAGCCGCACGTTTTAATTTTGAAGATAAATAAGAAACACAACTTCATGTCCGTCTGAATGTTGGTATCAATAGTCAACAGTTGTAACAAAAACTGCTTCTTGTACTTAATACTACTTTTCTGCATGATCATGAAGTCAGAGACTTATGTCTGCGAGCAACGTCGAGATGTGAATATGCACTATTCGAAACGTTTGAACCAAGAATGGATCGGAATCGCTCCAACCAAGAACCAAGCACACCAAAATATCAAGGAGGCCAGATTTGCGGAGATTTGCGGATATTTCATCGCCGAATTGATTTTTATACGTTACATGCATGGAAATAATTGTTAAATCACCAGTCGACCAATCACAGCAGGCTTTTTGTGTAACTGGTCATGGTGCTTCCGGTTGTCTGGAACACCTCAGAATATGTAGCCATGAAGCTGCCAGAACGTATTCCGTGAAATACATCATCAATGCATCATCACAGAATAGTCGAACTTAATCCACATCTCACATTACGTTGTGTAATTCCAGTTGTGCGTGAGCCAAAATCCATCCGACGATTCTGCCAATTCAAACCAAAGTATACTGGTCAATTCCAATCTTAGATTTGGAAGGATGCTTTTATAGCGAAGATTACACCGGGTCAATGTGATTCGTATCCTTGCGTCCAAAGTTATTTTTTGTTGGTAAATTGTGCGGTAGCTCTAGGAAACTTACTTTTTGTGACGGCACATGTTAGTAGGAAAAATGATGGTATTTCCACAGTACTTACCCATCGTTATCGTGCAAATCCTAATTTTCGCAAACGACTGGCTTCCTTGGACTTCATTTTATTTGATGCAAAAAGCAATCCGAAATCAGTGCGTCGAATTCGACCTACACACTGACTACCAGCTTTTATTCATGTAGTCAGAAGAAACTGTAACTGATAAACTCAATCCGATCATCTACAAAGTGAATTACAATTTTCTAATAAAATGTATGGTCTTCAAATTTCTTATTTAGTCTATTAGATTCCCACCCAGTGGACACGGTAGTTTTGCAGTAAATTAAGTGCACGGATACACTGGCACCATGTTAGCGTTCGCAAATGTTCTTTCTATGAAGACATGTGAGTCTGGTAACACATACTCTGCAATAAATCACTATCAGTCTTGTCTTGCATGACGAAGAACCATGAGACAAACATCTCCAAAATTCAACACTGCAAGATGCCAAGTAACGGACTCTGAGCAGAGACATTGAACTAATACTGCCTGAAACTGAGAGCCATAAAATGAATTCGTAAAAAACGAAGTACCTAGAACCATTATACACAATAAGCTGTTCATGAAAAATGACCAATTATGAATACTATGATTTTTATAGAATATAAACTTGAAATCCTTGTATATTCACGAAGAGGGAAATTTTCGTGCCTAGATAGTGTCGGGATTAAACAATTATATGTTCCGAAATACTGGTTTTTATATATTTTCATGGCAAAATTTTTACATTTCTGGCTACCAGTTAGTTATTTCTGTCGACTTCGTGTATTTCCGGATGCATTAGAGCGATTTTCTTCGACCGTCCGCTAGGAGAAATTTGGCCAAAGACAACAAACTCCATTGACCTATCCGTGACGGCAACAATGAGCTTGTTTTGAACGGCTTCCCTGCTAACACAAGTGGCGTAAAATGTCGCGAGCTACTTGCGTATTTATGCACTATTTTCCCCAGTTAACTAATCTGCGATCTGATTGGTTGTTGTGTTGCGCAATTGCTCGGGCTAGTGTCCCATTCTTATACCGTCCTCCAATGGTGACAAAATGCATTGGTAACTCGTGTGCACTCAACTAATCATCAACCAGCAAATTGTGATACGCAGCACCAGCTGGTGACATGCTTCCGTTACTCAGTGTCGCCGCACTCAAAGGAGACGGGGTGACAGCTGTCACATGTAAGCACGTGTTACTACTATAGTAGTACAACAATACTTGGCGAAATTGTTGGCGAGAAATTAAATCCCTTTGTGTATCAACTGGTACAGTTATATGGGGTTGAAGGAAAGAACCAGTATGTGATGCCCAGGAAATTCAAACGTTTTTTTAATACACACAATATGCTATCTCAGTATTATACCAACGGTGGGCGAAATAAGTGTGTCAGGTGAAATGTTTTCAAATAGGGTTCGGTCACATTAACCGTAGCTGAAGTGGATGAATACTGGCAAATTATTTATGATTATCAAAATGAATGTGCTGATATTATAAAATAAACCGTTCCCCAACTAAAACCAATGAAATGGTTTTTATTATTTGAACAATCCTATTTTCACGGTTATTTCTATTGTTTCTGCTGTACTTCAGGAACTGTCAGATGCTCCAAAACACGATGACGGAGGATGAAGATTCGCTGTCGCAGTTTATCGTACAAAGTGATAATTATTATTCCTAAAATAACAACTTCTTATGAAGCTGGCCTTCTGTGGGCAACGGCGAACTGATTCTACTAAATGATGTATGCGGAATTGTGGTCACAGTAATCAACTAAATTTTGTTACAGGACCACAACGTGAATGGATTATCATGTACAATACAAAGTATCGCCGTCCGGCTGTCATAAGTTGCACGGGTATAAGGCTAATTGGTGATTTACTGTCTACCCAATTTAGAGCCGCTTAGGATCCATGAAACTAAAAAGCTTTCGCAACGAAGTGGTGAAATTAAAAATGATATGATAGCGTTACATGAATAGATAGCACAAATTTATTCGATGCCCAATAAATCTGTCATTTCTTTTCCTGTGGATAACGTGCTCACTAGATTTGGCTAACGGAATTCGTCATTATATATAATGAAAGAAGGGAAATATATAAATGAATGACAACGAAACGGAGTCAGCAAAAACCACAGCCTCGTATTCCGTCAGTTAGTATTACATGTCCATATACTGACACGCATGTGTCAGTTAAATAATACTAACCGATAGGAGCAAATGAAAAATTTCCTTACAGTCTTCATTTGTTCTTCATTTTAAATTATAGTTTTAGGAACGTCAGTGTACTAACCCCTTCAATGTACTAAGTTTAAACACGTGGTAAGAATTTAGGTATGACTGATCACCAATGGAATTAAGTGCCTGATTTACGGTTTAAGTGAGCTCCAGTTTCAGTATCGAGAAACTGTTGGGGTAAAACCGTCACTGAACACCTAACGATTCATTTCACTTGTCGCTTCGAATTCCTTATGGACCGTAGGACTAATGAGATTTCCAAACGAATTAGCCTACATACCTATACCAGGATGAAAATATAGGAAATATAGATTTTTGAATACGATTATGATATACCTCAATAGCTCAAAAGCGCAGCTTGATAACGCACTATATTGTCGAATAATAGAAGTTGTTAGGTCACGTCTCTCGGTTATACGGTAATCGGTGCACAGTTGTTACCTGCGACAAGTGAGCCAATGATAGTGTTGTAACACAAAAATTGTCACAACTAAATACCAAGGTCATTAGTTGAGAATGAACCACTAATAACAATTCCTCTACATGCGAATAAGACCGTCCATTACTTCACAAAAATACCACAGTAAGGTTATAACTTTTCTAGAAATTATTTAATCCAATCCATTTCAAATTATTTAGAACAATTACCGTCTGTTTTAAGATAAAGTGTACATGTCACTGGCGTCAATGGGGAAAATTTCAGAATCATACAGCTATTATCAAAAAGAGGACAAATTTGATCTTTAGATGAACTGAAAAAGCATTAATACATTGGTATACTAGAAATATCGTACAGGTAACGATAATGAAGTCAAGTCCAGTCAACTGTACAGCGCTGTCATAGTTTTTACAACACATGATCAATCCCGTGACTGAAATCTAATCTGTTACTTGCCAGTTAACTGTTACGTTCGTTCAACAGTTATCTAAATAAATAAAGATTAGTTTAATTAACCGACCGTTACTGATACCCTATTAACCGGTTATTAATTGTTAGTTATGAACTGAAAAGGAACCTATATTTCCGCGGGTAATGGAAACACGGAAGCTCGTCGAAAACTTCTAAGTTACCAACAATAAACGACGTTTCAATAAATATAAATCAACTTTATTACTGGTCACAATCAGTTACGAATCGTTTTTATTTCAGTTTTCACGTTAGCTTGGAGCGGACTCCGTTCACCGCATCGGTAGGACCATATCTACCCCACCCTCTGCATCAAACACACCGATAACTGTTTCATTTTTCCACCTGATTCCACTTCAAGTGTCAGGCCTCATCAGCCGGATAATATTTCGTTGCGCACTCCCAAACCAGAGGCATACACGGTTCTCCCAAGCTGTATTTCTCGATTTGCTGAAAAAATTAAAATATTACGAATAAGCTAACCTGAATGGACCATCGACTTCGACATGCTGGTAGTGAGTAGACTGCTGCTTGAAAGATCCACAGACCCCAAATCTGCTGTTGGTTGAACTCTTGCAGCTCTACTTCAACAGCATAAACACGAGGAGTAACTTTCTCTCGTGAATTAGGACCGAAGAAGTACTTGGAAATATTTGGTTTTTCTTGGCATACCTATTGATTGTGATTCAGGCCACAAAATTCGGTAGTCCCATAATGTCACCTCGCCAAAATGAAGCACTTTGCACCAAGGATATCGTTGCGCCTCCAAGAATTCTCCCACCTCTTCTCTTCACGCATAGCAATGTATTCTGAGTCCTGTAATCTGGATACGAATGACCGACGTTATATAGCGATTAGTACTCAATGCTACATGAACTCCAAAGAAAACAACACTAAAACGCGACTACTTCAATGTCAAAGGATACATATGCATGTATGTACGTATACGTAAATGCGTGTATACACGTATATATATATCGGTGGAATTATATGTACAGAGGGATAAAAATATACCAGAGTTAAAATAAACTGCAAAAATGCGCTTTAAGTTATCTGTTTCAGTGGTGAATCACTTTTCTCCATGGGAAAACCAAAATAAACATCCTAACAGTAGGGAATGAAGAAAACCGGTGAGTCACGGCCTGGCAACAAGGGCACTCAGTAAAACAAATAACGCTCTCTTTGTAGCGCAGTTATACGTTAGTAAATACGGTAGTACTCTTAATACTATATTCTTAATGAAATTTCATGAACTTCTTTGCGAGAATTCAAGGCACTTGTCAGGAACCATTTGAGCCCAACGTTAGCCCTACTACGTTGGGCACTGTGCTGCTTGGGTTGTAGTCATGTTCAAATCTCAAGTACCTTACCTTACAGTAACCTGTTTCTGAAGCATTGCAAATAACACACATTTCTGCTGTTTCACGGGATGAGAAGTCTGGTAAGAGACAGCGACTCATGCAAGTTTTTAAGGAGCGGAAGTGGTCTAGCCATCTCAGCCGCCTTTGTTGATCCGTCTTATTAACTTCAGTACCCCATCTTGTGCTCTGGATACAAGCGTCTCGAAGAAACTTACCAGCAGGTATTACCGAGAGCACTACACACCATAATGGATCAAAAAGTGAAGCAACACGTCTCACTTTCTTCAAAGTCGCTTCGTGCAACGAAAAGAAGAAGTATAGCACATCGAAAAACACGGGCTCACCGGGTTGCCAGACTTTTTAGAAGAGAACGGGCTCGCCAATACGGAAGGCCTTCGAGTGACGGCTTAGGATCGTGCTTTAAATCGTGTCTTGAAGCAAGCCAAACGAAATCTCATCAGTCGAATGAATAGAGAACTGTTTGCGTACACAGATGCGACTGTATATTCTGTATGTCGTGGTACTGAAATGTTACCGGTACGAAAATTACACGGGGAGAAAACGGAGGCAACAGCAAAACAAAAAGGAGACTGCGAGCTTACAACCAGGGAAAACCGAAGGCTTGTCAAAGGCGAGGTTAACGAAAACTTTAAGAAGCTCCACTTGGTAAGACTCACGCAACCGAAAAAAATACAATGCTTTTGAAGCCACGTGTCAGAAAAGATCGTAGGGCAAAAAAGTCCAAAATGTTCCCCGGAAAATGTTCATTTTATCTGAAAGACCGAGGTCACAGTTCACTAAAAAACTTCGACCAGGAAGGCCAGTTCGGTAGCTGAGAACGAATCGACTTGTAGAATGCAAAATATGTTGAGCACCTACGGGCAACCTACAGTTGAGGTGGTCCAAGTCCTTCATTTTCCGACCCCCAAGGAATCAGAATGTAAGTCATATGGAACAGGCAAGCCAAGAGCGGGAGGTACAATAGCTTTATCATTTAGATACAGTAAGCATCAGGTCGTACGGTGAAATCGACTACTTGGAGTCGACGAGCAAAGTGAACCAAAACAAAAACAAAGTCGTACGGCTCCGGCCACCATCACCGGGTGTCATCTATCTCCTCGCCTGCATTGATCGCTTCACTCAATGGCCTGAGGCCATCCACTTTTTCGAGCGTATCTTTTGAAGCTGTCACTTGTACTGCCGTGGAACACTGGATTTCCCGTTTTGGTTGTTCATCAACAGTCACCGCCAGTTGAGGCGATCAATTTAGGTCTGCTACTTTCGAAAATCCCATGAAACTTACCGGCACTAAAAGCTTGCGCATCACAGCCTGCCACCTACGAGCCAATGGATTGATGGGGCTTTTGCCTGATTGTCAGGGCCTCGATTGCTGCCCACCCTAATCCTAAATGGACGGATGTCTTACCACTGATGGTACTGGGCTTTCACATTGCGCTGCTTAGCAGCGCTCGGTGCACCTCTGCGGTACTTATGTTCAGTGCCAATGCTGGTCCCCCCGGGAAATTCGTCTCACCCAGGGTAAGCGCGACAGTCCCTGGCCTCGGGGATTACAGTCATCCCTTCACGGTCTACACGCGTCAAAAGGTTGGCAATCCTGTCCCTCCTGAGGCCCAGCAGTCGTTCTCTCCAGCCACCTGTACGCGTGCGCACAGCTTTCTTCCGCTACGCTAAACCGTCGCCCTTGGTTTTGGTTTATTCCGGCTGCAAAAGGTCATCTGTCTCGGGGAATTTATTCATCACTGGACTTACTGAACTCCATGAAGCCGTCAGCTTCAATCGCCTTAAGCCGAAATCCGTCAAACTAGGACCTGATACGATAGAGAGATATAAAAAGAACGCAAACGTACATGAATGGAACCATATAAACGATAAAATAAAGTCATATGTAACATCATAAATATATAAATAATTCGTATATTTGTCTATTATAAAGGAAGACAACAGTAATCGCAGCATTTGCCTGCTGCATCGCACGTCGTACGAGCAGCCTAAGCCTATGCACATGGCAATCTATATTTTGATATGTTGTTACACAAACACGCCTTGACATCTGCGGATCACCTCAGCCATCCCCCCGTAGAAGAAAAACACTTTGGAGACCCTTCGCTCCAAGTGAGGGTGAACCGTGCGCCGTCTACCCTTGGCCAAACGAATTTCAGGTGACACCGACCATCTAGGGAACTACGTAGCAAAGTCACCATCCACCCGTGCCACCGGTGGGGGGAACCATGCACATGGGACTCAGCGATCTCCTAGTCGACCCTAATCTATGTGTCCGTGTTCCGCTACGTCTGGGAGCATACATCATCTGAAATGGAAGAAAAAAGTTGATCTTGTTGGTAGTTGATTACGGATGTCGCTATTGTACGTAATGGTTCTTCAAGGTGAGAAGTACCTTCATTTGGATAAACAATGGACGCCTGCTTACTCTCCCTGGCTGCTGTAGTTGGCACACTGGTAGTGCGTTCATCGGTCACGTGTGCAGCAATGGACCCAGTTTGTATTCTCGTCAAGATCAGCGGACGAGTCCTCCAAGCTGCTAATGCTGCACACCTCTTCTCTGACTGGGGAACCCGCAACTTCCAGACGCCTTCTTTTGTCCTTGTTCCCGTAAGCGGATGAAGTAGTGGTTCGGAACCGGTGGAACTGTGCAGTTGCATTTCGTCCCCCATAATTTCTTCGTCTTTCTCATCAGCGTTCCTAATGTCAATGGCAGCCTTCCGTTTTGAAGAAGCAGGCTCTATCAATTTATTTGATATGCTGGAGACAAGTTCTGAAGGTTGGATTGGCCGCGTAACCCTGCTTGCAGTGACACTTTTCCCTTAATACTGCGCCAATATACTGTCATTCGATAAATCCACAGTGGTTCCGGAGGACCTGTAGTAAAAACGATTGTCTGTCCCTACCGGAACCAGTTGGCGCAGCCAGGTCCCTCAACTGGGGCAAAAACTCCATGAACTTCCTGTATCCCAAACTGCCTAAAGCCACTGCCATATCCTTGGAATTATTGTCACAAAAAACTAACTTCTTACTTGGGCTTATCACGGGTGCTTCCTGAACAACTTCCGGCTCCTTCGCATGAGACCGTATGCTTTCCCATGGGCCTTCATCCGACAGAGCCCAAAGACCCACATTTAGCCTACGGGTGTCGTATTTGATTGCTTCGCTTACCTTCGGGATGTGCCCGCAGGTGGGAAGCCACTGTTTGTTGGAGCTACAAGAACACTGTGGGTTAACACCCATTTTAATCATCGCCGTGTGTGATGGCCTACATTGAAAAACCCAGCAACAGTCCATGGCGGCCCTTGCTATGACCACATGTGTACGAAAGTGCCCCTCAACAGCGGAGCGCGAGTACAAATTAAGCCGACTAAGAAAAACAGTATATTTCTGTATCCCTTCACTAGCCGGAAAAGAGCCCGCCATCAGCTTACCCAGTCTACGGCGCCTACTCTCATCCAAGTTGTCCGTACGCTTTATAATGCGAGCAAAAACATCAACTAACGACGACCTGCTGGATAGTCCCACTTTCAAATATCTGTTTTCTATCTCCGCCCTGTTGAAAGTGGATACTCCTAGATTGGCGACAAATCTGACAGCCTGACCTGCCTACATATTCTCAAAGGGTAACCATGCCCGATCGAGATAGTGCTTCACAGCAACAAATCGACGGGCTTTGGCCACCTCAAACCGATGAAATTGTTTCTTAGTAGAGGAATGAACCAAAGATCGCATCCACCGATATATAACCCGTTTGTCATATAATGACAAACCACTGAACTGAAAACAACACCGCTTCATGTCTTGCAGAACATGAAACCGGCAAAAGACTACTGCGCAGTAAGGAAAGTGCTCCCTGAAGGCATCATACTGCGGCACACTCCTATCTACGACTGTCGTCTTAGCACTTAGAGAGCCGAGTAACCGGTCCCTCATTTCCCGGACGGCACGCTGATAACTTACGCCACTCTGGTTCGGAAGAAGGGCATAAAAAATTGGCCTACTCAACCCGCTTTCGTCTATAATTATAGCGAGCCAGAATAAGTAGCCTACACAGTTTAGCTGATGGGTCGCATCAGCCAGCAACACTTCGCCAAACTTGTCCACCAACTGAACAACAGTTCGCAGAATGAGAAAAGCATATAGCACTAGTGATTCCCGGTATACCAGGTGCAAGAAACCCCTACCACTAACTAACTGCTTCACCTACAGTGCATCTGTTTGGTTGTCCAAGTTAGCAGCCTTGGTTCTGATGGACTGCAAGTCCGCAACCATGAACAGCCTGTTAAATTTCTCCCAAGCAATCGAGCAAATTTCCTGCTAGTTGTGGAATGTCTTCGTCACCTCGTCGATATGCCACCCCTGAGCAGGAGTCAGACGTCCATTCTTAACAAACAGCTGGTCATTAAACAAGTAAAACCCATGGTTATGTCTCAAACAGTAGGATACAACCTTGTACTGGGTCCCGAGAGCCCCAACCATGACAAACTCCGGGCGATGGATATTCTTGTATCTAAAATGTCAGTGAGCAATTATATCACAGTACCTACCTAGTCGCGGACCACTGAGTGCGCCTTTTATGTTAGCAACAATATTTCACCCAATAATACGAAAACGACTTCGGGAATGTGGCAGGGTGGGTGCGAACCCAATTTTCTGCACTAAGGCTTGCATAAATGTAGAGAGACGTCAAACTGTTCCTTTGGAATACTGGAAGATAATCCCCAAAAGTTTTGTGATGGGAGTAAGTTCCCCGAACAGCACGACAGAAAAGTTCGGTATCATCGACCGTTGCAGGGGAGCAAATGGAGGCAGCCATGACAGCCAGGAAGAAAAACGGGTACAACCCTGGACGGAGTTACTTATATACTGCTTTGGGCCTGACACAAACAAAAATCCGATTAACAGTCTATGTGCGATTCTCATTTTCTTTGGAACAGAAACCATCTTTTAAACCCGTTTTCCTATGTATGCTTCCATAACGGCAGTATGGTAACATTTAGGGGGGACCGCACATGACTAACCTAAGTTCGGGTGACTGTTAGATATTGCGTAAAAATGGAAGGCCAAGAAACAGTGAAATTTCATAAAGTTAACACACCATACTTTCAAAAAGAACTGAAAATCGGTTTCCGATTATAACTCAGCTTTGAAAACAGGTGTTCGATGAGCAGTAATAAAACAAGCGTGAACACGGAAATTGATCCAATACTGACAGCTATCACAGCTCTCGAGAGTTTTTCTGTGCACAAAATATGTAACAAACAATACTCAATGAAAGATGGATAAATTTTTTTTTCCAAAGGCCGGAATAGTTTCACAAAGTGATTCCGGTCTATAAACCCCACTTGAACTGCCTAAGTGAAATTAGGGTGATATTTTTCTTCTCTTCTCTGCACACGTTGTGTACAAACTGGAACTCAGCACATTTTGCAAATGTTTAAGAAAAATGGGTCGATTTGAATAGTAGTACGGCTTGAAATGGAATAAAAACTGAATATTTCGGTGCGAGCAGGTCAGCAAACTACTTTGTCCTTTGTATTTAGTTTCCAGCCCAAATCATCAATAATTTCATTGCTGTTTCTTTGCATGGTGACTTATTCTCTCATGTCCCGAACACGCACTTCGTTTTCCTAGTTTTCTGTGATGTAACACAACTATGAGACCTGTCCAATATGAGAAGCTCAGTTCGATGGTGGTACAGTTCTCTTTTAGCATAGTTCCTACCTTACAGCCCGATGACACCGCAGTCATTTTGAGTTCATTCATGGATACTGATTTCAGCTTGGTAACTGTTGCCTTGGCGGCGGGTACCTTGTTTTGCCACCGGCCATGCAGTTCCACCCAAGTATCGTACAATGCCACTAGGTTGTTAAATTCCAAGCCGCCTCGCGTGGCCTGCTGGTGTTCTACTTTCAGTTGGGGTTTCCGGGAGGGTTCTCTTGAGATATGTCAAATGTCTTTCAACGTAATGTCAGATACAGTCAAAGTCACAAACCAAGTAGAACATTTGAGGGGATATTCAGTATTTGTTCTTTACGGTGACCAAGCTCAGGAGTTCGCCGGCATCTGCTATACTCTGAGAACTGCTGTGTTTTGGAGGGTCTGTCACTTTCCTATGTCTTTAGTTCTTTCTTCGGCCCCACCATGTACATCTAGGAGTGCCACGGAAATGGCCTGGACGAGGTTTGGTTGAGCGGAGCCTAATATTCACAGGCAGAACTCGTTTATCGGGACGCACCTAACGGCCCTTTTCATTCAACTTATTATTTCTGGTTAAGAGGAGATTTACCGGCAATGAGAAAAATGTGTCGAGTAAGCTCGTATTCGGTGAGATAGGGTAGCTTACGAGCTCAGTAGGAGTTATTAGGTAAGGAAGAGTCAAAAATACAAAAGGCAGAGCTCAGGTAGGGTTCAAGCAGAAAACGAGTTTGATAACAGGTGGGCTGTATTTTGGAGACAATTTCAAGTGCTCTGAAGGCCTGAAAGTTTACCTATAGTCCATGCGAAAAATTTAGCAGAGGTTAAAATCTTGCTATGGCTTGAAGTAGGCTGGGAGTTCTAGCGGCCACGAGCAATTCAGCTTCCGGAGTTCCCCCAGCGGAATGCACTCACAACGTGCTCCAAATACTGCGCAGTGTGTTTCTTCTAGTCCTCTCCAAATATTAAAGGGAAACGCAAACCCAATTGCCTTTCAACTGCAAGAGACATTGTGCATAGTAAACAATCACTGAGTGTTCAACAAAACAACAGACAACAACTACAGTGCATCTAGGGTAGGCAATGGTGCTTTCCTTCGACCACACTGTCAACAAGCTTAAAACCCAGTGCCAAAGATGACCACTTTCCGTCCACGACTTAGGGTCCTTTTTAGGGTGGAATCGTTTTCTGTTGTATCACTCCACTCATCCGACTGTTCCAGCTCGTTACTACCTCTTTTGCTGAAGAACTGAGATCCGTCTATCAACCTAGCACCAATTTTCTTCGTCTTCCCCTTGTGCTCCCCTGATTGGGAGTTTGAAGCGATTTGCAGCGGATTATTCTGCCAAGACCAGAAAAATCTTCCAATTCGCTCAAAGTCCTTCGGGTCTTCCTGAAGTCTTTGCCCCTCCAGAGAGAAAAGCTCGAGATCACGAGCGCCCTCTCCATACGTCATACTCCTCCTACAGTCATCTGTTCACGTCACAAGCGTAGCTAAGCCTGGGTTTTAATTTCTAAGCGAGGTCGTAATAAAGCCATGCGTGTAAGCAGAAATATTTCTGGCTTCCTGCAAGAGGAAGCTTACGGCAGCCTAAAAAGCCCACCGTCAGTCTTTTTCGTAACTGCATTGCACTGATGTGGCCATTTTAAATCCTCATTCGCCATGATCCTAAGGCCTTTAGCCCTACAAGCTACTTTTTGGTGAACGGTGCTTGGCCATGGACGACAGTGAGGTCATTAGTCGCGCACCCAGACCCGTACCTGGTATCCTCCTGAATGTGTTGGTGCAAACATTGATATGCTGTTAGTCTAAGTAGCTCTCCAACTGCAATCCTGGCTTGCCAGCTTCATTTACCACTGAGAGGGGATTTGTTTGGGTCTTCAACCGGTTCAATGAGGGTCCTCAGTTGGAGAACATCCTCGATGCAGTTCACGCCCGGTGCCTTGTACACGCAGACTGTTGTGTCTGGTTAGGGTCTCGCACACTACGCGGACAACCGATCAATATTCCTCTCATGAATGGACATACTCTCAATTTGCCTTGATCGTTAACCATGCTTTAGTGCCAGCAGTGTTGACCTATCGATTTTGCTGCGTACTGATTGGTCTTCCCCCGCTGCTTGTGATGGCACAAGTAGTTTAATTCTTTATGCCAACTCACTTGCTTGTTTTCCGCTTAGTCGCCGGCTGCGGCCGGGTTTTGTGTTTACAATCGCATAAATAAATGCAAAGCCACCATTACGTGTTCTGCTACCGGTTGCGGACACAACACAGACAACGGCAACCCTTCTGCCGAAAGGATGATCCTACCAGCGAGCCACTGTAAGTTTCGAGCGCAGGCCTTGATCCAGGACTCAGGCTTGTTTGCACCCGGCCCAATGGAGACGGCTGCCTTTCTCTCGTGTCAGCTTTCAGGACTCGATAGCATCCATCCAAACTGTCTATTTTCTTGCACTCCTCTAGCAGCATAATATCCAAAGCGGTTGGCCGAAATCTGGGCAAATATTGAGCCAAAATGGCTCCCGGCATCTGCTTTGAAAGCTTGCACAGAAGTTCGGGAAATTTCACAAGGGAAGTAATAGTGAGAGTGCTGCAACATCTATCATTGGGTGCCAGCTTTGCGGAGACAGCTTGTTTTGTTTCACTTTATGCCCGTAACCAGGCGGTGTCGTAATTGTTTTCTCCATTCTCGTCTGTCGGGACCCATTGTTCAGCTATTCTAAGGCGAAAAACGGTTCATCACTCCAATGATAACTAACGCGCATTTATACAGCTCGTTATAACTGCGGCCTGTAGTTATCTTTCCGTGTGATTATTTTGCGTATATATACATATGCGCATACACATATACAAGCATATATACTCCTGGGCTTTTAAGTAGTCGTTTCATGGGGATTGAGTGATAATAGCCATATAACTGTGTTAGTCGTTTACAGATTCTGGGAATTAGAATACTTTGTTGTGCATAAAGAGACGAGGTCGTGAGTTACTGAAGGAGCTAAAAGGTTCTCAGTGCAAAGTGCCCCATTTTTGGCGGCAGTACCGGGTCTAGAAGCCTGATGCACCGTGGATAGGTACTCTAAGAAAAACCAAAAGTTATCAAGTATTCCTATAGTCTTAATTCCTTAAGGTACAATTGCTCCTGGTGTCTTTGTTGTTGAAGTAGAACCACAAGACCTGAGCCAACAGCGGGCTTGGAGCCTGTGGATATTTTGAGCAGCCGTCTACTCATCAGCGCATCAAAGTTGATTGATCATGCAGGTTAGTATATTTGTATTATTTAAATTTTTCAGACGATGAAAAAGTAAACCCCGGAAGAACCGTGTGTGCCTAGATCAACTTGAAAGCCCCCTTACAGCCCCTGTCCGATAGTTTTATTACCGCCATGTTAACACTAATGCAACGTTGTGGCGTGCTGCTAGCCCTGAGATGAGGCTTTCAGGTATGTCGCGATACCTAAGAAAAATTATCTCAAACATCATGGTTGCGAGAAGCAGCCAGTGACTTGTGCTAGGCGACATTCAGGTCTTCCTTCAAGAGACCTACCGGACCAGCAGAATGACTACTATGGAGAATTCAGGAAGTCGGAAGTTTGCGTCCCAAAATGAAGGTAACAATGCCCTGGCTGATGCTTTTATTCTCCTTTGAGCACTGCATATTCATTCTCTATCCTGTACGTGTTTTCTGCTTCACTGCGCAGCCAAATAAAATTGTCGTTATCGGCAAACGCCCTGAAAATGTTGTAACCTGACCGATAAAGTACCCTTTTACTGGTAACGTTTTGACCAATTTTTCCACACTTTTGCCATCAACTCGTTTGTTCTTGGATGATGTACAACTGAGCACACTCACTGCACCCATTCAACCCAGTCACTTGTGAATATTCATCGCTTTTCCATAATCTCTTTGACATGAAAGTTCCAATTTTGTCTACATGGACTTAAATTTAAATATTTCTCCCTCATATTTCTAGACTACTTATTTGTCACTAAGCCTGATCACAGAAGGCACCCGTCGGCCCAGGACTGGCGTTAACCAGCTTCCGGCTTGGAAGTGCGCAACGAGAGACCGTTCAACAATAGGGAATAATTGTTGCCGTCGGCGGTATGTCAACAGAAGGTCACTGTCTCTGGCTAAACTTCAAAAGCTGTTTATTCCATCCAGAGAATAGCAAAAGAACTTTTTTTTCGTTGGAAGACCTGGAGCTCTGGCTTATCTAAGCTAGCAATCAGAGCTGTGGAAAACTAGAGCTCAAGCACAAAAACTGCCATTTGTTCTCAATGAAACCCGAGCTGCATTTTCGTTTGGAAACGTTTTGCGTATTTTGCGTAATCAACACCCCTTCAGGCGTTTTAAGATTATCAGCAATTTATCCTGCTTCACAACACTACAAGTTCTTTAGATTTAGTTCAGAGTTCATGTAGTATTTTTCTACCCCATGGATTAAAGTTGTTTCGATACACATATCTCAGACGGTCATCCGTTTGGCTGAAACGGTTTCAACCAAAGCATCTCTGAAACCTACAGCTGAAAATGCTCTTTTGTCAAATGTTTCTCTAAATACGGCTTTCCTGACTTTCTACATCGTGTTATTTTAGATTCGGTGACCACAAAACAAGAACAATGAACATCTGCCGAAAGCCTTGACCGACTGAGTCCTTGAATCACAAGCTTGTGCCAGATTTTGGTAAGCCATTTTTATGAATAGTTTTCATTTAGCCAGTAATAATTTAAAGGTTTGGATCATCAAGACAGACAATGGCCAAAAGGACCAAGAAAAGAGCCGGATTGCACCAACACATTCAGGAGGATACCAGGTACGGGTCTGGGTGCGCGACTAATGACCTCACTGTCGTCCATGGCCAAGCACCGTTCACCAAAAAGTAGCTTGTAGGGCTAAAGGCCTTAGGATCATGGCGAATGAGGATTTAAAATGGCCACATCAGTGCAATGCAGTTACGAAAAAGACTGACGGTGGGCTTTTTAGGCTGCCGTAAGCTTCTTCTTGCAGGAAGCCAGAAATATTTCTGCTTACACGCATGGCTTTATTACGACCTCGCTTAGAAATTAAAACCCAGGCTTAGCTACGCTTGTGACGTGAACAGATGACTGTAGGAGGAGTATGACGTATGGAGAGGGCGCTCGTGATCTCGAGCTTTTCTCTCTGGAGGGGCAAAGACTTCAGGAAGACCCGAAGGACTTTGAGCGAATTGGAAGATTTTTCTGGTCTTGGCAGAATAATCCGCTGCAAATCGCTTCAAACTCCCAATCAGGGGAGCACAAGGGGAAGACGAAGAAAATTGGTGCTAGGTTGATAGACGGATCTCAGTTCTTCAGCAAAAGAGGTAGTAACGAGCTGGAACAGTCGGATGAGTGGAGTGATACAACAGAAAACGATTCCACCCTAAAAAGGACCCTAAGTCGTGGACGGAAAGTGGTCATCTTTGGCACTGGGTTTTAAGCTTGTTGACAGTGTGGTCGAAGGAAAGCACCATTGCCTACCCTAGATGCACTGTAGTTGTTGTCTGTTGTTTTGTTGAACACTCAGTGATTGTTTACTATGCACAATGTCTCTTGCAGTTGAAAGGCAATTGGGTTTGCGTTTCCCTTTAATATTTGGAGAGGACTAGAAGAAACACACTGCGCAGTATTTGGAGCACGTTGTGAGTGCATTCCGCTGGGGGAACTCCGGAAGCTGAATTGCTCGTGGCCGCTAGAACTCCCAGCCTACTTCAAGCCATAGCAAGATTTTAACCTCTGCTAAATTTTTCGCATGGACTATAGGTAAACTTTCAGGCCTTCAGAGCACTTGAAATTGTCTCCAAAATACAGCCCACCTGTTATCAAACTCGTTTTCTGCTTGAACCCTACCTGAGCTCTGCCTTTTGTATTTTTGACTCTTCCTTACCTAATAACTCCTACTGAGCTCGTAAGCTACCCTATCTCACCGAATACGAGCTTACTCGACACATTTTTCTCATTGCCGGTAAATCTCCTCTTAACCAGAAATAATAAGTTGAATGAAAAGGGCCGTTAGGTGCGTCCCGATAAACGAGTTCTGCCTGTGAATATTAGGCTCCGCTCAACCAAACCTCGTCCAGGCCATTTCCGTGGCACTCCTAGATGTACATGGTGGGGCCGAAGAAAGAACTAAAGACATAGGAAAGTGACAGACCCTCCAAAACACAGCAGTTCTCAGAGTATAGCAGATGCCGGCGAACTCCTGAGCTTGGTCACCGTAAAGAACAAATACTGAATATCCCCTCAAATGTTCTACTTGGTTTGTGACTTTGACTGTATCTGACATTACGTTGAAAGACATTTGACATATCTCAAGAGAACCCTCCCGGAAACCCCAACTGAAAGTAGAACACCAGCAGGCCACGCGAGGCGGCTTGGAATTTAACAACCTAGTGGCATTGTACGATACTTGGGTGGAACTGCATGGCCGGTGGCAAAACAAGGTACCCGCCGCCAAGGCAACAGTTACCAAGCTGAAATCAGTATCCATGAATGAACTCAAAATGACTGCGGTGTCATCGGGCTGTAAGGTAGGAACTATGCTAAAAGAGAACTGTACCACCATCGAACTGAGCTTCTCATATTGGACAGGTCTCATAGTTGTGTTACATCACAGAAAACTAGGAAAACGAAGTGCGTGTTCGGGACATGAGAGAATAAGTCACCATGCAAAGAAACAGCAATGAAATTATTGATGATTTGGGCTGGAAACTAAATACAAAGGACAAAGTAGTTTGCTGACCTGCTCGCACCGAAATATTCAGTTTTTATTCCATTTCAAGCCGTACTACTATTCAAATCGACCCATTTTTCTTAAACATTTGCAAAATGTGCTGAGTTCCAGTTTATACACAACGTGTGCAGAGAAGAGAAGAAAAATATCACCCTAATTTCACTTAGGCAGTTCAAGTGGGGTTTATAGACCGGAATCACTTTGTGAAACTATTCCGGCCTTTGGAAAAAAAAATTTATCCATCTTTCATTGAGTATTGTTTGTTACATATTTTGTGCACAGAAAAACTCTCGAGAGCTGTGATAGCTGTCAGTATTGGATCAATTTCCGTGTTCACGCTTGTTTTATTACTGCTCATCGAACACCTGTTTTCAAAGCTGAGTTATAATCGGAAACCGATTTTCAGTTCTTTTTGAAAGTATGGTGTGTTAACTTTATGAAATTTCACTGTTTCTTGGCCTTCCATTTTTACGCAATATCTAACAGTCACCCGAACTTAGGTTAGTCATGTGCGGTCCCCCCTAAATGTTACCATACTGCCGTTATGGAAGCATACATAGGAAAACGGGTTTAAAAGATGGTTTCTGTTCCAAAGAAAATGAGAATCGCACATAGACTGTTAATCGGATTTTTGTTTGTGTCAGGCCCAAAGCAGTATATAAGTAACTCCGTCCAGGGTTGTACCCGTTTTTCTTCCTGGCTGTCATGGCTGCCTCCATTTGCTCCCCTGCAACGGTCGATGATACCGAACTTTTCTGTCGTGCTGTTCGGGGAACTTACTCCCATCACAAAACTTTTGGGGATTATCTTCCAGTATTCCAAAGGAACAGTTTGACGTCTCTCTACATTTATGCAAGCCTTAGTGCAGAAAATTGGGTTCGCACCCACCCTGCCACATTCCCGAAGTCGTTTTCGTATTATTGGGTGAAATATTGTTGCTAACATAAAAGGCGCACTCAGTGGTCCGCGACTAGGTAGGTACTGTGATATAATTGCTCACTGACATTTTAGATACAAGAATATCCATCGCCCGGAGTTTGTCATGGTTGGGGCTCTCGGGACCCAGTACAAGGTTGTATCCTACTGTTTGAGACATAACCATGGGTTTTACTTGTTTAATGACCAGCTGTTTGTTAAGAATGGACGTCTGACTCCTGCTCAGGGGTGGCATATCGACGAGGTGACGAAGACATTCCACAACTAGCAGGAAATTTGCTCGATTGCTTGGGAGAAATTTAACAGGCTGTTCATGGTTGCGGACTTGCAGTCCATCAGAACCAAGGCTGCTAACTTGGACAACCAAACAGATGCACTGTAGGTGAAGCAGTTAGTTAGTGGTAGGGGTTTCTTGCACCTGGTATACCGGGAATCACTAGTGCTATATGCTTTTCTCATTCTGCGAACTGTTGTTCAGTTGGTGGACAAGTTTGGCGAAGTGTTGCTGGCTGATGCGACCCATCAGCTAAACTGTGTAGGCTACTTATTCTGGCTCGCTATAATTATAGACGAAAGCGGGTTGAGTAGGCCAATTTTTTATGCCCTTCTTCCGAACCAGAGTGGCGTAAGTTATCAGCGTGCCGTCCGGGAAATGAGGGACCGGTTACTCGGCTCTCTAAGTGCTAAGACGATAGTCGTAGATAGGAGTGTGCCGCAGTATGATGCCTTCAGGGAGCACTTTCCTTACTGCGCAGTAGTCTTTTGCCGGTTTCATGTTCTGCAAGACATGAAGCGGTGTTGTTTTCAGTTCAGTGGTTTGTCATTATATGACAAACGGGTTATATATCGGTGGATGCGATCTTTGGTTCATTCCTCTACTAAGAAACAATTTCATCGGTTTGAGGTGGCCAAAGCCCGTCGATTTGTTGCTGTGAAGCACTATCTCGATCGGGCATGGTTACCCTTTGAGAATATGTAGGCAGGTCAGGCTGTCAGATTTGTCGCCAATCTAGGAGTATCCACTTTCAACAGGGCGGAGATAGAAAACAGATATTTGAAAGTGGGACTATCCAGCAGGTCGTCGTTAGTTGATGTTTTTGCTCGCATTATAAAGCGTACGGACAACTTGGATGAGAGTAGGCGCCGTAGACTGGGTAAGCTGATGGCGGGCTCTTTTCCGGCTAGTGAAGGGATACAGAAATATACTGTTTTTCTTAGTCGGCTTAATTTGTACTCGCGCTCCGCTGTTGAGGGGCACTTTCGTACACATGTGGTCATAGCAAGGGCCGCCATGGACTGTTGCTGGGTTTTTCAATGTAGGCCATCACACACGGCGATGATTAAAATGGGTGTTAACCCACAGTGTTCTTGTAGCTCCAACAAACAGTGGCTTCCCACCTGCGGGCACATCCCGAAGGTAAGCGAAGCAATCAAATACGACACCCGTAGGCTAAATGTGGGTCTTTGGGCTCTGTCGGATGAAGGCCCATGGGAAAGCATACGGTCTCATGCGAAGGAGCCGGAAGTTGTTCAGGAAGCACCCGTGATAAGCCCAAGTAAGAAGTTAGTTTTTTGTGACAATAATTCCAAGGATATGGCAGTGGCTTTAGGCAGTTTGGGATACAGGAAGTTCATGGAGTTTTTGCCCCAGTTGAGGGACCTGGCTGCGCCAACTGGTTCCGGTAGGGACAGACAATCGTTTTTACTACAGGTCCTCCGGAACCACTGTGGATTTATCGAATGACAGTATATTGGCGCAGTATTAAGGGAAAAGTGTCACTGCAAGCAGGGTTACGCGGCCAATCCAACCTTCAGAACTTGTCTCCAGCATATCAAATAAATTGATAGAGCCTGCTTCTTCAAAACGGAAGGCTGCCATTGACATTAGGAACGCTGATGAGAAAGACGAAGAAATTATGGGGGACGAAATGCAACTGCACAGTTCCACCGGTTCCGAACCACTACTTCATCCGCTTACGGGAACAAGGACAAAAGAAGGCGTCTGGAAGTTGCGGGTTCCCCAGTCAGAGAAGAGGTGTGCAGCATTAGCAGCTTGGAGGACTCGTCCGCTGATCTTGACGAGAATACAAACTGGGTCCATTGCTGCACACGTGACCGATGAACGCACTACCAGTGTGCCAACTACAGCAGCCAGGGAGAGTAAGCAGGCGTCCATTGTTTATCCAAATGAAGGTACTTCTCACCTTGAAGAACCATTACGTACAATAGCGACATCCGTAATCAACTACCAACAAGATCAACTTTTTTCTTCCATTTCAGATGATGTATGCTCCCAGACGTAGCGGAACACGGACACATAGATTAGGGTCGACTAGGAGATCGCTGAGTCCCATGTGCATGGTTCCCCCCACCGGTGGCACGGGTGGATGGTGACTTTGCTACGTAGTTCCCTAGATGGTCGGTGTCACCTGAAATTCGTTTGGCCAAGGGTAGACGGCGCACGGTTCACCCTCACTTGGAGCGAAGGGTCTCCAAAGTGTTTTTCTTCTACGGGGGGATGGCTGAGGTGATCCGCAGATGTCAAGGCGTGTTTGTGTAACAACATATCAAAATATAGATTGCCATGTGCATAGGCTTAGGCTGCTCGTACGACGTGCGATGCAGCAGGCAAATGCTGCGATTACTGTTGTCTTCCTTTATAATAGACAAATATACGAATTATTTATATATTTATGATGTTACATATGACTTTATTTTATCGTTTATATGGTTCCATTCATGTACGTTTGCGTTCTTTTTATATCTCCTTATCGTATCCTATTTTACTTCTTTTTTATATTTGGTTCATAACAATATAAAGTCCATTGCAATTTTTGCCCGCTTCGGTTCATTCGTTCCTGGTAGTATTCGCACTTTTATTTTTATTTATGATTGACGGTGTCTGGTGAGACGTTCCAACAGCTGCTCTCCGCTACGGTGTCCAACATAACTTATACTTCCTTTTGTTGAAATAAATAATAACTTAACCACAACAACGTCTTTTCATTGACTTACGGCTAAAGTCGGAACTGATGGATTGTCCCCCTTTCCATTGGCCGATTCATGGAGGGGTAGGATTAGGTTAACCGTCAAGTGATTCCGTACACTGCGTATAATAATCACGCGTTCCTACGTTGAGAAGTCACGACATGATCGTCCTCAGGTAGCATCCACAGCACGCATAAGTTAGCTGTCTACGATTGGACACCTGTACAATATGGGAATGAACCAGCATTTTTCATCATTTGTACTGTTTATGGGAACAGGGCTTTTCACAGCACCATGGAGAATAAGTCATACTAACCGGCATGCTTTCCTTCAATGCTCCGTTCAGAAATAGAGCAGTTGAGACTGTTCCCTATTCGACGTCGGATAGTCAGCGTAATGGGCTTTTCCTCATCATTTTCAAGGTTAGTAATGCATTTCCTATGCACTAATTCTAAAAATGTGGCACCGTTCCGTAGTTGAATTCATCAACAAGTGACCTTTGCGTCCACCTATCACCTAAGCTCAGGCTTAGCTTCCATGTATTGCACATTTATCATTATCAAGAGCTACTTACTACCAGTTATTACACGAGGCACTAATAATTGTAACATTCAGCCGTTACAACGGCAGCAACGTCAGCTCTACTTTTGCCAGTTATCGCGATCTGGATGATTCCCCAAAAATGATATGGGTTATCGCACACCGCAGCCAAATTTAGCGTCTTTTGGGGATTTCCCCGCCGGCGGACCGAAAATGAATACCCTGAACTTCGCACCGACGTTTAACTTCTGCGCGCTAGTTTGTAAATGAATTTAGTCTGGCCATTTGCTTAAGTAGTTTGCCGCTTAAGAAACGTAGGCTAAGCTCGTGCAGCCGAATGTTTTACCCTGGAATGTCTTCATTTTCATTGTGCTTCTTACTTGGTATGTCGGTCCTCTGGTGAATAGGCCGATCCCAAGTTGCGCTTCGGGATTTGGAACTGATCCCTTAAAAACTGTTCAAATGATAATAGAGACGAAAGCCTGCTCCACGCGCAGCTAAAACTGTAGGCTAGTAGCAACAGGCTCTGAAAAAAGTTAAAGGTAGGTAGAGTCAGAATCATGACCCCATTCTGAACCTCAGACAACTATTTTCGCGGAAGGATTTTAGCCGGCGGTGTAAAAAATAAATATTGAAAATTCCCCAAAATGTTCTACGTGATTCGTGAATCTGACTATATTTGACGTTACTTCAAAAAACTCGTCCGTCCACCACATTGTTGCACGTTTCTTTGTTCTTGTGAGACATGTGAATTTGGCCTTGAACAGTTTCTGACTTTTGTGCCTGATCCTTGTGGTATTGAACCTTTGGGTTATCACCGTTGAGTCTATTTGGCCGCATACTTGAGGTTTATGTATGTTTGTATCTTTTGTGAATTTCGATTCAGTACCGTAGAATCTACGAATCAATCTTGTTCGGGTTTTGGGATTCGTTGGAGTTGGCTACTTGTTTATCGATTTGCGAGAATTGAATTACTGTCACATCTGGGATCCACAGACGATTAGAAAGATCAAAAAATGCGATAGTGTTCAGTGCCTTTGACCGGGTCTGTCCTTCTTCAGTCAAAGAAACTATGTTATCCTTATGTCACGGGAAACTCCGTGTGTGTCGTTGCCTCAGACTTCGGAAAAAACGAACCCCCGCCCCCTTCTCCCTGAATTCTGCGACGGATGCCTAGCCCACGAATTTATCAGAAGTAGACAGACTACCGCACAATCCGACACCACTTAAAACCGTTAAGATACTGACGGATAGATTGCCATTTCAGCGAAAGCTTCACAGGTCGCTCAAAACACATTTAGCACCAATCAAAAGTCCCAAACCCAAGCCACTCACCCCACTACCGGGAAACAAAGCTTGCACAGCCTCGATCCCTCTGACTCCACCTCTTACTGGTCATCCTTTTCATATTGATTAGGATTAGTCTAGCCTTTCATCTAAAATTTAGCCTTCGCTTAACCAGTTTCATGTTGTGGCATTTCTTACCACACTGACCCCCGGCGGCCAAAACTCCCCTTACACCAACATGGCCTGTTTGCCTAACTCAGTGGCCCATAGAATCTCCCATGCCTTTACCTATCTCACTAACGGACCCCAGAAAATCTTGAGAAATTAGAGTGCTCAACATTCTGCTGGTTCAAAATCTCACCTCAAGCTCTTGATCCTTAACCCCGGGCATGCTTCAGGTCCTGTTCTTGGAAAAAAGTCTGTCCCTGCCCGCTGATCAAAATGCCACGCAAACTGTCATGAGTCTAACCTACCTACCATCCAAAACACCACAAGAAGAGTCTCCTGCAAACGCGATTTAATAAGTAGCCCACTGAGCTGTCGGAATAGCCATTCAAATGAAGGTTTCGGCGGAGCTAGCTCACCAAAGGTTCATCAGCCAGTGAAAATACGGCTGGACTTTACCCCTAAGAAAACCATTCGACGGCTACCGCCACCTCTTGTGCCGGATCAGTATCCCATTTTCAGCATGCAGCTGAGATAGCCTTCATCTCAACTTCCTCCACTAAGTGAAGCTTACCCCCGTACTTTCACTCTAGCATACCACACCACGACTATGGCATCTAATATTTAAAATTGCAAGTGGATCCATCCCACCAAATATACTTCGCATCTAATGCTCCAACCCAGTCCCCTTCCTCGTCCCCAAACCCATTATTCTTATGGTCGCAGGCCGTAATTCCAATGAAACTTTTCACCTTTCACTTACCCTCTATCATCTCCATTACCACTCCCTGCTTTAAGCATGGCTTGGCTCCAAGGCCTCGTCTAGGATAGGCTCACCTACTCCAAATAATCCGTCCGCTGCTATTCACTAGCCTCAGCATCCATCTCCCCTTTCCGCTAGACTTCATGAGAGTTTAACCCAACGTGTATCCTACAGAAGTGAAAAGACAGATTCCCCATGAAAATAAATCCCGACAACTAGGTTTTCTATAATACTGATCATCATAATGATCTCCACTGTCCTCCTCGCTTTCTATCTGCGGAATCCACCTTGGCCTAAGAGCCTTCCATGGGAAAGTTGCTTTTCGTAGCTTTACGCGACTCTCCTTCCATCTTGGGGAAAATCTACCGCTGTCAAAACTGACTGTTGTCCACATCTCAACCACTATCTCAGTCGCAGAATCTTGGCCCACCGAGCGCGTACATCTCAACGAAGTATCGCTGTCCGGCTATGAAACTTTCAAGGCCTACGGAATCTACCGCTGGGATGGAGGCTGCTTTGAATACGTCAGGTGCATCCTTCCTGCTACCCCCTTTGGAAGTTTTCATCCTGGCAAACTTTGAGGTTTCCATACGGTTTATCATCTGCCTGTCACAGGTGACCATGGTCCTTAGTTGCATATATCTGGCCTCCAGCAAGGACTCTTTGACACTCAACCCCACCGTTGATGCATTTAATCAAATCGATGACCTCCTCCAGCTAGTTTGCTCCGGAAGCTAAGACGAGTTCCTCTCAAGAGCAAACCCCAGTACGCCGCTGACCTTCTTTGCTCCAGCTGATATTCGAGCATCGAGAAAATACCTTGCCCTTGCTATCCATCTATACCAGCAACCCTTCACATGACCGGGATAAGGCAGAAATAAGCCGGGCTCCATCAGCGGCAGCGGAGAAGTGGGGGCTTTTCCGGATTCTTGCCACTCGGGCTCTTATCCCACGAAATCTACCTCGCTGCCCGTGACCTACAACTGACGCAAGAAACAAAGAACTGCACCCCTTTAACTAAGCCCATGCACTTACTCGGCTAAATGGGGCCGGAGTCTATTACCAACCTCGTGCTAAAAGCAGAACATCCATTTGGGTAGCCTCATAACCCCACCTCGACAGGCGTATAGCACGCTTAAAACATTCCCAGTAACTCTCATGGCTTTTGCTCTGGCCTGTACTCACCTAATAGCCCGATTTCTCATGAATTCCTCACTCAGCTCTATTACAGTTACCTTCGGGGAAAACTTGATGTGTGTTGCCTTTGAACCTTCTAGGCACCCAGGACCTGACGGCCTATCGTTAGTTGTATTTGTTCTTGGTGGCCCGGACACTTCCCTTCCACTGCTAAACCTATGCAGCCCGTCTCTCCAAAACGGAACCCTCCCCAGCCAATGAACAAAACCCGTGGTGCTTCCCAGGCACAAGAATAACGCTGAGCATAGGGTTGCCAATTACTACACGACAAACCATGCGCACCACCTCCAAGCTGCTAAGTAGGGCGATTGAACACTACCTAACCAAAACATTCTCAGCTCATGAACTTATCAGCATCAGACAGCACGGGTTTTTAGACCTCTCTGGTGTTCAACCTGCCAATCTGGCTTGTGAACCTGGTAACGACAGCCGCTGACAAAGGCAGGGCCCTCTGTGTCTTCCCACATGACATGGCAAACTCCTTCGACGGAGTACGGCATCTGAATTAGCTGCAAAATGTTAGCGGTTACGGTACTAAAAACTTCCTACTTAGAAGGTTTAGGCCATACCGTTGTGCCTGTCATATTAGAGGCCGCCACCTTGTTGTTCGTTCAATGTGAGCGTTGGTGCCTGCTCATACATTTACTGAGCCTCGGCTCACGGAGATTCTTCTCCACTTGCGCGTTTTCGGATTACGTTAGTGGTCCCTCGTCGGAAGAGCTTTGCACTTGGACGTTACATCCACAAACCAAAGGCCAGGTTACCAGCACCGATGGCCAGAGTTCAACTTCTTGCATGGTAAACAGCTGGATTACCCAGAGAAGTGTCCCTGGACCCCCGCTATTTCTACTTTATGTGAACGGCACCCGCGACGTCGTCACCCGTGGCGAAATCTTGCCTTCCAATGACGTGGAGAGGGTTTAAGGATTCAGAAGAAACCATCTACCTTCAGCTCTAAAATAAGGTCAGGGTGGGTACGAGGTGTTGACCTTCCTGAAACACTCGCTAGGGATTGGAATCGTAGACAAATAAAGGCAGGCATCCCTAGCCAAACAGCAGTATCCCTATGGTGGGTCAGCCATCAGTGTTGTTTTCTACTCCCATACTCCCCAGCTACACACAACTTCTGACTGCATCACTTGTGCAACTAAGGTCTCCAAATACTATTCTCACATGACTACTCAGGCAAACAAGTCCACTGGCCTGCCGCAGAGAAAAGATTTTTCAACGAAACGTGAATAAAAGACATAAGATTCATATCCGTCTTACCTTGATACACTGCATAATAGTGTTATCAAATTAGCACAAACGTGATATTTGAAATGACAAGCGTCAGTGTACCATAAAAACAATTGGGCTTTCTACAAACCCAAGCTACAGACAAAGCCCTAAGCTCTTGCAGCTTGACCCTTCGTGGCTCCCTCTCTGCTCTTTCTTGTACACATCCTTCCATCGTTCTCATCGAATTTCTGATCCGTCATCATCTGTGTCATCTGATCATGGACTGCAGCATATCTCAGATTTTTCCGAAGTGAGCCGTCATTGCGATCATCATTAGGAATAAACTTAGCGATTTTTCGGTTTGCTCAGCAAGTAAGCCTTATCTTCCAGTGAGTTACACTTCCGTACATAAACATCACACCAGCTGCACAACGAGCAGCTTTGTATGGCTATCTCTGATTGTTATGCATCCCTAGGGCGAAACTTCTTGCTCCAAAAATATGCAGCCTTGTGGAATCAGTTAACTGCAGACTTCCGGCCCACTGTTTCCCTAACCTAACTTGAAAAAGGACTGCACAATGCGCTGAACACCCAAAAATAATATACCTTCCAAATACTTACTTGACCACCGGTACGACTTACAGGGATTGTTGGTTACCAGTCACCAATAACCATCAGTACAAGGGAGTTATCCGGCAGCATTCCTTGAAACTTTCCCGGCCTTTCCCCCCTTGCTCGCTTGTGTATTCCCAGCCACGTTAAAGCCTTCCTAAGATTCGTTGTTTCGGTCAGTTCACTTTGAGTCTAAACAGCCTAGTGGAGGAGCAGTCGAATGACGTTGACTGCAAGGAACAAGGTTCTGTAACTCAAACATTAGCAAATAAAATCAAGTGGACATACAATCGAACAGCCCCGAAAGTACGACGAAAACTGTTAGTGCGGCTCTTGTTAAACAGTGCGACAGAGTGCCAATTAGTTCGGGCTGAGAGGATCGACTCGTACCACATTTAGAACTGACCGAAGTGCGCCAGGTGTGTTCTTGCTGTAAAATGGCCATAAAGCAGACTGTTCAGATATGTGCGGGTGGTCGTGCCGGTTTTAGTGGTTCCGGGTAGACAGTGACCACTGGGGCGAGTTCAAGTGTGTGTGGCACTCTAAGTCGATGTGGTAAGAAGAAATCGGTGATAAATGAAGGCCATTCAGTGTGTCTGCGATGCAGAGAGCGGTTGTTAGTGTGTGCATGTGGCAACATGACTCCACAACGAGAAGACTTACGTGTGGACAGGTAAGCGTGGCGGCATCACCGATCACGGAGCAGAAATGCTAACTTTGTGTGGGGGCTCGATGGCATGTGAGAACAATGCATCTTGGAGGCAGTGCCATATGCGAAAATGCGTCGACGTGTAAGTGGTTGAAAATCAGCCAGCGACTTCCGTGCCCGTGGTGTTTTTCTGCCCGGCAGGATTTTGGTTAGAAGAGGTAGAGAAGCCGCGTCGGGGAAGCTGTCTTATCTGCACTGCTAATATCAGGTAATTGCGGAGTGTGCAGTCCGGCTGGACCCCACTTTCATTGTCCTTGTCCCTACGTCAGAGTAAAATTACGGGTTTACAAGGCCCTATTTTGAACTGCTACTGTTGAGTGAGACCGGTGTTTCTGAAATCGTCCTTGAATACAAACACCAGCACGAGTGACAATTCAAGGACTTCCTCCATAATTCTTCCGAAAAGGTCTCAGCCCCCCAGCCTCCCACCCAAAATGTTCCACGTATAGGGCGCCCCAATTTCCACCTAGTCGTCTCACCCAATGGACTCGCTACGTACACACTGCCCAAGTGTTCCCTCCTCAACATGTGGCACATCTGTTATCATCCACCGAATACCGATCTTCCGTCCCATCGATACCAGCTCGTTCTGCACTGATGGGCCACTATGAGGAATTTGATACTAGGCAAGAAAGATCATCAACTGCGGGTGTGATGTCCCCATGAATCGCCAAAGGTTGTGCTGATAATGGTCTGCTGACACGTACACTTAAGGTCTTCAAGCTCTGCCCTTCTCAGAAGTCAGCAGCCAAGTATGCATTGCTCTAGCGTTGAAAACGTTCCGCGCGCTTGGTTCCTTGAATTTCTCTCTCCCATAGCTCGAGGCCGCTACACCACGGAAGGGAAGATTGACGTTTAGCCTCTGGATATCTTATGGAAGGAGAAAGATCAAGCAACCCTGGCAATGGCGGACCCCATGAGCCAAGCTTGAGGAACAGCTGGCGTATGAGAAGTGGGGAGTACTCCTTGCGGGGTAAGCTTGCTGTCCCGCCCCTCTGCAACCAAAAACACAGCAGCAATGGAAATACTTCTGGCCGCGAAGAAGTTGGATCAATGCAATTCGCCCTTCCGAAGAAAATCCCTCGTTACATACCCGACCCTGCCTTCAGCATGGAAGACCGCCCCCCTCACCTAAATAAAAGTTAAGAGATTATGAACTAAGCCTGAATCCGTGCAGGTGACGGCTTACCCATCGAGTTATCCACATGTAAGCTGACATCGCCTCTCGGTTCGAGCACTTTTGGGTACTTCGCTTTTCTTCCTGACCGGCTCGCTGGTGCCACAGTCCGTTGTCTACGCACGCTTTCCAAAGTTTAACCATGCAAAGTCCAAAATATTCACAAGTTTTGTTGGCACACGGACTGGGAATCGCCAGCACTTGATTAGGCCCAGAAAAGAATGAGAAAACAGATGATCTCTGAATAGGCTTCATAATCAAACCTTTCTTAAGTAAGCCTCGGATACTCACCCATGAACAGTTTGTGGCCCAAGAAGTTGAGATCCACCTCGGATTCCACGAAACTACGCTGTTCTCTGTAAGCACAAGTAAAGAGTGAACGCGGGCATCCTACGGTGTAGCCTTAGACTTTATATTCCTAGCATCTTTACCCTGCACAAGGTGTAAAAATCTGCTCTATTCACGCCCAAGGTATAAACCACTTCACTAGTGGCTTCAGCCGCCGACCACCGAAGCAGAACCAAACGATTACCTAGCATCCACTCAAGAAATAGCAGGTGCTCAGGTAACCAAGTTGTTCAACTCGGCCCCTCTTAATCACTATTGTATAACATCCTAATCCTGCAATCTCTCCCACCAAGAACAGCTCGCCTATTTCTTCACACAAGCAAATGAATGACACACCACTGCCTCACTAAAACTTTTTAAAAGTTATGAAAACCTTCTCAGAGCTTGCAAACCGGAAATGCCCGACTGCGTCAGGCGATTGCCTACGTGGGATTCAACCGTCGCTACCATCCAGGAGAGGCTCCCCCATATCTCCACCACTCCCTTTTATGCCTTGGAAACTCATTCCCTCACTTCAACCTTATCTCCCATTTAATTAAGCCAGTCAGACATGAAAAGCTTAGCCAGGCAGTACATTGCTCATCATCGTATTCACTCACAAACAATGAATCTTTTGAATGAGCGCACTGTACGCCACCGGCTGCCCTCGAGTTTCTCGGCTTGCAACCGTACACGTACTATGTGAACTATAGCTCACCGCAGTCAGCCTATTCTCTGAATGCCTTACTCGGCACACGCGGCCCAAATCCCGACCAGATCAGCAAATTATGATGTAACACCACCAGAAGGATGCCGCAAAGTTACCGCCGCCTCTAAGGACTTCTCACCAAGCGAATCAACATCCCCCCATTGCATGTACTAATAAGTATGACGTGTTCATCCTACCTTGTTATGCATGCCCACATAAACAAAAAGAAGAATGTCAAACTATCTGAACACGTCACGATAGGTTACTTGACAATTTTTTCTTTTTTTAGCTTCCTCCTCTATGTTAACTGGAAACTGCCATTCCCACAGCTGCAGCTCTATATGTATGTTGCGGAATAAAAGAACAAACAAAAAAAACACCATTCATATACTCAAAATGCTGCAAATATGCTGCTGTCTCCTCCAACTAACATGAACTTTCCATTGTGCTCGCCTCCAAATTTGCCTTCATAACTTACCGCCTTTTACCTCCGGCAAAACTTGCTTTTTTGGTGCATAATAATTATTATTATTAGAAACCCACCAACACTCTTGGCTTGTTGTTCCCGGTCCACTTCTCTGCGATTTCACGCTAAACTATTCACCATTTTTATTTGTAAACTTGAACATTTTCTAAGGTAAAGCTTACCCCTTTTTGCTACTTTTACCGATATATTCCAAGACTAACGCATTTATCGTTGCCTTTCCCTTTTGTACCGCAATCTTCAAACAGTATATGAAATCGCGAAATATATCTCTAGCGATTCCCAATAATCGCAGATCCTGTGATTGTTTGCTTTCTCTGTCAGTTCGGCTGTTCGCCCAACTAGGGCAGCTGCAATGCAGTATCCCTATCTAGCAAGGTATCATGTCCCACATATGCACATCTGATAATCTCTTGTACCGCAGATTTCTGTTTTTTCGCCATACAGTAGTCCACCTATAATGAAAATAAACTGGTAGCCACTTCGTCATTTTTGCCAGCTGGTCTTTCCTACTGTTGTAGTAAAGCTCCACACACCGACCTTTGCCAGTGCCTAGTTTCACGTCAGTGCATTATACCCCGTTCTTCTGAAAGCAAAATAATCCGATCAAAGTCTGTATGTTTTATCCGGCCATTTCTCTCACCCTCACTTTGGCAACCACTTTCCATTTTGCTGTCCGTTTGTTATACAACTTGCCCATCCGATATACCGTCACTGAACTTCACAACTGTGATCCCCGTCGGGTTTTCTTGCTCTTTATGTGCAATGTCACCATTTTTCTTCGTCTTATTTTTACCTTGACCCCTGTCATACATTGCACAGCTCTATTGCTTGGTTAAGCCTCCTTCGGGAATGTTTCTTTTTCACGATATCCATGTATGCGTCAATCCGGTTAGGCTCTCTTCACTATTTTTTACGCACTCCCCACAATGGCAGAGTAATTACACACTATCTTCAGTCGGCTCGACCACCTGACCTTGGGTTTAACTTCTCCGGGCGGTACCACAACAAATGACTTAAATGCTTCCTCATACATTCAATCGCTTTCACATAATAGTAATAGTAATAGTACAATCCTCCGGTAACTCTGATTCAGCTTTCAACTGAACCTTTTGATCTTTCATTGTAGCATGCTCGGAGTTATTCAAAATGAACTATTATCAACAATATTATTATCTGTTCAGATATAAATCTCGCTACTTTCAATGTCCCTTATATCCACGGGCATATTTATTTCTCCGTAACGAGCGGTCTGATATTCCATGCGTTTCTGTTCACGTTGCAGTGATCCTTGTTGCCGATGGATATTAGATGTTTTGATTCCACTGACTGCTCCGTAGAATGGTTAGGAGGAATCGTTTCCCCAGTATCGTTTACTCCATCCCAGTACGTGTAGACCCATCTGCCTTCCACGGTACTAATCCTTTCATCGTGCTTCAAAAGCTGCTGCACCCGCAATACTACTGGTAAATGAAAACGAGAATTGTTCATATAAACCGTCTTACCCGATGTCATTTTATTGCAATTAAACACCGTTCAGTTTTACCAGACAGATGGCAAATTCTGCCACCGTACTGCTGGTTTAAAAACAGTTTGCTCTGAAAATATAGGCTGTACAGCTTGATTACGCACCCTTGCGTGGACCTCGGTCTTAATTCAAAATGAAAGTTTCGCTAATAACTGCCTTGCGCAAATTAAACCGAAATGACCACACTTTGCGCTACTTCGCGACTTGCCGGCACTTGGACATAACATCCGGAATAACAACAGAAGGGATGGTGTATCCACTGAAGATCTTTACTCTCTTGAAGATACACTCGAAAGTAGCAAGAATGTGGGACCAAAAACGGCTTACTGACTGGACCAAAATCGTCACCACAACGAAAGCAGTGACAGCAAAACGGCTACCATAGCAGACAACATACAGCGGCTGATAGAACGTAGTCAAAGGCACTGATCACAAGTAACACCGGAAGCAGAATAAATACATAAAGTGGGCATACATAAATAGGGCAAAGGGATTAAAAACGGGAAGAATGAAAGACAGAAGGAGAAAGGCAAAGATAAATTAATAGGACGAAAATTGAAAGAAACTAAAAAGGGTTGAGTTTCAGTTTTTGACGAGCCCACTCATCATCACCTTCACACTTAGTGCTTTCTGCACTCAGAGATAACTGATCAGAGTTCGAGAAGGGAGAACCGTTACTCCACTTTGTTGCACGGCGCAGAGAACCGAATCGAATCTAACAAGATACGTGGAATTTAGGAAACAGACGAGGTACGTTGGTCAGTCCAAACCGTTGGGCAAAATCTGAAAGACGAGAGGCAAGACAAGGGTAAGTCTGGGGTATTTGTGGCTCTCAGATAAGATCCTGCCCATAAGTAGGTCCTACAAAACTCATTACCTTATCGCCATCCGGGAAGGCGTTTGACGGAATCCGTCCTCTAGCTTCCCATTGCCAATTTACTCCAAACTGTTTTTCACTATCACATGTGTTCGGATGATGGTTGGCGCGATGGATTACCTGTGCGAGGACCCCAGATGTGGTAAAATTGTCATTGACTTCATAAGCCTCGGCATTTGCAACAGATTTTACCGTCAGAAACGCAGTAAATTAGTGACTAGGGCACTTCCCCTCTACGATTAGCACTAGCCCCTGTCATGGACGTGTGCGAAATGCTTTAAAACAGGTAAGGACCATAGAAAAAGATGCCACTGAAGTGGGGCAACACTTTGTTGCCGTGAGCAAGAAGATCAGACGAGGAAAGTCCAAAAACGCACATTTGGTTGCTGAGATTTCAATAGTAGTAGACCGGACACAGAATTTGCAAGAGTTATCAAAGAGTAAACTGGAACTCACCACCGTGGAGCAGGAGGCAATTCCACCTACAAAACCAGTCGACCAAGTGAACAAGAGTGCAGGCTTTGCACTAGGTAGGTGCCGCAACGTCGTGAGCAAGAAGATCCTTGAGCCCTTACAGAGAGGGCCGCTACGGGGAACCCAGAATTCAAGGCAGACGTTTTAAGCCTCCTCAGGTTGCCAGCGCTCCCGGCCCATGTGTTGGTTGAGACAGCTTTCTGACTGGGCTGGTAGAGAGAATCGATTAATGAATTACAGTCACCAGGAACAATCCCTGTAGACTCCACAAGTTCCGGGATACGAGACATCCCCGGTGGCAGCCGGGGGGATTTAATACAGGTATGGCGGGCAAGATCAGGATGGAACCTGATGTGTCCAACGGAGGGAATGGCAGCCTCTCGACGAAAGGCCATACAGGGTGCCAGTCGGAGTTGATAACCGTCAACCGGAATCCCACAGAGCTGAAATGTAACATAATAAGGGCTACCTTCCCAAGCTTGGGCACTGAAGGCTTAAGTACTTTTGGAGGCGTTCAGGAGTCCCCGCCAGAGTGCTCCGAACACACTCCGAGAAACAGAGTGAGAGCCTGGGGCTCAGCCCTTGAAGTAAGTTACGCAGGAAAAGCGGGTAAAAGGGCCCCTCTATAAAGTACAAAAGTACTCATTATCGTAAGCTGGTGGAGGAGGTTAGTAGCGGAGGCCAAAGGCGTTGACTGCTTGGCCATATTGGAAACCTGGACAGAACCATAGGAGAAAGTAACCATGCTAGTCTTTTCAGGGTGGGACTATAGTAGAGCGGACAGGCCGGAAGGAAGTGGAGGTCATGCCCCACTTTTTTAGCAAGCAGACGGGCATGCAGCAGGTAAAAGCCTAATACTGGCCAAAATCTATGAAATGCCACGCACTCTGACTACCTGATCTGACGGACTTACACTAATCCACGCTGACCAGAGCCCTTTCAGCAGAGTGAAGAGGATGCCAGACTAATTGACTATCGGAGTGTGGTTACATCTTTCCTTTGGAAAGGGGGTATTACCGGAGTCCTCAACTACCAAGACATGGACCGGGAGAATATATGGGCTTCGGGAGAGGTGCTTCCTGTGAGTCTCACAGAATTCTTACTCCAACATGCTCCGGCGCTACACGTCCATGAGCAAACAAGGTAAAGGCCGGACCAGTCACCAGACCTTTCGGACCCGGTGCTCACGAAGTCCTCGTGAGAAAAAGACATCTTGGGATGCACCCGGCTTCTGGGTAGGACTGACCATGGATCACTACATTTCAACCCCGGGTAGCCCCAGACCGACGCGGCTTTCCTAGACTGAGAAAAGCGGTACTCTACTATAGAAAAGGGGCGGACATCATTCAGGGTTCATATTCTGGCTCCTGCGGAAGGGTCTGTGTCATGGCTGAGAGCCTGACCAGGAGGCGGACGGCCTTGTTGAAGGGTTCAGCAAACGGCTCTCTGGGGCGAAGAAGAAAGCCCGGGGCTACTTAAGCAAACTGGGTTTCCCTTCGGTTTTTGCTAGTGGGACAGGTTGATGAAAGGGTCATTGGGGTGCGGCTCGAGAACCGAGGAGAATGTAGGCGGGGTCTAGCTAAGGCCGCTGGAAGGTGCCCAAAAAGGTTCTGTCTCCAATGAAATTCGCAGTAGGGGCCTTGGTGAAGGAGGACGAAAGGTGCGTTCTAACACCAATAAAAAGCCGAATTGTCGTGAAAATACTTCTGAAGGGTCACCTTATTGATTCCATGGAGGGTCCGCTGCAGAAAAATAAACACCTCGCAAAGCAGTGCAGGAATCTGTATTATGCACTAAATGATTGCGAATGTCCTGAGGTAGTCGAACATGCCCAAGTCTGCTGAACCAGAAAGTAGCTAACAGCTATGTACAATTCTCCAAGAACACCGTACTACCTTGGATCCGTGAAAATGATCCATTATGCACATTCTCCGTGTCTTCTGTGCCACCCGTATGTTTGTGCACCAATCTTTGGTTATTCGCGCCCAGAGCGCGGCTCAATCACAACTCATTTGGACATGTGTGACTCACATGCTTGTTTCCTCACGCCGCGAAATTGGCTCTCGTTTTGAGCTTTTACTCTCGCATATATGAGGTTTGCATTTATCTGTGGAGCTGTATATTTCATCCTCTAGTATCATAGAAAATAGTATTCAATCTCGTTCTGGTTTCGAGATTAGTGTGAATGGAGCACAAGTTGCTCTGGCATGCTCTATAACATTAGGGTTTATCAGGTTGGAAATGGAGAATACAAGGAGTGCCTAGAAGAGGATCGAAGCAACCAGAAACTAAACAGTAGGTAACAATAGTAATATTATTACTAATAAAAATAGTAATACTCGTATATTTCTTGATCATGATCAAGACCCATGGGTAAGGCATGATCAGCAAGTACAACATTGCGCTGCAGCATGACATATTCAAAAAGTCTGGAAGTGGGGTTCACACATGGTAATAACTGTGCAATAAATGTGGGCTGTGTTTGAATGAGTTTAAGTGGGTAAGCTGAACGCGGTTAATAGAATTCAGCCTCGGTTTCGGGGACGACGTGTTTCGGTGACTCAGCAGCCCGTTAAAGCCGCTGAAAAAGCATTACAAAAGCTTGAGGCTTGCAGTATACATCATAGTTGTGTAGACAAGCAATTCTGGGGAGATCAAAAGAAAATCACATGTGGGCAGATTGAAAAAAGAGAAAGAAAAAGAACTTGGACAAGCCTGCCGGGTATCTGAAGGTTCCATATCGAAAACTGGAGGGAGAAGTTCACCAATTAGTAATCAGTCATGGACGAGAATAGAACCAGCATGTGTTCCTCAAAGAACAAACAGTGGTATCAGCTGCGCATAGATAAGTTTATCTCCATTGATGTCTTTTGGAAGCGCCACTATGCCAGATAAACGGTGGTCTGAAATAACCAATGATGGAGGGAGTTTGCAGAATAAAAGCCGATGAGTTAGACAAGTTCATTAGGATGGTTCTCTTTAGATAATTCCATGTTGAAGGTGACAGGAAAACGAGCAAATCACATGAAATGTAATGCCCTGTAGGAGCAGCATGGAAGGTGGTTGGGTGTTCAGCTAGGGACTTGAAAATGGGGCCGTTGAAGAGATAGTCAGCTGGGGTTGGAAGATGAAGGCAATATCTCGAAGAACTTATGAAAAGAGATCATAAAGTGGGATAAATATGGACTCAAAGGCCTGTTGCGGTGATAAGCAGGGAGCCCGGCCCGTGGCGGCAAAGACTGTTACTTGTGTGTGGGAAGAAACTTTTCCGTTTGCGATAAAAAGTATACGGCCATGTCCAGCCAGCTGCGAGTGCCTGGTATTTTATTTCCTAATGATCGTGATTCACACTGATGGCAGACCACGGACCGAGGCTCAAGCAAGGACGAGCTCACTGGATACAACTGGCCGTCATGGGGAAAATTATTGGTGTAGCGGGCAAAAAATAGGCTGACGGAGGCTTGTTGTCCGGGCAGTAGGATTTTGATCACCGTGACTACAGATATGAGCGGTTCCATATGGCAACGACTAGAGTAGAAAATAGTCCAATCCGACCAGTTAATTCGCTGAATCCTTGCGGTAGTCCGGTAGTAGCATTTAATGGACCGAAGGCTACCCATGCAACCAGCATGATCCAAGAGATTGGAGATTGTGCAAGTCTGGAGGGCGTCCCAGCTGGAGGTTATGGCTAGAGTTTTGCTAGAAATTAAGTGATTACAATTTAAAGGAAGGTATAAACCAGGGCCTGGAATAAATGATGAGGTCACCAGGTTAGAAGTGGTTCCAGCTGTGGGTTGTGATAGTAAATGAGGGAGTCACGGTTGAGGTAACGTGTGAAGTCACTGAGGATGGTTTGGGTGCGTTTCCTACTTTAGATGCTGTTGGGTCTCCCAGTCCTGTCGGTGCAAACTCATGTATTACTGGAGTTATCGTTGATTTGGGGAATATCGATTCTTTTAAGCTAAGGATATTAGAGCCTAAACAATGAATAAAGTTTGCTATTCAGCAGACTCAGATCGCAAGGGAAAAATAAGCCTAAGCCAGCAAAAGCACCCAGCCATTGAAATCAACCCTTACAATAAACCAAGTCATCTGGAAACAAGAAGTCTTCACCCATAGCTGAGCGGTCAGTGCCATCGCAACCATCGGTCGACGTTTCTGGAGAGTAGATGACAATCTCTGGCAGACAACCGAAGCAATTTTACAAGTACCATAAAATCTGGAGGCCCCTGTTGAGGCCAAGGTGACCGACCCAAGGTAGAGGCTGCTGTACCAACAGCACATTTTCAAAGGCAAACTACGGAGGCTATTGACTGTTTTCCGTTGCTCGGCCCGGATCAAGACCAAACAAAAGCAACGAAGGTCTTAACTGATTTGTTCGATCCATGGTTTCGAATAGGTCGCAGTCTGATGGATGGCTAGATGTCAGAAGGCAAGTGAACTAAAGGCAGCGTGTACATCGTGCCAGACCTTGCAATTGAGGAGTAAAACTGTGCTGTAGCCCCTGGTCGCTAAGGCTGCAGGTCTGATATCAACGTGACGTAAACTTTCGGGGCGAGGGTTTCTTTTCTTTTACCGGAATTACGAGATCGTTGGGCTGAAGAAGCAGAGCGGATAAACAGGGGCGACGGCGAAGCCGATTTTGAGGACATGGTCGATCGCTTAGACAGGAAGGCGACCACAGCCGGAAGTAGAATTGGTTGAACTGCTTACGATGACAGTGGAACAAGCAGGTCAAGTACCAGTCAAACAAAAATAAGGTTAGAGTACTCGGCACGTCAGCCTTGGACAAGCATGTAAGAGTAGCTTCTTTATTTGCGAACTTTGTGGCACCGACCACAGCTTGACAGACTTTCAGAAATTCCGCAAGCTGGTTTAAACGAAAGATCAAGTGGTAAATACAGCGAAAATGTGTTTTTTTACCTTACCAACTAAGGCCGGAAGGCAGTCGGCCGAATGCTAGCTAGATGCGATGGCAAAGGATGCACAGGCAGAAAACGTTGACCATTACACCAGATTTGAGAAATTATCCCTGACGAAAATAAAAATTGAGTGTGATTTATTCAACATCACTTTCTATCCACAAGCCATTACCTCTGAGTGTAGTCACTGCAAAAGCGATGACCCTTAACGGAGTGGCCAAAGCACTGGTCTTTTTTGACAGTGGATCTGACAATACCCTGTTACATGGGCGACCTACATATAAACACTGACCTGTAAGACCCTCGACTTCCTTGGCTGTGAGTATGCGGATGAGACTCACTTAAAGATCGCAGATCAGCTGCGATTACAACTTGTTTCGCCTGACATCGACGAGCAGATCGAGCCAACGGAGACATCGGTACCAATTGATCTTCAGACACAGGCAGCAAAGTCAGTAAATGCAATTTCATCTAGGCGGCCTCATCTGCGGAGCATAACCTTCACAGAGTGGAAGGATGACGGAGTAGACCTCTTTGTTGGTTGCGACATTTTGAAACCCCATTAGATGCTGGATCAGAAATTAGAAAACCGACAAGAGCCTCAAGATGTAAGAATGACTACGGGGTGGATAAAGTACTGCCTGGGGGTGAGGGCGTGGTTCTGCAAACGGAGCATCTGCCAAAACAGGAAATTTAGAGGAGCAGATACATAGTTTCTGCGGGCAAAAATTCAATGACCCTTGGGAAGTTCGGCTGTCATTATCGCCGAAGGATCATCTAGAAATGCAGACAGTACTGATCGGAACCTTAAGCCTGCAGAATCAGTTGAAGGTGGCCGTCGAGGCATACACAGACAAACGATCCAGTTGAGAGTGGGACTTACGCTCATCAAACGTTAGTGCGCTGGGAGGAACTTTTCGGTTAGGGCGAAAGCCTTCGGGAGCGGTGCTCAAAAATAATGATGTGGAGTGGAACATTTGGCTACTTAAGAAGGTCACTACCAAAACTAGATCTGGAGGAAGAATACGGTACCTGGTCCATTACCCGGTGCTCTACCCTAAGAAGCCTGGAAAATTTGAGGTAGTTTGTGGTTCAGCGGCCATGTTTCAAGGGGAATCGGTAAATAATCGTTTTTTGCAAGAGCCAAATTGGACAGCCCCGCTGATTGAGGTTTTGCTTCGGTTCAGCCCAGGCAGAGTGGCCACTTCGTCTGATATCAGACAGTTGTTTCCTGAAGTCATGGTTTTAGTTTATGGAAGAAGTGTGCTGTGGCTTTCATGGTGGTGCCAGAACAACTTGGACAAGAGGAACAAAGATTGTAAAACGACGGTTCACCCGGTCGTGGCGAGACCGTCACTCCTTTCTGCCTACCACTCCCGGCGGGAAACTGCAAACAGCTATGAGGCCTGAGTTTGCCGGACATGAGTAGGTAACGTCAGCGAGAATTTTTATGTTTACGATTATCTTGGGCTTTCCGATGACAGTGGGATGACTGCAACGCATCTTAGTAGTCTGACAGAATTGTCAATGGGGGGGGCTGATTCTGCCGCGCAAAAGGATATTGCAGTCTCCGGATGTTCTAGAAGTCATTCCGCTCAATGAGTGAGCAGATGAAGTTTGAGAGCTAAGTTCACTACCTCTCCTGGTGAAAAGCACCGTGGGGATGAGGTAGAATGGTGGGACGAATGGGTTTGGCTATGAGGTGAATATTCTAGGTCGTCCAGCTAAGCGCAGAGGAGTTCTGTCATTTAGCTCCAATTTGTACGATCTCCCCGGGTTAGTATGTCCTTGTTCTTTTCCCGGAAAAGTTTCATTGTAAAATATCACTGCCAGCCCCACCCTCTAGCACCGGTTGCGGATAGCATGCTCTAACATTCCTCGCCTGATAGCATACAATACTGTCGGTTGCAGATCGCACGCTCCCACCATCCTTGTTCTACCGCGGTGCGCCCATCTATTGTTCTTGTCACCACTCTGATCGCTTACCATTTGCATGGTTCTATCGTGGTATACACACCTACCCATTCTGTCCTTGTTCCTATGGACTCTCATGGTGTCACCTCTCATTGCACGTCACTGTCGTCCTATCCACTGTAGTGTACATGTGTGGAAATCCTTCCCAGCCGTTGTCACACGTTTGTTCTGTTGAGACTATGTTCTCTATTTTATTGACCCCCGAACAAGTACAGCACGCATCAACCACTGCACTTGAACACTCGTTTATATTTTGCTTATGAGCCGCGGTATATTTCGGATCGGAACTCGGACAGCCTTGACGGTGGTACCTGACACTGACCTTTTGTCGAACTCTGGTCCTCGTTGCCAGGCGTGGTGGCCGCACATTTGAGGTATCAACATATTTATATGAATACAATTTGTTAATCCAGTACCGTAGAGTCAGCGAATCAATCTTATTCTGGCTTTAGGATTCGTTAGTTTTTCTACGCGTTACGCACGATGGGAATAACCGTTACGCCCACCTTATTCTGCTGACGTCCGCCAATATTTCCTTTTCAAACCATGTCGTCACTGCCAGCTCCCAGTCTCTATGCACTTGGTGTCACACTACTCCCCTGAAGCTCATTGAAGGCATTCTTATACCTCACTTCTTACCGATTTTTCGAACCATCCCTAGCTCCCCCTTCTTTTATCCAACAAGTACGCACACCGGTCCAACCAGCACCCCTCAGAATCCCCATATTGGAACTCCCCGTTCCAATCTTTGCATCTTTTACAGCCGCATTTATCATCTAGTCACCTCCTCCACGTTTTCCTTGCTTATTTCGGCGATTCCCCTGAGAATCTTTCCATTAGGCTGTGCCCCCATTAGCATTTTTCGGCTCCATCCATTCTTACAATCACCCGCAGGCACATAGCTCTTCAGTTCCATCACACCAACTCCGACGGGCATACATTTCTCGTGGCTTTTTTGCATCACAGTCTTACCGGTCCTAGTGCTTCTCTCCTCTTGGTCATCTCCGTGTTCCACCTGTGGTAAAACGATACAATTGGTCCTGTCACTCCTATGTCTCTTCGTCCGATGCTCTGATCTTCTGTTTCCTTTATTGCTCGCAACAAGAATTTTCTGTGTGCCTTTCAGTTTGGTCTGCTTTTCCACATTTCATCTAACGTAAAAACGACTTCTCGTCATGATTTCCACCTACAGTCTCAATCCGTTTGATCTGTCATTACCCGACTTCCCTGGTACTCTGTTTACATATTTTTCCCCACATGATTTTTGTCACATCTACTGCGCCTTCGCACCGCGGTCAGTCTCAACTTCCACGTGCATTCTTCCACTTTGTAACTACATTCGCTCTGCGCTCCCCAGTCATTTCCATCGCCTTTGCCTTCTCGCCTAATATTGTAACTCAGCCAATTAAAGCTTCTTTCTTTCTTGACCGTCATCACGTGTCTCACCTGCCCTAAACACATCTTCAGATCCATTCTTCCCCTTTCTATTCGATCACTTCCTCCCTTATGAACTGCCCTCCACAGCCGTCACCTTTTCCGTGCTTTTAAAGTCTTTTCTTTCTTCGACCCACCATGTTTTGCTGTCATGAAGAAAATTCATTAGGATATTTTCAGGTTAATTCTATACTGTTCCATTCAATCCTACCCGCCTCTTCCGATCAATGACATTTTTCTGGCACTCCGTTGCTCTTTACTCTTGCTTCTCTTATAAACACATATATATGTATACATTCGCTGTGTATCCCGCAGCCCTTCGCCGGCCGTTTCTCACGCTATCAACCCTCTGACTCCTATGGTACGAGTCCACTCTTTTCACATCTCTGCCTCACATCTATCAAGCCCGATCCTTCCAAATCATTCCTACCATCTGACTCACGTTTTAGGCCCTGCATTGCTCTCTCCCTCTTTATGCTGATTTTTGTGCCCTGTTTGCCGACCATCTATAGCAGAGTAGCAACGCGTCATTGCCCTCAAAACCATTGCGATGTTTCCCCATTTTTCTCCAGTATCTCCAGATACCACACTTCCTGGACCCTCTTATGTACATAATAATAATAATAATAATGGTTTATTTCGGAAACGCCCCAAGCATGCCATGTGCATGATCTTGTTGACACAGGTGATGGACAGATATAATTTATGGAAATATGGAAACTCTCATGAAAATATTGGAATAAAAGTCTTAGAAGGGGGAACAAAGTAGGATGAAAATAGGATAAACGTATGCACACCATAGAGATTGTGTGGAGTTTAAATGAGCTCAGGCTTTCAGATATCTCCACTTGGACCAGTCAGATTCTGCATTTGACCTTGACCCTTGGACTTATCGGGCATCCATTTGTATCCGTCTTTGAGTTCGTTTAAACTTCCTTCATTTTTCGGTGTGCACGAACCTATTATGCCCTTATCTCCATTCAACCTCCTTTGTAAGTATGCCTATCCCATTTCTGTCATGCATATTTCTACCTTTTTACAAGTCATGTCTGACAATTTTATCTTTTGTAAAGATTCAGTAGTGCATCGAACATGCTTCGGATGTCTCCAAAATAAACCATCATAATAATTATTGTTATTAAGTCCCAACGAGCCTAGGGTTTTGAGCCTATGGATACGCCCAGTCCGGGGAGATTTCTGAGGAGCATATAAATTTTAACTGCGATCAAGATTCATAAGCTCGAATAAAAGGTTCAAAGATTTTGAACTCCTTGTCTCCAAATAACCCGCCGATTCATCTTTGACACTACCTTTCGAATAACTTCCTCTATTGTGCCTCACCGAAGTACGAGCCGCGGCTTCAATTTTGTCGTGGCGAACGGATGACTATTTATCCGTGAATCCGCCACTGTGGACCAATGGCGTTATGTACAGCCCTTTAGCATCCCTGCCGATCTCCATAAACAAAGACTTAATAATTCGGAAATGTTGTTCACTTGATTGAACGGACCATGATCAAAAACTATGCCCAAAAAGGATAGGTAGTACTTCGCGATACCCAGAGTGGGCTGCCCGGACTTGGATCCAAGGCACAAGGTGCTGACTACAAACGCCACCGACGATATACGGCTGAGTAAACTATGCTACTTCTGACTACGGACCAAGGTGCGAAAAGCTGTGGTGTGGTGAAGGAGATTCAAACGGACGATAACGGCATTTACCGGTATCGGACCGGGAAGTGGTCAGAAAATCGGTCCAATACTTTCCAGTGAACTGAAGCAAGCAGGAAGCAGGGTGGTACTTTCAACACGAGTAGAAACATTTTCTTCCAAATACGCCACTCTGAGAGATGAAAGCTCGAAAGAAGGAACAGTGGAGATTGTTCAGGGTCTGCTGAAGAAACAGTCCAGTTCTGGCCGATCGGCTGATAAGAACAAGCGGCAGATTCAATACCACTCAAATGAGCTTTTATGCAAAACACCTAATGCTCCCATCCCACAGAAACCACCTGATGGTTTTACTTAACCAGGATTGACGCAATGTAGAAGGGAGCAAGAAAAACTAATTTATTGAACAGTATCCACCAAAGGTTTTGTGTAACTGCCGGGAGAGACAATAAGATGGGTCACTGCCAAATATTTCTGGTGCCAGCAGCGGGGAGACTTGGCGGGAAGGCACTTTATGCCACGGTTAGTAGTGGTCAGAGTAACAGAAGGAAGGCTGCTGACCTTGGACGAACAATAACACAGAACACACTGCCCTCAATTATGCGATCGCACGGACTCAAAAAGCGAGAGCCAAGTTTGGGGCTTGCGAGAGACAGGCAACTGCTTCACGCACGCCCAAGATAGGATACTAGAGGGTAGCACGCTGAAAGCAAACAAGCAAGCGCTGAACCATAAAAGCGAAGTGTATGAAAAACAAGCGAGTTCCGTATGTGAGCGAGTGATATACAGAAGAAATATGAAAATATGATGTCTTTGGAGGATTTTACACAACCTGTCGTTACAGCTTCTGAGAGTTGCACTTGTTCGGGGATCACGAAAGTGAATAGCATGGTCTCATCCATGCATTTGTGTGGCAAAGGCTGGGAAGGTTTTCTGTACATGCACGTTATACTTACCTGTCATCTACCTCAGACCCCTCCCCCCTTCAGCAAGTTCAAAACACTTCTAAAGCTCTGCAGTTAAGCACCCCATATTGGTTTATCTTCCATTTCTACTTTAATATTTCTTGACCTACCCTGCGCATGGTGAAAAATGGCTGTAAGCTTACCCATTTACCTCCGGCTTTCTCTTTTCACCATTCTGCTGGTATTTCTTCACCTCGATATGCGCCACTAATTTTAGTTATAACTGATTCCGTCAGTATCCAGCCACCAACCTCTATGGCGAAACTTGCCGGCCGATGAATTTCACTCCGTTTTAGGTTTCCCACTCCCGTTCTTTGTCTTAGACTCACTGGTCCTTCGGCTGTCTCCCTACAATTATCACTGGCTCTGCCCATGAAAAAGGTCAGCAATACACCCAATAATTCTCTACCGTATTATCACTTTTGCGGGCCACTTACCTCCGAAATCGCCCCGTATGCACCCTGGATCGATTATTCACCATTTATCTATTTCCATTTTGATACCTGTTGACGTACCGAAAAGAAAAAGACCAATTCTCCGAGAACTCACTTCTGAGGCCCCATTCTATTTCCTAGCCGAGTTTTCTGACTATATATCTTTCACTCTTTGCAGAGGGCAGATTTCTGTTCGTATTTTGCTTGAAAAATTCTTCTTTTTACAAGTGTGAACAGAATACCCTTTGAGCAAGTTTGAATTTTCGACCATAGCCATTATTTCCGGCACAATATAAGTATGTGTCCCAAGTTTTGAACGGACTTCATTCGAAAAAAGCGTAACTGACCATCTGACTTGGGGCCTTGAATTTGCCGGGCTTTGGTACCATTTTAGTCAATGTAAACGTCCTCCTAATCCTTTATGAGCACTTATTTTATCGTCCTGTATATTTTGATCCTGACATCACTTCCATCACCTAGATATGCATTGCGGCTCACTTTGGGCCTACGCGAAAAGCAAGGCTACCAATATTATAACTATCAAAGTATCTCAAGGGCCAGCCTTATGCTCTTTGCTCTTCCACCTCTACATAAATGATTAAGCAAAAGATTTGGCACCGCAAAGTTTCACATCTTCAGGCTATGTGAGCTTTGTAGGATAAGGGGGTCGCAATAACCTGGAAAGGACACTCTAGCAGCTTGTTGCCTGGGCAAACAACAGGGACTTGCCCTAAAACGAAAGCAAGAGTTACTTACCTACCAAAACATTAGTGGAAGCTACGATGATGGGAGAAATTTGACCACTCGTGGTTCAGGAAATAAAGTCTACAAGGATTTAGGTGTCAACGTGGCAGCGGACTTTAAACGCGCAGACCAGCGCATATTGGTCGCCCACAAGGCAGGAAATAAGATCTTTCTGGTGAGCTCGGCAACTTCCTGTGCAAAAGTAAAAGTATTCACACCTTATTACAAGGCAGCATTGAGGCCTCTGTTATGATGCTGCGTATGTGCCCGGGCGTCTTTCTAAAAGGGACGTTGCCTGTCTAGAAAAGTTTAGGTGAGTATCCACTAGGATGGCTGAGGGACAGCAACGAAAGCCATATGAGCAAAGATTGAGGGATTTGGGACTCTTTTAACTTGGAAAAATGGACTCATATGGACCTTACTGAAGGATTTAAAATCCTAAAGGGTTTATCGATAATAAGTAACGATGGTGCGTTTGAACTAGCCACGGAGCTGAAAACGATATACAACAGCGCAAACGTTTGGAAACCACGCTCTAGGCTAAGTGTGCGGCACTAGAGTAGTGAGAGGGTAGAGTAGACCGGCCGAAGAAGTGAATAATGTACAAGGTGTAGGGCACTTTGAAAGGATGCTGGATGTGAAAGGCCTACACTTAAAATCCTTCCAAATGTTGCACTTGCCTCGTAAATGTGATCATATTTGACACTGCTTCACCAGGCTCGTCCATGAATGACGCATTCACATGCTTGCTTGTTTATGTGATACCTCTTAATCCGACGTCGGACCTTTTCCGGCTATCTTGCTTGGGCCATGGAACGTTGAACCTTTGGGCTTCCGTGTTAGGTCTATTTGGCCGCATACTTGGAATTTGCACATATCCGTACTTTTCTGTGGCTCTCAAGTTGGTACCGTGGAAGCTTATGAAAAATCTCCTCCTGATTTTGGGATTCGTGTGAACTGACTACTCGTTGTTGGAATTGCGGTTCCTGGGACTTACGCTGGAGGCAAAATGGGAAGAGTTGTAATTAGAAGCAGAATACTGAGAACTAGGAAGGGATAATAATTTACTCAAGGCTCCTCAGTTACTCCATGTGAGTGCCTACCACCTACGGCTCTGTGTTGGGGATCAAAAGCTGCGGTTGCCCCTGGTCTAGATGAGGGGAAGTGTGTTTCTACTTCCCACTTCTTCGGCCACGCTGAAGGGGCGAACCACTTCGTGCAGCGAAACTTGAAGGAATTAACAAAGTTGCGTTAGTGGGTGTAACATCGTGAACGAATGAAAATTCCTCTGCCGTTACTTTCAAATATTTTCTCAACGGGTTTTGTACCACCCTTTTTCGCTTTACTGTTGTGGATACTGCTTTGCGACCGTCATCCTTTATACCATCGAGACATTTACTGTTTTCTCTCTTGCTAGTGCCCTCTTGATGGAATAACTTTGTGGACATTCAGTATGGTAATTAGTCACAGTGGCCCAAGACAGTTTGCTTTATTGCGAATCGGTTTTGTTTTCTCGCACATGCCGGCGGGTCGCGGACATTTAGCTTGTCTACTCTGAAGTTTTTATTCAATGCCCAGAAAACTGCTTGTTTGGCCTGCTGGGCGTGGAGAATTTATTCTTTTTACCTGGACTACAGGACAGGTACTTTCTACTTATTCCTTTTGATTAGCTGTCCCTTTTGTACACATTTTTGTCCTGATTTTGGCTATCTTTTGGCTAGATAAGGACTAAGGTTCACAGTCAAAGGCGTGGTTGTTATGTACTCATACTCCGATTTAGAAATAGCACCGTAGAACTTGCGGAGCAGTCTGGCTTCGATTTGAGTTCCGCATCTACTTGGGTAGCTCATAGCTTTGGAGTTCCGAAGTGCTACCTCGAATGCGTGAGAATAATTATTCGGTGGATTGAGCGGTGAACCATCGAACAAACTTCCCCCTGACCAGGGCCTGTAAGTTTTTCTAGGTACGTTGGTGCCGACCCCTGTGCATATCACCGAAAGAATTCCAGGCTCCCGATTGGCTCCGACGGTTTTCGGTCCTGACGTTGGGGAGGTCTTGAAGTCTCGAATTACTCATGAAATCTTGAAGTAATTCGTGGGCACGAGGCCTTATCTCAGATATTTCCGGATCTTGTATTTAGCCCTTTTAGCTGAGGCAAGACAATGAAACAAACTGGACAATATGGGATGGCAAACAAGCGCAAGAAAGGGGAAGCCAGTATTTGAAAATGAGGAAATAAATAAATACGCTTAAACTCACGACTAATTTACATATGTATGTATATAGATTAGTTTCTTTTCTTCCAACCACCACGGGGGGAGGAAGCAGCGGTTGAAAAACCCTGAAAGTACGTGGGGGCCTAACAGTTAAAAAGCGGAATGTAACTTGGGCTCTTTTTCTATCCTTTATCTATTGCTGATTCATTTCTTTGTTTAGCTTATTTATTTGGTTATTTATTAATCTCGACTTTTTTGAACCTTTACTTCTTTTATCTTTTTATGTTCTTTTTGATTTTGATTATTAGTTTTTGTTCTCTAAGACAGGCAGAAAGGGAAGAAGAGAAGAAAATAATTTGAAAGCATGACAGATAAGGGGGGTGAATAGTCCTGGGATTGGGCCAGGGCCCAACCCCACGTGAAGATTTAAAAGAGCCCTAAAGGTCGCTTTGGATGATGCCTCTATTATTTTTCATGGGGAATTATCCCACAAAAATATAATCATGCAGGTGAAGGCGTTTTGGCGCACGAATGTGCGGGGATGGTGGTTAAGCAGTTTTTACTACTTCCATGTAGAGCTTCTGGGATCGGAATTGAAAAAGCTGATCCACCAAGTCTGTAGAGAGTGGGTTGCACACGATGAGAAGGTCCCACATACTTCTTACGGCTAAAAGATAGAAATTCAGTTTGATTTGATGATCTGGATAGGAGGTATGTTGAAAGCTAAGCACCTTCTTTGCTGCCGCTTTCTGGACTTGCTCCTGTAGGTCTAGGTCCTTAATGAGAGGATTGTGTACCGCTTGACTTCTATATTCTGGCACAGGAAGACAGTAATTTCCATACGGGAGATAGGGGACTTCCTCTTATATAGAGGGAAGGAAGGCTTAATCATATAAAGGATTCAAAAACCAGATTTGCTAGCTTTTCCTCGATGAGAAGAAAAAGAGTTTTTTACAGGGCCAAAGCCCTAGTAATTTGTGCTGGTCTGCACTTCGTATTTGATGCCACTATTGAGCCAGAAAGGATGGTCGAGAGTTCTGCCAGATGCCTTTGAGACTCACTTGTCGTCACCTACTGGCAAGCCTCATCTGGGAGGCTAGAGCTTTGATTCAACCATGGCTGTTTGCACTTCTATTGGGTCGGGACCCCACATTATCGCATGGTCCGAATACATTTCTATGTTGACGGGGATGGAGTCAGGTAGGTCTTTCTTATACATAGAAAATAGAAGGGGGTCAAGTACCGATTTCTGAGGAACTTCGGTACAGACCGGGGGTGATGAGGAGTAAGATAGCTTTATTCTAACCGCGAAGGTTCAATCTCTAGGAAAGCTGCGGATAATCGAAAATAGCTGACCAGGAATGTCACATCTTTTTAACTTTACCAGGAGGAGATCATGGGGCATTCCATCAGAAGCTTTGGCATTGTTGATGAAGACAGCGTGAGATTTCCGTATTTCGCCAAATGCTTGTGTTAGGTTGTCAATCACAGTCAGCATATTAATGATGAGAGATCTGCGTGTTGGTAATGCAAGATCTGCTGGGAAGTGTCAAGTAGTCCATGCCTTTTAAGATGATCCGAAAAGGGAGATTTTGGAGTGCACTCAAAAACGTTGCAGTGTGGTAGTGAGACTAACTGGTCTGTAACTATCCGGAAGCTGACGGCTTCATTTTAAAAGTGGGATTTATTACTGCCTTCTTCCAACTGTTGTGGAATATACCCGTCTGAATAGTTTGCGGAAAAAGTGAGTGTGGGGAACGGACATTACCTCGGCTGCTTCCTTAAGAATTATAGGGTGGATCACGTCCAGATCCATGGAACTGTAAGGTCTGAGGTGACATGGCCTCTTGCATACATCGGTGAAAGAGCCTTCAGCGTGCTACGGAGGTGGGTGGACTAAGGGGTTTCGAGCCACCGGATGGGCAGTCGTGAAAGAGGCGCTGAGGATGGAGAAGAAGTAAGGCCAAAAGGCTTCTGTCACTTGTTCTGGGGAAGTGGTTGCAGGGCCTTCTGGTGGCTGCGAGATGCGAGGGAGAGTGATGTCTGCCAGGAACGCATGGGGTTTTGGGAATTAATGGGCCTGTTGCTTCACGCTTGAACAAGGAAGTCGCTTTACTGGCTTCGAAAGTAACACCTGATCCTAGATGTGCACAGATTTCTGGTTGCTACGAAGTTGTTTACATCGGTCGCTAGATCTGTGGATCCGTAAACTGCTAACAGTCGTGGCCGTTCTTCTGACAGTTGCCGTAAAATCCCGAACGCGATTGTTACTTTCGGTCAGTTTTGGGTGTTCTTTTTATAAACAGGTGGTCAGCAGCACCAAGGTACTTCCCCACTGGCCCATTGACCTCATTTACTCTATTTCGCCGTTGATGCTCTCAGACAGGAGCTGTAGCTTATTCCTAGTCTGTTGAAAATCATCTATTTTGAAGGATCTAAAGCCCAGATTCAAGAAATCACACATGGGCCATCTAGTTATATGGTCAAATTTCATTACTATGTGGTCTTCCTTTGCAAATGAAAGGAGGGGAAGGGCCACATCCACGAAGTGACTCTCGTTCTTGCTGACGAGATCTTAAGGAGATGAGTCTTGTCCCAATTTTCCCCTGGTGACAAGCAGGAAGTGTCGGGTCCCGTTTTACCCCACCACCAGTCTAACCACGGATTCCTCGAAGTCGCTGTTTGAATAGTGAAGTCTGAAGCAGCTCACTCGGAGCATTGAAATCATCTGGTTTCAAAGGATGTGTAAGGGAAAGCTAGGCCTTAACTTCATGCATCTGTTCCACCAGGGCTATGGCGGACTCGGCATTGCATTCTGTAGACCCGTAGATGGGTCCTGTTAAAATGACTTCACTAGGCAATAGAATACGTCTAGCACACAAATAATCTATAAAGGGACTTGGATCTAAGTGTGAGACAGAGGCTAGGGGTAACAGGGAACTAAGGAAAAGGACTACGCCACCTGTGTGACCTCTCCTTGAGTCCCTACGGGCTAGCGTGTAACCATTGAAAGATATGTCGCCGTCATGGTTATCCGACGTGAGCCGTGTATGGAGAGGTACATGGGTGTCATGGCCAAGTAAGAGCCTCGAGACTGTCGCTCCTGCCGGCCGCAGGCCTGGATTTGTTGCTTTAATGCCACATGTGCCTAATTTACCAAACCGCAGGATTCTCACAGGGGTGCTCACTGTCGCAGAGCAGCGGGATTCATCCAAAACCCATTGACGCAAAAACCCGGACTTTTCAACTAGGCCAAACCCAAAAGTCCTGTGACCTGACCTGACCTGATAATAATAATAATGATAACAATAATAATAATAATAATGGTATATTTCTCGACCATGGTCGAGACACGCGCTACCGCGTGATCAGGGTGTACAACGTTACTCAAAACAATGAATTATACACGAATTCCCAGAAAGCGAGTCAAAATCGTTAGAAGCAAAACAATATAGCCAGAGTTAGTTTTAGTCGACTGAAATGATAATGGTTTGCGCGGCAAATACGGTTTGGTTTCGAATCCGAGTTTGTTGGTGGTGGCCCATGGAAATACAAAATATGTCGTGAAAATATAGCTCTAAAGATGAGTTATAAACCAAAATAATGCAAGCTGCAGGTAACGTAGGCCTATTGGGGTTCTATGAACGGAATAAGTTATGAACATGGAGAGATGAAAGAAATGAATGGGAGTACACTCGTGGACTTTGGTGAGTGTGAGGAGAACGGCTCTCTATGAAGACGATGTTGGCCCGGAATGACGGATATTCCCGGTAACAAACGGAGTGCTTCATGAAGCGGGAAGAAGTGAACAAACTGTGTGGAAGTGGACTAAGAAAAGTTGACGAAAGTGGAGAAAAAGGCAATCCATATAAAAGGTGAGTTTAGGTTCAGGATCAATAACCCGTATCATTCAGAAAAAAACAGACAAACTTGAAGGCCTTGAATTAGTGAAGAATCAATTTCAAGCCGGATAACGATCGAAAGAAAAAGGAAATCTCGCAAGAGAAAAGTGAGTGAAAAACCTCCGCCTAGGCTCGCGCCTTATTGTTCTGTTACGCTGACAAAAATATAATGGCTTATTGATTCTCAGTGATATTAGGCGTCATTATTGAGTGCCACGGATGAGGGGGATAGGTGGACTTGCTTTCGGATAGCGTATTGAAATTTATAGAGTAAAAAATTCCTGTGTTGCGTACTCTGGCTCCGTTGTTGGATTGTTTCACATGAGACCAGGGTGGTGTGCAGCACCCCGTGAGTATGGCTCATCAGGCGGGGTAAGGAACGTGTCAATCAATCAGTAGAAGGTAGCTTGTGAACTGTTATTAGTGAAGACTCCGGCAGTGACATCAGTAGTAGAGGTGTTGCATCAGAAGACGCCTATCAATCAACTGGTAGGCACTTGGGAGTGTTTTAGGTCGTGTGGCTCGATTGCGACCCCTTTTGGTATAAAAGATTCCATTTAGGTCCTTGTTGGTACGGGTCAAGGTGTGGGCCATGGTCACCGAAAGCGGAGCCCGAGAGAGTGGACGACGACAAACCTGAAATAAATGATGGTAGCAGTCTGGACGTGGTTCCAGCTGTGAGTTAAGATAATAAAAGGCGAAAATTAATAATGAATTGGTTGAGTTTATGTGGACTGTCAGTGGCACATTTCATATTCTGGTCTAGGTTTTAGTTCGACAGTTTAAGTAAAGTAGGGTATCAGGGGGTTGACAAGTACTACTACAGGCCTGCAAGATAGCGTAAACCGGGTGGGCTTCTGCGTCTGCATTTCAGAGTATAAATGGCTTGCACGCAAATAGAAGTTCTGAACGGCATTTAAGTAAGAAAGCAGAAAGAACCACTAGGGCATCGGTGGTGATGCGTTAGAGAAAATTGTTATCATGCACAGAAACGTCGACGTACGTCCGTCTGTGCTACTACTCGGTAGTGCCGGCCTGCTGATAATAAGTTCAAAAGTGAGCAGGGAAATCTCAAGACGTGGTGGTTGCATGGATATCATTTGTTATAAAAATGAGGAAAGATAGTTGGCAGGGAATGGAAAATATAAACGGTTCTCCGTGTTCATTCACATCTGGAAAAGCGGTCACCTGACGACCACGCTTACACCTCGCCTCAAGCCTTTGGGGTTATTGTAAAGACCGGCAGTGGGGAATCTCCGAAAACGCTACAATTTCATGTTTCCTTAACATCACTCACTTATTCATACTATTGGCTTGTTTTTATGCGCTGTATGTTTTTAGGAACCAACGTTTGTTTGCTCGCGTCCAGCGCGCTGCTCTGTCATATCCCTATTCTGGACTTGCGTGACGCAGGTGCTTCTTTCTCGCACGCCGCAATTTGGTTCTCGTTTTCTAAGCCCCTGTGATCGTATAATTGAGGTTCGTATCTGTTTCGTGCCAATGTTCATTTGATGATCTAGTATTGTAGAATTTCACGGATAATCGCTTTTTAATTTTGGGATCCGTTGCTAATTCGGCTACGTATTGCTCGAAGGCGCCTTACAGTCACGGACAAGTAGCATAGGCATTTCAGAAAACTGGGTGCCACCAAACTATATACGGAATTGGCTAAACTGGACTGGGGTGTAGATGATGAAAGAGCTACGGTAGACGATCAGGCAGACAACGGTAATTGGGCGAAATCCCAAGAAATAATATAGACATGCACTATCATCAGGTACCCTTGGGAAAGGATCGGAACACCAATTTTAAGCAACAAGAGGGAAGTCTGGGATGACTGGATCAGAGAGAAGGCGCTCAGTAAATATTTTGAAAGTGTACATCGAATGGATGTGTCATCGAGAGACACCGGAAGACCAGCTATGGGCATCCGGCATTCCACACACGTCTGTAAATTTAGGGGAGACGAGAATAATATTAGAAGAGTGGAATGTAAACAAGTAATTGTGGTCGGATGGCTTACATCCTGCTCCGCGGAGCCTCTGGCTACAGAACTGAGTGGATATACTCGCTGACTATTTTCGCCACCGCTGGTCAAGGTGTACTGCCCACTGACTGAAAGGCAGTGGTAGTAGCAGCTTTTGACAAAGGCCGACCGTGCCCACAAAAAAACTACAGGCCTGCGGGTTTTTCTCGCATCCCTCGCAAAAGCTTGAGGAAACTGTCGAGAGAACACGGCAGCAAGCATTCGGCAGGACATGGACTACTGAGCAGGGCATAATATGGGCTTTAAAGGAATGATCTTGTTTTTCTAGCCTTTCCGGATTCTTGGATAAAGGTACCACACAGATGAATGAGGCAGAAACGGTGAAAGTTCTCTATCTGGACTTCAGCACGACGTTTGGCCCGGTAAGTCTCCGGTCACTGCTGGGAAAATTTGAGATCGATAGGGTAGAGGAACAGCTACGTCGTTGGATAGCAGACTTCCCGACTAGCAGAAGCTTTTATTTTAGCGTCGGCAACCCAAGACCTGAGCCAGTATACGCGACAAGTGCAGTTCCTCAAAGATCAGCTCTGAGACCACTTTTGTTCCTCCCCTACACAAAATACTCGCCTAATGCACTGAAGCTTCAGTGTTTCAAGTCGGCAGATATGAAAGTTGTCAGACTATGTTGGCGGACGTTGCCAGCTAGCAATAGCGAGGAGATGCTCAAGCGCTTCGACACGCGGGACGTGAAGATAAACGGAGGTAAAAATTATCTACCAACCGCAGTCTCTAATGGTCTGAAAGTATAGGGCGGAAGGGAGTGGGCCGTTTTCAAATGACGTGGTGCAACAGGTAAAAGGCTTGAGGCAGGGCAGGCCAGCCGCCCATGGGGCTCAAAAGGAGCTCCTTTGACTCAAGTCAACAATTTCCCCCAAACAAACAGATGTGCCTTTACCCCTGTACAAAGCCGACGGGGGGCTTTGCTTCAAGTTGCAGATACAGGCTTGGTCAGTGCTTCTCAAAAAGACAAAGCCTGGCTTGGAAAATTTAAGAGACCATCCGATGAGATGGCAGGGGAACAGCGGGGAATGACCCAAAGGAAAGGGTTGAAGAATATGGGGCAATTTTCTCTAGAAGAGAGGTGATTAAGGGGAGCCTCGTCCAAGCCCTTAAAACTCTGAAAGTTTTAACGGGAATGAAGGAGAATCCGACAAGAGGGGACGGCGTAAATCTATGAAAAGAGCGTTCAAGGCTAAACTTCGGGGCCGAATTCATTTGAAATAGTTTAGCTTGATGGAGAAAAAGGCCCATGGAAGAACTGGCTATTTCGAAGACATGGAATCTTCCAAGCAAAAGATGGACCATAAATGAGCGCAGGTATTTTCGGAGGAAGAACTTTAGGGCCAAAGAGGAGCACTGGGAGTGTAACTGTGCCAAGTGATCAGCAGACCAATGCGAGACTTGCTGTTTATGAAGGAAGACTTACATAACCATCGTCTGTCATCTGAAAGTTGATAAGATCATCGCACAGTTTTTCTTTTTGGCGGAATTGGACCAGCGGAGCTTTCTACTGAACTAAGCAGACGGAAGAAACATACGGAATCCGCACTCGAAAGAGCCCACTCCCGTGCATGCCACCGAAAAAAATATGGACGCTCGATTTTCCCTCGGTCACTACCGGTCCTGAGCCAACTGAACTGGCCCTTCTGCGGTTTGGGTCCTTCTGAGCTACTCCGTGACGTAAGCCTGCTTGGCGACCAAGCTGCTGGTGGACACGCTTAGACGGGCCAACAGAGTGCTGGAAACAACGAGAACAAATAAAGAAAGGTTGCATCGGGCCAAATAGAAGCGGATCAGGCGAAGCCACTGAAGCCGAAGGTGAAAATACACACTGACAAGCTGCAACTTAGAGGCGGAGGGAAGGCAAGCTCGAGGAGTTTCTTGGCAGTCAGGTATGATACCGCACAGGTGAGCCTGTCATTTCTTGCTCGTTGCCGAGTGCAAGCCAATAGAGAACACTTAAGGTTCTGAATCTTACCTGAAGTTAGGTCTTAGCCGAACATACGGAGTCCAGGGCCTTTGCTCATTTTTCCTCTGTACCTATTTAGCACATTCTACCCCCTCAAACAAAATACATCGAAAATGAACGGGAGGCAGTCTTTAATCCGCGGAATCCCAAGCATTCGCTTGCGGCACTGCTAGGTTTTCGGAGGAAGTAGAGACAGGAGTATGCTGTGACCTCTGTGACCGTTGGTTTCACCGGAAATGCAGTAGGCTAACTGTAAAAGCTTTTGAACTCTATCCGGACAATATTGGGCTGGTCTGGGTGTGCACAGAATGTGTCATGTTAGGCGGAGATCGGTGGTCGTGTTTTCAGCCACCTCAGGAAACCGCGGTCACTCCTAATGAAGCAATTATTTGCACCAGCTCTGGCGTAGCAAAAACTAGTACAAAGCTGGAGACAGCGGAGGCTAGACTTGAGGAATTTAAAAAAGCCGTGAATGGAGAAATCTCCCGACTTCGATATGTAGTGAACGCCTGTGAGATAGGACTAGCATCATTCAAGGGTGCAGCCAACTGCCTGGAGAAACAGCTAAGAAGCTTGGCCATGGATGAAGAGGCAACAGCTGGGGGACATTGAAAAGTAGTGATTAAGGGAATCCACTAGCCTTTATGTCAAGTGGCCCGGCTGGGAGAGAGGGACAAGCCTCACCATGTGGCGAGTGTGCTGGGAACGGTGGGCCTACCAGAGCATGCCCCTATCAAAAGGATTAGCAGAATGGGTAAGTGGTGAGTGCGACCGGAAACCTCGTCGTATGCCCCCCGGCCAGAGCTCGTTGAATTTGGAGGCCCAAGATATAGGGACGCGCAACTTGTTGCAACTGACAGGATATTGAAGGTTACGGTGAGGAAGATATTCGTGGAAAAGGATCACTCGGCAAGCAGTTACCGATCGCAGAGGCAACCCCAGGCGCCTTTCATGGTTTCTGCGCCCCCGCTAGGTCCATCGTCGCGGGTGAGCACCGCCCAGCGACAGCAGCCGGGAACACCAGTATCCCACTGGGGGCAGTCAACTCACGTCGGCGCCGTCCAAGTGGACTAACAAATACCTGAAGCTTGCCATTTCAACCTAGCTGCAGCGCAGCAAGAAATCTCACCTGGTGTATATCCAGAGACTGAAGGCTCGAGCCAACCAGGGGCACCAAAAGTCAACATAATAATAATAATAATAATAATAATAATAATAATAATAATAATAATAATAATAATAATAATAATAATAATAATTGTTTATTTCAGATAACCCCGAGGCATGCTGTAGCGCAAGATCAAACGGTCAATTGGACGTGAAGTCCGAATTCCAAAAGGATGATTCAGGCACATGCACTCGATATTGTACAGGAGAAAGTATTAAAGTTGCTCCTTAAGGCAGCGCCCGGCAAATTTGAATTCAAGGTCGAGTGGCCAACCCGGCCAAGTCAGGATGGAGCTAGTCGGAGGTAGTAGACTCTTCCTGAAATAGTACAAAAAGAGGGGCTATGCAAGGAGAGAATCAAACGGAACTGACGAAAGTATTGTTCACCTTGAGGAAAAAGTTTTCAAGGGAGACATGGACCAGCTATAGCGCTTCGCGGAGTATTGCATGGCTTTTGATTGAAATCAGACGATAAAAGGAATGAATTTTCAGACAAAGAACAATCAAAATCTTTCGAAGATTTTCCTTGTAACGCTCAGCAACCAAATATCGGCCGAGTCCGTTAAATCGTTGAGCACATTGTTTACTTTCATAAATGTGGAATGTGATGCACCAAAACGGAAATGAGAACTAGGCGACAAATCAATTTGTGAAGCGTATCCATGATAGTCGCAGATATACGGTTTGCACAATGAGTATTTAAATGGCAGGTAAGTGTTTACGTTTGATTATCGTTATCTGAGGGCCGAACATGATGACCAGATAGATGTAAGAATCAAACTTTTCTGAGGACTTACCAAGACAGAATACCGGATGTGAAAAAGCATCAAACAACCGATGAATACAGTTGCGAAGTTGGGCGGCGAAATAGTTGACAGGTGAAATACTATCTGCTGGTATTCTTTGTAAGAGGCCGATACTGTGATGGCGAAAGATCAAAATGCTGCGATACAGACACCTCTCAGATGTCAATATATGGGGAGGGCATGAATCTTTGCAAGGTTAGGATATTGCAATGCTACAGCCGTGTGGGCAAACAGAAGGAGTGATGGAGAGAGCAAACTATCACAGTATCGCCGACTGTTGGGATGCTCTGGAAACTAATATTCCTCTGTCTGGGGTGCTCTCAGCTGAGGATCAACGGTCAGTGGTAAACAGAAACCTCTAGTATCTAGGAATTGGAACTGCTTGGTGAATGGTTCGACTTTGCAAAACACAGGGTTGTACACGAAAGATCAATTATAATAATGGCATATTTCTTGATCGTGGTCAAGACACATGCACAAGGCGTGATCAGAGAACACAGCAATTCACAATTTTGAAGTACATGGTTCACACAATTGCAGTAATATAACGATCAACTTGGACGGTGTTTAAGTGAGCTAAAGAAGAGAAGGTTAGCGTGGCCATTGCAAATCGGTTTCGAATTCGGGACGAGGACGATGTGGTTAGCGGGATGGACGTTGAAATGCAGAAAAAGCGATACTGAAGTAGGGTAAAAGTGCAGTGTTTGCAAGAACCCATAAAGCAACTGGTGTCGGACAGCACTACATGAACAGGGAGTTGATGCAAGAATAATACACAACTTGCCTTATGGATGCCGATAACTGTTTACGACGGGTCCGGTAGTCCAGGATGGATCACGGCGATCTATGGAATTTGGTGTGCAGTCGATGAAGTTAGAGAGAGCGGTGGACTGAAAGAGATTCAAAGAAGAGTCGAGAAGTGTAGAAGGAGTCGCGGTGTGGAACCAACTGGATATTTGAGGAATCAGTACTGAGAAACTGGTTGATAATGTTACCAAAAGAAGGTTAAAAATAGAGTTAACATGGTGTTATCAAAATGCAGTCGGAGATGTCTACAGGGTATAGAGAAAACTGACCCTTTATTGGATAACTCATTGTGTGGGGTGCCTGTGATACAAATGCAAGTGAGTCGAATGGGATAATCAGATTGGTCTTTCTGTATAGGTAATTCCGATATTATATAGAAAATCACATGGAGGCAGAAGCTCTCACCAGGAATGCAGTGTGCTATAGGGAGCGTGAATGGTGTATGGACACAACTGGGAGTTTCAGCAAGCCGTCGAGGAAACACTTGGTGACAAACGCTGCTGATGCAACCAAGCAAGTATGCACAGGTGGCGAAGAGAAAGGAGGACTGCGGTGACTTGGAGAGGCCAGACCCGATGGAACAGAGGAAGTTGAGTGTAAAAGTGAGATTTTCTGCATACGTGATAGAAGAATAAATAACCGTGTTTGGTATTTTGTTTCATAAAGACATTGGTAGCCTTGAGTGGTATATAAGGCGACTTGTGTGGTACGTAGGTCTCGTGGCTCCCGACTCAGACCCATGTGTCATTAGCCCAAACTAACTTTGTACGCTCACTCCTTCGAAGTGTATGGACCACTGTTTGACACGAGTGTCAGGACGTCAAGCCGTTTGTCTAATTCCCCTTTAAATCTCGGCAAGTGGCTTATTTCACGGACATTCGGTGGAAGTTTATTCCAAATTTGTGAATATTTAACAATAAAGAAATTGGACCGTAGGCTGGTTCTCGAGGACGGCACAGTGACCAAATGACTGCTGTGTCGTAACGAATACCTTAGGCTCAATGGGTCTCGTACCACAGGGGAGGCTTAGCAGGATCCATATTTTAATAGTGAGTGGAAAAAGATAGCGGCACTTGGGCAACTTGTCCGAGTGCAGGCAAATAAAACCGTTGCCACCTAAGACACCCGAAACTAGGGCAGTGGTCAGTACCAGGGTAATAACTGTAGTATACACTAATGCGTGCGTTGCAGGGAAATAAATGGAGAGAACTGATGGCTGAAACCGAGGGCAACAACAGCATCGCCGAAGCTTGGCAAAGTAATGATGCGGAAACAACAGGCTTCCCCCTAGCAGGGTGCTGCGCCTACCGGACTGACAGACAAGACGGAAGGGAAGGAGGGGGTGCACTTTTGCTTGTTACGGACTCACACGAGCAAGTGGCGGGAGAGGTGATGTCCACACCAAACATACAGGTAACCTCGTGCCACATGAGTTCAGAGAACATGAAGGCGACCCTGGGGTGCTTCTACTGGCCTCCGTCCACAACCCCTGACGAAAGCTCGCTGTTAATTGGGTTATTGACCAGGATAGCAACCTATTCCGATAGGCTAGTGACCGTCGGTGACTTCAACTCGCTTGAAGTAGAGTGGAAGGGATTGTGGGCACCACGAGGTGGATTCGGCGATGGGCTGATGGAGCTGATGTTCAGATTCACACAAGTACAACGTATAAGCCAGCCAATCCGATGGAGAGAAGGCTAGATACCCGGCCTTCCGAACCTCGCACTCACACAAACACCGGAGGAAGTCGACCACCACGAGGTTACTGCTCCTGTGGGCTGGAGAGATCGTGAGGTAATCGGGTTCCCGTCCAAAATAGAACTCCCCAGTGGTCCTTCACGAACTAGGGAGGGACTTCCTGAAAATTGACTCCCTGGCCTGGATGGCTGCGGGAAGTACACAGTTGTCAGCCATCAACCTCACATCAGAGGAGGAATGGTTGCACATAAAAGGCAGCTTGATGTGACTCACTGGTTAGTTCTCTCGAATGAGGAGGGTAAGAAGGAAGGGCTGACAACCTTGGTGGGTCCGCACACACAAAGGAGTGGCAAGGCGAAGCTTCCGCAGCGCAGGGGGACATCTTCGCTTTCTGCAGTTCCTGAGGGCGCGCGAACATGCTTTTGGAGTACAAAGGTCCTGTCAGATACAATACGAAGCGAGATTGGCACAAAATGCCAAGAGGTGCCTCAAGTCCTGTTACGACTATTTACCGTCAAAGGCCCCGTCACGAGTGGCAGTAGGAAATGTCATGGATGGGCAAGGTAGGCATGCAAGCAAAGCCGGCGAGAAAGCCGAAGTACTTAAAACATTCTTTAAGCTGATGCACACTGGAAATGCCAGGAAGCAGCCGCCATTACTAAAACCCTACAGCGTTCCCCAAATGGACGAACTTGTTGCATAAACAGTGGAAGTGGAACTGGCCAGCAACCGGTTAAAGCGGCCGGCCCAGACGCAATTCACCCCGCCATCCTACTCCCGTTAGCAGGCATAGTGTCCCGGGGCGCTAGCGCAAGTACCCACCAGGTCATCATCCTTGGCCACTCTGCCTTCTGACTGGCTAAAAGCCGAAATGGTGCCCATCCACAAGGTAGGCTAGAGGGAGGACACATCTAACTACGGGCTCGTTAGCCTGCTATCGGTGGTACCAAAAGTACTTGAGGGCGTCGTTAGAGATAGGATCACAGGGTATGTTGAAAACAAATATTCATCAATGCCACACTACTCGCAAGTAATTGTGTGCTCATATACCGAAGATGCGATGCAGGTTTAAAATAGGGGATGAGCACCCTATTCTGTGGAGAAGACCTGACTCGGTGGGAGGCATTCGCTTGGAATTATCTGGGCTGGCACCGTGTCTCCATTCGAAGCTGTCGGGCATCTCTAGCTGTCCTAGACGTCAACATCCGAACAAGCTTGACTTGGCGATTCGGATCAGTCCGGAAGGGAGTGGGGTGCGTGAAAGGTGGAGTCCGAAGGACAACCAGCAAAAATAAATATTCATCAACCCCATATACTACTCGCAAGTAATTGCGTGATTATATACCTTGAGGTGTCTTTGTTTCCTACTCGCGTATTGTCTCAAGATTGTGGTGAAATATCTTCGAACTGGATGCAGGAAGACCTGATAAGAACACGAGAGTGGACCGAAACATGGGAGCCCACATTCAACCGACGTAGGTGCAGACAGCTGCTCCATGGCGGAAGAGCAGGACAGGTTTGGCTATTCGATGAAGGAGCATTCAGGAAAATTGTGACCACCGAGGTCACAAACGATCTTGGCTTTTAAGTGCACGAAACATTCAAGCCCACTAAGCAGTGCCTTGAGGCGGCAGCAAAGGGAAATAGGGCCATGCTTCGACCGTCAGGTTTCAGGAAGCCAAAATAATATTGTCATTTGACAAAACCCATGTACTCTCCCCCCTGGAATACTGCACACGGACCTGGGCACCGAAACCAGTCAGTGACAAACAGCTGTTGGAAACCGTCCAAAGACGGTTTACTAAGAGGATCAACGGATTAAGGGACAAGACATGCAAAGAAAGCCTCAAAGCATTCAAACTGTCCTCGCTCTGTAGGCGACGCCTAGGGGGAGCTGATAGGGACGTTCAAACAACTCCACGGGTTATCCGAAACCGAGTGGCCGTTATTAGCCCCGAGAAAATACCCGACACTCAGGGGATATGAACACAAACTGATGAAACCCTGGGCCACCAGAAGCGGTGGAGAACATTTCTTCTCTCACCGCTTTAAGAACCCGTGAAACAAACTGGTACCCCATGCGGTAGCAGCTAATAGCGTCGTTTTGTTTAAGCGATGGTTGTAAGACTGCTGGGATGACGTTTCCCGGACTATGACTAGCCAAACGAGCATGCCCTCAGGTTACACCTCTCTCTTCTACGCCCTCCTTTTCTAAGACACAAAACATGCTTGCCCGCCAAGCAATAAAATAAAGCAAACGGGGGCCTATTTTAATTATTCAGTTGTCCTCACGGGGAATTCTCGAGAGTAGGCATGGCGGTTAGTTAAGACAGTGAGCCTGTTTGTCCAAAGCGACTGCCGGTTCTTCTACAGCGAACATGCTCTTCATTCTCTTCCCTGCAATCCACCACTCAACAATCACAACGTTCGGACCGCGTGGCAGTTAGAACACCGTGGGAACATTGCAGCCCTAGAGTGCGGGAACCTGGACGTACACAGACCAAAGCCACAAGTCCTGGCCTTGTAAGTCCGGCGTCGGCTAAATTTTTGAAGTGATCTTAGCTGGACCAAGCTTTGAAGTGTACTGTGAAATAAAAAAGGTTATCTTGCACCATTGTGCGTACCAGGGCAACGCCGAGGTACTCTTTTACGTAACAAGTACCGTTTTTTTCTTTTGGCTAGTGTCTTGCCATTGTTGTATGCATATCATGACGCGTGAGATGGACCCCTGTCTGGCCACTAGATGTTGGAAGCGAGTGGACGAAGTTATCGAATGTGATGTAGGCAGTAGGTGGGCCCATGAGGGTTGTCCTGGGATTAGCAAGGGTGTGTATCCGCTTTAATGTACGAACAGCGGGGTCTAATGGGTGTGTGGTCCCTGCAAGGGGGCTAGCCCATCCAAGACATTACAATTGGGATGAGGTCCAACCTATTCCTGAAGATTTCACAGGCACTGAGCGCAAGTCGCCGCCGCGAGGTTCGTTGGTAAGGTAATACGCAGAAGTCCTAGGAAAGCCTGAGAGAACGGTCCTCGAGGTAAAAAAAGGCCAGGAAGGCGGTAGCCTCATACCAGCCACGTCTACTCCTGTGCTGCAAACCACTGCCAATGAGTGGGCGACGTGGAAACCTAGGAAGAAACAAGGTAAGAAAAAGAACACAACTACAGGGGCAGCGGACAACATCGCGAAGGCAAATGATTCCAGATACAGTGATTTGAAATTCCGGTTGATGGTCTTACGGGGGCGCAACCCATCGCTGAACCTTACATCAAGCCACAGGCCACCAATACTGAATCAGGAGGAACCACTTGTCCGTGACTCGAAGGCAAGAAGGGATACAGATAGGAGAGGGGTGTATGAGATACGGCGATTTGCAGGTGTACCAGATCCTGTGTCTCTCAAAAGAGTTCACAGAGTGGGGACTTGGAAATCCCCGCCGGCGAAAGCAGGAAAGAATGCCCAAAGCCCAATACTGGTGGAATTTGTGGGAAAATGCTGCAGAGATACGATCCTGGCCAAGGCGGCGCCGATAGCCCACCTCACAGAGGGCAGGTATCAGGTTACACCCGACGAGCGTAGAGTAATATCAGGTGGTTTGCCCATAGGTGGAAACGTGGCCAAACCAGTGAAGGCGCTAAAGAAAGGTCTGGAGGGGCAGCAGAATGCTTTATCCGGCGGTCGGGTTACTTCACCGACAGGTATAAGTAGGCTGTATAAGTCGTCAGAGTTTGTGGTACTCGGGAAAGTACTAGGTGATGAAACGTGGCAGTGTTGTCCAGTGGAGGAAGACACGATCGGTGTTAACTTGGGCTACGAAATAGCGCCCATAGCGATGGATTCGGAGTGTTCGGTGGTCCTGGATGACCAGCAGGCCCCAATCACCCCGGTGGTGGACACCGTCGCAAAACCTTGCCACCACCTCGGGCGTTGTGCCCCAGGCCCGGCCAGCACTAACCAACAAGAAACCCGTAGGCGTCGATTCAAATGCGGTGTTTCTATAAACTAACTCATGTAGTATCAAAAACAAATGGGTGGAGCTCTTCGGGGTTGCACAGGAGTAAAATGTGTCCATCTTTGTAGTTGCGGAAACAAAGCTCTCTAAAGATGATCACGTACCGGCAATAACACAAAATGGGTTTGCCGTCTATAGGCAGGACAGGGAGCATGACTATGCAGGGCGAGGAGTGCCCGTCCTCACTAGGGCAGGCACAGACCATCTGGAATCACAGACCATGGTTTGTACTCGAAATATACGACTGTGCAGGGTTACGCTAACGCCCCCGAACATAAGGGTGAATGTGGTCTGTGTGTACACGGCCACGGGTACAAACCGAGATGGGGATATTCAACTTTCCGCGCGCTCACAACGATAGTTAAGGAAGCTAATAAGACCCTCATAGATGGAGACTTCAACTGGGTAGTCGAGGCATATACCCCATAACACGAGAGGAGGGATATCTACAATGGCTGTGCTCGAATGCTCCGGTCCAACACATGAGGGAAAATACCAGGTACAGGACTGGTTGGATCAAATGATAACGAACCATGAGAATGATGTAGCTAAACTCCAGGCTCACTCTCCTTTGGGAAAGAGCGGTCATTTGAGTGTCAAAATCACTCTTTGCATGCGGCGGCCCAAAGTAGCCTCGAGGTTGGTCAGAAGCTTCGCAGATAAGGACGTTCCCGGGCTTCGAATTGGGGCCGTCGACCTAACATGGGACATAGTGGACGGTGCTACTTTGAAGGAGCGCTGCCCGGTGGCTAAAGGATCTCTACTTACGCTACAGAATGGCTTTGCTCCAATGAGACGTAGGAGGGGTGAGGGAAGGCTGGTTTGGTGGAGGGCTGCATTGGGCAGGTCAGTCAGGCGCAGAAACCGTAGTTGAGTTCTCTTCAATGCCTCCGGGAGATGCCGGGCTTGGATCCGATATACCAGGCACAGAAATGAGACGGCGGACCTCCAGCGATCCGCCAAGCGCATGTATGAAGTGAAGTTGGCCCGGTGTATCAAAAAGCCTCCAAAGAGGTACTATGGCTGCCTGCAGTCTTAGGGTTCTTTGAGAGTTGCTGTAACAGCCGGTCGTGGAAAATCCCCCTTTTTCCCTCGCGATTCAGTGTTTTTTCCCAACATCACTCATTTCCATACACTATTGACTTGTCTTTACGAACTGGTTGTTTTTCTGGACCAATTGTTGTTTGTTCGCGCCCAGAGCGCTATTTTTGCACATCCTTGCTCAGGACCTGCGTGACGCACGTGCTGTCTGCTCACACGCTGCTATTCGGTTTCTCGTTGTTGAGTCTTTGTGATCGTATTATTGAGGTTTGTATATTGTTTATGTCATTGTTTATTTTAATAATCTAGTATCGTAGAATTATCACGGATAATCGCCTTCTGATTTCGGGATCCGTTGCGAATTTGGCTACGCATTGCTCAAACGTTCGTAACAGTTGCAGTGGGACCACTGACAACTGATGATCACAGGGTAGCAATAGACAACCAAAGCAAAGCCGACGCTCTGTGGGGGTATTTTAATAGCACGCAAAGAATAGATAACAATGTGCAGATAAGTTTTTATTGGGCGACTCGCCTAAAGGGCATAACAGGCCTAAATCTTACGGAGGAAGTCGTACGCAAATACTTGAAAGGGGTAGATATCCCTAAGCCTGCCGGGCCAGATGATACCCACCTCGCTATCGTTAAACCGTTTGGAGATATACTATCCCACTCAGTGTATAAGTTATATAGGGCCACCCTGGACCATGGAAGGTTGCCAAGGAATTGGGAAAACGTGGCAGTGATTGCTACACATAAAGGGGAGACGCGCTCTGAAATGCGGAACTACAGACCTGTTAGCCTTACCGGCACTCTATGCAAAGTGTTGGAGAAGATCACACGGGCGCACGTCTGCGAGCACCCATTAGGGAATTCTATGCTTTGCTAGGCTCAGCATGGGTTTCTAAAAAACAGGTCATGCTCGACCAATCTCTTGAGCTTCCTTGATGAAATCACTCAAAGATGGAAAGAAGGGAAGCAGGTAGAAGCACCTTACCTTGACTTTAGCATGGCATTTGACTCTGTAAACCACCGGCTTCTACCAACCAAGTTGGGGTCATTTGGTATAAATGGGCAGGTTTATAAATGGTCAAAGGACTTTCGTACCGGTAGAACGTTCTTCGTTACAGTAGTTGAAAATAACTCTAAATTAAACAACGTCACCAGTGGAGTACCGCAGGGTTTCGTGCTAGGCCCGCTTCTGTTTATACTGTTTATTAATGATTTAGCCTCAGTCCTACGGTCACCAAGCCTCCTCCAAGCAGATGACGTTAAGTTTGTGGGATCTCAGGGGAGAGAGGAGCTGAGCACAGACGTACTGGTTGTTCTTAACTGAGCACATGAGTGTGACTTACCCCTCAATGCTAGGAAGAGCCAATTGTTGTCATGGGCAGCGACAGGTCTGACGGTCGCACACAACCAAGGCCTGTTTACTATAGTGACAGTAAACAGGGTGAAATACCTCGGAACTTTGGCAACTTCTGGCCTAAGGTGGTCGGATCTGTGTGCAGCAACAGTGAGAAAGGCAAGCTGTTAGCTCTCCAGGTTGAGATCAGTGTTTTCACGCAGACAGCCAAGGGTTTTCATGCCAGTATACATGTCTATAGTCAGGCCTCTTTCAGAAAACTGTGTTCAGGCATGGTCAATATTCTACGAAAAATGATGCCACTTGTTTGAAGAGCTTACGACTTCTTGCAAAACTCACGAATGAAGGCCAGAGGGGAAAGACATATCAGCAGAGAATCTAGGATCTCAGACTTTTCTCTGTGGAAAGGAGGAGACCACGAGGGGATCTCATAGAGACATTTAAGATAATCAAAGGCTTTTCTGGGCTTAGACCAGAGATTCCATTCCATATGGCAACAGACTCCGGAACAACAGAACACCGGAAAAAGCCGGCGGAAGTTTGACCTACGCTGATAGCTAGATCTCACTTCTTTAACAATAGGGCGGTCAAGTAACGGAATAGACTGCCGGGAGAGGTAATAGAACTGGGGACAGTCCATGCATTCAAAGGGGCTCTGGATCACAAGTGGAGTGAGATCATTTCTGAAAGAGAATTTCGAGCGTGTTGCTAGACAGAGGGATGTGATGTGTTTGATTACTGAAAGTCCCCATTTACTACTTGATGACTTAGTGAATGCTCACGATGCATAATGACACTCGCAGTTGATGTGCGATACGTTTTTGCTTTTCTTCCCCATCTTCAGCGGGGATTCGAAGAAAAAAACTGCACCGTGGCGGGTGCTTAACTAGTGTGCATGCCATCGAGGGAATTCTGGATGCTCGGGTGGCCGTAGCTATTATCTGCCCTGTGCATCCAGGTGCCTGGTTTGTTCAAAAGCTGTTCGCTCATACGATAGATCTCTTCAGTGTGATGGTTGTGACGGTTGAGTCAATCTTGAATGTTCCGAAATAAGAGGTGATCTTTACGAAGCCCTGGACAAATGTCGTGTGAAGTTGCTCATGGTGATGTGCATCAAAAGCACCGAGCTTTCAATGCCTGTGTGGCCGGCAAAGCAGTCGGCGAAGATGGCTCTTTCTGTCACAGATACAGCAGCGTTATCATTTTCGTCATCAGAATCATCAACACCATCAATCAGTTCACCACCATCAACGGCGGCTGATCAGCAGCATCATCATCGTCTTTTTCTTCGCCTTTGTCACCACTCTCAAAGTCATCGTCGCCGTTAGAAGAGGAAAATTCCGCCGAGGTATCTGTTCCTGACTGTGTTACGTATGAGGTGGTGGCATCAACTTCTGTCGCTGAGCCAACCGCAGCAAAATGCCGCCAAAGCCAGAAGCTACCTTAGTCTGCCCGCCACAGTGCGGACCCAGTTGGCACCAATGTGGCCCCTCAAGCACAGGGCGGTATCATAGGTACAATATCCAGCCAAAGGAGCACCACCGTAGATGAACGTAGACTGGCCTGGATAAAAACAGTGGACCGTCCACGAAGAGCGCTGCCATCAAGGAGGCAGTGTTTCCTAATAGTTAACTTGTCTGAGACAAAGGAGACCGCTGCACAGGCATATGTGGGCTACGATATCGCGAGCCTCCGGAGTATACCAACAAAACTCTTTGTCCCAGGGGAGGAGGAGACTGTGAAGAAGTTGCGGGGGAAATCAGCCTTCCGAATTGATAAAGACAGTGGTGCTGAAAGCCCCCGTCCACTGAAAGTAGTGCTGGACTCTGAGGAAGCCGCTACTTCTGTGTTAAGAAGATCCTACCGGCTAAAGGGTGAACAAGTTCGGTTGCACCGATATCTAGACCCTGCGGATCGTGAAAAATGTAGAAATGCGTTGACTGAAAGGTGTGAACGTACGGAACAAGGAGAAACGGACTTGATTATTTGGGATTTTTGGGTGCAGAAACAGCGCCCCCACTCCCCGTGGAGGCAGCTGACGCTAGTGTCGCTATCAGTCACCCCAAGCCAGGAAGCCGTGAACAAACGGGGGTGGTAGCAGGCCAAGACAGCGCCGTCATCCTGCTGTGGCTGAGTAACAACGTTCTAGACTATGAGATGTCCCTCCCTGGCTGCACCCTATTCCGAGTCGATAGGAACTCTGTCAGAGCGAGTGAAGGCGTAGCATTGTTGGTCCGAACAGACTTTCCAACAGCGCAGTTAGGGGCATTCGCAGATGCTCAAGGAGTCGGTGGAGCCACCTGGTGCTGCGCCAAACTTACCACCGGAGGCTTCAGGACAGTTGGAGTCGCCTATCGGACACCTGCGGTCACTCCTCCAGATATGATGAATTTATTGAGGAGATGGGCTTGCGACGGCTGCTGCCTCGTCCTGGGCTACTTCAGTGCCCCGCACACTGATTGAAAATCAAGCAGGACAGAGGCCGGGGCAGATCCTTTCTCTCGGGAATTACTGAAAACGGCCCAAGAACTGGCACTACACCAACATTTTCAGGAACCAACCTAGAGGCAATCCAGTCAGGGCGCCATCCTAGATCTGGTGATTTCCCCCAGGGGCTCGGAAGTCGATAACGTTAAATATCTCCCTCCACTTTGAAACAGTGACCACATGGTGCTAAAAACTCGCTGAAGCAGTGGTTCTTGTCCATCCCCCAGACCACACATTGGACGTAATGTTTGTCGGACTCCATTCGAGGATGTCCGGAGAGCTCGGTTAGACGTCAACTGATTTCCAAAGGATTCGGATGTCCACCACGATGCGTACGAAACTTGGGTGTTTACCCATGGCAGCATCTTGTACCTTATGAATACCTACTGCCTCCTCAACCGACTTAGACCCCGGGTGAAGGGCCCGCCGTGGTTTGATCTGGAGCTCAGAAGCCTGCTCAAACGATGAAATCGGGCCTGGCTGCGGCTCCTGTCTAAATGTGAGGGTTATGATCTCTGTCTCAGGATTCGTAACCAATGTACCAAACAAAAACGGCTAAAGCGGACGGAGTTCGAGCAGGCCCTTGCGGTTGATGCAGAGCGAGCACCCAAGCCCCTGTGTGCATACTTAAAGCTCCGCACTAGAGCGAAGGTGGGTATCCCGGCGCTCATGAACAACGGCAAAAGGGTTATAACAGATGACGGAAAGGCCGAGACATTAGCCAAGCAACATCTGTCAGTTTACTCTGTGGAGGAAGGTGTGACAATCCCGATGGTGGATGGCTCGCCGCTGGTCATTATGCATGATTTTAGGGGGCCGGAGTTGAATAAAATGCTCAAGTCCACCAAAACACATAAGTCACCGAGACCGGACGACGTGCATTCGTTGATGTTGAAGGAGTTGGCGGACCAACTAACTGCACCACTGACTTGGTTGTTCAATTTATCGGTGGCCACTTGCAGTCCACCTCGAGAGTGGAAAAACGCGGTGGTTGTTCCGCTGTACAAGGGTGGGACAAAGTCCACCTAGGCCAACTACTGCCCAGTGAGCCTCAATTCCGTAGCTGGAAGTGTCACGGAGAGGATGGTGGCTCGCATACGTGAAAATCTGGAGCTCTGTCAACTGCTATGCGCAGAGCAGCACCGCTTTCGGAGAAACAGGTCATGTCTGTCAAAACTGTTGACTGCTCGTGAAAGTAGGCCGAACTCCAGGGCCGAGGGATATGTCACGGACGTAATCTTTATAAACTTCAGTAAGGCGTCTGATAAAGTTCCTCACAATGGGATGCTGCTGAAACTCCGGGCCATCGGCATATCCGGGCCCACGCTTCACTGGCTGAGGATTCCTCGGTCGAGATAACCTTTTCCGTGAGTTGTACAATCCCAGTCCACGTGGTACCCAGTTAGCAGTGGTGTGCCGCGAGGCTCCGTGCTAGGACCCCTGTTGTTTCTAGCGATTGTGAAAGATCTACCACAGACCATTCGATTCCAATGCCCTATCTACGCTGACGACCTAAAGATCTGGCGCACCATTTGATCGGGGGAGGATCGCGAGACACTACGGGAGGATCTTCAGACTCTAGTCAATTGGTTGACCATCTGAGGTCTACCGATACATGTGGACAAATGAGCAAGCATGGGGACTGGTGGCCCCAATGATACTTCCGGCTACTGCCTTGGGAATATCGTACTCCGTCACACGCAGGAGGTAAAGGACCTCGGAGATGTTGTCACCAACAATCAGAAGACAAGGGCACACACAGAGGGAGCGTGCGCCTCAGCTAAGATGATAGTTGGTTCCATTCGCCGTTCATTTGGGCCCCTACCCCCGGACACTTTTTGACTGCTGTACGTCTCACATGTACGTCCTCGCTTGGAATTTAGTGATCAGGCTGTCTACCCGTGCATGGCGGCGGAAGTAGCCAAACTGGAACGAGTGCAACGGGCTACTACAGGTCTCTTGACCGGACTGCTTGGGTTCAGCTATGAGGAACGCCCGGAAGTCACCGAATTGTTTTTCGTTGCCTATCAAAGTCTTCGAGGCGTCTTCATCTGCGCCAGGCGAATAATCCGTGGTGAATCGGGCAGGGAACTGCCGCCGGAATTCCCACTCAGTAATAACGATCGTACCAGAGGACACACCCTGAGGCTTCGTAAGGTGCATTCCACCGGCTTACCGGCCATCTATCGATTGTCAATGAGAGTAACCAATCTCTCGAACGTTCTACCGATCGAAGTGATGGAAGAGGTAACCGAGACACTGTTTGAGGGGAAATTGGATCAGACCCTGGAGGATTATTATTGGAGCACCAACATCTAGCCGATTTTATAGAGTACGATGCTATGGGGCTCATACGGGATGACTTCCTACTTCCCTTTACTTGAAGACTGAAGACTGACGAGCATAGGGTAAGGCCTGGTGGTCTAGCCCCTGGAAGTATCCCTGCTCGACCAGCCAGGGCGCTGGTGAGAAACCAAAAAGTTCAGCGGAATGCCGTACTCGGCTCTCAGGCCCAGACCCCGGCAATAGTAAAGAAGCCACGTGCGGGGTCGCTAAATGTTTTAATTGAAGATGCGCTGGAAGACGAGAATTGGCAGTACTGTCCGAAGATAGATGACAGCGCGACCCCTGCCAGCCTGGATGTTGTGGCAACTCCTATAGAGATGGATTGGGAGTAATCGGAAAGTCTGGACCATCAGCCGGCTTCATGCACCCCAGTGGGGACATCCGAAGCAAAAAACGGGTCATCATCTCAGGCGTTGCGCCTGAGAAGCAGTCAGGAATGAATAACAAAAGACACCTAGGCGACGGAGCAAACGCGGTGGTGTTATATACTAACGCGTGTAGTATTAGAAACAAATGGGCGGAACTTGCCAAAACCGCTGACGAACAGAAAGCATCAATAGTTGCCGTCACGGAAACGTGGCTTTCTGAAGAAGACCATGTGCCAGGCCTAATAAGTAACGGTTTTGCAGTCTACAGGCAGGATCGGGAACAGGATCGCCTTGGTGGTGGAGTAGCCATCCTCGTTAGGTCAGGTACAAACCACCTTGAGTCCCGGACCAAGATGTGCACTCGCAATATCCAGATATGCGCCGCTACGATCATCCTTCAAGGCAGAAGGGTTAACGTCGTCTGTGTCTACAGGGTACCAAGCACAAACCACGAAGAGGACGTTTGTTTGCTGCGGACTTTGACTGAACTAGTTAAGGACGCACAAAAGACCCTCATAGTGGGTGACTTCAATCTTCCGCACATCGACTGGGTGGCTGAGGTCTGCGTGCCGGGATCGGAGGAGCAAACTTCATAGAATGGCTGCATGCTAATGCTTTGCATCAGCATATTAGGGAGAATACCAGATATAGGACTGGATGCGTTCCATCCTTGCTGGATCTAGCTATAACGAACTTCCCCAGCGATGTGGCTGGACTGCATTATTGTGCACCGCTGGGAAAGAGTGACCACGTGTGTGCCAAAATAGTTCTATGCATGCGGCAACCGAAGGTAACCTCAAGGCTGATTAGGACTTTCGGTAGTATGGACATAGATAGGCTTCGTAATAGGGCGATGGGTTTGACCTGGGACGCGCCAGAGGAGGCTACTGTGGAGCAGTGCTGGCAGGCCATAAAGGGATGCCTGACTGCCCTACAGGAAGAGTTTTTCACCCTTAAAACGAAGGAGTGGGGAGGGCAAACCCATGTGGTGGAAGGCTGCAATAGCCAAGGCCATCAGACGTAGAAACCGCTCTTGGAACCAGTACAAAGCTTCCGGCAGTCAGCTAGCCTGGAACCGCTATACGAAGCTGAGAAACGAGACTGTAAGCCTTTTGAGAACTTCTAAGCGGGAATTTGAGCTCAAATTGGCCCAGTCTGTAAGACAACAGCCGAAGAAGTTCTACAGCTATGTACAGTCTAAAGGCTCAACAAGAAATGCCGTAGGTCCGCTATCCACTAGAGACTATGGTATTGTCACTGATGACCAGGGCAAAGCAGACGCCCTGGGGGAATACTTTGGTAGTGTACATAGGATAGGTAGTGGGGTACGAGTAGATCTGGCTCTGGTGCATCCTCCTCAGTTAAACGAGCTAGATCTCCCAGAGGAATGCGTGCGTAAGTACCTACAGGAGTTAAACAGCCACAAGTCAGCGGACCCAGATGGCATTCATCCAGCTATCATCAAGCCGTTGGCGGATATCATAGCTCCATCGGTATGCAGATTGTATGGATCCACGTTGGACCAGGGTAAGCTGCCTGAGGACTGGAAAGTCGCGGCAGTCGTGGCAATACATAAGAGTGGGCCTAAGTCGGATGTGCAAAACTACAGGCCGGTAAGCCTAACTAGCATTCTCTGTAAAGTCCTCGAGAAGATCATCCGTGCCCATATCTGCCAGCACTTACTGGAGCACTCCATGCTAAGCCCGGCGCAGCATGGATCCCTGAAAAATAGATCTTGCCTGACCAATCTCCTGTGCTTCTTAGATGAAGTAACTCGACGACTGGACGAAGGTAAGCAAGTTGAGGTATGCTACCTCGACTTTAGCAAGGCGTTCGACTCCGTTAATCATCGTCTTTTGCTATGCAAGATGGAGACTTTCGGTATAGGTGGGCCAGTATATAGGTGGCTGGAGGACTTCCTCTCCCACAGGACGATTTATGTCAGAGTGGGGGACAGGTGCTCCAGTTTGGGGAACGTCACCAGTGGTGTACCTCAGGGATCCGTCCTAGGCCCGGTCCTATTCTTGTTATTTATTAATGACCTAGCATCCACTCTTCAATCGCCCAGCTTTATTTTTGCGGATGATGTGAAGATTGTTGGATCTAAGGGTAGGGCGGACTTGGGCAGGGAAATAGATACCGTCCTGAACTGGGCATACAAATGGGACTTACCTCTGAACGCTCAAAAAAGCCATTTGTTGTCAAGGGCAACAGAGAGCCTAACTGTAGTTCATGATCAAGGGCTGTTCACCGTAGAGGCAGTCAGTAGGGTTAAAGTCCTGGGGATCATCATGAAAAGTGACTTCAAATGGTCGGAGCAGTGCAACGCTGCTGCGCATAAGGCTCGTGGGGAGCTCTTTAGACTGCGATCAGCTTTGTCTTGCCGGAAGCCGGAGGTATTCGTACCTATTTACATGGCTATAGTACGACCTCAATTAGAAGGTAGCGTGCAGGCTTGGTCACCCTCCTGCAGAAAAAACGCCGCCTGCCTTGAGAAAGTCCAACGTCTCGCCACGCGAATGGTTGAAGGGCAGAGGGGTAAGACTTACGAGCAGGGACTCTGTGACCTGAATCTCTTCTCGTTGGAAAGGAGGAGACGTCGAGGGGATCTCATAGAAGGGCTTTTCTGGCCTTAGACCAGATAGTCTGTTCCAAGTGGCCGTAGACTCCAGAACAAAGGGACATGAAAAGAAGTTGATACAAGCCCGATCTAGGTTGATGGCTAGATCGCACTTCTTCATCAACAGGGTTGTGAACAGTTGGAACGGTCTGCCTGGTGAAATGGTAGATCTGCAGACAGTCCAATCCTTCAAATGTGCTTTTGATCGCAAGTGGTACGAGATCTTTCCTTGTAGTGAGCCTTGAGCATATCAACTAGATGGATAACGGGTAGCACTGTGGTCCTCCTGGAGTATGTTTAAGCAGACTTTTTCTCTTATTGCATACTGTCTCAATGAACGCTCACGGTGCATAATGTCTCTCGCAGTTGATGTGCGATGAGGTTTTCGTTTCCCTCTCATTTTTAGCGGGGATTCGACGAAATACACTCGGCAGTGGTGGGTGCATCACTGGTTTGCATACCATCGAAGGAATTCTGGACGCTCGATTGGCCGTGGCCATTACCTGCAATGTGCAGACTGAACTGAACTGAACTGGACTGAACTGAACTGATTTGGTCTAGCATGACCTTCAGAAGTTGCGTTACAGAACGCCGCGCGGACGGTGTGGGGTCTCTTATGTCCTCGTTGATTCCGTTGTCACCTGAAAATCTTTTCATGCATAGAATGAGAACACCTAGACCGAATTGAGCATCTGTTTTCGTTTGAAATTACAGAGCCAAAAGTTTAACTCCCACCCTTCGAGGCAAATTTATATTTTCAGCAATTTGGTAACAGCGTATTACCCGACTCTGATGCTTGTTTAACGTCAGGCACACGATATGAAATGAATATAAAGCAGGCATAATGTAATGAAAAAGAAAAATTTATTTTACAGTTTCAGGGTAATTCCGATTTCCAAGAAGATACGTTTCACAAAGCGGTTAGGTCGGGTCTTAGTGCTAGAAGCTCGATCGAGACAGAACAGTGCAAATTCTTGCGCCAATGCGTGTCGTGATGATTCCAACCGAGCTATGAATTCTGTGTTTGTGCTGTGATCCTTTTGTTGGCTCTGTAGGTGGGACAGGATTCGGACTCAGCTCGCTGTCGGGAGAGCGTAACATCTCCACGGCTACGAACTGGGCCAATCGCCAACTGCAGCTCCTTCCAGGAGTGTCGCAAATAAAAGCAATACCTAGATCAAGTGATGATGGTTGTTAGTTGGATAGACCGAGAATAAGGTAGGGGCGATGGAGAAGATTTGAGAGCGAAAGTCATGGGTATAACACTGACGAATAGTGGTGGAATCATTAATATCAGGGCAAATATCGAGCCATAAGGCAATCCTGCAGACGAACAAAGGTACCATTTCGAATCTTTTTCCTCTGTCGGTAACACGATAAACCACTGGCTGTGCGCATTTTGTTTGTTGTTGTGATTTCCTGGTGGTTTTTTTTTCAATCGTGACACTTTCTTTAGAAGAAACGAACACTCACAACCTGACATTTCGATAACATCCTCAGTCTTTTAGGGGGGGGGGGGGGGGGAGGTTGTGCAGTAAGACTGCGTTCATTCCTGGCAATCATCATCTCTATTGCCATCCTAGGTATACACTTTGTTTTGTCACCCCGAACCAGGCTGTTCCTTGTTCGACCACCAATATGACACGCTCTTGTGAGTCCTCCCTCATCGTTTCTCGTTCTGTACTCTGCTCTGCAGGTTCGCATGATCATCTCTGTGGCTCGACTTTATTTTTTCTGGCTGCTAGCGAAGCATCATTCGACTCGTGACTGTAGTTATCTACCGCGTCCGTATGCCATTCTTCTCGTCAGTCCCGCGCGCAACCTTCTAACTTGCTAACACGTGTGTCGACCGATGTACTACATCATATAGTCACAGTTGGTCCACCGGTCCATTGCCGCGCCGGGCGCTTAACACCCGACGAACCAGAAATAGCTAAGGCCGTGTTTCAGCACATGCTGGGTCTTGGTATCATGACAATCTTCAAGCCTGTACGCTTCTGCACTGTATATGGCGCCAAAAAAGTCTGTTGACGATTGGCGACCTTGTGGCAATTATCGAGCAATAAAAATAGTACCGTGCTCGATCTCTACCTCATTCCACATATCTAGGACCTCACAACAAGTTTAAGTGGTTGCAAGATTTTCGGTCGCATAAATTTGGTTCGCTCACACAATCAAATTTGCGTTGATCTTAGTGCCATACCAAAGACAGCTGTGTTCACACCATTTGGCTTATTTGAGTTTTTCAAAATTCCATTCGGTCTTCGCAATGCGGCACAAACATTGCAGCGATTTATAAATCAGGTCTGTCAGGGTTTATGAGGGGTTTAGACCTACGTAGATGACATCTCAGTCGCCAGTGCAATCTCTGATGACCACACTGTACATTTACGAACACTTCTCAGACGTTTCTCTCGACATGGAGCAACCATCAACGCTGCGAAATGTTCATTTGGTTAGGGAAGTACAACTTTTCTTGGTCACATCAGCCACAGGTGCTTCACCCATGAAAGATAAAGTGCAGGTGATTCTCGAATATCCTATACCCTTACCCTTCAAAACGCCCCGACGATTCAATGATTTAATCAACTGATACCGTCGTCTTGTTCCTAAGTGCGCCCAGTTGATGCAACCTCTTTCGTGTTTAATACGCGGTAATACGAAAACATTCTGATTCCCCGAGAATGCCCGTTCCGCTTTTGCCGAACTGGAACAGGCTATATCCAACATGGCCGCCGTTATACACCACCTACCAAACGCTCCTTTGGCATTATCAACCGATGCTTCAGGCTTAGCTGTTGGTGTTGTTCTACGATAAAAAGTACAAGGCACATGGAAGCCTAAAGTATTCAAACGTCTGCAGCCGGCCAAACCAAGGTATAGTACATTCGGTAGGGAACTCCGCAGTTTATTTGGCTGTCCGTCATTTTTGGCACACGCTGGGAGACACGATTCACCGTCTTCACGGACCACAAGCCAATCATGTTTGCTGCGCCGACAATTACATGCCGGTACTCGCCCAGGGAATCCCGTCGCCTAGATTATACCGCTCAGTTCACAGAGGATATACGATATCTCAGGTAAGATTAACTCCGTGGCAGATGCTCTTTCTCGCATCCATCTCATTACACCAACCAGTGGCATTGACTTAGCAGCCATTGCCTTGGCACAAGCACATGACCCAGAAGTCGAGCGGCTTCGTCAACTCGAACCAATGCCACTCACTTCGTCGAAGAGCACGATCTTGTGCAACGTGTCGCAAAGTACTCCCCGTCCACTGGTACCATTCGCATTTAGGAAGGGTCTTTAGGACACTGCACGGATTGTCACACCCCGGCATACGAGCCTCGGTTAAACTCGTGACTGAGCATTTTGTGTGGCCAAAATTAAATGAGGATATAAGTGAATGGGCACGTAGTTGTCTAGAATGCTGGCTATCTAAAGTACACAGGCACACAAAAAGTCCCCTCGGCACGTTCACTACACCCTATGTATGTTTTCATCGTGTGCATATCAATCTAGTAGGTCTTCTGCCTCCATCCAGGGGATTTACTTACTTGTTAACATGTATCGACCTTTTTTCGAGGCTGGCTGAGGCGATACAATTAAGCGACTGCCCATCTGAAACATGTGCTTTCCTAGACGATGGGTAGCCTCGTTTGGATGTCCCGTTTTTGTGACCACGGATCGAGGAACCCATTTTCAAGGTTAGTTTGCTTCCCGGATGAATGTACTGAGATGCAAACAAGTTAGAACTACGGCGTACCATCCAGCTGCCAACGGTTTTGTCGTTCGTTTTCATAGATAACTCGAAGTTGCTTCAAGAGCTCATGCGAACCCGGCGTGGCACGAGACACTTCCTTTTGTCTTGTTAGGCATTCGCAGTTCAGTGAAAGCCGACCTGCATTCAACGCCGAACGAGTTATTGTTTTGGTGTCTTCTTCGGTTGCTGGGGGAACTGGTTGCACTGCAACCTTCGCAGCCTTTTAACTATTCCGAATACACCCAACGCCTAACTCAGCATATTCGTAACCTGCACGCAACATCGACTAAAGAACAGAGTATACCAGTGTACATGCCTAAGGAGCTGTCCACATGCACGCACGTCTTCTTGCGCACGGACAGTACACGACACTCGCTTCAAGCTCCTTGTTCAGGCCCGCACCAAGTTCTAGAGCAGAGAAATAGGTGTTATATAATCGAACTTGAGGGTAAACGGGAAACGGTTTCCATAGACAGACTAAAACCGGCTTTCATAGAAGTAGAGGAGCCGTTGGATTCAGCCCAACCATGTCCAGCACCTACTGTCATTCCCGCACCCGGCTATACAGCATCAGCAAGCACGGACCCAACAAACCACGAAACCCCGGTACAACGCAACCGTCGCATTCGGGTCGTACGAAGACCCGCACTTTTCGTAGACACCGTTTCTGTTATTCTTAAACGTGAGTAAGATTTTGTCATTTTTTTGTGCGAAAAAACAAACACTTTTTGTTGCAGTTTTTTTTAGTTTTTTGTGCACTTCAAGCCGCTTAGACCGGTCACTCATGCGCTCGTTTTCGTTTTTTTTCTCGCCCCTTGAGTTTTTTTGGAGATAAGGGTTCTTCTGTCAGCAGTCCATCTATCAGCGACAAGGATGGATGTGTGGAGAAGAGGGGGCACTTATTCCACCGTCTGTATGCGTGTGAAGATTTTGGCACGCCTAGCTTATTTCTGACAACCCTGACCAGTATTTTTTAATGGCAGACAACCCGCTGTGACGGCTTTGGACACCCGACTCGAGGAAGAACCATGGTGGAAGACCATAGTGTAAACATGGTCTACGTCAGGGTCCTTAACCATGTGCTGCACAGAGAATAAGGTATCTGCTTGTACTCGATCAGCGGCTTCCGCTGATTCATCTAACATTGATTTATTTTCAAAACAGTTACGATAGCTTGAGTGTTATTGGGAAGCGTCTGCATCCAAAGCGTGCGTAACACTGTACCATCCACTTTGAGGGTGGAGATTTCCCCCCGTATAAAACGGAGTTGCGTCGGTGTTTGGGTGCATTTTGGCGTGGCGTGATAGCTTGCGTGCCTCCATGATCCAAAGAGCTATACGGGACGGCTTCCCTAAGCCGGAGATGCAATCGTGCGTGACAGGTCAATGGATAGAGGCCAGACTAAGTCCAGTCCTTGAACGAGCTGATGGGCAACATCTGGTTTTAACCACTGTGCCCCTGAAGAGGACACTGCAGCGAATAAACACGGAGAGAAACAGTTTACCGGTCTAAAAACCTCTACTAGATGGACGTAAGAGTGGAGTACCTGGATTTTCTCTCGACGGTGAGAGAAGTCATTGTACTTCATTGGGCAGCTATCGCCCGCCTAAGATGGGCAGCCCCCGGCCCAAAAGATGCTGCCTCGTCCACGTTCCGCTTGGTCCATTTGGTGCATGGGGCTAAGGACTGAATCCGAAAAGCGGATGGATAAAAGAGCATCGGCGAAGACAAGACGAAACGCGTGGAGCGATCAGGTCTCACGTGACAGACCAGAAGAAGTTCCTTCACGGGTGCTTCGGTCACGTTCCCGTGCTGAGTTAACGTCCCACTGCCTTGTGGGTGTGACTTTTGAGTCAAAGGATCCAGTTAAGGTTACCAAAGAATAGCTCCATCTGCGGTGTTGGCAGCCGCGAAGTATGATCCGCTCAAAAATCTCCAGCATCTTTCCTGTAAAGGGCTTTACTGATTTTCTAAGATTGGTGCAAAATGCCACGGGTTATTGCGGCTTTCAAGAAAATAGTTGTTCAGGAACAGAATATAAATGAAATACACTTCACTCACCTGCATTTAACGTCTTCGCACTATGTCAGATAGGGCAACAAGCAGCCCTCTCTAGAACTTTTGACACTTTCAAAATAGATGCATGCTGTGTCTCCGAAACACGCATACGAGGCCCTACTCCTGTGATAACTCTTCGCACCCCGGGTACAACCTCAGTCTCTCACTTCACTCTTTGCGTGTCGGGTGATTCGGTATCTGATGCTCGTGGTCAAGCGGGCGTTGGGATTGCTTTGAGCATGAAAGCTCAGCGTGTACTATTTGACTGGATTTCAATCGGCGGTCGTTTGTGTGCAGTTCGGTTGGACGGTTCTGTTCGTGTCAACAGCACCAAATTTAAGGGTCGATTCTTGTTCGTCATGTCGGTCTCTGTGCCCATTGGCTGCAGTTTCTCTAACGCCAAGGTTATCTATAATTGTGGAGTATAACTCTTAGGCAATCGGGTACTCCTTTTCCACTTTACTTATATATGAACACGGATAAGAATATATTGTTGCTTGTTTTACAAAGGTGCTAACATTGGTCGTGTAAGATCTTCGATAACTGGAATTAACAACTGTCGGTCAACGGAGTAGTCTGGTAACTATATGTAAAACCTTAGCAGTATCTCGTTTATCCACAAACTTATCCAAATGGTCTCTCTTAAGTGTATTGAAGTCTTTTGTAGTCTGCGGAGCACCCGAACATAAAATGTATCATGCAGTAGACAGTAACAAGAAGCAAATATTTCACGGTAACCAAATTGATCAGCGTATTGAATATTAAGGCTCCTATAGTAATACGCACTGACAAAATCATTTTTTCCTTCCGTTTTCGTAGAAGTTGTGAAAATTGCTCAGAAAGAACGAACGAAGGTTGATGCGAATCCAGAGACAACATTTAAGACAGTTATAGAGAAACCATCGGATTCGGGGGTTGTCACAGGCGCGACGAATAGACCCACAAAGAGCTGGCTGCGTTCCGTTCCCAAGGCTGATTATCTTTCTCTTTAAGTGTCTCAGTATGGGTGGGGGTGAGTGTCTTAGGTCCCTAGTTGGCTACCCGCCCTGAACGCCTCTCAAAATGCTCACAAATGACTGCGCGTCCCAAATAGCTTCTTCTGAGGAATTCTTACAGACTGTCTTGTCTTGACGGAGGTGCTTTTACCAAAGTGTGAAGGCGAAGGTGGATGCCTGGTGTTCTTTATTGGGTTGACTGATATTCAGTCTAGGGGAGATGACTAAATCCTAATTCCAAATCAGTCACAACGTGCGAGGCGTGCGACACTGCTCACCGGCAGCTGTGGTGGAGGGTGTACTGGGCACCCAGGATGTCTGGCCTCATCCGGAAGGCGTATGAATTAAAAACTCGGCCACGGGCTCCCACTGGATTACTGACTCCAGGCTTCGTCCCGCTGCTTTTCTTTATTACATGCTTGCTCATGAGTGCAGTGGAAGGAGTATTTACTCCATAGCTACGAAGGGCCACTGCACTGTTGGTGATAATCGGCAATCAGACCCTAAGACTTGGAGCGGAGAACCACATGAGGTTCCAATAGGTCCGTTGCGGTGACGATCCGGATTGCAGTGGATTTTTGTCCCCTACCGAAGTAACCGGTGATGGCTGGGATTCGAACCTCGGACGTCGGAGGTGATAAGCAAACGCTCTAAACTACTCAACCACCACCAACCTTGTGGGTTAAGCCCGATAGTTGAAGACTGCGGCTGTGAAACCTTTAAAAGAACCACCTACTTTGGCCTAGGCAACCTGGCAATATTGCGCCCACAAGCAAATCATAGGGTCTGGCTCTATGTATTCGTTCTTCCCCGTTGTACCGTGTTTTGTTTATCACAGCCTGAAGTCAGGTGTGTGTAGAACTATATATATATATATATATATATATATATATATATATATATATATATTAACAAATGGAACTTAGAGCAGAAGTATTCAGGAGTTGAAACAAAATTTCACAACGTGATCGCCACGGATTAATAATCCGAGTCATATCTGGCAGGGTTTTCAACCGTGCTTGCTGTGGACGTCGAGGTTCCCTGCCAGGCGGACATGAGGGAACGCCGGGGGCAGTGCCCGAATTCAAAGTTTTTAAGCGACCGGTACCATGTTATAGCTTGGCCCCCGTGCTGCTTTTTCCGGTCAACACCATACTCGGTGAGCAGAGCACGACGTGATTGTCGATGTTCTAGCAAACAAAGGCGGTGGAATGATAGCAGCACACAAAGTACACCGCAGTTTTGATTCTGAAAACACGCATAAGAGCCGAGAAGTCGCTTTTTGATGTTGCCACCAAACTTCTGAGGTACTCCTCAGGCGACAGTGATCATAGCTGAACGGGTACTCAACGTCGGTCGCCCGAACAGGTCAGTGCATACGAGCACGAGGAAGCACATAGTGTAAGGCAGCGTTGTGCTCGCTGCCTTTCAACCGCAGGAATGAGTCTTGCTGTCTTCGCAGCTGACGGAGACTGCAGACTGCAATCTGGTTTACAAAGTCGACATGGCAGTAATTTGGCGATCAAAACGCTATTTCGCTTACGGGAATAAATAACTCCCTGGCTGTTCGGCGACATGCCTTCAAAGGTGACGTCATTGGCACGGATGCTTCACGTGATATTCAGTAAGATTCAGCTGACCCCATACACTCTGTGGTTAGATACATTAAAGGATATGCTTAGTTGCCGCGATCACTGGCGCTCCTGTTTCCACAAACTTTGTTTATCGATTTGATACCAATATTAGTAGTTCTTCTACTACTCCCTTCGTATCGTTATTCTTTTTTGTCATTTCCGATTGAGGTTGACGCTAGGAGATGGGAACCAAAGCCCAACACCCAGTGCATACCTGATGGTTGTCTGAGTTGAGCTGAGCTGAACCGAGCTGAACTGAACATTCTTAAACTGACGAGGAAACAAAAATGGTACTGTAGAGCGTGTGACAGGAAAGCAGCTTTCCTTTTTATTCCTGCCCTTAATATTCCTTGTTCTCCTACTTTGTTATCGTGTTGTCGTGCCTTTGTATGGGACATGTACACACGTGAATACATCCTCGTACGTAACCATTGTGCACCCTTCTGAAATCCTATTTCAGGTACTGCTGTTGCTGTCGCTACCTCGAACAATTATTTATCTTGGGCAACATTATTGGTTCATGCAGTAAATTTGTACGAAAAATTACGGATGCAGAGTGATGCACCATGACATAATCATACTCCAGTACCAAGTTACCACAGAGTAGGAAGAATCAGGATGCGGAAGAAGCGCTTTACATTTGAATTTGACGGAGCGTTTGACCCGGACTATCAGTGGAGAGGTTTGTTGTCAGAATTACTTCAATCTAATAACTTATTCCAGACAGCTTGTACTACCTGCTTTCTCTCCAAGTGAAAGATGTATTAAACTTTCATCATGGTTGTGTAAGCGATATTAAATCAAACTGAAATGAGATTCCAGGTGAATACAATCATGTGGGACGAACCTGGAGAATGTTTGCTATCTGGTTCTGATGACAGACGAATAGCTATCACTCGCCTTTTTACTTCCCTCTCCAGTCAAGTAATCATTGAAAAGCCGGTTGTGACTCGTTCATTGTAGCAAAGTGAGGTTGTATTCTCACAAAGACTTCCGGCCGATAGTAACATATTCTCTGCAAAATTTCTGCCATATACCTCAAACAACCAGGTTTGTTTGTTCACCGTTTATCCCTTGAATTGCTGTTTATTTTCAGATTGTTGTGGGATTTAAATGTGGTTGCGTATTATTCGTTCGACCAGAAGCTCCACCGGAGTCTAGAATTCAGGTCGTTTATTGTCACGGTTATGCAGTCTATGACGTAAGTTTCGTGTATTTGAGCACAGATGAAAAACGTTTTGTTACTAAAGATCGCAGACAGTGCGTGTGATGATTACTTGTGTGCCTATGCGATTTTAAGTGCTACGCACGATGGTTTTCTTAAGCCAAAGATGAAATCTTGCCTGATGGGTCAACGGGTAGAGGCCAGACGAGGTCCGGATTTCACTGAATCAACTGTTGGGCCCCATCCAGGCATGCCACTGTGAGCCTGGAGAGTACACTTCAGCGAAAAAACACGGAGAGAATCAGTTTACCGGTCTAAAAACCTCTACTAGATGGACGTAAGAGTGGAGTACCTGGATTTTCTCTCGACGGTGAGAGAAGTCATTGTACTTCATTGGGCAGCTATCGCCCGCCTAAGATGGGCAGCCCCCGGCCCAAAAGATGCTGCCTCGTCCACGTTCCGCTTGGTCCATTTGGTGCATGGGGCTAAGGACTGAATCCGAAAAGCGGATGGATAAAAGAGCATCGGCGAAGACAAGACGAAACGCGTGGAGCGATCAGGTCTCACGTGACAGACCAGAAGAAGTTCCTTCACGGGTGCTTCGGTCACGTTCCCGTGCTGAGTTAACGTCCCACTGCCTTGTGGGTGTGACTTTTGAGTCAAAGGATCCAGTTAAGGTTACCAAAGAATAGCTCCATCTGCGGTGTTGGCAGCCGCGAAGTATGATCCGCTCAAAAATCTCCAGCATCTTTCCTGTAAAGGGCTTTACTGATTTTCTAAGATTGGTGCAAAACGCCACGGGTAATTGAGGCTGTGATGAAATAGTAGTTCAGGAGTTGAGCATAAATCAGATGCACTTCTTAAGCCTAAGTTTTCACTTCACTTGACAGTCTCCAACGTCCAGACACTATGTCAGATAGGGCAACAAGCAGCCCTCTCTAGAACTTTTGACACTTTCAAAATAGATGCATGCTGTGTCTCCGAAACACGCATACGAGGCCCTACTCCTGTGATAACTCTTCGCACCCCGGGTACAACCTCAGTCTCTCACTTCACTCTGCGTGTCGGGTGATTCGGTATCTGATGCTCGTGGTCAAGCGGGCGTTGGGATTGCTTTGAGCATGAAAGCTCAGCGTGTACTATTTGACTGGATTCCAATCGGCGGTCGTTTGTGTGCAGCTCGTTTGGACGGTTCTGTTCGTGTCAACAACAAAATGAAGGGTTGATTCTTGTTTGTTGTATCTGTGTATACGCCGACTGACTGCAGTTTCTCCGAGATCAAGAATGAATTCGACCGGGATTTGTTTCTGCTGCTTCGATGCTTGCGTTCAACGGACGTAGTGGTCATTGCCGGGGATTTCAGCGCCCAGGTTGGCCATCTGGGAGATTCCGAAAGACACATCAGAGGCATATGTGCTATCCCAGCCGGTCGTACCAATAGCGCGACGATCGTCTCATTCAACTGTGTTCTGTCCACGGATCGTTTTTGGCAAGTACGAACTTCTGCCATAAGAAGCGGCGTAGACTCACATGGCGTCCTTCTTCGTCTTCACAACGCTGGACTCAAATTGACCATATTATGATCGTTCACCGCTGGTGTGGATCAGTTGAAGATTGTCGTTTATTTTGGTCCGCGCCAGTACTCAGATCATGCCCTGGTACGTGTCCGCTTCTTTTTACGTCTCGTCCACGGTCGCACCAACGTAAAAGCCACCCGTCCTGCACAGCCACTTTTAGACGATAACCAGCGATACAGTTTCTTGACGGAGCTGTCTACACAGCTGTCTAGGAAGCCGGATGTTCAGGACTCAAATGAACACTAGCAACAGGTCGAGGAAGCCTTGTATGCCGCTTCGAATGCTACCCGGGACTCTGGTTCAAGTTGGTCTCACAAACGATGGATATCTGCGACATCAGCTGCTCTGGTGGATGCTCGCAGTTCCGTCCCTTCGGATGCCACGTTTAATGAAGTGCGCCTATTCCCGAGAAGCCAACTGACTAGGAGCCTGAGAAATGGCCGCGAGCGGTTGTTGATTGCGAAATGTAGGAAAATGGGGAAGGCTGCGTTTATTGGCAATGCTTGTAACCTTTTCCGTCTGATTAGAGGTACCGGTCCGCAGAAGCCTGGTGTAAGTGAGTTAATTAGGGAATCCGACGGCTCACTGATTCACTTTCAGGGACGTCGTCTGGAGCGTTGGGCGGAACACCTTAGGGGACAATTCAGTTGGCCCACTTCAACGGTGGATGCAGGCGGATATCAGTCCTCCATCAGAGATGGATATTATGCGGGAGATAGGTTATCTGAAAAGGTATAAAGTCGCTGGACCGGATGGGTTGTCTCCATTTTTTTCAAGGATGGAGGCGAAGCTTTGGTTTGGGAGTTAACAAAACTCCTCCGCATTATTTGGGATAGTAAGCAGATTCCCAGAGAATGATGTGAATCGATGATTATGCCGATTTACAAGAAAAGTGACAGGTCTTCTTAAAAAAACCACAGAGGAATCAGCTTGGTAAGTATCGTGTCCAAACTGTTCACCTGTCTTATTCTCCACCGATTTTCCAGTGCCCACGAAATGTGTACGCGTGAGAATAAGCTGGATTCAGCCCCGGTAGGGGTTGTATCGACCACATCTTCACTCTTTGGCAAACCTTAGAGCACAGGCACATCTTTCGTAGGCCCACAATCTGTGTCTTTCTTGATCTGAAAGCGGCGTTCGACTCAGTTCTGGCGCACAGTTCTCTGGCACTGCCTCTCACTGAAGGGTGTGCCAGAGAAGTTTATTTCTCTTTTCCAATGCTTGTATGCGAACAGCCGAAGCCGAGTTCGTGCTTACGGCAATCTTTCCTTCGAGCTCACCCTCTTTTACCCTTCCTCCTCAAGTTTGTAGTTGAATTGATTCTGGAGATAGCCCTATTCTCGTGTGAGAATAGCGGCGTCGATCTTTGCTCAGGCAGTAAACTACCTGACTTGGAATATGCGGACGATACTGTTCTTCTGAGTGAATATCCAGGTAAGTTGCAAGCTCTTTTAGATAGCCTTAAGAACAGTGTGGCAATGTTTGGGGTACGTTTTACACCTTCAAAGTGTAAAATGCTGCTGCAGGACTGGGTTGGCTCAACACCAAACCTTGTGTTGGCAGGGGGAACTCTAGCTGAAGTGGATAAATTTTGTTACCTGGGCAGTTACATCTCACCAGGCAGACAGATAACAGATGAAGTGTCATCATGTATACAGAAGGCGTGTTTGGTTTTTGCCAACCTCCGTCATCTGTGGCGTCGATATGACATCCGATTGTCTGTTAAGGGTAAAGTGTACACTGCGGTGGTTGGGTCCGTTCTTTTATATGGTTCAGAAACTTGCCCGTTGAGGGTAGAAGATAGACGAAGACTGTTGGAGTTCAAGCAACCGTGTCTGCGTATTTTCTTTCTTATTACATGCTCACGCATGAGTGCAGTAGAAGGGGCATTTACCCCATAGGCACGAAGGCCCACTACACTATTATGGATAATCGGCTGCCAGACCCTAAGACAAGGATCTACATAAGATCCCAATAGGTCAGTTGTGGTAACGATCCCGACGACAGTGGATTACTGTCTACCACCGTAGCATTGCCCGAGTATGGTGGGAACACCGTATCAGCAATACTGAGGTTTGGCATAAGGTGCTGGGAACTAGAGGTCAGTCTCTTGATCAAGTGCTGAATCTAGACAGGTTAATGTGGTTGGGGCATGTGTTACGCATGCACACGGATAGACTTCCTCGGCGTACGCTGTTCTCTGAGGCACTTGATTATTGGAGGGTAGGTCGAGGTGGTCAGTCCATGACATGGCAAAAAGGTATGAAGACCTTGACCAGTGGACTTGGTTGAATAAATTGAAAGTGAAACATGTGAAGAGCCTGGTGAACACGTGTGCGACTCACATTCATGTGATCCCGGGTTGGAGCCTAATACATATGCTCAGTAGCTAGATAATAACAAATGTGGAATGATTGTAGTGTTCAGACATCTTTGCATAACCAATTGAGTGTTGATACTGATTAAACCTGCTGGCAGAAACTTATAAGGAATACATCCGTGATATGCTTATAAGAAGACGAACTGACGGTAAATAATAAGTGGCTGAGCGCAACAACAAAATAGTATGTATCAGGCTTATCATTAGTTAGAAGTCAAGTTTGGTAGCATATAGTCTCAGACCGACGGATAAACTCATCAAATCACCGGCACAGGTGACCCAGGCTAACTGGATAATATATACATGATTTCCGTAGGGACTTTTACCGACAAATGATCACAAGTCGGAGAGTCGTAGACAAGGAAGTAATGTTGTTGTCCATCCCAAGATTGGTTTTGATATCTAAACAAGCCAATCTTATGGCATAATTTGACGTTGAAAAATATCAAGCGCTCCAAGTATTTCTATGCTTCAGTCAAACTATCTACGAACACTAGATTTTCTCGTTCATACAATGTGAAACAATCCATGTGCCGTATACAATGGGCTCAACACCTCTATTGTTGCAGGTAGAAATTAATAACTGAAGACACTGTCAACTATGAAATAGAATGGAATGGCGGTGGGTAGCCCTAGTAAGCGATAACCATTGTTAAGAAAATTATCATGGAAGAAATTTAGGTAATCGTCGTTCGTGCATTGACTGAAGAAGATAAAGTCGTTTGACATCGTATGACCAAATGAGTTAGCACGAACAAGCCAATCGATCAACTGAGTGCAAAGCAGGTTTTGGGGTTAAGGGAGGTTGTTTATAGGCTCATGAGGTTTGATATATTTCTCCAAAAATGTCTTACATAGGGCTGAACGAAGCTTTGTCTTGAAGCATACCGGCTAGTTGGACAAATTATTCCATGCAAACAGCTCAAACACTCTTAGGTAGTAGAATTTTGTCAGCTATGTGTCGTCTTTTTTGCAAGTCACGACCTTAGGATAATGGCTTCGCACCAATCCTTATCGATTCGTTTATCTTTCTAAATCGTGAATTACTCCGCCAACTGTCATGTGGGGATGGCATCCATAGAAATGGATGCAGTCAGGGTAAACTAAGTACTTGGTCTCATTTCTCATCGTATGCGTACTCATGGGTCCAACGAAAGGGGTACATTGTACAACTATTACGGAAACTCACTGCACTGTTAGGGAGAACTGGCAACCATGACCTTGAGACTTGAGATAAGGGAACGGACACAAGGTCCCAACACGTCAAGTGCCGTATTATGTCACACCTCAACGAGGTGCTGACTGCTACCATTATTACCACACGCCGAAAGTAGGAAGTTCGAGTTTGTGGAACACTACAAAAGTCATATCTTTCTGTTCCATGCCCAGTGCTTTTAGTGTGGAAATCGTGGTGATTCGATGTGACTACCTTGATTTTACTGTCTCCTCATACAATGATTCCTTTTGCGATGAACTCCACTACCTACAACAGATACTACCAATGCCCGATCTGCCGCATTGTTTTCTCACACTATCACACGATCAATCGGTCATGTGTTTCGATACACGCATCCCTTTCGGGTATCGTAGCAACCATCAATCGTGCAACCAGCGTTGTGCTTATCCGGGCTATCAACCGATGTCATCGCAACGGGCAGGTTTATATCGGCTCCGATTTCAATTTCCTATCACAGCCGGCGACATTCATCCGTTGGACGGAAGTCGTCATGTTGCACTGGCGTCGGCCGATGGTTTTGTTCGCTTGTTCGATCTGCGACAAATTACTACATCACGTGAGTAACGACCGTTTTACTAATTTGGTCCGGATTTCGGTCAAAAGTTCGCGGTTGTTTTAATTTATCCTCTGTATTGACTATGTATGATCAAGGAAACCGTTGCAGTCTCAATTGGATTCCAAATCCCATGCTTTAGGTGCTGTCTCTAGAAAAAAAACGGCTGCAAAACAAACGAGGACTGCGATAGCAGAGAAGTAAAGTTTAAAAATGAGATGATCATTTGAACAATGCCGTCATAAAGTGTCTCCATTCGGAGGAGGCCTTCTTATCGTATTCATGGTTCTGGAAACCACTTAACTCGAAGCAGCTAATTATAGCATCACGTTCTCATTTTCGTGTGCCTTTAATTGGAAAAACAGCAAACCCAATTATTAATGTTACAAGGTGTCCACCGTCCACCATAGAGCCAAATATCCTGTTTGTACGGCGGTCTGTTCAGTCTGCACAACTCTACTGTCCCAGACCCAGTAACAACTTGTCTCCGACTCCGACTCATCTCGATTTACTAACACAAATTTAAACTTTCTAATAGGATAATGTGCGAATCGATTCAGTCTCATGAATTTATTTGCTATTGATTCGGTTGATCAACGCACGAGGGGCCCTAGTAAACGTTATCTCCGGTGAACTTTCATTGAGACCTCTTGTTCGAATGCATTTCTCACGTTGTTTGACTATAGTCTTAATTGTTTCAGTGCTTCGGCTTTATTTTCTGAGTTTCTGATCGTATCGACCAGCTGTTGACTAACCGGTTGCTTGTGCTGAAAACGGCACAAATATTGATCTGGTTTTGGGATATGCGATGTCTGCGGATAGTGTAACTCATTTTGGACATGTTGGTTCCGCAACTGAGGCATGGTGCGTGTGGGTACTGTTTCAACCATTACTCTTACGGGTGATTTTTTATCGTGTGCAGTGGCACCATGACCATAACATTCCCTGTACCATCGTGGATAATCGGCAGTTATGGCCCTGAGATTTGTTGTGGAGATTCATACATGGGACCTTAATAGGCCTAGTCTGACAATGGTCGAGTTCTCGCTACCGCTAAATGTGGCCGGCTGTGGTGAGGTTAGAACCTCACATCTCAGACTTCATTGTCTTCGACTTATGCTGCACAGGTTACACCAGACACATCACACCGCGATCTACGCATGGATTCTGAGCGTCATACCCACATTCGTGGTATCAGTACCAACACACAATTGATTCTTTAGTTCCGAACTTAGTACGTACAACTGACCGAACGGAAACCCCAACCAACCATTTGATTCCCGTTTCAGAATAATCGAATTGCAGTTTTCATCCCTGTAGTAAAAGTATCGCATTCCACATGACCGCAGGAATCGTGCCGATCGACACCGATCGTATGCAGCTGGACAGGGGCATTGCGTAGTCAATGACTGTATGCGACACATAAAGTTTTGACGAATGATGTTTTATTCTTGCACTTACGTCTTTAGTTCCCCATCCGAGTTTACTACGGAAAGAAGCTTTTCCCGTGTTTTGCTTTTGTGTTTGAACTGATTCTGGGATCCAGTTAAGTAGCGCAGCCTATGCCCTCTCACTGAGTGAGCTACGCCTACACCAGCAACACCAGCAGCCGCGACCTCAGCATCCCTAGACGAACGCAAGTAAAACTTTATAGAAGGACTGGATGGGGGCATCAGTCGAACGACCGAGTTGGAGTCTTGGATGTGAGTCTCCTGAATACAACACATGTCGATGGCAACGGTCTCCAGCGCACGAGCCATACACGCCTGTTGTCCTATACGCATCCGCGTTCGGACATTAAATGTGAGCAGTTTAAAAAGACGCCTGGAGCGAAGAAAGGCATATCAGACGATCGAGGACGCGAGAAAACAGGAGCAGCACGTCCCTCAGAGACACTACCGCAGGTACGGCCGACTGCAGTTCCCGAAGAATATGAAAATGTGTGTGTGGGATGGGGTAGGGTGAGGTGTAGGATTCGAAAAACCAACGTGTGTGTACGGTGTGATAGTGTCGGCGCGAGAATGTCTTCGGAAAGCGTAGCGAATGTTTTGTAAGAATACCATCGTTTACATTGTTGTTAACGTTGTAGGCTATTGTACTGCTCGGTCGTCCAGTCCATAGCAGGCATTTTCATTCGAGGATGCACCTCTAGCCTTTGCGTAACCAAGCGCGTCCTGCAAGGCAATATCGTTGGTCCAGATGGGCCGGTGGCCAAGTATTTGGTTCATTCGTCTCTTCCGGTTACCTCTGGGAGCTCATTGTTCAGTTCCTAAGCCCTTTGGATGAGGCCAGACATCCTGGATACCTAGTTCACTCCTCCACCACAGATACCGGTGAGTATAGTGTTGTACGATTCATACGCCATCCATGGTTGGTTTGGAATTAAGGTTTAGCCATCTCCCCTAGACTGACTACTAGTCAGTTAACCCAGTGGAGAGCAGCGGGCGTTCTGCGACGTCGCCCATACATTTTTGTGAAAACACATCCACCACGAGGAGGCGGTGTGAAGGACTTCCTCCGCAGAAGTTATTTGGGACCCGCGGTCATTTGGAGGCATTTTGAGAAGCGTTCAGGACGAGTAGCCAACTCGGAACTTGAAACACCAACCTCTAACCGTACTGAGGCATTTTGGAGGCTACCTGAAAGTACCAGTGGGTCATTCTTTGAGAACGTACAGCGTTCCTTTATTACATGAATCGCAGCATAAAGCTATTCAGGGCATCACACTGGCTGCATATGCTTCTTAAAATAGGCAAAATTCCAGTCATAGACTTTCTAGATGTAATTTATATTTTCTCGTCGCTTTCACGTTGATCTGAAACAACAGTGCGGCACGCTTGAACAACGGCATGAGGCTTTTAAAATGCGCTTTTTGGCTGATAAACTCCCGGGAATACTGTAGTTCAACTTGATCGTGTCACGCCGAGCCACTCCCAACCGACTCGCATCCGCGCACCACATGTCGGGCCAGGTCATGCGCAGGCTGCTCGTGACAATCGGAACAAAATCCAACCGACCGTGTAGATCTGCGCCTTGACACTTAAATCAGCTGCCTGGCAAGGACACCACCCTACTGAGTGCACACGCGGGTGGTTTTCGGGATCTTCATTCGCACTTTAAACACCGTGTTGTTCGGTCATAGAATACATTCTTCCCACGCCGTATTCTGATCGGTTCTGGGCTTGTTTCGACAAAAGCTGAGATAGTGTACAAAGCCCGTCCTAGGGGAACAGCAAATAGGACACGGGGACAATGACTAATATGGTATAGCACATTTTGTATGGTTGTACGCTAAGTGGAAAGTTCATATCATGTAAAAACCAAGAAAAAGTTCGAGTTCTTTTTCATGGCAAGCTCTTTTCCTGAAAGTCGGATTCTTTTCCGTTCAGGTGGGTATCCAAGTGTATTCTCTATGAGACGGCTTGCCAAAATGGATTATTTCATTACGAAAAAGGGATTTCTGAGAATGACTTTTCAACTCTTCATCTTTTTCGCTGACCTCTTTGAGAACCATGATAACGGTTAGCTTCTAATAGAACGACTGCTCATTTTCAACTCATTTTTACTGGTAGTGACTGGTTTGTCAACAATCGGGTTCATTAATAAGATTTTTCAGTGAAGCGTATGCTAGTCGGTTTCATTTCTCGTGCACTCTAAACGGTTCGTTTGCCAGGGGTAGTTTATGAGTAAAAAATGATTCTCAGTTTGCTGCTGGCTCCGTATGTATTTTTATTTACGAAAATTCAGTACATGTTAGGATCCACTCATCCTATTTGCAGTACCCATTTTGGGTTCCTACCTATACTGGTGTCTTTTTCATATTGCGAAAACTGTCCGTTAAATCTCTGCATGTCATGCTAAATCCACGCTCATCTGTTCACCTCTGAATACTTCCAGGTTTTTCCAGCACTGATAAGGGTGCTCTAGTTGAGCCGCTTCCGTTTAAAGTCACTCGACCTTTAGGTTTGCCGGCCCAGTTGGCCGAACGGCGCACGATTCGATTGGACTACGGACCAGCACATATCACATCCGTCCAGTTTGAACCACTGTACACTGGGAGCAGCAGTCGCATGTTCAGTTCTTCGCTATCCGGTCGATCTGCAGCACATCCGGCTGGTGTGGGTGGCCGGAGGCTACTTGTGAGTCACATGTACGCCCCGGTGTTTCTGTTCGACTTGAATCAGGAAGAATTGCCTGATGAATCCACAGCACAGGTTCGTTTGGGCTATATTCTCTTTTTGTGTGAATATGCCGCTTTGCTGGACATCGATTATCAAAGATGAAGTCCTTCGTAACAGTTAAAATTAGAAAAATAGCTCATCGTTTCCCCTAGTTCCCAAAGCCTGGATGGTTTACGAACTAGATGTTGTACTCGACGAGGCTGCAAACCCTTTTAAATTCGACAGTCCCAACTGAACTGTTGGTAGAGAAAGCGAACCCGTGAGGGGTTCTTTCACTTCCTCAAAGCTTTGTTGGTATTAAATCCTCCAAATCTGATTGGATTGGTTACTTTTCGTTCGTATTCCTGATTATAGAGAATCATCGATTGAAAAGTGCGCAGGTTCAGTTCACCGAGTTACTGGGATATGAACGCCTACTGCCCAAACGAGTAAAATGCCTTTACTATACCTAATCTTGTCCTTGATAATCATTAAGTGAAATGAATTCTGCGCTGTAACGCACCCAATGGTAATTTACGGTAAAAGTCGTACGAGCCTGACCTTTATCGTAAACCTCAACAAACTCGGAAAAACACGAAGTCCATAACGAGTTTTATTTGCGCTTAAGTGAAGTGCACTGTAAAAGGTTTTTGGTGACCACAGAATAGTGAATTAACGAGAAATCAGTATTGGGTCAACGTTGCTTGGTATTTCGGTCGCTCCGCACCACCATGACGAAACGTGAATGCAGTCCACCTTTTCTGGGACAGGGTTAATCACTGGTTATGGATTGCTTGCCGTCTCGACTGCTAACGAGCATTTAACAAGGGCATGCTAGATGTCTTCAAAGCATGCCCACCAATAAAAACACATTTTTTTCTGAGGGAATTTCAGCGTTGCTCTCGCTGGGAAGGCTCCGTACTGGTAAACTTGATCAACCTCACCGGAAAGTTTCTAAGTTCTAAGTTTGTGTGTTTGTTGGGCGCGTTGCAAACAGAATGCCTTTGTTAAATGTGTTTGATAAAGCGCATAGTTCTTGAACCATAGGTAAAATAGTGACCAGCCCGTACCTTTGTAAATGCTCTAAGATTCGTGGACGGGGTGAACGAGTTTCATTCACTCAATGCATGCTGACAGTCTAAAATGAACACAAATTATCAGAAATTTTGACTCAGTAATAGCATTTTTCCTTTTTAGAGGTTCTCATTCCAATTCCACCCATCGATTATACTCCGTTCTGGTTCACACAGGTTGTATGCACTTAAAAAATTGCACTGATTGGCTCGAGGATTGTATAAAATAACCGCGCAGACATCTGCTAATTGTCAACGATTACCACTAATGTAATAACGCCGTCGGAACACGTGCTGCAACGGACCAATGCCATCGTTTATCTAAATACCGCTTTGCGCATTCGGTGAAACGGTGCCTTTCGATCACAATGTAACAATCTTCAGTTTCTATTCCCTTAGGCTGATTAGTACAGTTTGTGCAGTGCAGTTCGTGTTTGTTTAAAATAGTGAGCCATAGGAACATGTGCTTCGTGATGATCACGTGCTATCCCCCCAAAATGAACCAAAGTAGCTCTCACAGTTCGCGCAATCCGTGTGCGATCTTGCGATGGTGCACATTCGCACCCGTGACTACGTATATGGGGTTCAAACTACAGACAATACGTGACTAGTGTTTATGGCTCTTCGTAATCTCAGTTGTTTTTAATCTGACTTTCCGGTCGCGTGATATTCTATAAAACGTGGTGTGCCGTCTGGGTGCGGGTGCGCTGACGTTTTCGTATAGTTTCAATATGAATAAACTGTTTTGCTTTTTTGTTGCCTAACTAAAAGCTGTTTTCTTCTAATCATAGACTTTTTATTGTACGTCTAAGATGCTAGTTATGCTGGTGTTCCACTTCTAAGATTAAAACCTAAACAGGATTGGTTGGTTTTATCAGAACTAAACTCTGCCGCCTCACATCATCCGTAATAATAATAATGGGAATCATTATCACCGTTGTTATCATGGAGCAGACAAATCCACTGTCCGTTAAGTAGGAGTCACATGATTTGTTTCGGTTCGCACCCGTTTTCGTGCACAAAATTCCGCGTTTCTCTTTTACACGAATCTTAAGCACCACAATTAATGCATTCTTCTAATGTCGTACCAATTGACGAAGTTAGTTACTTAGGAATAGTTCCAATATATACCTAAAAATTTGAAAACAGATGTCAAAAACAGATTGCACGATGTATCTTGGGTCATTTCGCTGCATCTTTGCAAAGTGCGTACTGCAGTCAAAGTGATTATTTTTATAGCTAAACGGATAAACCGAATGCCTGTAAACAAAGACAAAACTGCATGACACACACACTATTCGCCAAAAAACGCCCCCCCCCCGTCCGAAAGCATTGCACATTAGTGGAATCCTCCATTGAAATCCAAGTGTTTTGTTGTTCGTAGAATAGTGTGATCGTTCTCAGACGGCCACTCATTAGCATATGATTGAGCCACCTTTGGATGATATAACAGCATTTAGCCGTCGTACCACGCTCGCTATCAACCATCTCATGATATCTTGTGGCATACGGTCCCATTCCTCCCTAAGGAGGTCTTCAACTCCGTTAGAGATTTGCATTGCCGCCTCTGATCCACTTTCTCCCCAAGCTGACCCCACAAAATCCGATTGGATTGATATCAGGAGATCGAGTTGGCCACGGGAGCGTCTTTGTACTATGATGCGCATTAAACTCGCATACGACCAGGTGACGATATGCAGGTGCGTTGTCGTCCTAGACAATTACGCGCATTCTGGTTAACCGTGATTGGTTTTCTTATGATACTCGCTCGTGCCATGGTGCATTACGGTTTTACACGGACGGTGACACGTTAACTGGATTCACTCAGCTAGTGTGGCTCACATGGTGCTTCAGTATGCCACTGTAGTTCCACCGGGTTTGGCCGTTTAAGCAGCTTAGCCGGACGGCCAATCGATGAGAATTCCGTCCTAGTGACTTATTGTGGTGTGGATTATCCGACGGCCTAGCGTTACGAGATATTTCAAGCACATGCTACGCTGTTTCATGTACTCGATAAATTAACAATGGTTACTGCCGTTGATCGGACATATTGCAAACGTTTTCACCTGTCAAGCAGTCATTCGGTTATAGATATTGTTGCTAGCACTCAACAGATGATAAACTTGCACATCCGACTTAACATATTTACAAACCTCTTTGCTAATAAGTCCGATAGAGCCAAGAAGACTTTCAAAACGAGTCCGATAATTACCAAAAGTAACACAACATGGTAAACGGTAATTCATAAATCAATATGTGGTGGCCTTGAAAAGGACCATTTTCCCGTCTTCCGAGTGTCACCGGTACTGCCAATCACGTGAGATGTTCGAAAACACCACCGTCCTGCGCTATTACAAATCTAAACCCTTCGTATCAAGTCTCGCTGTTCAGCCTCCGGTACACTCTTCAGTATCTCCCGGCACACAGTGACAATCTTGAACTTCAGCTCTTCCAGGTTCTCCGGGTTCGGGTGGTAAATCTTCCTCTTTACACATTCCTACACGGAAAACTAGTAAAGTTAAATATGGAGACAGTGGCGGCCAACCTATCGGGCCTTTCAACCTGATCCACTACAGTGGGAGGGTCTCATCTAGCCAATCGGTAATGACATTCGTGCTATGTGGTGGCGCTCCATCCTGCTGAAACAGAACCCTAGACAAAGTTGTTAGTGGCAAACTGTCCAGGTAGGGACCCAGTGTTTCTTGTAACATTCCAAAATATTGTGTTGAATTCATTTTGTCTGGTAGAAACACGGAGCCAGTTATCCGTGACTCATGGACCGCACATCAAATGTTCACCTTCCGACCACCTTATTGATGGCCCGCATGGTGGACTAAGGCATTCTTTTTGCGCCAGCTGGTACCACATTGAAAGCTTCTAGCATTATGCAAGTAAAATGTTGACTCATCGGAGAAAATGATATCATTGCATACTGTTGGTTGTGAAATAAGTCAGTACTAGAACCAGTCACAAAATTCAAGTCTTCGCTATTTGTCACAAGGAAATAGGTTATGGAACAAACAAGAGGAATAATTCTTGTATCTTCCCTGCTTGAGAGTGCTAGCAATAGAGCCATGAGAGATTCCGAGTTTGCTGGAGGCCTCCTTCACTGATGTGCAAGGCTTTGCAGACAACTGGTTCGAACACTTTCGCAGTTTTCGTCGGTGATGGCTGATTTGGGGTTGCCGGGTTGTTTTTTGGGATAAGACGCTCCCAGATCTAATCAGCCTCTTCACAGCATTATGGCATAAGTGGTATGAAAAAGTCGGTCGATCCGAGTGACGCAAGTGAAACTCCTCACAAGATCGCCTGAGACTGAGACCACCGATTTTCAGTACTGCAAGCTCCGATAGCTCGGTAGCTGACCAGGCCATTGAAAAAATGAAATGAAGCTGAAGGACAAGAGGTTATATTCCTCACTTGTTGTGGACCAGCAATGTCGGAGCTGTCGGAGAAACATACAAAAGTTGTCACACTTCTTTACCACGGCAGTGATGAACTGATCACAAGGTCACGTTGTTTGCACAGTTCGGGGTGGTGTGTACGGGTCAACAGGGCCTCTATATATCTTAATATTTTAGTATTCGTGGTCGAGTAGATCACTTTGAACGCCAGACTTGCAATGGTGCGATGCGTAGTCTCATAAAGATGCCGAACCACTGATGACCTGATTGACGTTTGCTCGGCTGATGATGCAGTCGTGATGAATTTGCTCATTCTGGTTGCACAAATTTCGGTGGAACTTCAATTTAGCTCTTTCAATCATTGATTGCGCACTTCCGTATTCTACTTCTGGTTGCTATGTCGCAGCATCTTCCGATCGAAAGCAAAACAAATGGAGGTATAAAGAGTAAACGAACAGAGCAATCATCAAGTTAAAAGAAGAGCTTGAATGCAACTGGGCTACTGACGGCAACACCTAACCATGTCTACAAACACCCAGTGGGCGGGTCTCATGAACCCGAACTTGAGTTCCTAATAGGTCCTACTCGGACAGTTCCCTCGGTCATTATCTTCATATATACAATTTATTATCCAATCAGAATTAACAACAGTGGAAGGAACAAAAAACAACAGTAGAAAAAAAGCTGCGGGGAGGAGAAAGTTAGTCTTTCATTGTGGAAATTTTTAATCTGACTGGAGACAACATGTGTCCAGCAGTTCCTTCTCACCAGTCTTGTACCTCCTGATACGTATCCGCACAACACGTCATAGGTGGATTCGACTCATACGTCCAACTGGAGAACTGGCCTAATTTAAGATCCGTTTACACCGATGTTATATCATTTGAGCGAACTAAATGCAGAATATCGGCATGCTCTCGTCGAGTCGTGTCAAAATAACTAAGACCACTTTGATTCAAACCCGAATCAGGAGCTCACGATTGGAAATGATCAGACTGTACTTGAGCTTGGTCGAAAGTTTGTTCAGGATTGACCGAATCGCCCTCTTTCTCGCAGGAACCGAATACTTGTCCAATTCAGCCCTCCAACCACCGTCCACGAATTACGCGAGATCACGCGGACATCCAGTAGGTAGAGAGAATCCCCTTTGAAACGATTAAGTCCGGTTTTCAGCTTGCGCGCTTCAGAGGTTTTATGGGTTCAGTTATCTCATCGAATGCTGTTCTTGATAGACAAGATTCCAGCTAGCTCACGATGTTGTGCCGTTCGCATCGAGCCCCTTGGGTAACAGCAAAGCATTGAAAGATGTGATCATCCGATTTCATTGCACTGCAGCCCCTTGTGCGTTTTAACTCGTCCGTCGTGACAACCCGTCCTCGAGCCCCTCGGACATTGGTTACGAGAAGGCCTCCACGAAGCCATGTTGCCCGCAGGTAGAGTATTGGTTGAAACGTGTCGCACTCAGAAAACCACAGGATACTCGCACTGTTCATGGGGAAATCATGTAGACCCCGACTGTTGCAATAGTCGACCATTTCGTTCGTCCAAGCAGTGTCGATCTCACCATCAATAGTAAAGCTCACTCTGGTTAAAACGTCGATTGGTCGTACCATTCGATTAAACCAAGTAGCAGCAACAGTCATCCGTGCCGGATTTAAGCGCGATCGTACCAGGTGTTATAATCGTATCCATTGAGCCAGTGGTATAACGGTTAACATGTTGGGAAATCCCAACTCTCCTGTTTCTCTCGGCATAGAATAAGTCCAACGTTTTGTCCTTGAGAAGTCGAAGCCAAGCACATGCCTTCTTCCGCCCCATATCATTAATCCACATGAGTGTTCACCGTTGTGCTATACCAGGTAGGAGCTCCTAGTACAGCTTCGGAAGTGTGAACCAAACCAAAAGATTTGAATGTTGCTGCGGCTTCAAAAGTTGGTATTATGCAAAATCCTCTCCAGCATATGGTTATATCTGTCTTTTTAAGTTGAACATCAAGCTAAAGTACTCAGCCGTTTGATCAGTCCCAAGTGATTGAAAGTGATTCCCGTCGACCTCATAAGTAGGGGATCATAGGATCAAACACTTCATCTTTTCGTAGTGTCTGTCCAATTAACTTGTTCACATTCTTCCTCATGCCGGTGACCACCAAGTGTGTTGATAGAGCAACAAGGTGTTCTTTCTGCCGGTCGGCATCCCCGGAGAATAGGACCTGGTCGTCCGGATAAGCCAAGTGGTCGATACGTGTCCCGTCAATGGAAGGACAAAGACTGGGACAGGAGCCACGGACCACCTCATTCTCCAACAAACTCTCCCCAGGAAACAGGATTTTCGACTTGAAATATGCTGCGTGACAATGCACAGACATTGCAGTACGCTCTGAACCGCTTGGCGATTGAGGTATCCCGACATGGTATGCATTTTGCGCCTTGTAAGTTCAGAGTGCTTTTTCAGGACTGTCGGGAGCCTGTGCTTTCACCCGCCCTTTGTGGTGAGCAGCTTAAATTAGGCGCCAGATTTAAGTACCTCGGGAGCTTGATTACTGCTGCAGGTGATGTTGGGTAGATCACATCACAAAAAGCGAAAGCCAGACCAGCTTTCACCAGTCTGCGGCACCTTTGGAGCCACCGTGACATCCGGCTCTCCTTTAAAGGCCAGGTGTATAACCCCACGACTAGCACTGTTTTGATTTACAGTTGTTAGACCTAGCCTGTTCCCATTGGAGATGTTCGGTTGACTTTCCGTAATTGACCACAGATGTCTCTAAAGCATTGCGGGCGTCTGATGGGAACATCAAATACGTAATGGCGAGATTCGTTTTCGTATACTGAGTGCAAATAGTCGCCCTTTGACTTAAGTACTCGCTCTATATCGCCTCAAATGGCTTGGGTTTGTTTCGCTTATGTCTGTCCCCCATCTTCCTTTTCGTGGTCTGTTCGCACGTCCTGGGTAGAGCTAGAAGAAACATTACGGCGTTCGGGCTGTGACTCAGCGTTGAGGTACAAAGAAGCTGACATTGGCATTGGCTTCGGTTAGAGCTTCTCGTTTTCTCGATGGGTGCTCAAGGGATGAGATGTTAGAGACGTTGACGAACGTGGCCCATAATAGGATTCAGTGGCGCGAATACTTTGCGGTCTGTCTGTTGAACTCTCGTGTTCTCTAAATACTCAAATATCATGTTCGCGAAAAGTGCTGGCGCGAGAGTCGAGCTGGGTTCAGGCCTGGTGGGGGTTATGCTGATCACACCTTCACTGTTCGCTAGATTTTAGAATAGACACACCTTCCATGGGGTCACCATCTCCATTTTTCTTGCTCTTAAAGTGGCCTTCGACTCGGTCGGCCACACAGTTCTCTGGCACTGCATCTTATTGGAGGGTATACCAGAAAAATCCACTTCCATCATAAAGTCCCTGTACATGAACATCCGAGGCCGAGTTTGGGCCTACGATGGTGTTTCACCGAGCTGACCACAAAGTGTGATGTACGTCAGGGTTCCCCCCCCCCCCTTTTCCCTGTGGGGATTGTGGTATTATCTTTTCTCAAGTAGGAAAGTGTCAGACTTTGGCTATGCAGACGACATCGTTTTTCTAAGTCAAGAACCGAATAAATTCTAAACTTGAACAATTGCGCAGTAATGTTCGGTATGCGTTCTGCACCTTCAAAGGACAAGAGGCTGTTGTGGGATTGACTTGGTCCAACACCAAACCTTCAGTACCTCGGGAGACTATAGACCAGGTAGACAAGTTGTTATTTGGGTAACTGCGCTTCACCTGCAGGTTCGATATCGGATGAAGTATCTTCATGTATACGGAAAGCCTGTCTGGCATTTTCCAACCTGAATCATCTGCGGCTTCGACGTGATATCCGCTTACCTTTCAAGGATCGAGTGTACGCTGCAGTAGTCGGGCCAGTTTTTCTGTATGGTCCAGAAATATGGTCACTGTGGGTGGAGAATATACGAAGATTGCCGGTATTTGGACACCGATGCCTTTGTATCATTACTCGAAGCAGGTGAGAACACTGTTTCTGCAATACTGAGGTTAAGCGCAGGGTATTAGGTGCACGAACCAAATAATTAGATGAAATAATAAAGGTCACCAGGCAAAACATTGTTGGGACGTGTTGCGCATGACCTCGGATATTACTCCTCGGTGTGCAGTGTTTGCTGAGGCGGGTGATGGTCGAAAAATGAATAAGAGTGGTCAGTCCGTGGCATGGAAGAAAGGTATGAAAAGCATAACCGGTGAACTTGGCCATTTAGGACGTGTCAGACTTTCTGGGTGGGGTCCAAGGGATCCCCTCACTCAGTAATTAGATTCGTTATAGGATATGGCCTGTGTCGCGACCAGTGATGCTCTTGTATTCACAGACTTTCTTTATCGACTTGATACTATTTGTAGTTCTCTTACTTTCTTGATACTTTTCCATTATTTCCGATTGAGGTTACTGCTGATCGGTAGAAACTGAAACCACCGCACCCATTGCATGGTTAATGATTGTTTGAACTGAGTTGATCATGCAAACAAACAATATGACAAAAAACATCAACAAGTATATGGTGGAAAATTCAAAAAATTACATCACCTCATATCCATTTATGAACTGCTTTTCGTACTCGTATGCTTTCCCCCATTTTAGTCATTGTTGTTGTTGCGTTGGCATCATGCTTAATTTCAAGCACTTATGTATATGTCGTTGGGATGCTCGCAACGCAGGCTAGGGGTCCGGATGACTCAGTTGATTAAACACCCGTTTCCAATAGACCGGAAGGTCTGAAGATTGAGTAACGCCCCGTCTATATGCACTCCTCCAACGACTAGATAGAAGGGCCGCTGCACTGTCCTTCCTCTGTGTAACGTGGAGTTTCTGAACTGGAGCGTACTGGGCCTGACGGATGCCGCACTTCGAAGTTAGTATCGAACTGTCATGGACTGAACATCTCGATCTACCCCAGGGAACAGTGTGGTATTTCATCAGTAGACATGTGTAACGTTAGTCTGTTTAGATTAATGAATGATCTCTACTTCCTACCACTTCATGCATAGCCTCATTTCTGATGCGATATTCCTACCATATTTGAGAAATACTGCGTAGAAGTCCATGATCCCACACTGACAGGTCCGTAACGGCCATGTTTTCGGCCCTATAAAAGACGAATCTAACAACCGCAGTGTGCCCTCGACTCTCGATCGACCATCGGATGCCACGCTGGAACCACAGATGGCTGAGGTTGAAAAAAGCCAAACGTGCCTTCTTTGTACGCGGTGATACTTCATCCAACAACTCACCTGTATCTTCAATCAGAATTAAGACATCATCCGCATAGTCTAAGCACAGATCGATGCCGCTGTTTCCACACGAGGATAAGGCTATTTCTAGAACCGTCCAAGTTATGAAGTTGGAGAAAATGGGTAATAGGAGGAACCCTGACATGCACCACCTCTCGGGATGTACTCGGATGAAAGATTGTCGTAAGCACGAACTCGGTTCCACTGTTCGCATACGAGGACTGAAAAAGAGAAATAAATTTCTCTGGCACACCCCTCAGCAAGAGGCAGTACCAGGGAACTGTTTGGTAGACTTAGTGGAACGCCGCTTCTAGATCAAGGAAGACATAGATTGTGAACCTTTGGTACCTATGCATGCTCTAAAAATCTGTTGTGAGGCAAGTATGTGATCGATACGAACTCTGCTGGGTCTGAAACTGGCTTGATTCTCATGTGTACTCCTTTTGCGAACGCCTGATAGTTGAAGAGTATCTTACATGCAATACTTACAAAGCTAATTCCTCTTGTTCCGCTCGAGGATCTGCCACCTTTCCCTTTATCTCGAGGTTTCAACTCTGTTACCGAAGCTTTGCCTCTTGCTTTGGAGATGCACGGAGACAACGCATTTGGCCTAGCAACTCTTTCTAGATAACCTAAATTGTGGACAACTTCTGTTTTTGATGGAGGACCGAAATCTACGTACATCGTTTCTCTTAAAGACATTCGGAAGGTTCACCACAGAAATGATCCCTAATATGATGTGCTCAATGTTCCTGAGATCGAATCCACAAGATGTGGTATTTCTTGACTGCCTTACTTGCGCCTGCGTTTCGTAGACCGAAATTTATAGCCAAATGGTAAAGGTTGGGAATATTGCCAATATCAGCAACCTTCTCCACTTCCCTGCATTTCGCAGTCCGCCACTGTTTGCGGTCATTTCTCGAGCTCTTTGTCTGCGGACGCCCCACGGATTTGCGCACTTCAATGGATGTGACGCCCGAAGTAGCGGACCTGTTAACATCTGAAAGTGCAACTGATTTCGAAGATACCCACCCCTTATGGTGTTTACTAGGATGAGAGTCCCATGCGGCGTACAAGTCTTCCTTCATCCGTTGTCAATGGTCACTTGGATCCTAGGTATCAGTTTGCATCGACAATCACAAAGAAAGCTCTGTACGGATGCAGATTGTCAGTTATCCTCTGGAAACGGCAGCTCGGCACCTGTAAGAACTATCCCGATTACTTGGGCTACCAGTCTAGCAGAAAATTAGTCCCACTAGCTCTACGCACGATATGAACTGTACACGGCTACGGGGAGCAAATCAAATTCCAATTAGATAACCGTGTTTATCGTATTTTTGTGGTTCTATATAATGCAATGCATATAAATATATAAATGCAAATGACTTACAGCCAGGCAAGCAACCAGAACAGTATAGGAAGCTATCTGGTAAATCGGGACAGTGCAATCATAAGCGGTCCACTCAGAGTCAGGCAAAACTGTAGAGCACCACGGTCGCGGTAAAGATAGTAAAACAAGAAGCTTTCTAGCCATCATGAAATGGTAACTTCAGTCACAGAATAATAAAATAACATATGGTTAGAATATGCAAAGGAGCTATCAATGTGAAAGTACAAATAGTAGCAGTTGGAAAACAACAGAAGAGGCATTTTCCACGTGAACTTGTGAACCTGACAATAGGTCTGTTTATGCCATAGATATGCTCTGTGGTCTAACGGTGTAGAACCTTGGCAGCGGGTTTACGGTCGGGAGATCGAGTCTCCGACGGGTAGCTTTTATGCATGGATGGAACATTGAGCAAATTTTTCTTACAATGGGAATGTACAGTCAGATATGATTGCACCGCTGACTTAACGAGCCATCCTACAAAATTCTTTGGGTCACTAATGTGTACGAGCCATCACACCACGTACCATCGTAAGGAAGTTTGTGTGGAAAGAATGTGGCGATTGAGTTTGCCGCCAGTAACTCTTTTCTCGTTTGTAACATTACGGTTCAAATCATGTCATGATTTTAGCCGTATAATTACTTCTGAAACAAAATAAAACTAAATTTCCAATGAGTTTCCTGATTAGACGTGGATCGGTTTTCACAGAAGGAGCGATTCACAGTGTGCCAATTAGCAATTCATAATGAAGCAAATGGTTTCACAAACTGGAAGTTGAGAGAATGTGCTGAACATATAGTCAACTACTTCGTCGGTTCTCATACATCAGAGGGACTCACAAATCAGAAGCACAGCTGATGAACACGTGTAATCTTGGTGTGCTTATCAGGCGCTCGTTTTGTGATTCCCTATGGAATCACTGCAGGTTCATATATGAGATTACGTTTCAACGAACTCATACCAGCAACCCCTAATTGGTTACGTTTTTGTCTTCCTTCGGTGTTCCCTTGTAGACTGTTGATTGGCTACCGAATTGCAGGGGCGAAGAAGCAAACGGTCCTCCCGGTGTGTTATCAGGCAGTGGAACTACTATTGACCAGGCACCAAATGGTAAGTAAGCCTGCTCGTTGACGGTGACTTAGATCTATGATTTATCTGGAATAGAAATTAGGAGGACAAGAAACTTGAAAATGGGAACTATCAATTAGTAGTCGAGTGGTGATATATCACTGCTTGGTAGACCGAATTAAGCATAGCCTGATACAGTTATTTTCTGACCATTATCGGTAATGCCACGGATTTGACTCTATCTTTTGTTGAATACAGTGGACTTTGTGGTCCGTGAGTGTATGGTGATCGTTGTTATCTTTGTTTATATTATGCGACTCGATTGCCCACACGTTTTGGTAATGTTTGTCTCATTCCGGAATTCGTACAGATCGTGCCAGTGATCCGGAGACGCGTTTGGCTCTAGTTTTCTTCCGGTGAGCTTTTGATTTCCATCATTCAACTGTGTTATTCCTAGTGGACCGTTAGCAGGCGTTGCGGCTGTGAGATCAGTTTGGTCCTACAGTTCGGAATCCTAACCCAGGCTCGTAGAACACAATTTTGGAGTTTAACCACCGGTATCTTCGCACCATTGCTCGAGTTTGGTGTGAAACCGAGTTAACAATGGTAGTTTCCGGTGTAGAATGTCGCGGAGCACAGGCGAGCAACCTGACCGAGTACTACCTGAACAGCCTGCGTTGGCTAGAACAAACGTTGTGCACATTGATTTGATGTGCGTTTTTCACCAACGCGGGTCCTGATTGGGAGACACCGATTAGAGTTGTCAGTTCATTATGTGGCCGAAAGGTTTGGAATCCTTGGAACAGTAAGATCGGTCGTGTCAAAGCTTTATTTATGGTCCCCAGATTGAGGTCCGAAAATTCCCCCTCTTGGTGATTATGAATGACGGGACCATGTATTGTAACTAGTAGCCATTTTTACCTTCAGATTCCTGTTTCCCACTCAATATTCTGGGTTTGAATTTTTTTGATTGTTTCTGCCCTAGTTGTCCGTCGCAGTACGTGATTTATGACTGAGTCATGCTGAAAGGTAGCAACCAGAACCAGAGCTTTTAACTCCTAGGTTAACGGTTGATAAAACCGAATAAAAAATTGTTTATATGAGCACTAAGAGGTTGGATCTTGCATAATATGGTTCATTATGCAGCGTAAACGCCCAAATCACCATTGAAAACCGTGGAAGTACGGTACAGCTGTTTCATTCTTGTTAGGAATCATCAGCAGTGCACATCCACCAAGTCCACACTGGGATTCGAACTCGGGCGGACGATTGTGAACTGGACACTTAACAAACAGGCTATCCGGACTGGCTCTCAACGGTTTGTTTAACATATACACTACATGATGTAGTGTCGTTCCACCTCTCACTTTTTGAAAAGGTAAAACCCGTCGCCCGCAAATCAACACTTCATAGTATGGCACCCTTCCGCCACTGGCTGTTTTTTGCACTAACAGTCCGTTTCCCGAACAGCAATCGACTCTTGTGATGGATTGCCTCTCTGTAGGGTGCTATATTATGTAGTGTATATGTTCAACAAACTACCGGGATCTAAGACAGATAGACTGGTGATTAGGTGTTCGGCTCATAGTCATTCATCCCGGGTTCGAATCCCAGCGGGGGCTCGGCGAATGTGCATTGCTGATGATTCATAAAAAGGATTGAACAGCTAAACAGTGCTTCCATGACTTTTAATGGTGATTTGGGTGTTCACATGACGTGATGAATCATATTATGCCAAAAATATTCAATGTCATAAGAAGCTGTGCACCTGATGGTTCGCCAGTAGCTAACCGTCGACACCCACGTTTCTGTCTTTATATAATGATTTACCGATCCGTTCCATGCGTGCACTAAGCTCTCTCTCATCAAAATGAAAGTTAACCCTCAGGTTAACTGCATATAATCAGACTATGCAAGATAAGACAGCGAGACCGGCAGAAGTTTGCAGATCTCTTGTGTTCTCGTGTTTTATAAATTGAGAGTTACGCCACAGCTGCGTGATGACATCGGAATTTGTAGCAGAGCACTGTCACCGGTTTCCCTGTTGTCGTGATTCTCTGTCCAATTAAACGATTAGGCAGCGAATTCCTGGTGACGACTGGCAGCATTCCTCGGTTTAGTTTCCATTATGTATGATAAGTCAACTCAGTTTCTCTACTTTTTAACGATGGGATTGGAATAAAAATTTACCTATGGGCTTAGAAAGTTACCGTATCAATTGAAGTTGAGGTCGATTGGGCGCTGTACGTCTTACTGTTCTGGCGCCCTAGACGGTGTATCATTTCCCACCTATACATGAACTGGTATTTGATAGGTCCAGAGTGTCAGTCAGTGTCCGTTTTGTTTCCGTTATTCAGTGGCTAAATAGGTCTGGCTGCTCAGGTGCAAGCGTCACAATATCTTAGTCGTAATGCTGTTACTAGTGCAGAAGTTTCACTAAGCACCTGCGTTCGGCCGCGGTCAATTGTATTTCATTTTGTGATAACTTTGTATTCCCGGGACGGGTTGATTGTCTTATTCAACATGATCACATATTATCTGAATTTGCTGTTTCCAGTTGGCTCGAAAGACAGCGCGCGCAACGTCAGGCAGAAGCAACGGCAGATCCAGAAAGTTCGGCTTCGCTTGATGAAGAAGAGGTATACGAGCCACCAGAAAGTCGATCCACATCTGACCAGTCGAATATCAATCGACCCGGTCAATCAGCTGAAGAGGAGTCGTGTACGTTTATTCTGTTTTGGATGATCTTAGGTGGCATGTCACTGTTACCCATTTCATTATCACCCTTGACCCATTAGGCTCCCATGTAGTCCTCTAAAAAGTACTCGGGGTCATTGTTGCCGGTGCTCTATGATTGTGCGGTGGATCTTTCAGGTCATGGCGCTATGCCTCTTCGACCATACTGAAGCACCGGTACATAATAAAATGTCCCACCACCAACGCCACGACAATTTCGCAGTGCCTTGAGTACCATCCTGGAATCAACGATTTCAAAATAGATATGTTTCAGAGGTTTGCATGGTCAACGGATGTGCAGTCAACATTTTTTCGCGAACAAGCCAAGGCTCGTTTCCACACTTGCATAACCCGACAAGCGAATCGCTTCCCACATTGGTTGCCTCAAACAGCTGATTCTTCGTTGCCCGGGCCACAGTTCAACAAAACATTTAGCCCATTCGACCTGTACTATAAATGATTTATATTCAGTCTGTGTTGGAATCTTGACTCGACATGCAGTCGTGTTCTGTGTCTAATGAATCGAGGGTTTGCGATTGGAGCGTTCTTTAGGAGATAACATTCAGGTCCACATACTTAATGCTTTTACTGGTTGAAAAGTGAGCTACAGCGACTAATCCAAGGTTTTCCAGAAATTGATGAGTCTTTGTATCGTAGACAGTAGTTGTTTGGGACATGTCCGGTTTGTCATTTAAGGTCAGTGACATCGATCGGTTTACAGTGGCAAACGTCGGATTATCTGACCGCGTACAACAGCATATCTATACTAACAACGTTTCTATATGCACTTGACGTTTCATTATCAGCTCTCTTCTACTCTGTGCATATTCTTTCTTACCAACCCACGTTATTTGTCAAACTGTCACATATTTCGAACATTCAGCTTTTCATATTCACTTCCCACCCTCTCACACTATTTCAGCCTTGTCCCCATTCGAATTGCTCACGGAAGAGTATGTGTCTAAAGTTTTAGCGTCTGCCTCAAGAGCTCGTCAGCTCATGGGCTATCGAGGTCGTCGAAGTTGTCGGACTGTGGTGAGTTTACATTTCCCGTGATAGTAATGACAGTTGCAATCTTTTAATGGCAAGCAATCGAGAGTTCCATTAATCCAAATACTAAGAGTTATCCCCTTCGGCGGGACTTGACGACCAACGCGCAACGCCTTAGTACCTTGTGCTCTGGCAGCTGAGATGCGAGACCACACCGGGGGTTTCGCGCACCTTATAGATGAATCATACAGATTACGTGCCCGAATTATCAGCATTTGTTATCCGCTACAACTAGCGGACGCTTGTGGATTCCCAGGGAAATCCTGCTGCAGGCAGTCAAGTTACAAGTTGTGGTGGATGCCATGTGTGAGGGTATTGTGTATTGTATGAATACCGGCTTGAGCATAGTTGTACAATGCTTTTCAGCCAAAAATGCCGCCAGAATAAAGTTACAGAGCAAAACAGTATTCCATTTCAGGTGGAATGACATCTTTGTTTGTTAAGACACGTGCTAGAAACGGGACAACAAAATTCCTATACAAAGGCCATCTTCAGTGAAGCAGTTTATACCTAGACCGGGTCTATTCGTGTGACTGACCAAGATTGAGATCAAAATGTAATGAGTGCAAAGTGTCAGGAAGTATTTTCTGTGCAAACGCAACCGATGCTGCCATGTGGCTAGAACATAGCTCCAAGACTGGGTCATTTAAAGTTATACCAGAAACAAGACCAATGATGCGTAAGCCTCTGCGAAGAGTGATAAAATCCTTTTTTAATAACCCTAGGAAAATGAGAAGGGAACAATAAAACATGATAGATAATGTACACTTTTACAAAAGTGGAAATAACGGACTGTGGAGCACTGAATTGCTGTAGTTTTCTAATTTGATATACCAAGCGACGCAGTTTTCCTACTGTGATTTCAGTGTGCAAAGATCAATGCAAATTATACTGTAGCGTAACACCAAGATGCAGTTTATACGCACGAGGGGAGTAGAATTAATGGTGGAAGTGTCTTCAATGAGTCGGGAAAGAGTGGTGGAAAAAACACTCTTGGCATCTATTACTGTTCAACAGAAGACCATATTGATCAAAAAATTTCGGAGTATGTGAAACATTTATGATGAATTCGTCGAAGTCTGATCTGTTTGAGACAGACCTATCCAGAATAACGTCATCATCATATTTAAGGTCGCGAGCTAAGTGGAAGACAGATAAACCACTAATGTCTGTTGAAAACAAATACGGAGAAAGAACAGCACCTTGAAGTACACCGGTACTGGTTGAGAGATATTCGGGGACTTTTCTGCCTACTTTGGTGCATTGTGCTCTTCCAGAGGAATACTCTTTCAACCGGTATAGTAAATACGTAGGGCAGCCGAAAAGTTCTAGTTTTCTGAGAAGAAACGAGCGTGGTACACTATCAAAGGCCGACGTGCAGTCAAGAAAAGCACATCTAACTGACTCGCTGGAATCATTGAGGGATTTGGCTATATGGTGCACAATGAACGCTACTGCGTCAACTTGGGAGCGTTTGGATTTGTACGCAAATTGTAACTCATCGGTTGGGGCTTCTCACCGTGATTTGAAGACGACGCAGCACAGCGTGTTCAGCAAGTTTCACTGCCAACGAAGACAGCGCTGTTGGTCGATATTTTTTGGGTTCTGTTTGGCTATGGAATTGTTTAGATATGGGGGCAATTTTAAAAGGACACCAAAAATCGGGAGTGGAATATGATTTCGGTGAATCAATAATTACCGGGACCGTCAGGAACTAAAAAACTGGCCCCTGAGCACTTCTGTTGGTAGACCGTCTGAACCAGTTGACCTGATTATCTTTGTTGGTTTGAGTAACCTGAGAACCTCCGTGACTGATACCCCTTGAGATTCAGACGGAACAAACAACGGAAAAATGGGAAATGGGCCGTCTGATTGTCAAAGAAATTGGACATTGAGACGGTTTACATCTACATTCGTCTCCGGGGATTTTCCCGTCACCTGTGTTTGATATTCCGGTAGTTTAGAAACTTACTGGAGAAATTGACGTCAAAACGAGTAATCTCAAGTTTTGGTAAAAGTAACAGTTGACGGACATCAGGTTTATTTTGCATCCTGTAGGCTTATTTCTTCCTCCTGAGTAACTGTTTCAGGTGTGGAGAAGTCACTCTTCCAGATTGGAGGTAAACAGTTTCCATAGGACAGCAAGTATTAAAAATCCGCCTAATCACATCCGTTGTAAAATTTATGGAAAAATGCAGAAGTGAACAGTCTTTCAGCCACGATGTAACAATAGACAATGAACGGTTAGGGATTAGTAGATTCTCTGTGGAAATAGTTCTTTGTTTGAAGTGTACCTGTTTGAAATGTGAGTATATTTTAGATCTAAGATGTATCGTGCAGTGATCACTGGTGCCAAAGGGTGTACTTAGCCTGACAGAGGAAGGTTCTGGATGGTTGGTCAGGAAGTGGTCACTACGAGTTGGAGTATGACAGGCATTGAGAAGATTGAAAGATGAAAGGGGAAGTGTTGATACGTGATTGAAGTCACCCGCTATAATGCGGAGATCCTCATCCAGCATACATACAACGGCAGAAACAAATGAATCATGGAGAATGTTAACTGAGGTTCGTGGGCGTTGTGGTGCTGTGTAAATGTTACTAATGATAACTTGAACGAAACGAGAGAATCCAGGGCGACTTGATACAGCTAAACAATCGATGCCATCACGTGGGCGGAAAAAAATAACACAGGACTTGCTGCTATAGGTGGCAGTGCCGCCATCTTTCTTACAACGCACACGGTCTTGACGGAAGCACGTTAAATCTTCGAGTTGAACTATAGTGCCATCCATATTGTCATTCAGCCAAGTTTCTTACAAACGTACAGTACAGGTATTTATAGAGCTGAGAGTCATAAGCAGGTATGCAAGTTCCGATAGGTTTTTGAAATGGGGAACGCACGTTACTGCATACAACAAAGGGAACAGTCATATTGCTTAGCCTTGTGCACTTGAGGGCAGCCTGCCAACCGGCTCTTTTGCGTTTCCTTGCACGATGGCTTCGGTCACGGATTTCTGACAGTGGGCACGCATTTTGTTGCCCAAGCGCATCTTCACTCAGTAGCATGAATTGTTTTGAATGACTACGAATACGCAACACGCCAATGATCGGTTGCTTTGAGATAAGCAATGCAAAAGGCGGGCCAACACGTAGCGCAGTCGTTCAAAGAGCGCGGTCTAGTTTGGACTAACTCATCGTCGACAGACAGCCAAGTCCCGTTGGCAGTCAGCACGTCAGCACCTGTCCAAAATCCAGGTAGCACAAACAACAGGACAATGGATCGATTAGACGACAAAGACTTTTTGTCAAGCGGTGGCTGGCTGTATCACTAGTTGAATAATCGGAAGAGTTATTACGCTATACCAGTTTGGACCTATCAGTTTATGGTGCAACGACTGGTGACAGTGATTCTTCTATCCTATGTAAACTGTCTGTTTTCTTTTGATAAACTGAGATGGTTGTTAGGCAGAAAAATCTTACTGGAGCTAGTAGGACTAAACAGAACACCATATGCTAAGGTAATTTGGGCGGATAAGCCATAGGATCCATATGCGAAAAGTCCGGAGCCTTTCAGTGTTGCCTCGTAGCTCAGTGGGTGGGGCATACACAGCACAACAACGGGGATGGCGTCCATGCGTGGGTTTGAATCCCGCCGGGGTCGAGGTAGCCCATGTGATGCCCCATGTCAAGTCTTGATGACGGTTGCCGATTTCTCCTCGACAGTGCAGTGAACTCTAGTGGCTATGAGATGAAATCTTTCCAGTGCAGTCATACGTACGGATAGAATGTAACAGAGATAAAATATGTAAGAGGTGAAAAGAATAACGCCTTCTTTAAAAAATCTGTTTCGCTATAAAACAACCAAAATAGTGCACCAGTGTGCGGGATTGGTAGTTCGCGAGTTAGCCGGTGGTTATTCGTAAACGTGTTCATGTTTAGGTACGGTATGCTTCTTGTCAACATATTTATCTCTCATCTCACTTCTCCCGCCACAGATCAAAGCGGCCGTATTTTGGGGACGTGACTTCATCTTGTCTGGTTCGGAATGTGGTCACGTGATTGTGTGGAATCGCTGGTCCGGTGAACCTGTCAGTGTGTTCATGGCGGACAGCACGGTTGTCAACCGTATCGCACCACATCCGCGTCTACCCCGTGAGTAACTTATGCACTTTGCTTTGAATCTCTCCACTAACTCTGAACTCAGTTGCTCAATTGCATGGTAAACCGCTCGTTCCGCGTTAGTGATATCCACATTCCTCATATCTGTATGAGTAGTTCGATCATCTGGATGTTATCGGCGTAATTTTATGATGTTTGTGATCTAACTTGTTGCACTGATTTGGTTACACTTGTCTTATGTGATGGGTATCTGACAGTGGCGATTTTCAGTGAAATATTTAGCATATTTTGGATGGTTTAATTATAACGAAACCTGTTTCTCCACACGCAATACGTCATCATGCAATACGTCCACAGTCTACTCACCATTGAAAATCAATGGAAGCACAACGCACTGTGGTGAACTGTTTCATCTAAGGAGTCACTATCAGCAGCGCGTATCCAACCAGTCCCCCAAATGTTGTATTGCTTGCTAGTCTATCCATGTTGGCCCTCAGTGGTTTACTTCACTTAAACGTTGCACGATGTTTTGCCCTTTCCCCATTGGCTCGGGATGTCATCTGCACAAACATCTTCCTTTGTAATAAAGGTGGGAGCGGGACAAAAGCATTTTAATAAGTTACAGAGCTTGACTACTCGATCGTTCTAAGTAGTGGGAGAATGATTTCTATTCTCAGTGGCTCCCAATGATCCCACGGGTATTCATTGATGAATTGAGTGTTGGGGCTGACTGTTTTTTATAACTTAGCAGTGACTCACAAGTCTTCCATCGGGGATGTGCTAGGGTGCTGGGGAGAATTTTCCAAGCACACTGGTAGTAGCATACAAGATAAATATTGTCTTTTTAAAGAACTTGTGCTGATATCAGTAGTTGCATCTATTCGTCTGTTATCCTGTTTTTCGCGCAGGTAAAAAATCGGGGATTTCTTAAAATTCACGAATACCAGTTTACTTGTAGCGTATACCTTTATTTAACCAGCATTCTGTGTGCCGGTTCACTGTTCTGTCTTTGAGTGATTCATAAAAGCCGAACCAAAAGTTCCAGTTAAAAACTACCAGTTTTGTATCGTGTCCATTAGCATCTAATGTGCGCAGTCCGTACTTTGCAATAGATCGTCATTGATACTTTAATCCCGTAGGACAAAGACGTACTGTTGTAGTCAGACAGGTGGAACAACGATATTATCGGTGGTATTTTGATGGTATGTCACTTGATGGAAGAGCTTTGGGTTTGCCTGGTGGCCGAAATCCGCCCTATTCAGAAACAAGTTCAGTCTACATACTGCCATAGAAGACGATATCTGAACAAACTTAACTCAGTGAATCGGATCAGCCCCAACGGGAGCGGGCTGGTGCCGCGGCAACATACACGCCTTCGAGGTAGAAAGGTTCGGGCTCAGACCCTGGGTGCGGCGAAGGATATGCACCGCTGATGAGGTCGGACGACCTGAGGTTTGTACTTGAAAGGTGGAGTCCAAAGGGCAGTCAGCCAAGCAAGAAATATACATTGATCAATATCAGTTTTGTTTTCTGCACTCCATCAAATATCTCGATCGTGTTGGATGCTACTGATTGCCATTCAGATCCATAATTAATTTAGGCGACCAAGAAAATGACGCTTTTAGCTGGTCTTCGACCCGTCATTTGAGTTCATCAGATAATACAACGGTCCACTGCCGCCATACCACGATGCACGCGCTCCGCCCAGCTCAAGTAGCAAACAAAGAAATCGTCTGGAACGGGTCTACCAAAATGTCAATCTCCCTCTGATGAACTGAACCTATTACTCAACGTTAATCTGGTTCTATATTTTATTACTAATCGTGACGGCTGCTTATACGTCCAGCTATGGAATGGGTGCCGTGATCTTTCTTATGCTTCCTGACGGTTCGGATAAATCAATCGCGCATATTCCCCGAGGAACTCTGTCAAAATAGTTGACCAACAAACCGAACAGGGAGGCGATGCCCATCATTTTCGCAGTGAGACGACCCCACAAGTTCGTGTTTGGTCGGTATTTCACGCTCCCCATCTCTTGCTGTCCCTTGTCGGTTTCAGCCGTGTTGTTTTTTGCATTCCGCCAATTAGTTTCCCGTTGGGTCCTCGAATCTCCAGAGTTGTAGGTGGTGCATCGATTCTGTTTCAGTATGAATTGGTCGCTGCCCATAGACGAGCGACACTTTTGCTCCCCTTCACCCTAAGTACAACTGATTTATTTTGATTCTCTGTCGCACTGTTGAAGAATGCAAAGTTCGTTTGTGTGTTTGTTGCATTCAACACAGGTCCGACAGGGTGCCACCTGAATCACGCTCCTTATAAAATTAGCCTTCTAATGCGGAAAATAGCCGTCCGGACTCGTCGAGAATATGGATTTCTGCTCTCCCGATTCTGTCGATTACGACGAATTTCACTACAGATTGCTTTTGATCAGGTGGAAGCATATCGGATACTGAAAATCTCTTATTTCGACTTTTCCTCCTCGTTGAGTTCCTGTGGGTGTGGTTGACCACTCATGGTATTAAAAATTTGTCTGTCGTGCGAAATTTGGTTCTATTCATTATCACAAGAGTAAGGCAGCCAAACAAAGGGTGTTCACAGGGTTTATCACACGCACACACATCTAATCGTTCTTACAGTTGTAGCTACGACCATTGCAGAGTCGATATCGATTCATCCACAAGAAACTGGTTTACTGAAACAAATTTCACATTTAGGGATGTTTAAACTAGGCTGTCCGATCTACTTTCGAATTTTTTGTTAAACTGGTTGCCTTAATAAGTTTGGTATTTCAGGACTGCATTAAAGAATTTCGGAAAGTAACCACGGTGCAATATCATTAAACAATTAGAGTTTACTTTCAGAGTGAAAATGAAAGGTGGGCTATGCACGTCATGTGAAAAGTAGTTCAGTAAAGACGGAAAGGAAACGAACACTAAAATTTACTTGTAACAAATTGTTCTGTGCATTCTAATCGAGCAAGTTTTGTGGTTTTCCGTAAATGTCGTTGGGCAAGTTTATACTTCACATGTTGTTGAACTGCTTGCTTAAACGTGTTTATAATGCGGTAGCATGAATTTTGTACATTTTAGAGACTAGTAAAGAGATAAATTTAGCTTTAAAATCTTTTTTTTTTCCTGCTAGTAAAACCACCCCCATAATACATCCTCGTTGAAGGCTTGCATATGCTGAATTATTTGGAACTCCTTCCCCAGGACCAACTCTACATGAAAGTCATTTTTTCTGTACTTTGGTTGACTCTACTTTACGGTTTAAAGCAGTCAATAGGACTTGATTGGTTAGATGTGGATAACTGCAAGCAACTAACCCCAGTTGATCTTTTCCATTTTAAACCTCCTCCCCTGCACTCATGGCAGTTATTGCCTGTAGTGGGATCGATCGTTCCGTGAAGATCATTGAGCCGAATCCGAGCATTTTCGAAGCAAATATCGATAAAGATGAAACTTTTTCGGACGTTGTCAAGGAACACGCAATCAAAGCTTCCACCGTAAGTGAACTAACCGTCATTCGCGACTGCCTACTTCTCGGTTGCATGCTTTTAGTTACCATTTTCTCCATTTGCATGTGATCCTATTTTTGTTAACCTATCCACATTATCACTGCGGCCGCGGGCTCGTCGTTATTTACACCGTATGTGCTGACGCAGCACGACCGCGCGTATTCAAAAGATCCGATCACGTTTTGAGCATTTACAAATAAATAATCTAGCCTCCCCCCCCCTCAATTGATTTCTCCTTTATCTACTTTAGTGTCATTCCTGCACTTGCATGCGAATATATAGATTTCTGTCTGCGCATTCCTTTTTGGCATCAAACGACCTAACCTGCTAAGTAATCTTGCCCAAGTAAGTAAGTTCATGCCGGAAAATTTGATGAGGTTCTCAGCACGCAAAATAGTTGTTTCATAATGAGATTCGCTGGATGAAAGACGATTTGTTTTTTACGTCGATCTTGTATGCACCATCCCACATCGGCCCTTTTCCATGTTCGATGAAAGCGATCTTTTTTGCAATTTAATATCTGAAACTCCGAAAATAAATTGTTCAATCATAGTGTGGGATGTTTCAATCGGAATAACCAATAATTGACAAATGCTGTTTGTTGGCTTTCATTACCTGAAGTTGATGGTGATCAGTTCAGTTCAAATGACCACTAACTATGTGGTGGATGAGGTGGATTTGGTTGCTATCTCTCAGCGAGGACCTCAATAACTACTGATAACCACAGCAGTAGTTTGATTTTGACCACAACCGGTGTCAACCGAGAAAAAGTACATTGGATTGTTCCCTTGAAACGACGGTCAAAGACATCATAGCTTCAAAAGGGCTATGTCTGACCGCAAAGTTATCTCATAGAGTTACCAACGTAATCCGGAGACCCAGTTAGTGGCGTGTGAACCGATGTGAAGTCGCTTATTGTCAAAAAATCAGTCATGTTGATCAGATTGCAATTTACGAATAAATGAATCAGATTCGTTAGAGCAGAAAGAACACGTAAGTGTCGAGATGAAAGCATTTCGTTTACTCTTGTCAACCGTGGACGTAAAATATGTCAGTATATATACGTGGTACAGTAGGGGGTTGACAAGAGTAAACGAAATGTTTACATCTCGCGACTTGTGTTCTTTCTGTTCTAATGAATTAGGTAAAAGGGACCCAGTGTCTTGAATCAGACTCAGTTGGAGCGGTTTATTGATTGCAATGGTTCGGTTGGCTACTTCTCGGAGGTAACCAAACTGAGCAATCAAAATAATCACCAATATGACGAGGTTCAGAGAGAGTTGTTTGATTGGTTCTGTGTTTCAATAGTGAATGACTGGGAAACGCGACTAGTAAACGGCAAGTTGATGGCCGACCATTAGAACTTCATATGTGGTAGAAAGCATTCTTATGTCAAGTGTCACTAAGTAGTAACCAGTAATATAATGCACCAAACAAGATCACGAATAGTGTTGCAAGGTAGGAATTAATCTAGCGGTAGCACCAGACGAGCAGTGCATTGAGTGGGCTTAAATCGATGGTGGTATGCAGAATGGTCGCAGTGCGTTTCTGGATTTCAGCTCTTCTGAAAACATTTTGTAACTTTTGAAAACATGTGGAAATATTTCTTCTCGTTTATTATTTGATTTTCTCATTCAGATCTGTGATATTAATGCAAACCATATGCGCGCATCACTCCGTTCTGGGTCGTTCATTTTGGAACGTCTTGCTCGAATTCGTACTGGTCAAGGTAAGTGTTCCTCCGATTTCCTCCCTTAATTTCTTATTCTCTGATTTACTGTGTCATTCACTCTCCTTCATCCACTCTTCTTCACACTAAATTCCTGATAATTTTCAAAAATATGAAATATCAAATCTTGCACCGATCTCTTCTTGTCCCCTTCATTTGTGCTCAACATATCTCTTGAATAAATTTTACATCTCTTGGGACCAGACACTGGCATATAGGACTGACTGCACCCCATCTTCAAGTAGCATGCGGCCGGAAATTGCCAACTTCGGGAACTTGATAGCCAACGGGTTTGCTTTCTGCATCCGGGTCTGAAATGTTTGATAACATTACTTAAACAAATGCTAAGTCGCTTGTGGATAACCATAGAGAAAATGTATATGAAATTCTCTTTTTCCTTAGTCAAAAATATGTTGTCTTTTTGTGGCTTAATACCATTCTTGACCTGTAGAAGCTTTGCAGTTGGGCATTTGACCTCTCAAAATAAGACCTGGTTATAAACGACAGGTGGGTTATGTTGGTAACTACGGACAAAAGTTTCGTTGTGTGAGTGTGTGTTCTTCACATAGTCGACGTCTGATTGGTACGTTTGTCCCTTCAAGTCAAGTCAATTATCTGCTTTCTGCATCCGTAGGTGTTGCAAATCACCGCATAAATGTCTTTAACGGAGCGAGTCGAAAAATTGGTTTGTAAGGAATCGAACGAGCTAAGGAGCTGGGGGGGGGGTATTTATGAGCTCTTGTACGAGAAAACAGATGTTTGTGGTGTGATCGAGGGGCAGATGTTGATATACATGGGCTAAGATCTGGATGAAGGTGGTGCGTGTTCCTAGCCAAAATCTTGCGAGAGAATATCAAACATGCCCTGTGATGTTGAGGTGCAGTAAAGTAAATGACCGGGTTACAAATGATTCTACTGAATCGAGACAAATGCTAAATGGATCCGACGATAAGTCTGAAGTCCTTAACAAGCATCCGGGGAAGAGGACCGTGGTAACGTGGAGTCAGTGTTGAATGATTCGTGGAAATACAGTGCATCCTATTAAGGGAAATGGTGCAGAAAATGACCTGAGTCGTATCCACTGAAACACGAGTCGCCGGACTTTCAAGAGGACTACCGCGACGTGATCCATGTAAGGTTATGGCTGATGGTTACACCAAGATATTTGACAGTGAGTATTCCTTGTATTGGTTCTCTATCGATGATAATTATTACTATTACACTAGTTTGAGCACGTTTTTACGGGGCTTTTCAGCTGTCGAGAAGAAAATGAAGAGAAGCTTCACACACCAAATAGGGTTAACAGTTCACGTAACACTTCGTCGTTTTTTGTTTGAGAAAGGAAGGGAATTACAGAAGTTCTGTACAGCGACCAATTTGAAGGAAGTAGTCGAAACATGGAACGGGTCGACGGGTGTGATTGGCTCAGAGAAAGGTCGCGATGCATTGGGTGAGAACAGTCCGCAATGATCTTTCGGGCAAAGGAAATAGATGCTGTTATGTGCTTAGCACAAGTCCGATATGAGGTCTAAGACCATACCAGAAACAAGACAGACGATGCGCAGAGCTCTGCGAACAGTGATATAGTCCTTTTTGAACAGACCAGGGGAAATTATGGGAGAACAATATAGAATTATGGGAAATATATACTGGTATACGAAGGAAGAAATAACAGACTGCGGAGTATGAAACTATCGAAGTTTACGAATTTGAAAGGACAGTCTACGCAATTTTCCAACGGTAATTTTTATGTGTAATGACCAGTGCAAGTTCCCCCGTAACGTTACATCAAGGTATTTCACATGGCTCACACATGCAAGCGTAGGGTTAATAGTGATGCCGTCTCCCTTAAACGTGATCGCAAACTGGAAAAATGCACTCTTGACATTTGGCATTATTTAACAGAGGACCAGATGGCTGAGAAAAGTTTGGGATATGTGCAATATTTTCATTAAATTCATCTAAATGGAATTACTGGAAGAAGGACTGAGCCAAAGACAACTCTCTCGACATACTTGATTAGAAAGGCTAGGTAGGTTGCAGTTAAGTCGCTAATGTAAGTAGTGAAGAAAGGACAGCTCGGAAAACACCGGCACTGCTTAAGAGATATCTAGAAACCTTTCCTCCAACTTTGGAACATTGCGTTCTGCCCGATAAGTGGTCTTTCAGGCAGCAAAGTAACTATGTAGGGCAGCTAAAAGATTTCAGTTTTTGAGAAGCAAGGATCGTGGTATACTGTCAAACGGTGATATGTAATCAAAAATGACACACCTCACTGATTTGCATGAATCGTTGGAGGATTTTTCGGTGTAATGGACTATGCACGCTACTGTATCGATCGTGCAACGCCAGGGTTTATGCGCAAATTGGTATCCATTAGTGGGACTTCTGACTCCGTTTTGAAGACGCTGAAATACAGCACGTTCAACTGGTTTCAACGCCAATGAGGAAAATGCAGTTGGGCGGGATTTTTTCGTCCCCCTTTGGTTACGCGAACCTTTTGGTATGCAAATGAATATGACAGGACGCCAGCAGTCAGGAATGGAGAACGGTTCAAGCGAATGGTTAATAACAGTAGTGATTAGCTCAGACAGGGGTCCGGCCCCGTGTCTGAGTACCGCCGAAAGTAGGCAGTCCGGTCCATAAGCTTCCTGCTGGAGGATTTTCCGATTTCTGAGTTGCTAGTCAGACGGGAAATGGGGGTGGGTCATTTGAGTAACGAATGAACTGAGAATTCAGATAGTCAACATCTATTTTATCGGAAGGGGACTTCTCTTCTGACCACGGAGTAGGTTGATCACTTGGCATCTGTCTTTGATGCTCTTGGAGTGCAGAAACTGTTCAGAGAATATAAAGTCCAGATGTTTAATTTTTTTAAATCTAGCTTGATAGTCTACTGACCCCAGGTTGGTTGCGCGTTTTGTAGGCCATTTCCTGCCTGTGTAACCGTTTTAGATACGATGAGACCACTCTTCCTAGATAGAAACAAACCGTTTCCGTTGGCAAAAAGTGAGAGATGTGGTTCCTAATTTCGGTCGTAAAATATACCGGTGGGGAATGGCTAAAGCTGTTTTTTAACCAGGTGGTGGTGCGAAACAAAGAACGATTGGACTAGAAAAGTTCCCGTGATAAAAACGGATCTGTTCAGTTTGTACGAAGGATGTGACCATGTTTCGAGTTTATCTTTGGTCGAAGATGTAATATGCTATCGTCACTGATACTGAAGAGGCACAGTAAATCTGACGGAAAGGAGTTCTGAATGATTAGTTATGAAACAGTCCAACTGTGAGTCATACCGGGACGAGAAATACGGATATCATTGAGATTAAAAGATGAGGGTGGATGCGTAGAGTCATGAATAAAGTCCCCCACAGTGACATGAAAATTGTCATCTATCAACAGTAAAAGGAAAGGCAGGAATGGATCATAGAAAGAGTTAACTAGGCCTTGTGAGCTTTGTGGTGTCATGTGAACATTCATGATAATAGTATGGTCACAACGAAAAAATTTATGAGACAGAAACACAGAGGGTTACCGAGGTCTAAAAAACTTCGACGAGACGGTGTTCGGCATGTGAAATCAACTTCTCCTGAGTGGGTGGATGAGATCTACTGATCCAATGGCTACAAAGAAGGACTGTTCAACTACCTGATCCGGCATTCCAGAACAGGTGAATGAACCGTATAGCGGGCCACCGGCTCCTCTGGAAACACCCTGCTGCCTTGCACTCTGCACTTGGATGTGAAAGGGCTAGAGGTGCAACCTCGAGTAAAAAGGTCGAACGGTGCTGAGGACACTGCTTCGTACCCTACTCCCGCGACTCTATGATTATTCACGGAACCTCATGCGTTCATCATGCTACGGCGTCCTCCGTAAGCGACGCTCCTCGTATCCCGGTTCTCGAGGTAATCGGACAACAAACTGGGATTATTTGCTGCAGGAAAAGAACACAGCCTGTTGGAATGTAAGGACGTTTCTGGACGTCGGCAGTCGGTGCATCACAATGCGGGCTCTACGTGACTATGACGTAGATATTGATTGCTTCGGAAGTCCGCCTGCCCAACTCGGGCAGCTTACAAATAAAGGTCCCGGGGGTGGATACATCTTATTGGCTCAATCACGGTGGCCAAAAAGACAACTCCAGTCTCTACGGTGTCGCATTTGCTCCGAACAAATCAGCCAAAGACGCAATGATCTCTTGGGAACCAGTTTCATCCAGACTCGCCTTGGCACGCTTCAAAGGCTCCCTGCACGACCTGACGATGATTGCGATCTATACTCCAACCGATTCGGCTGTTGACGAAACCAAAGACGAATTCTACAATGACTTGCAGGAGGTAATCAACCGGGTTTCAAGGTGCGACGTACTTTTCATCGCAGGAGATTTGAACGCTCGCACGGGTGCGGCCGATGAATCCACTCACCATATTCTCGGGAAGTTCGGTCTCGGTCAGCTCTGCGAAAATGGTGGCCGACTGATTGGTTTAGCCGACGTCAACAGAACGGTTGTCTGCAGTACTCGATTTCAACACCGCAAGAAGCACCTACTCAAATGATACTCCAGTGACGGTCACGCTGCACACCAACTCGACCACATCCTGGTGAGATCCCGTTGGACTTCGTCTGTGGAGGATTGCCGGGTGTTCCGAGATGCAAAAACGGGCAACACAAACAGGACCTACCATATCCTCTTACGCGCGTGCTTCAGAATTTTTCTCTACACGTACTGAAGTCCTTGCTTCCTCTCGGGATAACGTTATTGCCCTAGAAAATCCGGAGAAGCGAGAAGCGATGTCACGAACAGTCAGAACTCGACTCATCACTGCAACTGATGCACAAGAAGACGAAATTTCCGCGGAAAGGCAGTGGACTCGAATGAAGACGACAATCAAGGAAGCTGCTTGGACGGTACCCGGGAGAACAAATAGGCGGACAAAAGATTGGATCTCCGAGAACACGCTCCAATTGTCAACCAAAGCACAATAAGCCTGACTGGCAGACAGTGATGAACGCCGCAGATTGCAGCGAGAAGCCACACGCTCCACCAAGGCTGATCGCAAAAGATACTGAATAGACATAGCCAAGAAAATGAAGACCGCGTCCGGAACTAATGACTTTGGTAAACTGTTCCACCTCATTCGCGACACTTCGAATGGGCTCTGCAAACAAGATTCGCTTCCTGGTGGCGCGGCAGGAAACCTAATACCCGATCAAAGTAAGAAAATGGACCGATGGGTCGAATATTTTGGTCAGCTGCTCAACCGGCCAACAAACCACCCGACGGACCAACCAATATCAACCCATCCAGTCCAGTACGAAAGCAACTGTGACCCGCCCAGTACTGCGGAAATCACGGAAATAATTAACAAACTGAAGGGCAGAAAGGCTTCTGGGGAAGATAGTATCCCTCCAGAAGTGTATAAAGCACGTTCATCGTCATTGATTGACAGGCTGTGTACACTTTTGGCTCTTTTTGGCGAGAGGAAGTATTTCCACCCGGTTAAGGCCTGCCGTCCGACTTTTTTTGCGTTTCCTCATATGATGGCTGCGATTTACAATAATATTATTTGATAATGGGTGACTCGTGATGTGTCGAAAGATGTCTTTTATTGATAACATATATTGTTCTGAATATCTTCGCATGGGCATCATCGTGGCAGCCAACAGCGATAACAAAGTAATTCCAAGAAAAATGGTTCAGAATTGTTGCGCTACCGTTCAAGTCTAAGCTAGATACTATTAGGTTGGAGTATTTGTTGGTTTTATGGAAACAAAACAGAATATCAGAGCACTTTGAGAGATTGACCGTTACATTTTTATCTGGAAACCAGTTGACAAGCTCAGTAACTCTTAGTAGTACAAGGGGAAATGTGGAGCTGTTATAGTTAGGCGTTCTGAAAATCACATCAGCGTATTTAATAAGGAAACAATCCTCATGTACGGGCATGAGTGATTCATAAACAGAAAGCAAAAACGGTGATAGGATGACATTCTGGTGGACACCTTGTGTAGAGGGAATTATGGGAAAATTTCGGCCACAGCGTCGTGTATATTGTCAATTGAAAAGCGGTTAGCCAAAAGAATAATGTCAGAGATACTGGCAGCAGATTCAGTAAGTAAATTGAGTAAGTTTAATCTATCAACATAAATAAATGCCTCACTATAATCACCCTAACTACTTGACTTTTGCGATCAATAGACGATAGCACGAAGTGGGTGAGAGAGGCCAGGGCACCGAGGGTTGATCGTAACCGGCTATATGTAAATTACTTGGAGTCCAACACATTGATCTAGGTAGATAATCTTTTCAGTATGGCCTTTTTAAACACTAAGAGCTACCGACGTACAAGGTATTGAACGTAATTTAGATGAACCTTTCTTGAAACTGGAACGACAGAAGCCACTTTCCAGCAATGGGAAATCATCTTGAGATTTAGCCACAGGCCAAGGCAATCAGAAGGTATGTGCTTGCCCACTCCTTCAACAGAATCGTCTGTATGCAGTCTGCGCCGCTTGCCTTGTTTGGAGGAATGTGAGTGAGATCTTTGCATATGTCCAAGGAGATGATGCCGTTTATGACGAGGTTCTGATGGAAGTCAGCCTCGTAGTTTGGGATGTCTTGCTGGTATGAGTCAGTAGTGAGGCGATGATTGAGTTCGTTAACGTCTGCTGAGAATGACTGCTTAGGAGAATTAGCACCGCGTAGGTGCACGATCTTCTTCCATGTCTTCTCACATATGTTTATGGCGGTTAATGATCGGGCGTACAGAGCGTCCAGTCAATGAAGCTCAGTTTTGATAGATTTTGACGGAGGTCTGACTATATTGTGGTCTCTGGCCTCGAAGGTGAGCCGCTTCATATGACGCAATCGCTTCAGCTGAGGGGAAGAATAACAGTCGGGTCAGATTTATAAAGTTTCCGTGGGACAGGAAACAATAAAGCATAAGTTAAGGTACTCAGCCAAATGTTCACAAAACAACGAGGAGTCAGAGTGAGAAAATATGCTTAGGTCAGAATTAATGACCGTATCCCTGAGTCGCACGATATTTTTGGATGACACTGGCGCTTGTAAAGTTACAGTCGCGGCCTTAAGTGAAGCGTTTTTCTACTCTTGAAGTAAATCACCAGAGAAACCTTTACAATCACTTGATCAGAACAGCCAAGTGGAGGGCGACAGACAATATTCGACAAGTCTGGATTATTGACAAGACAAAGATCGAGCGTATTGTCGAGTCTGGTCAAGTAGGAGATAATATTGGCCAGGTCAAGGAATGTTAGGAATCTCAAGTTGAACCTGTGAAGGTCGCCACAGACAACACAAGGAAGAGTCAGCAAGGTTCAGTAGATTGCAGTAACAATATCGGAGAATTCATCTAGCTTAGAGCGGGGATAAGTTGGGGAAATGTGCATGGTAACAAGAACTATGAACGTGTGATGACTCAGGTGTTAAGGTCTGCATTCTAGTACAGAAGCGTTGATGTGATATGCGGAATACGTAAAAATACTTTTCGGCTGTTTACGCCATCGTTCCTTTATAGAACTAATGCCACCTCCTCCACGTTTACGGTACGGAGCCGGGCGGTCGACGCGGAAGTCAGAAAAAATATCCAGTGTGATAATTTTTATCATCAATATCCGTGTGGAGCCACGTTTGTTGCAGCAAAATGGCACACATTTGAATATACTCCCGATGACGGACAAGATCAGTCATTCCCTGTCATTTTTCCAAGCAGTGATCGAACGTTGGAGCTTACGGTAATTCGTAAGCACATAGTTAACAAAACGTGTGGCTTAATGCGATGTGGCCACTCTTTATCCATTGCTTACTCGAAGAGGGCGTATGCCACGTGGCTCATCGCTGACTGAAACGTCTGAAGCCTCGTTCGATGACAGCTGACCTAATCTAGCATTCAAATCTGCCAAAAGTACAATATCAGCTCAGCTGGCTTTACCTAAGAGGTCGTATAGTTTTCAATAGACGTCATCCTTGATCGCATCTGGGCTGCAATCGTTAGGTGTATATATTAAAACTACAATCAAGTTGCGTCTATCAGGACGGCGGCTGCTCACCTTGCACGAACCTTCAATTGTCGTTGCGCATAACCTACTGTCTGTAGAGATCCAGTTTGGCAGCGTGGTTTCAGTCCTCTGACGAAGAATCACACCAACGCCAGGAAGACCGGACGCGGTAATCTGATAGTCTCCAAAGAAGCGCAAGTGAAACTTCACGGGAAATAGATGGGGGGGGGGGCGTCAGTCGAATGATGGAATCTTCATTGCAACACACATCGATGGCAAGGTATTCAAGCGTTCAAGCTAAACTTTCATCAAGGGCGAAGGAGAGCACCAGCCGATGGTAGCGCGTTTGGCGAGGCTTTGAAGCTGGTCAAGGAAGGACGAGAGAGCACGTGACCAGAGTTTCCACCGTTGACACTACAGCTGGTACGGTTGACCGAAGTTTGCTTTGGGTATGATGAAGGAAGTGCAAATGGGCGAGAGGATGGTAAGCAAATTTGATGTGTATGGTGCATAACAGTAATCATGCGTGTACGTGATAAAATAATCAATCATTAGATAAATTATTTCTTCCATGGTTGTGTGCGTTGTGGACTGTTGTACCACTCGGTTGCCCGCTCCAAAGTAGGCTTTTTTATTGGAGTACGCTCCTCTAGCCTTTGCACAGGCAAAGGCGTCCTGCAAAACACAAACTTTTTATCCGGATGAGCCGGTGGCCACTTGCACGGTACGTTCGTCTCTCCTGGAAAAGCTTGTCTGACGAATGGAACATAAGGGACTATTATTTTATTTAGTGTTAGACCACATTCGCCACGTAACATTACTGTCCACAGGTTTATGGGGAGAACGATAGCCAAGCAAAAAACCCATCACAACCTTGAGTACTCCCGCTTAGCGTTGACGACCACTTATTTGGTGAGTCCACTTTATTTACGATTAACCGTGGGAGCGGATGTTCCCCTATCTGCGCACAGGGAATGCGCCCGGTTTGAAAAACCGGGAAAATAAAGGCGACCCTAGTAAGACAATATACATAGTCTAGCGAACTTGTGTTATCTGACTTGGGACTGGGGTTCCATTGATCTGTTAGCCACCCAAAATATGGGCTGGGGTCCGGTACATTCCGATGGGTCACGGTTTCACGTAATCATTTTATTCCTACTGCCTTTCTGTCTGTGTACAATTGCATCATATAATTTTAGTCTACCGATTTCCAGTTGTGCAAAATGTTCGATCTCAATCAACACTGATCTTGTCAACGAAAAACGTTGAGTCACAGTTGCACAGCCGTTTCATGTTCATCAGCAGTCGTCGGCTACGTACATCCACTTGGGCACATCTAGGTCTCGCATTCGGGATGTGTGAGCGTGAGTTACGCGGGTGACCACGTGGCTATTCAGACTAGTTTTTATCGGCTTTCTTCGTGTCAACACGAAATGATGTATTTTTAGATGCTTACGCATCATTGCTGTAGAAGGGATGTACCTCGTAGTTTCCGAGGCCCACTACAGTATTAGGGGTAACCGGCAACCGTGGTCCTAAGACTTGGAATGAACTGAATGCAGAACCACACAAGATCCTAATACGTCAATTTTGGTAACGAGGAGGACTTTAGCGGATTACTGTCGTTGTGCTGTGCTTCCGTGGTTTTCGGTGGTGAATGAATCGATTATCTTATGGTTTGCTAGTTTTCCTGTTCCTGCTGACAACATTTCGCTAAAGCTTTTCTTTTCCCAGACTTTAATCTCGCCCTAGATTATTACTGATATTCCAGTGGTCATTGATGTTTTTTCAACTCTTGTTTTTACTGGCTTCGTGTACTGTCGTAGCTATTCGGAGTATTCTTCGTCGTTTGGGTGTGATCAATAGAATCTCAGAGACCAGAAACCCCAGTCGGACTGACGAAGAGGAAGAGGATAACAACGATGGTGGTAATGATGATGATGATGATGATGGTGACGATAATTCGGAAAATGCGGATTGATGCTTTGCCTTTGGCGCCCGACCCACCGGCCGATTCATCCACCAACCTGCTCAGTCATTGATTTACGTACATCATCCCTCTACATATGATATGATTACTCGCTTTCAGGTGATGTTTCCTCTTTTGGAATCATGTCCACATAACACTTATTGCCACACAAACACGCATGCATGCCTTGTCTATTCCTTATGGTTTTGATTTGCTCTTTCTCTTCCGCAGACAACGAAGTTTTCAACGACTCAAGCACAATCTCCTAGTCTTATTCTCTGCTATCATTCACATGCATACATACGTACAAACACGCATATGCGCGCTGGATACAAACCGCTATCCTACCCTAACTCCCTCATCTGACTTTGAACATCAACTCCGTGCTAACCTCGCCGACTGACCGTGTTTGACTGACTTCCTTCCCTACTTTTACACCTCTGTTCCCTGGCTTTCATCTCTGTTTGCCTGTTAGTTAAGATTTGATGTGAACACAAGCATCAGAATTGGGTTTTTTTGTTTTCCGAACGTTTGTTGACGGTTAAACGGTATATGACTCTCCGTACTGGTGTCGCTTATTGTGTTCTGCAATCATGACAAGGACAAACGTCATAGCCCAGATTTTACAGCATCGCATTCCTTGACCTAGATGCTTGGGTTGATTTACCATAGGTTTGAGCATGGTGATGAGAACGTTTAATGAGGCGGGTAGTAATTTTTAAATAAGGAGGAGTGACCATTCCATGCCACGAACAAGGTGCGAGAATCCTGACGGACAGACTAAGTCATTTAGAACGTGTTAGGTTTCTCAGGTGAGGTTCGAGAAATGTACCCAGCCGGTGGTTAGTCAAGTTGGAGAATATAGAATATAGTGGTATGACGCTACTAGTAACGTCCGTGTTTTCAGATTGTAGTTCTCTTCCTACCGATTTCAGACTCTTTTTTTGGGTTCTCACTGAGATACTGCGATGGGTCTTGTCATGCTACTTGACCAAAAGTGAGTAGTATCAGTTATCGATCTCAAATAAATGACACGAGAGCGACCCAGAGCCATACTACTACCATGAGAGAAGCACAAGGTGCTCTAAACAAAAATGAGGATTTATGGAATGAATGATAACAATCCCTCTGGAGTGTATTGAAATACGGCATTGTCGATGCGAAGTTACTTTCAGTTATTGCCAAAATCCGTGTCCTGTGCGGGTTTTCGTAATTAGTCTTTCGCATTTATCCGATGTCTAATCCTGGTCTCAGAAATCATATTTGAAGAATATGAAATGACTTCTTTTTCTACCACCGGACTTCAAATCTACGGTACAATCAAAGTGGGACTGTAAAATAGTTTGACTTCTATCATTCTCTCTGTAAAGTATAGGGAGTAAATCGATAACCAAAAGGATATGCGATGCGAATCAAGTGATTTCGCGACTCTGCCACGTGACCACTTTCGTTGCTTAGGTAATTTCTTCTTCAGATAGGCCGAAAGGTGACACAGCTCACTTAACTTCACTCGTGTTCGCGATGGCTTGTAGGAATCTGTTGATAATGTATGTATGTATTCCTCTTTGATAGGTATTTTTCTCGATGCCGACAACATGTTTGTCAATGTCCGGCTTGATTGTTTCTGCCCAGTGCGTCCTATTTTGATGCCGCATTTCATATAAATAATGCGAAAAGACGTGGTCTTTCACGGGAAGATTCAGAACAATGCCATTTAAGAAACACGTGCCCGATTGGCTAGCATGATACTTTCCTTCTCTTCTTTATGAAAGTAGTGGAATCTTCTGAATTTAACGAACTTTAGTTTGACGTAGGGATACGTACGGTTCGCAACAGACGGTGGTAGCTTTATCAGAGAGAACGAGATTCGGTGACAGGAATGTTACGCTCTACTTGACTAATAATGAAGGTACATGATCTGAAATAGAAATCGGTACGATGTAAGATGCGTAAACAAAACAAGGAAAATTACATGGCATTTACCCCGGCCGGAAAATTATGGTTTGCAAAAGTTTTTTCGTAGCAAGATTTGAAGTGTTTATCAAATTATTTATCTAGGCCTCTTGGTTTCTTCAGCAGTATGGACGTGTTCTCTGTTGTCGTTCTAACAGTTCTTTGGGGTTACTAGGCAACGGGGTGATGGGTGATGGGGCACTATCTGTATTGTGTATGACGGTGTTGTCGGGCTCTGATACTGACGAGTGATCTACATGTCGCGTGTCTCTGCTGACTGTTATGGATGAGTGATGTTCGGCTGTTAATGCTCGTATGTCGCCCCGGGGAGAGCCAGACGACGAATAGAAACATTGTCCTTTCTGCCATCATGCAGTCTTACAAGAGCGTAGTATAGATTGGAGCTGATAAGGTCCACTTCATCCGCCAAAGGGTAATAGTTAGAAGATCGGTCCGTGCGTTTGAGGAGTACAGGGCCAGGAGTTGTCAGCCAACTAGGCATAGAATAATCACTAGTAGAGCGGTGAGAAAAGCAGAAAAGACGTTCATGAAGGGTTGTGTTCGTTGCGGTACAAAGTAATGAACGGATGGATTGGAGTGCGTCCAGAAGAACTGATTCTCATTGTGAGATTGGCAGACCTCTCGTACGTAGGGTCAGGGAGATAGCTTTCCACAGAGTGCCATTCAAACCTTTCACTTGACCGTCGGCTCGTGGGCTGTAGGCTGTTGTATGACTGATCGCTACCCCTTTGTTTCGCAAAAACTGAAACAATTCAGATGAAATAAACGAGGATCTTCGATCAGAATGAATATAGGCGAGCATTCCGAATATCGCAAACAATTGACACAAGCAGCTGGTGGCTGTAAAAGACGATACATCCGGACAGGCAAGTGCAAATGGAAACCGGGAGTACTCATCGATAATGGTGAGTAGATATCGACTGCGGCTCGATGAAGGCAGTGGCCCTTTGAAGTCGATACGGAATCTTTCAAATGGTTGGGTGGCCTTGATAGGATTACACGCAGGCAGTGTGTCAAACGTGGTTTCATTTCAGCACAGATAGTACATCTAGAGATCACGTTTTTGACTTTTTCTACTGAGTATGACAAGTTCTTGGAACGAACGAAGTGAACCATACGGGTTATTTCGGGATAAAATAACGAATCGTGGGGGAATTTTCAGGGTGTTCCCATGAAGAGTGGAGGCACAAGAGCAATGAGACAAAGCGTCAGCAACCCGATTGTTCCTTCCGGCCCTGTAGATTATATCGTAGTGGTATGCGGACAACTCCAGACGCCATCTGTGGATCTTATCATCTTTGATCTTGCCGTTTTGTTTGCTACCACACATGAAGGCGACAGATCGCTGATCAGTAATTAGTTTGAAATGACTGCCAAGGAGAAAGTGCCGCCACTTCCGAATAGCTTCGACAATTGTACAAGCCTGTTTCTCGATGGTGGAATGGTGTCGTTCTCTAGGAGTCAATGTACGGGAGGAAAAGGCTACTGGTCGATTGTTTTTACCCAATGAAGCAGCTATAGCTATGCCGGATGCGTCCGTTTCGACAACAAGTGGAACGTTATGGTCCACTGTCACAATCATTGCGGTTTCCAATGCTACTTTCAGGTCCTCAAGTGTTTTTCCCACATGCGACGGTGGGGGGGGGATTGTGTTTCGGACGAGGGGGCTAATTTTGTCAGAGATGTTCGGTACCGGGCGACGTTCTCCATCATCTTGCCTATAGGTGGTAGTGGATACGCATCGAGCTGCGTAAAACGGTTAATCGTCTGACTATAATCAATGACCCTTCTTTTCTTATGGTTCGCGATTTAGTAACCAAAACTTTGGCTCTCCATGGAGAGTTCGAGGGCTCAATTATACCATCGTCCGAGAGGTGTTGTATCTCCTCTTTAGTGAAGCGCTCGTCCTCGAAGGAGTATCTGCGGGATTTGGTGGCAACAGGCTTACAGTCAGGAGACAGATGAGCGAACAGGGGCGGGTACTGGATTTTAGCGGCGGACAGTCCGCATAGTAAGAAAGTGCCACATGTTCCCCCAAACGGTATTTCGACCTTTTCATGTAACCCGAGAAAGTCGTGGCCAAGAAGAGCGTCGGTGCATAGATTCTGCATGATTGACAATTTTACATTTTCGTAGACTAAATCTTGATAACGAATTGTTACACAGCAGTAGCCGTATATGACAGAGGACAATGACGTCGTCGCCATAGTAATTTTCGAGTCGCAAGGGTGGATTGACCAGTCAAATGAGTCGATGATTTTCTGAGATATATAGCCATCGGAGCTACCCGTATCAATCAGAGCTTGCAGTTCGATGTTATTCACATGAATTTTGGTTGTTGCGGGGGCTAAACAAGCTGCGGCAGCCACCGTTATGACAGAGGACAACAGGAAGTGGGGGCAGCGATAGTGGGGAAGGAGCCGGTTTCGATTTGCTCACACACGTTTGAAATGGCCAGTCTTCCCGCAAGCCTTGCAAACTGCATCTCGAGCGGGGCATTTAGTCCCGGGGGGTGGCGAGAGCAGCCACAGAAAATAACAATGTGGCTTTAGGTAAAGCCGATGTGATCGGTTCGGGTTCATCTGTTGGGGCAGGTGCAAGTTGTGCATCGGAAGTGGGGGTTAGAGGGATCGTGGACACAATGAACGTTTTCAATCCCGTAAGACTGTGACCGCTTTTGAGCTGCCTCCAGTGATCTAGCCATGTCGTAAGCAGCCCTAAACGTCAGTGCCGGTTGTTCCAACAATCCTGCTCGAATGTTGTTAGACTGCAATCCAGTGATAAATGCGTCGCGCATAGCGTCATCGCGATACATTTCAGCGGACACTGAGCTGAAGTCGCAATCTTTAGCCAATGGCTTGCTAACCTGGACGTACTGATCAATGTTTTGTCCGCAACGTTGTTTACATGTAGTAAGTAGATACCGGGCAGAGACGACACATTTTGGGCGCACGTACAGGGACAGGAGGATTGAAATCGCACTATCGAAGGTTTCGCACTCCGAGATATGCTTGTAAACTGACGGTGAAAAGAAGTTGATGAGCATATCAAGGTTAGCAGATTCATCGGACTGTACTCGTTTCAAAAAAGGCATTGACAGTACGGAGCCAGTAGGTCCACTGTTTAGAAGCATCCGGAGCATTGATATCGGTGTCGAACCGGTCCGGTCGTAGATAATGGTCCATGATTTTTTCGGTCAAGTAGATTGATACATACCGTTCGCATTAGACGGTGATAGCTTTATCAGAGAGAACGAGATTTGGTGACAGGAATGTTACGCTCTACTTGACTAATAATGAAGGTACATGATCTGAAATAGAAATCGGTACGATGTAAGATGCGTAAACAAAAAAAGGAAAATTACACGACACATAGCGAAAAAGAAACGCCTCTTTAACGGATCCTGCTGATGTACCGTTGATTATGGGTCTGCTGGAACAACCATCAATCGTGAGTTGACTTTGTTAAGCTGTGAAATAGTATAGTTTTCGCTGAACATGTTAGCAATACGTTTTCCGTTTTCTGCTTGGCTGACGTGGTCGACAGCGCGGCGACAATAACCGGTTATGGTTGGATCATCGGTAAGGAAAGCCACTTGTGGTTTTTTTTATCTTCATATTTAAAATAACCGTCATATTCGACATAATATTACTTTGTGTTTTCCAGTCTTTCCGGATAGGTTTGTCATGATAAAGCAGATCACACAACCTCGATCGCCCACGGATCACCATAGAGCTAATGCTTACAACAATTAGTTGTGTTGAATTTTATATTCCAACCTTGTGTTATCGTATGCCTTCTCAATTTTGGAATGGGAAATTCATAGTGAAGAGAACTAATTGACACTTGGTTTTCGAAAATACCTGCCCTTGTGATTCTCCTGTTATCCGGGAGCGTTTGTTGCGGTAATCGTACCGCTACTGTTTAGCGCGTCTTGTTCATTTTTACAGTGGTAACTGAAAGCACTTTTAGTGCATGGTTAGTGATTTATCAAACTGAAACAAGGCAGCAGCGTTATCTATCTGGGTGAGTTTAGCAATCAAGGACGCCTTGATTCCAACCGATTAAGATGTAAGGTTTGTTGATTGGCAGCTGAGAATTGATCTAGTTTTGTTCAGAAACGTCTCGTCGCTCAGCCACTGAAATGGCAGATTCTGACAAATCTGTAGAAGGTAGGGAGACATCAGAAGGGCACTTTTAAGGGATTTGTAGAATTTTGATTACTAGTAATGTTTGGGGATCACGTTGGCGAATTCCATAAACACATGGGCTTGACGTTTTTATCTTAAGCAATCGAATTGCCGTAATCAGTGCACACCGACTGGAAATTTGGTTATAAAATGATTCGTTATGAAGTACCAAGTCTGAGTCATCATTGAAAACCATGGAAACATTGTACAGCTAATCTTTCCTTATTAGGAATCAGCGGTGCCCGTCCATTGCATGTTTTTCTGAGCAGCTTGAATGCTTGCGTAAAGACGTTCGGTATGCGTTTTTTCACCCTTAGAATTCAAGATGCTGTTACAGGACTAGGTTGGTTCAACACCAGACGTTACCTTGTCTGCGGGGGCCTTGAGCCAAGTAGATCATTCTACTACCTAAGCAGTTGCATTTCAGCAGGAGGTCAGACATCGGATGAAGTGTCACTGCGTATGCAGAAGGCACGTTCGGCACGTTCGCCAAAGTCAGTTATCTACGGCGTCGACGACACATGGTAATCCAGCGTGGGTCTAGTGTGCGCCTAAGCGGTCAGCGAAGTTCATCTTGACGGTTGAGAAACTCGACCTTTTTGGTTGGAAGATACACGAAGGTAATCGGTAGTCCAATACCGATGTCCCCGTATCATTGCTTGACTTTTGTGGAAACACCGGATGAACAATGTTGAGGTTAGGCTTACAGTAATAAGCACACGGGAAAAATCATCAAATAAACCGTTAAAGCTTTCTCGACCAAGATAGTTGGCACATGTCTGGCGCATGTCTCGGAACAGGACTCCTTGGCGCCTAATATTCACTGAGACAGTTAGTGGTTGAAAGAATGGTCAAAGGTTATCAGTGCGTGATATGGAAAGGATGTATGAAATACCTGACCACTGGACTCAGCTACTTAGGACGTATCAAGTATCCTGTGCACAGTCTAGGAGATCCACCCACTGAATGGTCATATACGTTCATGAATGTGGCTAGGTATTGCGCTAATATATTCAAACACTTCCTGTATTGCTTAGAAACTCCTATTTACTGTGCTGTACTGAGTTTTTCCATACTTTTGATTTTTTTTCGATTTAGGTTCAGCACAGTACATACATTTAGAATAGTCACGAGGGTGTATAACGAGATCCTTGATTACTTGGTCGCGTAAGCGGACAAGGTAAAGGCTGAAACTGTTCCCATTTGTAGACGTACGTAAGTGAAGTATTTTGAATTTCAAGCGAGTGGATGAGGAAGAAACGGCTTTAGAGAGTGTGGAGTGATTTGTGTCAGAAAGTAACCTATTTGTCACGAGAATCAAACTGCATACTAATGATAGGGTCCATTAGAATACCTATTTGTATTGCCACAACGGAATAGCGATTTCAAAGATTTGGTTATAAGACCAAAATCTCTTCCTTTTGAAACAAGAAAAAATACAGGAGAGCAGTAAAGCCAAAGTAGGAGAATGCAGGAAGTTAAAGATTGAAGTACAAGCTTATAAGGCATTCTAAGTTTTCGTAGTCTGAACGATAGGAAATAAAGCTTTCTGACTTTGGTGAAAACTGTTTCAACGTGTTTAGTCCAGCTAAAGGTGTCAGTTAGAGTAGCTCCCAGGTAATGAGCGGAAGGAGTTTGGAGAGATGTTGATTATCACTGGAGAGATATGGGATGTGAGCAAAAACAGTTTGGTAGCGTGCTCCACACTAAAGGTTGGAGTGCACGTCAACGCTTTTTAAGACGTTAGGAGAAGTAGAGATTTACTTCCATTAACTTCCTGAATGAACTTTGCCACTGGTCAGTAGCAAAGTTCATTCAGACCCTTTTGAAAAAAACTCAAACTTTCATTCCCGTTATAGAGACATCCAAGTACAACATCGGCATATTTGCAGCCAGTGAGATTAGGTGAAATGGGGAGTTTACTAGTATAGAAGGAGAGAAAAGAAGTAGGGATAGAATGGCCCCCTGAAGAACATGAAAGTTAACTTCAAGAGAAGACCAGTGTCGGCCACCACAAGAAGTAAACTGTGTGAGATTAGAAAAATAATTACTAAGGATGTTCACAGTACCACCGTCAACCCCAATATCATCTAGAATTTTCAGTAGAGAGAGAACCAAATGCATTTGCTTAGTCAAGAAAAATCAACCTGGCCACGATGATCGATAGTAGAACCAACTGAATTGACAATGTAGCCAACGGCGTCAAGGGTTGACAGAGAGGGTTTGTAGAAAAATTGTGGGTAGTCAAGATAATGACCTCGGGGGCTTATGCAGTGGAGGAGTATATCCTCAAATACTTTCAGCAAAGCAGATAAGCATGCAATCGGACGGTGTTTGTTGGATCCTTTATTGGGCACAGAGGTGATGCGTACAGATCTCCAACAATCAGGAATCATCCCCAAAACCAACAAAGCAAAAACAAATAGATTAATCAAATGGGATGTAAGTTTGAAAGAGCAGGTTCCTAGTAACATTGTTGCTAACAAGTCGGGGCTTCCACGGCCCTATAGGTTTTTTTTATCTCAATCAATTAGCGTCTGAAAATATAATATCGAACTTTGTAAATTCTATCAAAATCAGAGTGAGACTAGTTAAAAGCACGCGTATTTCGGTATTGATTGGATTCGACCACAAACAGGAATATCTCATGTACAGTACAAAGGACCCCGCAAATTGTGATTCTTGGTTGTGATCTGAGTATTTTTGTAAATGCTTATGTCTGTATTCTAGAACCTATATACGCCCACACACATTGTAATATGATTTCAAACTCAGCCTAACACATTACTTGTAAAACGGAACCCAAAGGTGAACCCATCTAAAACTCTTCTGTACTGTTATGCTAGCCGCAATACTAGAACGGAAATATCAATGTTACCCCTGTTATGCGTTTCACTTCACGCAAGTGGTAAAAAAGGTGAGAACAATTGAAAAGGCAATTCAGAAGACAAAAACTACGAGAGGAATTCCTTTTGCATACTCCCAGCGGTTGCGAACCTATAAAACCCAGCAAAAATACATCCAATATCAAATGGAATGATTAACTGAAGTGGTTTCATGGGATTTGAAGTCGAGTGTGTGTAACTGCATGTGATTGGCTAAAGCCACGGCAGGTTAAGGGTGAAGGTCGTAGGCTTTTGGACTTAGGGTGGGTTTTGGTGTGAGCGATCGATTACGTCTCTGGCATCCCTAGTCGGTGTTTGTCAGGATGTTGTAACAAGACCGAGAACACATCTGCCAAATTTATCGTGTTATCGCTTTCGGCCAAGTAGCTAGCGCTGGCCGAGGTTGGCCTACTCAGATCAGATCAGACTGCCTGAGACCGAGTCGGTACGTTACATGTACTGTCTCCATTGCACATGCGTGTACAGTACGGCGTGTGGGTACATGCGTCAGCAAATGATGAATTCAAATCGTGCATACGTTTGAGTTCATAACCTGGAGCAAACAATTGCAGACATGGTACCAGTATAGAAACGGTAAAGTGTCTGTTCAACTCCGGTACGATCAAGCGTGTCACGGAGCGCGAGGGTGTGCGAACGTGTCCGATTGATGGGCTGTCTTAGACAATATTCTGACGCAACGATGAACGCATCAATGGAGATGTGGAAACAGAAAGACAATCTGGTTGATTACCAAAATTGAGATGGTTTTAACTGTTGACAATATCAATTTCCCCTCTGTTTAGCTTATTGGATGAGGTAAAAGACCAAAGGGGAGGCTTCAGACATCGCGAAGATGGATCACATTTTCCCCTTCCCCAGTTCACTTCAGCACAAAAAGCATCCATCAGTCCTCTTGGGGTTTGATTACCTCGGGAAGAATTTTATCTGTAGCTTAGAATTTTGTATGCATGTGGTAACAGAGTGGGTTGCATCCACCTACGAGTTCGAATCCCGCCAGAGTCAATCGATTTCAACAAATGGACCACTTGAACATTCATGTATGACGCTCTCACACGTAAGTCGCCACTCCCGTCTTTATCGGTATAAGTGTTCATGCTTGCTTATGCACTTACTGAGCTCTGGCTCACTGGATTTTCTCTCTGTGTCTTAACGGATCTTGGACGTGCGACCCCCACTGAAGAACTCTGCATGCAGCATACTACATCATGCATTGAATATAGCCTTCCGAACCTTTGGCTGAATTGACCACAGTTGTCAAGAGTTACAGCTAAACTGATTTTTACGAAAAATGTCGGCAGTTTTGTCTTTAGATTTGTTGAACATTTTCGACGTTCATTTATTTTCCGGTGTTCAAAAAGTTATAAGTTAGAACCTTTTAAGCCAAAGAACGCGTCAGACATGTCAAATCAAATCAGCAGTTGTTTTATACACCCAAAACGGTGAATTTTCAGTCATTTAGACCATTTCTGTGGATAAAATAAAGCAACGTATGCATAATTTCAACAAAGGGAAAAATAATTTAAAAAATGAATTGATTTTTTTTAATTACACGCTTGCACATGAGTGCAGTGGAAGGGGTATTTATCTCATAGCCCCGAAGGCCCAGACCCTGAGACTTGGAGTGGCGAAGAGTCACATAAGGTCCCAGTTGGCCATGTGTGGTAACGATCCGGACGACGGTGGATTACTGTCTACCGCCAAAGTGATCGGTGATGGAGCGGACTCGAACCTCGGACCTTCAAGGTAGTAAGCCAACGCTCTAAACTACTCGGCCACCACCATCATTCAAGCTGTTTCGTAGTTCTGAGGAATATTTCGTGCGGTCAACAAACAAGCGAGTGAGATATGACAAAACAGAACTACGATATGCAGAAGAGACGATAAACCTGAGTTTCAAGGATGCAGCCTTTGTAAGTTCACTGAAGTTTGATGCGATTCACAAAGAAATTCAGAAGTAAAATTATCGCAAACACAGAAGTGTTTGTTTATGATAGTGTCAACACGTGCAACTCTAGATAGGCCACTACACCTAGTGATGTGTTTTATGGATCTTATGATCAAATGAAAGTCGTTTTTCAGTAAATCAGGATAAGCCACTGGGGAGCATTAAAGCCGGTGGGGAATAATGCAAGTGGGTACACGTTTTGAAATGCATTTACGAGATACAGAGAGTGTACGTAAGAGAGGAAATTACAGCTTTTTGACTTTACAAAGTACCTCATTGACGAGCTTAGACCACGAAAGATTGGGAGTTAGTAAAACGCCGAGATATATGGCTACGGACGATGAGGGAATATTTTCGTTGCGTACAGAAAAGACAGGAAGTCTATCAATACTATTTGGATTTTATCCTCTGGATAATAAATAAAATGATACATCGTGATATTTAGATGCACTCAGATTCACAGAACGGTATGAAGACCAATATACAATGTCGTTTAGACTGCTTTGATTTATGGGCTGGAATGCTCACATCAAAAACTCTGTCTACAAATTTGCATGGAATAAATGAAGATGGAATGGGCAGTTGTTTCACGTACTAAGGACCAAGGTGACAAGATAAGGACCTACAAGACACTATCACCTACAGGAGGTGGAGAGGATTTCGCTCCATTCAAGGACGTATACGGAATACGGTCAGAGAAGTAGCTACTTATCAGCCTGCATAATACAGCTCAGTTAAGCTCAGACAACCATTAACCATGCATTGGGTGAGGTAGTGTTTGGTTGCTATTGCCAACAGCAAGCTCAGTAGCAAATAATAAGGAAAAAAACAAGAATATGAAAGGAGTAATGGGAGAAATACAAATATTGTCGTTAGTACGATGACGAAGGTTTTTGAAAACATGAGCACCACTCGTCGCAACATCTAGCCATGCCATCTAATGCTTCCAACCATTCTGTTGGAAGGTCTCTTGGACTCCAAGCAGGAAGTGTAGTACGTCCCTTAGGACCAAGTCCAATTGCCAGGTTCTTCATACCTTTCTTCCATGTCATGGACTGGCCGTCCTTACTCATCTTCCAGCCACAACCTGCCTCGGCGAACAATGCGCGCCAAGGAATCCTGTAAGAGAACTTGCTCAATGCAAGTAGGCTAGAAAGCGCGCGGACAAGGGCGTGATCGGTGTCTACAGATGTGGACCAAAATGGTCCACATTCCTGAGTAGACTAAAGCCAACGATAGCCGATAGCAATATGATCGATCTGAATCCAACGCTGTGAAGACACTGGAGGATGCCATGTTAGTCAGTGTCACTTTTTGTGCGAGAAAACTACACTCGCCAGGAATGGTTTACGGTCGAAATAAAGTTGGATGAGTCGGTCACCAATATCGGCTAGACCAGTTGAAATGTTAAATCGGCCTCCTATATTCCGCTCCGTTTCATCTAGGCTTCCGAACTGACCACAGAAATCACTAGCAACAACCATGATGTCCGTAGAACGCACGATATGGAGTAGTCGGGACCGTTCTTGGTAGAATTCGTCTTTAACCTCAGTAGAGTTACAGTCAGTTGGGACATACATAGAAACGAAGCTTCAGTCTAGTGCCGTTGACACGCACAGAGCCATTCAACCGAACTGCACACAGACGGCTGATGACTGGGATCCAGTCGAGTGTGCAAGCTCAGCTTTTATTCTCAAAGCAATGCCAAAGCCGGTTTGACCAGCAGAACTAGACACCGAGTCACCCGACACGCGAAAAGTGAAACGAGAAGCCGAGCTTGTATCTGGGGAGCGAGGTGATAACATTGAAGTTGGGCCTTGTATGCGTGTTTCGGAGACACGACACATCTATTTCAAAGGGTTCAAGAGTTCAAGTTAAGACAGCTTATTGCCCAGCTAAGTAAAGTGTGAGGAAGTTGAAGGCAGCTAAGTGAAGATCATGCCTGGGTCTGAGATTCGATTATCTGTTTTCATTACCCTTACCGAGAGTTACGAGTTCTCCATCACGACTCAATGTGGTTTTTTTTTATCCATTTAGAATTAGGATATGAAGGAAGAGGAGTAGACTAATAAGAAATAATTCCCGAGGTACCGCTGGGGATTTCTGGGCACACCATACTTCGAGGCTGCCCACACCGCAGAAGAGGTTTTTCTTTGAGAACCATAACCAGAGCCTTTGACTCAAGAGTCTGACCCACAAGGCATTCGGGTGTTGGTCCAGTGCGCAAAAGTGACCAAAGCACCTATGAAGTAACTTCTTCTGGTCTGTCACGTTAAAGCTGATTGTTGCACGCATTTTTTCATGTCTTTGATGGTGCTTTGTTATCGATCCATTTCTTGAATTCGGTCTTTAGCCCCATGCACCCAAGCGGAACGTGGACGGGGCAGAATCTTTTGGGCCGAGGGCTGCCCAGCTTAGGCAAGCGATAGCTGCCCAATGAAGCTCGGTGACTTTTTTCAGCGTCGAGAGAAACCTCAATTTTTCCACTCCTAGGTCCAACTAGTGGATGTTTTTAGACCGATAAATTATTTCTTTCCGTATTCATTCGCTGAGTGCACTCTCCAGGAGCATAGCGGTTAGAACCAGATGCTGCCGAGCAACTGGTTCAGAGACGACTTCGTTTGGCTGCTCATTGACTTGTCAGGCGTGATTATATCTCCAGCATAAGGAGGGCATGCTGCATAACTCTTCGGGTCATGGAGGCAAGCAAGTCATCATACCATGTCAAGGTGCAGTGTCACCGTGATGGAAGTTTGCATAAACTCTAATCAACTCCTGACTCGGATAATAGATTGAGAAACACTGATCTGTCAAGACTGATGAAAGCATTTTCATGGTCCTAACCATTTTACATTTCTTTTCCTGAGCGACCACAATAGAGTTTACTGAGTATGTTATAGCATCAAGTGTGGATCAGGGAGATCCATATGTGCACTGACAGATGTCTTCCACAGCACTCTCAGCGAAAATACGTGGCAACAAATTTTTTTTTGGGTCTTGAACATCACGAATGTACATGCAATGGGGCTGAGTGTACCAGGCTCCTTCTTTGGGACGGGCATTATTATGGCAGGTCTCCATAAGTTAGGATTCTTACCGCTTTCCAAGCAACAACTGAAAATATCCGCCAAGGGACCAGACAAGGCATCGATGCATACTTACGGGACAACAGAGTACGAACCATCGGGGTCTGATGCTTTGTTGGTCTTCAATGTACTCAGCTGGTTCCAAAAATAGCCGAGGGCTAGATTTGATGAGGTTCGTCGGTGCTGCTAAAGACAGGCCAACATACATCTTAAAGCAATGAACCAAAATCCTCGTTGAGTTTTCAACGTCAACGTAACGGTTCCCAATCCCGGAATGATTATCACAAAACCTTTTCGTACTAAGCCCCGTGTCCCAGCAACTGGATTTTTCCAGGATGGTATTCGCAAATAGCCTATATAAGCGCGGGATTTCCGATTTTATCAGCTTAGTTAGCCGGTGTGCTTCAGACTTTTTCTTGCTTTTGTAGGCCTGTTCTTTTCTTCACCCTAGTTGTTTAAGTAAATGCGAGGAAAACTTATCGGTCTTCATCGAGGTGGTTTCAAATTGATAGCAATTTTGAATACACAGATTAAGGTAATCAGTAATATTTTCACAAACACTGATGTATTTGGATCGTAAAACACGATAAAATCGATGAAGTTCACGAATGTTCGGAAATGTGCTAGGTTTTCAGAAGAGCAGTTTCTCTTTCTGACCGTTTTGAACCTTCGTCCTGATAGTGTGTATCAATTCTTCTTACACTAAGTTGTCGGGAAAATTTTCAGAGGGCAGTGGTCAGAACTGCTCTGTGGCGCACTCAGTTGGACCAAAAATAGCCCTACTATGTCTGTGAATATAAAATCTAGGAAAACGTCATTTCTTGTAGGGAAATGCACTAAATTCGTCAAATCGAGTTTCATAAGAAAGCTTGTGTTAATTCTGTGGAAAGTACCAGTTAATATACACTCTGAGTCGTCTAAGACCCTGGTAACTTAATTCTAGAAATCAGAAAATGGTCTGAGCTCATTTGCCGTGGTATCTGGGGTTAGGTAAATATTGTCAACGTGTATTGATCTAAAACCGCTAAGAAACTATAGCCTGCATTTGATAACGTGACAACTTGTCTCTTCGGTCGAGTATTCGTAAACCGAATTGATTGCCTTACTACATCTTGCTTTCATGTGTGATCACTTCATCACCGCGATTTCGAAGCCTCGTGAGACGATCGGCTCGTAAGGCCAGAAAGCCATCGATGAGTATGATTCCATTCACTGTATCTTTGTGCAGCATGATAAGTTCAACGCTTTTGTACACTTTTTTGCTGTAATTTCTACGAGACCATCTATTTTCCCAAAAACGAAAAGAACATTACTTGGTAATATCACAGGAATCTGAGATTTTCCAGCGGGACGTTGTCTAAGACTCAACCGCCACACTAAAGGGTGCTTTTTCCGTGTTCCGTTCCACATTTTCATGATTTGACTGAACTTATTTCGTACTTGATTTTCGAATTCTTCGATAACAGCTTTTTGTGCGATAGCAGTAATGTTTAGCGTTAGTTTGGATGATTTCAACAAAACTCAGACGAGTAAAGCCACAAAAAAGGGTGCAATCTGATATTGCAGTGAACGCCACGCCCAAACTTGAGGGCCCTGCGATATCGAAAACTTTTAGTATACAGACTCCTCAGTATGCGAACGATTTACGTTCCGAACGACCGTTTGTAACTCGAAATATCTATAAACCTTTAGTGGACACCATTTTACGTTGCACTCAACTGTACGCGAATTTACACCAATAAAATAGCACAATATCAACTGAAAACACATGGGATGCAATTTTGAACGTTTCCTAAAGCCATGAATATACCCGCCATCTGATTTAAAAATTTCATCTGAAGCACTTTTCGAGAGAGGCAACTACACAAATAGATGGCAGACTGCGGACAGCGTGTGCTACGATGTTGTTCATCGTTTTGAGATTGGTAAGAATTCGTACCAAGCGGGAAGAGCAAGCTCCACAGAATTTGATGTTGTGCTCAGGGCATCGGAGCCCAGCGAACATGAATTGAACTTGCGATCTACTGCGTTCATATCTGAAATTATAAAGCTCGTAAGTAGAGGAGTGTCTGCGTTTACCAGTCAACAATCTCATCCACCGTTATGCTGTGTATATGAGTTGATCGAAAGAGATAGTTTTGTGATCATATCATAGAATATTCCCATCATTTTGTCAGCGCATACCGTTTGCACCTCAGAATCAGTGATCACAAACGGATGTGTCTCATGCATTGGCACGGCCAACAGACAGCACGATTTATGCCCGGGACGATTTCGCCGAATCTTAACATAATGCATACTGTAGAACAATGGTGTTCATATAGGTTCACGTATAACAGTGAAGCTCGGAAATTATGAGAATCAAATACAAGGGTCAAGTTACATCACCATGGTAAAGACAAGTTAACAAACAGCTCTCTTTGCTGGTACACTACCCGTTCCCATCGTTGCTTATCAATGGCCTCAGAAAACTTCAGTATTCTGGCATTTCTTCCTGCGTACATGAGCCGAACCGCAGTATTTCGCTCAACCGAAGTGCTGGCCGACGACCGGATTTTACGGTTGTGAGCTTTGTCATTATGCGTTCGGTTTGACCCTCACTGCTTCACTAAACGTTGAATCGAATTCGGAACATGTTCACCCATCCGGTTACGTTACTGTCGACCTGTTCGGCCTATGTAGGTCGCTCCGCAACTACATTTGAATTCGTTAATCAAATTAGATCATATGTGCAGAAGCAGCTTCTTCGCCTAGTGCTCGGGTATCCCAGCTGTTTGATGAACAATGCGGAGGTCAGCTGCATAACATGTTTGAGCAATCGCTGATCCAAGTCGTCACTTCCGCAAAAAATGAACATCAACACCTTTGCAGGAGGCCAAAGTGTTGCTAGTATTTTCGCTGCCAACGCGGTCGTTCGTCTGGTGACTTCAGGTTTCAGCGTATTCGACCGAAGTTTCTTTTGGCGGTTATGATCCGTTTCATATCTTGGCCACCGCGCAAATCTGTCGCGATCTGCGGAACTGTTCGGACCAGGCCACGCCCATATTCCAGAGGTACAAAGCTACCAAAGTGCGTGTTCTGGCCTGTCCAAGTGTCCTTTCGTTAAACAGATCTGGCGACTGTTCCATTATTCGACTCAGAGGTCCTTTATTACCAACATCCGTTTCTAATATGTTAACTAAAAATCCCTGAAGCAAGTTTCAAGCTTGTGTAGTATGCGAACTGGATTGAATGCAGCATCGTGGAAAACGCAAGTCCCTGCTTGGCTTTTACGCTAACACAGCCAGTGCTGCCTACGACACGGAAACAGTCAAACAGAAATAAAGTCAAACCTATATTGTACTTTCACCAATGCTCTCCGTAAAGCCTGTGCATGAATACTGCCGCCCAGTGAACATTGCTTGCGCGTCTCAACAACCAGGAGACTTGAGTTGGGGCCACTCAACCTGATTTGGTCCCCAGCTTAGTCAAGGGGCCTGACCGTGGGATTCTGGTTACCACCGGGGTGTGATTAGTCTGTTTCACCGAGCATGGTAACGCGCTGTGTGAATGCAATGGTGTCTTTTGTGTTTACTGCGATCAAAAATTGGGCTCATCCTTGAACAATACAACTGACCAGCCCATTAGATGTTGGTAAAAAAGAATGGGGAACGCAGTTCTCGCGAAGGCTAGTAGTACCAGCAACATCTATCATCGTAATTGATGTTTGATAGTTTCGTGGGGCATTCACATTTTTCCTACCGATTCCTGACGGAGAAGACAGGAAAAGCTGTTAGGTCTACCTTCTACGGAGAAAGACAACTGCCCTAGTCAGGGTAACCAAATAACCATCCCACCACTATTTACCGCCTCCATGTTTGTCAATTTCAACCACAGTTTGAAAAAAGAAACTGCTCGTGTTAAAAATGCTTAGGCATGAACATTTTCGCAATGAAGTTTTCGATTCACCGGTACCTACTAGAGTAGGGATCATGTCACAGTAGAACCAATAAACCAATAAACTCCCATTTATGAACTCAGTATCGTCGAGTTGATAGAAAAATGGTCGTATAGGCCGATCTGATGAATAATAATAATAATAATAATAATAATGACAATAATAGTAATAGTAATATCCTGAGCTACAACCAACACAAACATATAAAACTATTGAGAATAATAAATACATTGCTAAACGATGTATTTTGGATTCCGAATACTATCATGAGACTATGTACTCACATCGAATACCATTGGGAATAACCGTAGTTCTTTATCGTAATTACCTTGTTTCTCCGAAAACAAGCCCTACCATAATTTCTCGGGACAATTTAAATTTAAGCCCCACTCCGAAAATAATATCTAGTCGAAGTTGCATCCGCGGAACGTACTCAAAAATGAGAGCTCATATCCCAGTACGACCCACTTCTCTGGACTTCGTAGTAATTAGGAGTCAATCTGCCAGTCACTGTACCAGCGGAAAATATCCTTCACTTTTGATTCATTCAGGGATTACCAAATAATTCACCATGCTGTAACAAAGCCTCACTTATCATTGAAAACCATGGAAATACTGTTAGGCTTTGTTGCTGCGTGATGAATTATTTGTTAATCAAACCGAATCTCCTATTACTGAAATTCATCCCAGGATTATTTGCGGATGCAAGTGATTGAGTAAATCGAGCATTGTCTCGACAGATATCAGTGTGAGAAGTTTACCAAACCGAATCCTCAAGAAGTCGTGAATTTAGTGGAAAATTTCCGGAATAACACGACCGACAGTTGCGCTGCCAACGCATTACGAGAGGGTTACTTAGACAAAAGTGATTGGGGGAGACTGCGGTCAGTGATTCTCCAAGAAATTGAATGGCAAGAAATGCTATCTGGATTTCTGGATCTCATAATTCAAAAAGACACCACAGAAGAGGACGGTAAAAATGCATTTGACCAAATACAATTAGGAAAGTAGTAAAACTTTCTTTACTATAAACTGGTTCACATCTGAAATTATTTCATTGTACTCGATGATGTAAGGTTTTTTTTGAATTTTTAGATTTTTATCCGCAAAAGTAAAAGACATTCTTGAAAATAAGTCCTAGTGCGGTTTTTGGATGAAAAAAGTACCAGACTGGGTCCTATTTTTGAAGAAACAACGTAGCTGATGCTTCATATTCGTTCATTGTATTTTCCAACACCATTTTGCGTAAATTTCAGATTGATGGCCATCAATGAGAGTGTGAAAAATGGTAACGCCTTGCAGCAGTTGGCTTCTGTTAGTAATGGCCGACTGAATGAAGGATACTCAGCACCTCAAAAACGAGAACGATTTGCTGCATGCATTTAGTCACCATTTTTTGAATTCAGAGTTGACGCACTAAGAAACCATAACAATCGCATGTTTCGTAAAGATTTCAGCTCCACTAGCTGACTAGAATGTTAACAATCCTAACAGTTACAAGTAAACTGGCATTTTGTTGGATTTCCTGAAGATATGCTTGCTCATGAGTACAGTCTCAAAGACCCACTGCGCTATTGGGGATGGTCGGCTACCAAGCCCTGAAACTTGCAGTAGTGGAACACGTAACATCGAAGTAGTTCAGGTGTGGTAACGAGCTGGATGACAATGTATTACTGTCTACCACCAAAGGTGACCAAATATATCAACATTTTCCCCAGAATATTTCACCGCTTTCGACCTACTGCGTACTCCGTTTTCTGCAGTTCTCATCCGGGAAAATAAATACAGAAGACTTCCTGTGTTATTGAATAAAATTCCTACCATAGAAGGCTTCTGTTTGATCTAATAGAATGTATTGACTAGGAGTCAAAAATAAACTTCTTCACTCGAAGGGGTGAAAGGATTTTCGGATTTCAAAGTGAGATTCCATAGGTTGCATTTAGTTGGATATCTTCTTCCTTGTTGATTCCCAGGATACCTTCATATGGGGAGCACGGACGCTACATTCCATGGCTAACATGAACCAAAGCACATTGCATATATTCTTTACATATATGCATATATTAAACACGCTTCGTGGGACATTACTTTTCAGGATGGGATTTAAAGAATCCGATCGGCTGTTATCCTACGCGGCGGAGTGCCAAGCTATTTCCAAGGTTAACGTAATATATATATTCTCGTCTCTGTATCATGTCGATGAACCGATTGCTGACGATATTCACAACCTAGTATCACAACTCCATCTACAGGATAGTCGAAATGTCTTCGCTGGCCCAGAGGAGTCTAACGCAATGCGCCGTTGTTGCCACTGATGAATTGAAGACAGTTGTTTTCTGGTTCAAATCACGTGACCCCCTGCTCCGCCGGATCGACGTCCACCTGTGAGCACAGCGTGCCCCTCGACTGAAGCCTGCTTCATTTAGGTACTACAAGAACGTGGTAAGACAGGCGGTCGAGGCGGCCACTGGTCTGCTAGAAAGGTTTGTGCCCAGTTGACCGATGAAATACACCTGACCGATGCGAAAACCAGCCATTGTGTTTTGTTATCCAATTAAACTTCTAGTTTTCCAAATTCATATGATAGCATTGCAGATCTAAGTGGTAATTCGCAAATCTATGTGATAGTTTCTGAAATCAATTTTATGGTGGTCTCGACGCAAGCTACATTCTCGCTTTTTCCGTAAATTCGGTAACCCGGAATAACTACGAATCACACCTAATAATGATCGGTGGGTTGTCACAGGTTTGAGTTATCACGCGACACTGTGTGATCAATTATTTCCCACCAAATTGAGTCACCAGGCCGAAATTCGTGTCGATTGGTCGTGACGCCAACCTATTAGAACGGTCAAGCTCAGCGGAACTACGGTGGTATGTTGAAGTATCAAGTGAGCTGGGACTGTCACTTTTGGCAAGATCCTGTGATTGCATCGCGATTTTAGCAAACCGCAACAGCAGTGAAATCACGGGCATGCGTCTGCTTGTGCGTTGACATCACGCGAACTGGTGAGACATTTTCAGGATACCGGCTGAACACAGCAAACGTCACCACAGCGCGAGTGAGTGTCATTAGAAAACGTGTGAAGTGGTCCGATATCGATTGTCTCAATTGCACTGCTAATGCTAGCGTTGTTGTCGGGTAAACGGTGCATAGTGAAGACAGGAACGGTGCGAAAAGTGGGCTGTGACTCGCTAGTATTGGAGGTGTTTTGGGCCGTCTAACGTTGCTGAATGCGGTGATAATTTTAGACCAGTTTATTGTTCGACTTAGGGCAGATAAATGAAAACACAGCATCATGAAAGAATAAACCTGAATTTATGCCGTTCTCACTTCAGGTCTGTCGCATGAAACTCCACGTGTCGCCACCAAGTTTTTCACAAGCAATCCCCTTTAATTCAAATATCTTGTTGATCATGTCGAAACCGGTTTGAAAAATATGCGAGTGGCTATATGATTACCTCGAATCCTACACTGACACCATGAAAAATGATCACGAGGACGGGATAGAGTAAGTTTCTAAAAAAATGCACTGAGAAACTTTGGAAAAAATGAATGTAGATTTAACGTAGAATTGATTGAAAATACCCGCTGAGACATTGGAACACTCGGTAGTGAATGAGATTGTTTTCGATGCTTCACAACTGGCTAAATACAGCACATTAAAAGGCATTTAAATTAAGATAATAGAAGAAATAAGAAAATTGGTAATCATGGCGGCAGCAATTGACATTTTAGTGTCCACATGGTTATTGCTTCATCGGTGTCACAAGAGACAGCGTGCATTGATAATTGCCATGCAGAATTGCCTGAGCTATCAAATTTGATAGATATGTCAGCGCCATTTGGGTACACAACTGAAAACATGAAAATGAACGTGTTTATCATTACTCTGAGGTACGTAATAGATTCAACTCCGTTTAACCGAATAGTGCACGGATTATACTGGTCATTTGAGGAAGATAGTTGAAATGGGGTGAATATACATTGAAACACTTGGAGAATTACGGGCAATATCACTCTGTTCAGAATATCTTACAACGTTCTGAACATTCATTGGAACAGAGAGAAAACGTAAGTAGCGAGATTCAAGCACTTAGTTTACCCTTGTCAACCGTGGACGCAAAACGTGTCAGTATATATGCATGGTAGTGTTGGGGGCTAAATGTAACAGTATAGTTGGCACGATCGAAAGTTCTTACAGTACGTACGTTGGGGAGAGTGAAGTCTGTCGTGTTAATGCCAAGGTAAACAAACATTTTGGGTCAATCGTTTTTAAGCACAGTGCTGGCTGGTGCATCATACTAAACCACTTGGAACACAGACACCCCACTTGAGAAGATCACCCAAAGTACACAAGCCTGGAGTCTCTTTGAAGCCGATATTATGCATGCAAAACTCGGCTTATCACAAACTGGCCCGGTGGTTCGTCGAGATTCTGACCCGCGTTCGGAAACACGTAACATCATTTTGTTTACAAGACTCATTTGAACTCGCGAATTTGCCAAACAGTATTGCAGTGAATTCGGATAAAATGCATTCCGTCGATGTTGAGTCACTTTTTACGAAGGTACCTCTTCGTGAGACAGTAGATTGTCTATGTGACTTTATTTCTTCGCACAACTTTCATTTGCCTGTTCCTGTTGAATACCTTTGGGAATTCATTCTTTTATGCACAGAAAACATTCGGTCCAGTTTTGAAGGTAAAGCTTACAAACAGACGGATGGTGTGGCCATGGGAAACCCTCTGGGTCCACCCTTGGCAGATGTATTTTTGGGTATGAACGAAAAACAGCTCTATAATAGTTTTTCCCAATTTTAATTTTACAGACGATGCGTGGATGATATTTTAATTTTTACTACTGAAGAACGTTTTATCCCTTTCTTTAACGGTCTTAACTCTATTCACCCAAACCCCAGTGTCTCACGAAGAAGAACGCGATAACAGTTTGCCCTTTCCAGATGTTTTATTAATCGGGCGTCAGGATGAGACTCTATAGCGCGGAATCCATCGAAAAGCAACGTGGGGTGGACGTTATTTACAATTCTGCAGCTTCACTGCAGTGGCTTACAAAAGTGGACTGATCAGAACTCTCTTCAGCAGAGCCCAGAAAATCTGTACAGAAGACCAAGTACAAAACGAAGAGGAGTTCATAAAAAGAACGTTGCTGGCTAACGGTTATCCGGAAAACTTTGTCAGACAAAATCAGAAGCCGAGACTTATGTGCGAGAAAACAATGAGTCGAGAAGAAGCAAGTATTTATCACTTTGCCTTTTAAAGGAGATCATTTGTTCAATCAAATAAATTGTAATCTTAAGTCATTTCTAAGGCACGCATACACAGTGGCGCAGTGGCGTTTGCTGCAGACGACCAAAAGGTTATGTTTTTAAAATCACTCAAACAGTTTTGCTGATCCCAATGTCTCACATAATGTTTATCAGTTCACTTGCAGTTGCGGTGACGTATACATTGGCAGGACGGATTGTTGCTTGATTCAACGAGTGTCAGAACACATACCCAAATGGCTGTCCAACTTGATGACGCAGCCTGCTGGGGCTATACGCAACGACGTGAAACCGCCAGGTTTTTCGATTGGAGGACACTTGATTGCATCAGCTCACAAAGTTGACCTGACCCAGTGTTTCAAAGCATTGTTGCGCAATCCAACACAGAAACTATTAGCGTTCAATGAAACTGTTCTAATCCCGATGCATCAGCCAGCACTCGGTGCACAAAAAAGATTGGCCCAAAATGTTTGTTTACCTTGGCATTAACACGACAGACTTCACTCTCCCCAACGTACGTACTGTAAGAACTTTCGATCGTGCCAACTATACTGTTACATTTAGCCCCCAACACTACCATGTATATATACTGACACGTTTTGCGTCCACGGTTGACAAGGGTAAACTAAGTGCTTGAATCTCGCTACTTACGTCTTCTCTCTGTTCCAATGAATTAGATAAAGAGGATCCAATGTTTCAAGTTTTGAACATTATCAGATACTGCAGGCGGTTAATGTCAGTGTGGGAAGAAGGGCGAAAGTGCAACTGCTCGAAGAGTTCGGAAGTTACGAATCAGAAGTCTGGGCAACTTACTGGCAAATTTAGTGTTTGGGAAACGTCCCGAAAATTCGTTCGTAAGTCATGCCAATAAATCTAGCGATCAATCGAAGGAACGAGGCTTGTGTAGTACGAGTGGTCTTGGATTGAAATTATGGGCTGAAGAATAATCGATGAATATTCACCTAACAGATTTAACAGAACCATTTCGCTATTCATGGTTAGAATGAACTGGATAGCATATATCACGTCACATCATTCTATTTGCGTGGTTTTTCAGTGGCGTGCATGTATGTTAATTTTTATTCATGGGAAAAGACGGACTGTTCGGCGCTTCCTTGTTGGAATACCTCGGTCGGCTGTTGAGGAGTAAATCATTCACCCATAAAGGATACCCCTGGAAGAACTGGTTCAACGACAAGAACGGAGTAGGTAATAATACGGTGAGGTGAAAAAATGGTTCACATAGAGCGACAGTGTGGTATTTCCGGCAAAACGCTACAGTTCTGGTTTGTTTTTGAAGCGGCACAAAGCTGTATGACGTGATTAATTACTCTCATTCTTCCTCAAAAAGTTTCCCACTTCACTGGGTCGTCCTACATTCCGTGGACTGGAAAGATGGAACCAAAGAGGGAATACCAAATAAAAAAATATAGACTGGCGGGTGAAGATAACGCTAGCAGATTTTGGTACACCAGTCTGTGAAAAAGGAAGTTAATTAGTCACGAATGAAATATTAATTTGCTGTACGACCCATTAGATGACTGCTGTGTCCAATGCAGTTTGTGACCAACTGATTAGAGTACAAATGCACAAGACACCATAAGCCGCAACAACTGTTTGGATATCTTGGCACACTTTTTTATCCACTTTGAGGATGTTTGCGGCAAATGAAAGAAGTAAACAACGATGTCAGTGATCCTCTAATCGCGGGCACACTCCATCGGATTTTCCCCCTCATCCAAGGCGATTGGTTGAATTTTGGCTATTGTCAATTGTTTCAGTAGTCATAACTAGAATTCGACCGCAAAAGACTGCAGCGAACCTACTTTGAAAATTGTGCATAAGGTGACACTTTTGATACATTCACAAGGAGAGCTGTGTAGAGGTGAAATTATCCGCTGTGAGATTATAGCTTTTGTTCCACAAACAATTCATCAACTTCAAACCGACGTCTTCAGCCAGTGGCTGACCATATCTCAACTCCTTTTCACGTGCTCCCACGTATAGAAGCTTATTGCATGCAGAATCTGATTCCCTGTCCACAGGTATCCACTATGTGATACAAAATTCATTTGATTTGTTCAGCATGTATGCAAATAGAGTTTATGATGCTTTGGTAAACGAAACCTGCCACGGGTCATTACCGTCGGGTGCAGCTGCGATCCACTTTTAAATCTCTAATAAAGAAAATGAATAGATTTGCCATGTAAACCAAGAGCTTTTACTGCCCCAAAGAAGACTACAGTTGATTTATTGATAACAAAAGTCATAAATTTCTCGTGTATTCCAGTTCATAGAGAAGCTCTAAACCCAGTAGCTCAATACCCGACGCTTTTTCGCGAACGTTGGGCTAACGTTGAGATCAAATGACTCGAACCACCTGCCTGGAAAGATGCGCAGGTATTCGTGAAATTTCTCAAGGAATATAACAATAAGAACATCTCACTACTTATCAACACATCTGCGTCACGAAGAAAGCATATTTTGTTTTACTGAATGCCCTTGTGACAAGGTAGCTCCGAACAGGTTTTCTTTATTCCCTATAGATTGGATTTGCTGTTCAGCTTTTCTATGGAGAAAAGTGGTTTATCACTCACAGAGGTATCTAATGATCACTTTTACAGTTTATTTTACCTCTGCTATTTTGTTATCTCTCCGGATATATAATTCCATATATATATATATATATATATATATATATATATAATATTCATATACATGTATGTATGCATATATATCTTTGACCATTGAAGTAGTCATTTAGTAGTGTTGCTTTTTGTGAAATTCATGTGATATTGAGTACTAATTGCTACGTTACTTTGGTTACTGATCTTCATAATCTGGAGATCGGAATACTTTGTAGTGCCCGAAAAGACGAAAAGGAAGACGTACTGCAAGCACAGAAAGGCCTTCAGGGCGAAGAAATGCCTAATTTTGTGGCAAGGTCAAATTATGACAGCACAGGCTTTCGTGGCCTGAATCACAGTCAATAGGTATGCTAAGAAAAACCGAATGTTGTCAAGAATTTTTCAATCTTAATTCATGATAAATACAGTTACTTTTGGTGTCCATGCTGTTGAAGTAGAACCACAAGAGTTGGGCCAGCAGCAGATGTGGTGTCTGTGGATCTTCCAAGCAGCAGTCTTCTCACTACCGGCGCATCAAAGTTGGTTATCCATGCAGGTTAGTATATGCGCATCATTTTAATTTTTTCGGCCGGTCGAGAAATACAGCTTGGAAGAAACGCGTGTGCCGAAGTCAACGTGGATGCTCTTTTACGGTCCTTGTCCGATGGTTTTCTAACCATCATGCTAACCACGAAGGAAAGTCGTGACGTGTTGCACGTTTTGAGCTACCACTAGCTATGTAGTTCAAGTTACCCAGGGACAACCTCTCGTACACCGCGGTTGTGAGATGTGGCTATCGGTTTCCATAAAAAATGTACTTGGGAAACTCAGACCGCTCTTCAAAGGACCTTCCATATCAGCAGAATAACTATACCGAGGAATTAACGAAGTCAGAAACATGCGTTCCGAAATGGAGGTAATGTTTTTCCGGAAAATATTTTAATTCCCTTTCGTGCCGTATGCATTCATCCTGTGTTTTGTATATGTATTGGTCCGCTATGCAACTAGATAAAATTATCATCATCAAAAAACGCCTTGCAAAAATTGTAACCTGGCCGATAATGTAACTTTTTATTGTCAACGTTTTGGGCAGTTTTCCACACGGTTTACCATCAAATTATCTATCTATGGATGACTTTCTGTGAAACACACTCATTGCACCCATTCACGCAGTCACTCGTAAATGTTCATCACTTTCCAATAATCCCTATCACTCCGTTGTTGCAATTTTGCATACCCTCATATAAATTCATATTTTTATCCTTCACTTTTCTAGATTGCGCATTTGTCTTTGAGTGTAACTATAGACGGCATCCATGGGACCCAGAGTGGCCCTAATCGGATGCTGTTTTGGAAGTGGGCCGCGAAAAGCCCTTCAAAAACACAGATTCAATGTTCTCTTCAGGGGTAATTCAATGAAGTTCATTGTCCCAGATTAAACTCCAGACTCCGTTCGTTCCATCCCAGGAATCGCAGAAGAACCGGTTTCTGACGTTGGAAAACATAGAGCGCTGGTTTATCAAAGCTAGAAATCAAGGCATTGTAAGACGAGAAAGCAGGCACGCGAAAAGTCATTTCCTTTGAAATAAATTTCAGGTTGCTTTTTCTTCTTGAATTGTTCTATTCATTTTGCGTCATCAACACTTTTTAAGGCATTCTGATGGTTGATAACAATGTATCGTAAATCACAAGCCGATATTTCCCTTAAATTTAGTATATAGTTTTTTTATATTTTACTATTTCACTGATTGCAGTTCTTTTTGCAAATAAACTATCAAATGATAATCCGTTTTGTTGAAATCAGTTTTTAATCAAACTGTCTTTGAAATCTGCCAGCAAAAAGTTTTGTAGTCCAACTTTTTCTTACGCGCGACAGTCCCACTTTTCTATACCATGATATTGCAGATCCGGTGACTAAGCAGAATAATAACGATTAACATCTGAAAATTATGAATGTAGCAGTCCTCGAATTGAAAATTTGTACGAATTTTCAGTACACCCACTTTTATAGTAAACTATCTGATTTCTACAAATAAAGTTTTTTCTATTCAGTGATAAACTAGTGGTATCGATCGAAAAGACAGATATTGGGAAGATAGACTGAAAAACTGGCGGTTAAGATGGAATAAGAAAAAAAGAGGTACCGATTCCCAGCGATTTTTTCGCACATTGACCGTGCTGCCTGTGGAATCGTCCACAAGTACGTTGCATGTGTTTAGTATGGCCTTGACCCTACCGAAGGCCTGCAGTAAATCTGAAGACACATTCCACGGTATTTCTGTCGCTTCTGAGAACGGTAAATTCGCAACTCAAAAGCATTCAGTTTTGGCAGCTAAAACCTGTTGCATTTGCTTATTCTTGATATGGATTTTCTCGACGATTACGATCAACATCCTTTGACATACACCTTCAGAAACCTTAGCCGCATATGTTCCTGTCGTGTCACAATCCACAGTCGACATTGTGACCAGAGTGAGTCCATATGAATACAACCTCAGATGAGTCATCAGCTATGAACAACCCAATTGGCGTGGCCCAAATAATATGAATTTCCACATTCAGAATGTTGGGCCATCAATACGTTGTCGTGATGGTCAAGAACTTCTAGGTGTGTGCTGGTAGTAAGCCTAATAGCCATGCGAGATATGTGATTTGGTCACACGTTGAATCAGTGCAATTGGATGACATAAAAAGGCTTGAGATTTGGTTGTCAGCCTATATGAGGCTGGATCAGATAGCACAAACCGACACCGGTGTCCGGGTAAAGACCTCGTCTTTCTGTTTTTGAGAACGCTTAGGGCACTACTAGAGCGTGAATCAATTGATCGACTTCAGGGAAGTTTGAAGGAAACCTGCCAAACGTATCAAGAAGATTCAGGAAATTCTGGTGAATTGCTAGGAAAAACAAAAGAGCCATTTGATTTTTACGCGAACCAGTATCCGCTCTCACCCCCACGTCGTTCAAGCATTAATTGAATTCACCAGAAAAAAAACAACATAAGTTGCATGATGCCGACTTTTCGATCGCCCGCTGATCGTGAACGTAGAACAAGTCGATATGCATAAGGCACGGTAGGATTGAAATAAAGCAGCAGAGTAGGCTGGATTGAAAACTTTCACAATGCCTAACTTGGAAGACAGTGAGATCTGTTGTGTTAATGCCAAGGTGGCGAGCGTTTTGTGTCAGCGGATTCAGTGCGCAAAGCGCTGGCTGGTGCTTTAGATTCACGAAGGATGTATGCGGATTTCATTCCCGTCCAAAGAATGAATTGAGCAGAACAATAGGAATTAATGGATTTTGATGGTGGTATCGGTTGTTCTGTAGAGCTGACAAGAGATGGGAGGTTAGACGAGCTGATAACCGGAGCTGACGGGCCTGAGTATGTCTTGTTTCCAGAGCCGCATGGGTTAAGATGACGATTATCCCCTGTAGGACGGCACTAGATAGACTTAAACAAGCAGGCTTCAAACAACCAGTTGACTGAAGGAAGTGGGGCTAACCTAAATTCCTGACCTATCAGAGACTGATCAACGTTTGCTTGACCAGTAACGTACCTCAGTGGATGACTGACGAGAGTCACCCAAATATCCTCCAGGACTTCTGAAATGAGCCCATGTGTCCGGGATGTGGGAAGGTACTTGGAAGTACGATTGTATCTAACTATAAGCCTTTTTATGTGACTGTGAAGAATGATTAGAGAAGAAAGATTGCCTAAAGCTAGAGTAAGATCTGGTACCGGGATTGGATGCTGCTGAGGAGAGGCAATCATTCCCATAATAGACCTAATTCTAGATGCCTATTTGTGAACGAGGCGGACCTAAGCTTTAATCTCGCAAATGCATTTTAATGAGTTTAGTATCCTAGAAGTGCCTCTACAAAGCATTAAGAAACACTTCGCTTCATTAACAGCTAGAAGCTTCGGTAACGGTTTGCATAATATTATTCCGGAGGATTGTGTTAGGTGAATTTTGTGACTTATTGCAAATAAATGTCTGGCATTCTGAGAAGCCGGCCTTCAAGAGCCAATTATTCAGGGAAAGTTGGGTGTACCCTTCGACTGGCTGCTCTGTTTTTATTTCCGCTTCTGAAAAAGTGGATTTATTTTTACCCTGCTGAGTCATTATGAATACACGCGGCCCATATTCTTGACTGGAATCTTTGGATGTCAAAATAATGCTGTATTCAACCGACGTGTGTTCTTTGCCTACGGCTACGGTAAAGGAAAATTGGACTGAAAAAGCGAAAAGAGCTGGTTAACAAGCCCCAGTTAGCTCGGTTACTCCATCTAGAAAGGCGGTGCCGTCTGTGACCGGCGCTAACCCTCGTTCTCTCTTCTCGAAATTGTCGGATTGAACAAACATTTTATTGACACAGATTCTTGTTTAGAAATGTGCAGTATATGTTCAAGAACCCTGGCTAGACGAAACTATTGACGACTGCCTGATTCGCATAGACGGATTCCAGTGTCATCGTCAAGATCGGGTGCTGAAGAACAGAAGATATGGAAGTGGATTGGTGACTTACATCAACTCAGCATGGAGTGGCTAATCTGTTGCTGTTTCCAGATACTCTGCAAACGGTATTGAATGTCTATTTAGACAGTGTTTCCCTAGATTTGCTGGTTTCAGAAGCACCATAAGCACTAACGTGCATACAGCGCTCTTCCGTGTACAATCCAATATATCCTCCTTTTTGGACGCTTTTATGCCATTTCTAGCTCCCCTCCTAGACGAACATTTGCGTATGATATTTGGTGATTTTATTCATGCAAACAGTGATCCGCTTTCATCGTTCGGATTAACTGATATCAGTACCTCTGCCAAAAGAGGAAACCCTGTGTTAGACAAAGTCATTACCAATCACCCTCGCTTTTCTCCCTTAGGTTGAAAGCCTCTCTCTCAAATGACCGTAACTTGCTTCTTAGACCAAAAATCTATTCACACTCTGCCCATAGATTATCAACGTCTTCAAATCAGGCAAGATTTTGCCTTCACAATCTCTCTCCTCCCTCCTAAAGCAGCAGCTGGTGTTGCCTTTTTATAGTTTAGAGATCTTCCGGTTTCTTCTCCATCCGACATAGTCAAATATGCTGATGACGCTGTGCTTTGTCAAGCTATTTTTAATCACCCAGATTTCAGGAAATTCGATAAAAGCTTATCTCGAATAGAATGTTTTTTTTTCTGATTTGGGTCTAGAACTGAATCCCGAAAGGAGAAGCCAGATTTGCAACTTAGCACGATTTATGCCCGGGACGATTTCGCTGCATCTCATCATGGCGTACACCGCAGAAAAAAAATGTTTATATAAGTTCATGTGAAACAGTAATGTTCGACAAATATAGGGGAAATTACAATAGTCTAGTTGCGTCACCATGGTAAAGACACGTTAACAAAAAGCTGTTTCTGCTGTCAAAATATAGGTTTCCATCGATGAACGGCAACGGCTTCGGCAAACCTCGACAGCCTCGTATTCTTTGCCACGTATATGACCGGAAATGCAGTGATTCAATCAGCTGGATGTTGCGTCATCAGAAGATGATGAGCGATGGCCGACGACGGGATCTCATGGTTTCGAACGTTGTCATTATGCCTTTGATCTGACCCTGGTGGCATCACAAAACGTCGTACCCAATTTGGAATATCCCTACTAGCACAATGTGTGCACTCCTCTGTGCGTAATCTGAAATATGCACATGTGTTATACGTTTTTGTCACCACACGGTTTGATTGGCTGTTTTTGCACCATAGCAACTGTTGACCACACCCCAGTCTATAGCTCGGAGACGACAGCTACCAATGGGAGTGTCCTGAATAGTGGATGGGGGTAGAGACCGCACGTACGTGGTATATGTCATGCCGATGCTATAGTGACAGATCTATGGATATGAAGAATGGTTACCAGAGCGGTTTTTTCAGCAAGTTGTCCAAGGAAACAAGTGCTGTTGGGTTTCAGTCAGTCCCTTTGTAGTAAAAAACTTCGTTGAAAGACTGTTCAAAACACACTGCTGTAGTGGTGTAACAATGGTCAGTAAAGTTCGCGTTTTTGGCAGATGGGTGGTTCATAAGATGTTTATCCTAGTGAATCAAAGCTCGTTTTCCACCGCTCACTAATACTAGTATATCGGTATAGTAGTATGGACTTGTTGGTTTAGTAGTACTGTGAAACAAAAAGGTTGTCGAATTGAAACAAGTGATGAAGTTCATATTATATTTACAATCTGCTTTCAGCAGCTAATTCCGTCATTCCTGTTGTATTTCAGGAAATGACAAATATCCAGCACGATGAAGACGAAAGATAAAAAATCGAAATTCCAAATCGTTGCACACTTTTAAATTTACCATTTATGACATAAAAATCTTTCCATGAGGCCGTGTTTATATGGGCAACCGGGTACTGATTCCGATAAATGATGTATGCAAAATTTTGCTTACATGATCCAGCCAAACTGCATTAGAAGACTGTATTTCTTGTTCCCGTTTGGGCTGGTGCAGAGCTAGATAACTGAAAAAGTTCGCGTGTTTAGTTGTAGATTATTTAAAAAAAATAGATACGGCGGGTTTGAACAGTGAATAAAGAGCGCGGCAAAAATCCGAGTGATTCAAAAGGTGAAAGAAAAACCGCAACTACACTGAAATTGTAAATCAGATTCGATTTGGTGTACAAAAGTATATGTTGTTTCACCGAGGGTGTGAGGATCCTAATCGTTCGATGAACAATTCTGAGGCCAGCTGCATAATATGTTCGGGCAATCGCTGATCGAAATCGTCGTTTGAGCAAGCAGTTGACGTCATAACCTTTGAATGGAAGACAAAGGGTGACCAGAAATTTCTCTGCCCAACAAGTCGTTTGTCTGATGACCTTAGGCTTGCCATGCCTTTCGATAAACGCATCGGGATAAGCGTTTTGAGTCAAGGCTTCTTTCAGCTGTCGTAGTTCGTTTTCAGTCATGTCTTCTGTGCAAACACGTCGCGCTCTCTGAAATAGTGTTCGGACCAGGCCACGTTTATGTTCCACAAGCAAAAAGCTGTCAAAGTGAATTCATCTAAATGCCTGGAACGTGTCCTGAGTTCGTCTGGCTCACCTTTTCCTACCGATCCCGGTAAATTGAAATCCAAATCCCTGTCCAGGATATGTTTCTTCAAGTATCTGGGTGTTAGCCTAGACACCAGTTTGAGGGACATCTCACATTCAGCAGTGTCGGTAAACTCTGAAGCCTGTCTTTTTAAATAAGAAGACTTAGGCAGTTTCACGCAGCAACAACACTTGTCTCCAGCTGCTTTACACCAGCGTTTCGGTTGTTTTTCCTCTGATGAGTCTCGCCCTTTTAGAAATTTTGGATTTTCATAACACACAGCCCTACCCACCCATTTTGTGTGAAATGATGTCTGTACTGATTTGCTCCCTACTAATGTCAACTTCCTCCAACATGGATATAACCATTTCCTCTCAAAAATCAGACGGGGCTACTTTCTCCATGAGGCAAGGTCATTCTCCTTCTGTGACCAGTGTCTCATTTCCTGAACTCTGACAAGAAGATTCTTCTTAAGACACTGTCATCAATTGCACTAGAAAGTGAAGCCCAAAGACAGGTTGCAGAGATATACGAACAGTCCGCTCTCTTAGGCATGAGCCAGTCACTCTGAGGACGCTGGTTATCCTATTCCTGCTAGCATCTTAGGCGGCCTATCAGGTGTCTGGAGCATCCGAAAAGCAAACTCTTGACGTCGCCAAGATTTTAAAAGACTCTGAGAAACGCTCAAAAAGATTCATTCTTCAGGGTTGCTTTCTCAATTCGGATCATCCTCATGACACTTATGCCCAGGCTTTTGGCCACCTTAAGCTCCTTTCTTATTTAAAAGTCGATCCACTTGGCCGGCGACCAAACGATTCAACCGGGTACACGGCATCTTATTTGACATGGGCTCCATGGAGGACGCTAAACGAGTTGTTTCTTCAGCCGCAAACCTCAAGGAGGAAATAAAAGGGCTCACCTAAGGCTCAGTAATCAAAAGGCTAAGCCAGCAACCCACCAAAAGATGGTCGCAAGCTCAGAGTGCTACCTGTGGTCCAGGCTACTTGCTTTGAGGATAAAGCTGAACGTCCACCATCCGATATTTCCGTAGGAACCTCATCTCCCGTCGCCAAGATGTATCCCGAGTAGTAGAACTAGTGCCAGATAACCCCTGGCATCCACAAAAAGTATCCCAGACCTCACCATTAACTATCAGCCGGTATTAAAGGATGAGATTGGCCCATCCCTGAGCCTAAATACCAACCTCCAACCTTCCTTCGCTGAATGCCACAGTAAAGAGGTTAAGTCTCCAGAAAAGACAAATGATGCCGTCATGCAAAAGGGATTACGAATAAGAAATCTCAGGGCAGTGAGTCCCGCAGTGCTCACAAGGTAAATCACGAAAATCACTCCATTCTTTTCGGACTTTGAAGGAGGTAGACCGTCGCCTGGCATAATGCCCCCCAGATTACTAAAAGTCAAAACCTACCAATTCCCCCCCCCTTAAAGATTTTACCCCCTAGCCCCTTCCCCCCTCCCCAACATACTCAGCTTCAGACTCCCTCAGGGCCTCCCCCTCATCCCCAGCTCTCTCTCTCTCTTTCCCTTCCTCAAACCCCAAATCAGTTATTTCTTGCAATTCCGCAACAGCTCCTGAGCGTGTGATCAAGTGTTTCTATAGCAATTGCCTGAGTCTGCTGAACGAGATACTGGAGCTTCGGTAGCATGCAGTCGATAAGCAGCCTCAGGTCATAGCCTTCACAGAAACCTGGCTCACCCCTGACATACTTGGTGCTGAAATATCCATTCCGGGATACTTCATAGTTAGGCAAGACTCCAGCTGAGGTCGTCCTGGTGGGGTTATCATATACTACGATAATTCTATCCATCCTCCCCCAATATGAGCAATTCCAACCTTCTCACGTACTGGTTGTTTGTGGGTTGTCTTTACACTCTCTAGGACAAATCTCTTACTGATTTGTGTGGTCCATCTCCCTCCCACTTGTTAGGCTCCCTGAAGAGATACACTGATTTTTCCCACCCGTTAGTCAATGGTGAATTCGACTCACCCAGTTCCAACTATCAAAGAGCTGATGCCCCTAATTTTGGGCACTTTCGAGCCATGCGTAACTAGTCCAAAAGAATCCCAAAGCAAAACAAGATTGGTTGACAAATTCTGCGAAAATGGATTTTAGAATGAGCAACTTCATATATATATATATATATATATATATATATATATATATATATATATATATATATATATATATATATATATATATATATATATATATATATATATATATATATATTGCAACGGCAAACTCGGGCTTCTCGGTGCAATTTTGGCGACCAGTTACAAATTCAGTTACGTGACTGATTGATTGATTGCCTGGATTAATTGTGTTGTTTTACAAAGACAGTTACTGTTGATTCCGGATTGCATATTCCAGTCTGATAAACTCTTGTGTGAACCATTTCAAGATTTGAACGCAGTTGTTCATGAGAAACCATCCATATTGTTTAATGCTGTCAATGCTTGGAAGCCAACAGCCCAAAAGCAGCACCCCTTCAAACGTCTTTATGAATCAGTTAGTAAGAGAAATTCGTCCCCGTCTCAACAGAGAAATCAACAACGATGGAATAATTGTGGTGCGAAGCATTCACGTTTGACTTGTCGTTTTCATATGGTTACATGTCGTAAATGCGGTAAAGTTGGCCATATTCAATCCGTTTTGTAGAAGTGCTAGGGTTTGTTTAACTGACAGTTCCAGTACTCAGTCTCGTTTATCTCCTGATTTTCAGTCTCTATCCCTAGCCGTTAACATTTCATATTCATACTGTCAATATTACTCTCACCTGTCCTGTTAACAATTCCATTAAATATTCATTCATATTGGATACCGGCAGTGTAGAGTCACTCATTTCTAATTCTGTTATTCCGCGTTTCCAATCCCCTGTAAGTAATAAACCTGTTAACATGTCAGTGAAAGGTATTACTGGTCATGATTTGCATGTATTAGGGACGTGTGAACTGTTTCTTAGCGACTCCAAATCCAATACTTATCAGTGCTCATTCCTTGTCATTGACTCACTGTTCTCAATTACTGGTCATAAGTGCATGAAGAAACTTCACGTTTCTTTGTCGTTTTTCTCTAACTGTCATCATTCTCGTCTTCGGAAATTGATTCTCGGGTGTTCCAGAGCTTCAGGCGCATCAAGATGGCTTCCGTTGTTCTCGAGGTATCGGAGCCACCAGAATTTATTAAACGTCGGATATTACCTTCGGGAGTGCGTGAATCAGTGAAGAAAGCAATCGATCAGTTAGTCACGAAAGATGTCCTAACAAAAGTGAATGCCTCGTCGCGGGCTACACCAGTTGTGACTCCATTGAAGAGGGATGGGAAAACTCCGAGAATTTGTGGATATTATCACATTACCGCGAATAAATTCCTGAAGCAGACCAGCTGCTCTCCCGCAAATGTGTTTTTCAACCATTCATTTCGCGTATTTAGGATATCTGGTAGACTAGTATGGTTTTCAACCCGATCCTGACCGTTTTTCTTCTTTATCGCATGCAAGTTCACCGACGTCTCTCAAAGAATTTCGTTCGTCACTTGGTTCACTGCAGTATTATTCCAGATTCATCCCAGACTTTCCTTCTGAAGCATAATCCTTGTTTGACCTTTCTTCACAAAACTCATTAAATTGGTCGCCTGTACATGAGAGTACTCTTCGACAATTGCTCAATTTCCCTTCTACCAATGCCGTTTTACATGCATTTTCATTCAAGTTACCATCTACTGTCATCAGGGATGCTTCTCTCGCCGGCATCGGAGCTGTGCTGGAACAGGATGGTCATCCAGTGCTGTGCACTCCGCGTATACTTAGTCCTGCAGAGTGTGGATATTCACAGACACAACGCGATGCTCTAGCTGCGTTTTGGGCAGTCACTCAACTACACAAATACTTGTTTGGGTCACACTTCACCCCAGTGACTGATCATGAGGCGTTGAAGTTCATTTACGATCCATACACTTCGCTAGAGAAATCATCCGCAGCCATGGTTCAACGGTGGAATGTTGCTCTTAGCGCATATTCTTACGACATTCAACGTCGTACAGCAGAAACTATTCCTTTTGCGGACTATTTGTCTCGTTACGCCACTTCGGAAGAAACCTTCTCTGGCTGTTTGTTAACCCAGCTACTTCCTCTAAATTGATCCAACCTAGTTCGCGAAACTAGGAAATATTATCGTGCCATTTTGTTTTGCGTTCGACATGGTTGTAAAGTGGATATCAAACGTCGATCCCCGGAGTTGTACAAGAGTCGCGAAGACATTTCTGTGACTTGTTATGGTGTTTTCTGTTCCAATGATCGCATCACTATACCACGTACATTGCGGTCGGCCGTTCTAACTGATTGGCTTTCCGAACATCCAGGTAGTGAAAAGATGAAGTCCTTGGCCCAACTTACCGGTTGGTGGCCTGAATTGAACAGCGATTTATGCCAGTTAGCTAAAAGTTGTACTGACCGTGTACATAAAATCCATTCCTAACCTTCCAAGTGGACTCTGTGGCCCATATCATGCAAGGTCTGGCAACGTGTTCATACTGATTACTACGGACCATTCCTGAACAACTACTACGCCCTCGTTATCATCGATTCTTATTCCAAGTGGCCAGAGGTTTATTTCACTACTTCACCGAGCTCTGGTTTTACTATTGCTGCACTACGCAAGACATTTAACAGGGAAGGAGTAACATATGCACTGGTTACCAATAATGGGACTCATTTCACTGCTCAAAAGATGACAGACTGGTTAGAGTCCATGGGTTGCCATCATACGTTAACTCCTCCATGTTATCCGCAGTCAAATGGCATTGCTGAAAAATTTTGTGCGAACGTTAAAGAGTGCTATCAAATCCACAAATGCTGGGACATTCTTTGAATTCGAGAGAACTGTGGACAGTTTTCTAACGCATTATCGAAATTCTGTCCATTCTACCACGGGAAGCAGTCCAGCGACGCTGTTTAAGAGTCGTATTCTACGCACTAATTTACTCCAACTCCAGTCCTCGGAAGTTGCTTACCACAGAGGGAATTATTTGAGACCTTTAACAGGAGTTGTAATTAAGCAACTTGGGAAAATACTTTGTCAGATTTTGGATCTCACTGATGGGGTCATTCATCGAAGACAGGTAGTTCAGATCGCTTTTAATTTTGCTTCCGACTGTAATCCGGTTGATACTAATTCTGATCTTTCTGAGTCTTTTCCAGATGTAAATTATCCCCCTTCAAATTCCAGTTCAACAGAAACAATCCGAAGATCGGAACGTTTACAGAACAGAGAACGCCGTAATTACAAAAACCCTGAATTTCATTCGAGCTTCGGCGGATGTGGCGATTGTTAATGACAGTACTTCTTGCTGTTTTATTGCATCTGAATGTTTATGTACATTACAGTTGCGCCGAATACAAGTTCAAGTGTGAGCCTGTCCAGTCAATGTTTTTCAACTTCAATTGCTCGTAGTTCAGGCAGGAGCTATATTGCGTACATTTCTGATGGTACGACTACTCTAGTTCAGTTTTTACTTTCCACTGTTGAGCACCTGCAAATTGCAGTTGACGAAACAAAACCCTGATCAGAGGATTGGAACCTCCCAGTTAGTGATGACAAATGCGTGATCATGTCATTCAGCAGAGAGGCTGGTCACTCTTTCTTTATTAACAGAGCAGCCATACTGCCAAGTTCTGGCCGATATATGGTGCTTGGTTTCTGGTTAGATTGTACCCTGTCCCTCTCCCATCATCAACAACTTGCGAACAAATCTGTCTTTCGAGTGCCACGTATGTTTCGAGGGCCCTTCCCGTGCTTCTGTAGGGATGATTTCCCAATAATTTTCCGTACATATATCCGTCCTCTTTTAGAGTACGGTAATCAAATAGTGCACTCTAGTCTTGTCCGAGATAGTGAGATCCTAGAAATGATTCAGAGGGCTTTCACTAAAGCAGTATAAGGTCCGTCCTACCTGCCCTACCCCGTCCGCCTCTCACTTCTCAGTCTCTATCCCCTCGGTGATCTGTTTTTTCTAGTTTCCCCTTTTTGAATCAGGTCAAAACGATTGCTTTTTCTCCGTCTGTTCAACCTCTTCTGCCCGTGGTCACAGCAGAAGTGTTGTCAAACCGAGACCACGTGCCTCTCTACAAATGACTTTTTTTCGCTACAGTGTTATCACTCTTTGGAAGGCTCTTCCGGAAGATGATGCTCTCTAGCACAACCAATTAATCTTCAACAAAAAGTTAGACCTGTATCTTGGTCTCCCCTAGCAATTCTTCGTCCGACAAAATAAACAAAAGTTAAATAGATGTCTTTCTTGTGTTCCCGTTTCGATATATATCTGTAAATATCGCAACCTCAATCCTCCTAAAGCACCGTTCATAAAGGGAATCTGCTTGATGTCATGCGTACTTTGTTTTGGTTGACAAAACATTTTTTCACTGGTTCCAGCAACCGGAATGTTTGATTGTGCACCAAGGAATAAAATTTATCCGAAAAGTTAGAAACCCGAGGCGAATAGTAAGTAAAGAAAGCCACAACTCCCCGTTAGGATTTGGGATCTTTTGGTGGCTGCAATTCCGATAAGGGTTTCAGTCGGTCTGAGCCCAGTTTTACGTTGCCCTTAGAAACCTAGAACCCACGGAGTCTGATTTCTTTGGCTCCAAGTTTGCTTTTGACTTCTTTAAAATTCAGACAGTATTTCTTGGATACATCCAGAAACCGTGGAAGATTCGAATCATGGTCACAAGTAGATTTACCGCAAATAGTGGAGTTATCGGCATGGGTGAATCTGTCTGTTAACTTCTCCGTGGGAACTATTTGATCTACCTCTTTTTCGAAACAAGATACTCCATTGGTAACCCCAAAAGGAATACGACAGAACCGATTCAATCCTCTATAATCCTCGAAAGTAGTGAATGGTTTTTCCTCGTCCAGAATCGGTATCTGGTGGTAGGCACTTTTGAGGTCTGGTGTAGTAAAAGTGTCGTATTCAGCTATTTTTTCAATCATCTCGTTTATTTTTGGTAATGGACAAGCATCCAATTTCGTGAATTTACTGATGGATTGACCATAGTCTACCACCATCCTCCGTTTGTGACTACCGTAATGAGTACGACCAACTGAACCCGCCAGGGGGAGTTAGAGGGCACAGTGATCCCATCGGAAAGAAGTCGTTTTATTTCCCCGAGTATAAAAGTCATCTTCTCAGCCGTGTTGTCGGGATTTCGTTGTTATAGCTTTGAATTCGAGAGACGAGCTTTGGAAATGTGGCGAGGCTGTAACGGAAGCTGCTTTCAACAGGGAAACAGCAATCAGGTGTTCTTGCCCGTCAAATGAGGTGTTGATACTCCCATGAAATCTAGGGAAATTGTGTCCGAGCATTACGTGGGTGCGCAGGTTACTCAAAATAGATGGTCTGAACTGGTGCTAGGTGCGATCTCTGAACTTGATTGAGACAAGGAAATGACCTTTCGTGTTACTAGATAGAGCACGAGAATCCATCGTTATGATTTCTGGATGATATATCCTCCATTTTTAGGTATATACCAGGTTCTCAGAGAGGTAGCTAGCCGAACTGCCAGTATCTGTAGGAGCACTGCACGAGATAGTACTGACTTCAAGGTCTATCACGAACTCAGAAAGACATCCTTGCGTGACAGCAGTACAGACAGCGGATATAGAGGGACAGATAGCAGATGGGACCTTGTTCTGGGTTTCGGATGGACGGACCTTTTGAAAATGACGTTTCTTTCAACGAGCCTTACATACGGCATCTCTAGCTGGGCATTTGGATCGGTTATGTTTGTCATAACCGCAGAAAAAGCATTCAGAGCAAGTTACAGTCGTAAAGGTTTCTTCCGAGATTTCAATCGTAACTTTGGGAGTTAGAATGACGTTAGTTGCCGCTGAGTGCGATAAAACAGAGGTATTTTGATGCAACAAGCACTGTTGTCCGGCCATTTCCAACCCCCTGACTTGCTCGAAAGCCTTCTAAAACTTCATAGAGCAGTTTATCAAAAGGCTTTGCTTGATATGGTTCAGCTGCATACTGGTGGTTAAAGCTTCACAAATTACATCGTTGCGGTTTTCTTCGACCGTCGTTGGTCTGAAGTTGCAATCGCTCGCCAATTACTTCAGCTTCTGAGCAAACCTACCTAACGACTGTCCATTCTCTTGTTTCTCAGTTGCAAGAATGTTACGAGCGGAGATCTCCTTTTTCGGGCGAAGGTAGAGACCACTGAGTATCTTGATGGCCTTGCGAAAATTTTCTCAGTTTACAACGTGTTCATATACTGTGGGGAAAGTGTACCATATCAGCAGATCCAACTTGTCAGATTTCAAGGATACAACCACCTTCAGAAGACCGCAGCATCTACGATACCAATGACTCCACAGCTAGGCGGCTTCTGGTGCACCTGGCAGTGTTTCGAACCTTTCCAAAGGAAGTATACGTTCCATCGCAATGGTTTGTATGTTGAATAAATTGTATGTGCGTAATCCACAGCCAGATTCGAATGAAGATGAAGAGCAAAAGAGATCCACAATTCAGGCTTTATCCAACAACAAACAATACATGTATGACAGCTGGAAAAGGGGGAAAAAGTTGTATGATAGAAACAATAAACTATATGTCACCCGTGAACTGAATATCATCAGAAGCGATATCCCAGTCTAGCTCACCAGTGAGCAATAAATTTCCTCCGAAGAAGTTTTTTGCCGTCTTGTTCGGTTTGGTTGTTCGAGGCTGCGTGTTTGGAAACTAATATGTTGCCTGAAGCCGTATCTAGATGAAGACTTACCGATTTATCGGTAATGTCCATAGTAATGTATTTTTTTCTGGCGTGGAAAGCTGTACTAAAGGTAGTCATGACAGGCTACGAATTGGTGCTCAGTTCAGATGATGGTCTGATGAAGGGCATCCTTTGCTTCTAGCTTACATTAAACTTGATTAGGTGACTGACTGGACAATGGTTATGTTTGTGACCCTTATTATGGCATTTCTGGCAAGTGTGCTTCGTCAACGGACAGAAAAAGACAAAATGCCATCAGCTACCGTTCCATCAAGCTGTTGGTGGTTTGCCTGATGTGGTTACTGGGGTGCTATTGGGCTGGGATCGTTTTGGAGTTTGTTAAGGCCTTGATGATCGTGGAAAGAGAAATACTTCCAAGTTTTCCATGACGGCGGAATCATGCTTCAGATTTTGAAGCCTTTGGAACTCGACGGTCAGCTTCTGGAGATTCGTCTCAGGATCCCGTTCATTTTTGATTAGCAGGTGGTTCTGACTTCGGTATCACGAGTTGACTGCAAACCACAGAAAATAAGAGGCACTTGAATTGACCTTCCGTCAGTGAATGCAATTTGAAGTGTTCGCCCTCATGACTGACAGTGCTGGAAAACAGCGGAAAATAGTCCGCCTAATTCTTTACCAGCGGCTGGACCCGATGAGTTGTTTCAATCTTTTTTCAAGGATGGATGCAAAGCTTTGATTTCAGAGTTAACAAAACTCCTCCGTATTATTTGGGATAGTGAGCACATTCCCAGGGAAAGGTGTCAATCGGTGATTGTGCCGATTTACAAGAAAAGTGACAGGTCCTCTTAAAAAACCACAGAGGAATCAGCTTGGTAAGTATCGCGTCCAAACTGTTCACCTGTCTTATTCCTCACCGATCATCCAGTGCCCACGAAAAGTATACGCGTGAGAATAAGCTGGATTCAGCCCCGGTAGGGGTTGTATCGACCACATCTTCACTCTTTGGCAAACCTAAGAGCACAGACACATCTTTCGTAGGCCCACAATCTGTGTCTTTCTTGATCTGAAAGCGGCGTTCGACTCAGTTCTGGCGCACAGTTCTCTGGCACTGCCTCTCACTGAAGGGCGTGCCAGAGAAGTTTATTTCTCTTTTCCAATACTTGTATGCGAACAGCCGAAGCCGAGTTCGTGCTTACGGCGATCTTTCCCTCGAGCTCACCCTCTTTTACCCTTCCTCCTCAAGTTTGTAGTTGAATTGATTCTTGAGGTAGCCCTATTCTCGTATGAGAATAGCGGCGTCGATCTTTGCTCAGGCAGTAAACTGTCTGACTTGGAATATGCGGACGATACTGTTCTTCTGAGTGAATATCCAGGTAAGTTGCAAGCTCTTTTAGATAGCCTTAAGAATAGTGTAGCAATGTTTGGGGTACGTTTTACACCTTCAAAGTGTAAAATGCTGCTGCAGGACTGGGTTGGCTCAACACCAAACCTTGTGTTGGCAGGGGGAACTCTAGCTGAAGTGGATAAATTTTGTTACCTGGGCAGTTACATCTCACCAGGCGGACAGATAACAGATGAAGTGTCATCGTGTATACAGAAGGCGTTTTGGTTTTTGCCAACCTCCGTCATCTGTGGCGTCGATATGACATCCGATTGTCTGTTAAGGGTAAAGTGTACACTGCGGTGGTTGGGTCCGTTCTTTTATATGGTTCAGAAACTTGCCCGTTGAGGGTAGAAGATAGACGAAGACTGTTGGAGTTCAAGCAACCGTGTCTGCGTATTTTCTTTCTTATTACATGCTCACGCATGAGTGCAGTAGAAGGGGCATTTACCCCATAGGCACGAAGGCCCACTACACTATTATGGATAATCGGCAGCCAGACCCTAAGACGAGGATCTACATAAGGTCCCAATAGGTCAGTTGTGGTAACGATCCCGACGACAGTGGATTACTGTCTACCACCGTAGCATTGCCCAAGTATGGTGGGAACACCGTATCAGCAATACTGAGGTTTGGCATAAGGTGCTGGGAACTAGAGGTCAGTCTCTTGATCAAGTGTTGAATTGAAACAGATTAAGGTGGTTGGGACATGTATTAAGCGTGTTCACGGATAGACTTCCTCGGCGTACGCTGTTCTCTGAGGCACTTGATGATTGGAGGGTAGGTCGAGGTGGTCAGTCCATGACATGGCAAAAAGGTATAAAAACCTTGACCAGTGGACTTGGCCGAGTAGGAAGTGTTAGACTTCCAGGTTGGGGTCCACGTGATTTGCCTACCAGGTGGTTGGAGACATTAAGTGATATGACCAGGTGTCGCGTCCAGTGGCATAGTTGCATTCGGACTCTCTCCTTGTCCTCTTCATTTCAGCTTGTTACTTTGACTTTTTTAATCTTTATTACTACACTTATATTATTCTCTTTCTTTACTGGACGATGCTGGAAGGTAGCAACCGAAACCAGAGTACAGAAGTGCGCGGTTAATGGCTGAGTAAACTGAACCTGAAACTTGTCAGCTTCGATCAGTGGTAACGGGTATTTAACAGTGAGGATTTTTCTCAGAAGGTTTCCGACAAACAGTTGACTGTGTCGTCGAATGTGAGATCACGAGGATTTTGTGGTAGAATTGTATAAGTGCATCGCTCATATTCTTTGATACCAAAAGTGCGTAGCAAAAGTTGTGTCTTCTATGAATCATCAGCCTTGACGAAATAGGCTCGAGATTTACCACGAATTGAAGGCCACTCCTGAATCTGGATCATACATGATTCCACAAATGTCGGCAGCAGCCGCTTCCGCTGATGTGGATTGATTGTTGTAGATTTTGAATTGTGGGGCTGCAAACTGAGCTATCGTACCATCAATTACATAATTTTTAATTAGGCTGCTTTGAATTGTGGATGTTTCAGGATTGACTGTAATTCTTCGGCAGAATTCGAAATTGTAAATTCAAAAGTTTTCCCCTCCTCCAACTTGTTATGTCAACGCGCAAACCTCTGGATTATCCCCGGTCAGTGATATCTCCATCGTTCTCTCCCAGTGGAAAAGTAACCGTGAATGGTACGCTAAAACTGTCATCATTTTAACCAAACATGAACGCCTTATATACGATGAGGCAAGGAATACATGGACACATGAATTTGTCATTGACTACCCAGCGTAGTGCACGGATGTGATTGGTTAAGTCGGATAACAATATGTCTTAAGTCTGATTGAGTGACGGGTTAGAGTGAAGCGTAGATATCCGGTTGTCTGTCAGTGGTTGATGTGAACAGTGACGTCACGTCAGTGACGCGTCAAGACTGCACTGCTATGCGGGATATGCTGGCCTTGCCATTGGTTGGTATTCACAAAGCACCCTGTCCGTTGGTCGGAAGAATGCGGACTGCAGCCTCGCTGGTAACGTGTTTTAAGGGAAATTTCCGACTCTCTGAAAATACTGTTCTCCTGTAATTTCCCCCGGGCCTTCTGAAGCAAAACTTCAAAGCCTTTGGCCGCACACTGGTGATCATAAGTCGCTTTTCGTCCCTCTCCCTTGATTTTCTTTTGAATGAACTAGTCATACAACATATTGAATCTTGCGTGGCTCTAGTTCATATGGTTTTACAGGATACAACGCATCCATTAAACTCTGAATTATCTCTCTATTATTCTCTTTCTTTCATCAGATCAGAATTCTAATACCTTTCTTCCAGAATTCACCTGTACGAAAACTCTCTGGTGCCCTATCTGGCGCGGATACTGACCAACAAAGACAACGGTAAAATGGATTTACTTTCTAAGTTTGGTTATTTTTTTCTTCTTTTTCGCTGTTATATGTTTTTAGCGCCCATGTTGTATATTCCGTTTATTTCTACCTCAGTTTTGTCAGAGCTTTTTCGACTGAAATGAAGGCAGGCCGCTTGCAGAATACTGTCATACAAACACAGGCACAAATACAAAGTTTTTGCTACACACTGCAACATGGAAATCTCAAACGTTACAAATTCCTCAGTGGTTCGCCAAAACTTTTCACTATTCAGATTTTCCTATCAAGAAAGTGCCAAACAAAAGTCTCCGCTGGCCAATCATCAAAAGCCACTGATGTGATAAAATAAAAACATACACAATACCGCCGCATACCATATCTATCCTTCCTGTTTCGAAGACCGGCTGGTAACTTTGACCACTCCGAGTTGTCCACGACAAGTTGGCTTCTCCCGATGTAGTGTTATCTGCCTCAGTCGTTTGGCCATCCTTTTCAATTTCCTCCTCTTCACCTTCTATGTCTCGTTCAGTGCTTCTGTCTTTTTCCTCATAGTCTACCTCTGATTTTCTCAAATAAAACCTATTCCTTCTTATGGGACGACCTCCTGAGAGTATTAGGTATAACTTTTGTTGCTCGCGATAGCACCTCCTTTTTCGTCCAGGAGTTTACTATCAGTTTCATTGGTTGAATCAGGACTGTATCACCCAGCTTTTGTGGATTCAGTGGTTTGCTGCCCTTATAGTAAAATCTTTTTTCAAATGTTCGCAAGCAAATCACTGTTGTTTTTTGAATGTGCTGCAAACTGGTAACGCAAAATGTATCTGTTTGGCTCTCTGTGAAGAATTCCTAACCCTTCATTCCTAGTTTGTATTCCTTCATGTATCTTACCACTTTCACCACAACGAGACTGTTCTTTGCATGGTTTGACGACCTGTGTGCTTACATGACCCAAAGAACAATACCGGTAGAGGTCAGACGAAATTCAGTGCCTCTGGACAAGAAACTGGGCAACCTCGGGTTCTAACCCCCATTGCACCGGAGGTGACGCTCCTCCAAGTGAACACGGAGAGAAACAGTTTTATACTGAAATTACCTTCAACAGATGAACGTGGGAGAAGAATAGCCCCGGGAATTTTCCCGAGGATGGAGGATTCATTTTACTTCATTGAGCAGCTACTTTCTGTCCGAAATGAACAGCCCCAAGTTCAATGGATGCTGCTGCTTAAAGGCAATATTTGTTCCACTGAGTGCATGTAGCTAATCACTAGATCCGAGAAAGGAATCGATACTCAAGCACAAAGGAACACAAGAAACGATACGAACCACAACCAGGTCTCATATAATACGCCAGAATACGTTATTTTGTGGTTGCTTTGTTCAGGTTCCATTTCTGAGTTAAAGGCGCACTGCGTTGCTAGTCAAGCTGTTGATTCAAAGGCTTCGATAAGAATTCCCGAAGAAAAATTATCTGTGTGATGCGGGTGGTTGCGAACTATGATACACCAAATAATCTCCAGCTCTTCCTCAGAAACACTTCTTATCTCCTTGCTTCCCATTGTAAGGTCAGCTAAACCTTACGACGTTGTTTCCTTGTCGCGCGCGTTTATTAGTACTTCTCACTGTGTGCTGACCGTCTGTTCGTCACCGTGACTCCCCGTACCACGTCATCACGATTACCTTCGATATGTTTCCCACAACCAATGAGGAGGAGAACGCTATCGATGGGGAGGGAGTTAAGAGCGTATATTGCGACAGCGGGCATGTTGCTTGCACGTGCAATTGTCAAATAGCCACCACACTTGTCAGTAGGCGTATGGTTAAACAATTATTGGATATACAAAAGGAATGAAGTTGATTCTCCACACCATGTTTTTCATCCACTTTCTTCGTTCCACCGCTGGATGCCCAGTTCTATCCATACGTTTATCGTTTTCCGTCATGCTTGTTCTAGCTACGTGATGTCGCTATCGCCCTACAAGGCTATCCATATAATTATTGCCTTTAAGCTTGCAAATTATTCTGGTATACCACAGATGCCCTCGACAATGGAAAAGTGCCTTGCATTGGTAAAGACGTGATTAACTTAGCAGTCTGACAATGGCTGTGTGGTACCACCGCGAACAGCTGCATGCGAGAGCCAGTGACGCTAGAATGAATATTTCACTTAACAACGGTGATTTTTCTGATGCGCAGCAGAAAATACGGAACCATAGAATTTGGATGATTTGGATGTACACTTTTCCATCAACGTTCACTTCCCCAATAAAAGTATATCGGACAACTGATCCGTTATATGTTTGGATGGGTTTTGGCAACGCATCTGTCGTATTATCTGTTGCAAGTAGTCCCATTCAGCTATAGAGGAGTTGGACGATGCGCCTTCAGTGGTCTCATTTGATTGGTCAGTAGGACGGGAAACCAACTTCACACTGGGTGATCCACGAAAACGAGGGTGAAAAAAGGGAGTGTCATTATCGTGACCCCCGTTCGCAATTCAAGAAAAGGGGAGAAAAAACGGATCTGTGCCCTTTTGTGCTGGCGTCCTTTTAAGAACGTGATCATTAAGCCATATGGGCATAAGGTGGTGGCTGCGGATGATCACTTTGAAGTAAGTTAGAGAAGTGTAGGCAGTGACAGGACAGAAACGAACATTTGCTTGCGTGAGAAGAGTAAATCAATACACTGCCAGCGTGACAGAGGACGCTGTTCCCCCGGATTTCTCTGAAAGCTAGCAACTGATTCACGCTCTAGTAGTACCCTAAGCGTTCTCAAAAACAGAAAGACGAGGTCTTTACCCGGACACCGGTGTCGGTTTGTGCTATCTGATCCAGCCTCACACAGGCTGACAACCAAATGTCAAGCCTTTTCATGTCACCTAAGTGCATTGATTCAACGTGCGACCAAATCACATCTCACATGGCTATCAGGCTTACCACCAGCACATACTTCGAAGTTCTTGACCATCACGACAACGTATTGATGACCTACTATTCTGAATGTGGAAATACATATTATTTAGGCCACGCCAATTGGGTTGTTCATAGCTGATGACTCATCTGAGGTTGTGTTCATACGGACTCAATCTGGTCACGATGTGGACTATGGATTGTGTAGGTACCTGTACATTTCCGACTTTTTTCATGATTCTCAAAGTCCCTTGGTGAAACACTCCGTTGTTGTACCGACGTTTTAATGTAAAGCAAACACACACACACACACACACCTTTTTGAACATCACCACCGCGCAATGAAAAAGACTGTCAATAAATCTTTCATTCTGGCACTGTCTCATCTTCTGATTTGGAGTGTCTTGGAACTATATCACCCAGAACTAACTGTGAGAAACAAAACATTTTAGAAGCTTCCACGGCGTCGCCTGGCACTCGTCTCAATACCATCCTGATCCGTTTAACGAACGTTTATCAGACCGAACTAAATTGAAGATATTGGCGGACATTGGCTCTCTGGCGCTCACACTCTAATCACAAGAACAGCGGATAGCTGTAAGTTTGTGTCATACCTTTCGTTTCATTTTAATTTCTAATGTACATACCCTTTTGGCCTTTTATCTCAACACACTCCTCCGCCTATCTTAGTTTGCTAGTGTCATTTTAGATAGTGCTGACATTACCTTAGTGTACCATATAGACTGAGTAGTACCCTACAATTGTAACATGATAGGAACATATGCGGCTAAGGCTTCTCTTGGTGTAAGTCAGAGGATGTTGATCGTAATCATCGAGAGAATCCATATCAAGAATAAGCAGATGCAACAGGTTTTAATTGTCAAAACTGAATGCTTTTGAGTTGCGAATTTACCGTTCTCAGAAGCGGCAGAAATACCGTGGAATGTGTCTTCAGATTTACTGCGGGTTTTTGGAAGGCATACGCTTAAAGTATGCACACTGAAAGGCGCTGTCATCCGAGCTGGTGGGATAGCCTAATCACTTCTTTTTGAAGAGTCTATTGTATGTCTTTATGTAGAGGTCGTGGCTTGTGACTCAAGCATAGTGTCCATTTCGCCTAGCAGTATTGATGAGGCCCGTATGAGAGAGGCCCTTCGCCTCTACGGTGGACAACTTAGGATTGAATGAGATGACCCGACTGCAGCTAGTCTCACTAAACTATCCACTTAGCAAAATCATATCAAAGTAGTACTTTTTGAAACACTTTTGCGAATATTTTTGAACGTTTTAGAAATTATCCGAATGGAGCAACTCACTTATTTCTTGTTTTTCGTTTTTGACGCACTCATCGGAGTTGTTATGTGACTGGAGACTCTCAAATCATAATTTCGTTGACTTACACTGAAAATCTGTTGGTCAGTCAGTTGATTGTCCACTCTGAACGATAATATGGAACATTTCTCACCTGCTTTGTCTTTGTTTTGATAGTTGCTGACCATAAATATAGGGCGAGACAGCCCCATGACTGAGAACTTGTAAACCAAAATGACGTTTCCGTGGTTAAACGTTTGCTCTAACGCAATTATATTGAAAATAGGGGCAGAAAAAATATACACACTGAATTGAAAGATGAGCAGAAAACTACACGGGAATCTTCTCGAGCATGTATGTAAGGATGACTGAATCTGTCTAGAGCTAAACCAAAAAGCCAGTGAAATTTTCGAATACAGATAATGGCCCGCGGTACAACGGGGCGAAAATAGTGGATATCTGAACGGGACTGTCGAGCATAATGGAAAGTTTTTAAGTCATCTTAAAGTAGGTCAGTTTAAGTTAAAAGGTCTCATTACCGCAGCCTTTTCAGCCAAATGTATGCAATCGCCCAAGCAGCACAAGTGCTCCCCTGACGGCCACCTGACAGTGCAACGTTAGGTGACCGACTACGAAACAAAAAAGGAACATATAATGGACTGTCAGTGAACAGCCGCAAAACTGAAACCGAAGCAGCGAAATCGATGAGAATTCTCACACATTTCAGCTGTTTCAGACTTAGATTTCACAGTTATTATGATTTTAACTCTCCTAGAATACGTAGTTCAAGTGTTTAGAAGACTTTCGAACGCGGCTAATGAACGTGTCTTGTATTCGGTCTCAGCGAAATACCAACGTAATCCCCTATATCGGATGAACAGAGAAGACGCAAGTCAGTTGACTGATGCAAAGGTGTATTGTATACATTGTGGCACCGAAACTGTACCAATACGGGAAGTACACCGAACGGAAATGCACGCAACGGCTTAGCAGAAAGCAAACCGCGAACGCGTACAATAAACGAACGACCGGAAGTGAAAGTGATTCAAAACGAGGTCGACGGAAACCTCGGAAAAGTCAGCCCAGTAAAACGTACGCAACCGAACAAAACGATGAGGTCGATATCAAACGTCGGAAAAGATCGTGGAGAAAAAGGGTCCAAAATGGTGTCCAGAAAACGATCATTTTCTCAGAACGATCGAGATCACTGCAATTATTTACTGAGACTACTGGGGTTTTTCTGGGTCCACATTATGTATTGTAGGCGAGGGCTTTCTGTGATTTCTTTACGCAGGTCCGCCATGTCAACGCACTTTGAGAAGGAGGAGGGCATCTTTGAATCTAGGCCATTCCCTATTGAATTGGGTGAGATATCGACATTGTACGGGTCTTGTTGTCCTAATTTGCCGGTAAACCTTAGCGAAGCATGTGAGGCAATACCACGACTGCGTATGGATGTCTGCTAGTTACCAGATCGCACGGGCGGCAGTCAGCAATAGGCATGGTTGTAAACGGGTGGAAAAGGAGATAAGCATTCTGCGGGATATATTACGCCCAAGAGATACGATGATCAGGTGATTCTGGAATTGAAGCAGGTACCAAGGTCTGCAGTTTAAGGGGTGCTTAAGGTGGAGGTTAACATGAGAAAATGGTGAATAGAAAAGAGTAATTTTAAAAACAGTCCAGTTTCTGTCTTGTTTTTTCAAACAGAGGGGTGATCAAGACCAAAATGAGCCAAGCCTGACCAAAATGTTGAGTGTCTGCTTTTGGCAGCTGCTGGGGATGGTCTGTTTTTCCCACGTTGACACAAAACATTCAAGAGTTTGGCCAGGCGAGGTGTTGAGTGAACCAATTTTCATTGGGGTCTAAAGTGAATCGAGACAGAGCGGAATTTTGAACGATTTTCTGGCTAGGGATTGTGGTAAACGTATGTTCGGCATGTTCATGGGATAGTGGTGCTTTTTTGGACAAATTGCCTTGCCGTCCTACATGATCAAGCAAAAACCACGGTTTTAGGGGGATTTCTTCCACGAATTTGAACAGTGATAGGATAACCAGTAAGTGGTTGTCGGCTTGGTAAGGATTTTATCAATACGGAGTAATCCTGGAAGTAATCAATAATAGGTTCTGTAAGTTAGGCCAAAGCAGATGGCCTGGGAGAGGAAAAGTGAGAGGAGAGTTGATATTTTCGATTTTCTACATAAATATAGTTTCTTGTCCTTTTAAAATATGCATACTGTTCCAGTCAGTGTTGAGCCAGGGTGGTCAGAAAATCTTGGGGATGCATTGGTCTTTGCAGGTGGCGTCAGCCTGCAGGTCGAGAGGTACGTATGGGGTTCGCGGACCTTCACAGAATTAAGGGGGTGGTCGGAATGTGTAGATGGGAGGCTCGGCACGTCATAACCCCTCATGGACGCAAGAGATAGAACAAATGACGTATATGATGAACAGAAAGTTGGCATTGTTTTGGGGTTCCTCCATACGCAAGGTCAGGCTCAGGTTGAAAGGCCGAGGCACCCATTTCTTCCACATTCAGCTTCTAGCAAGAGGTATTCTCGGTACGAGATGTTCACATAGTACGCCCTTCTTCAGATGAGTGGTTGAGTCCGTCTGGGAACGTTCCATAGCTCCTCCGCCCGCCATGTTTTCACACGTACGCGCATAGTGCTGGAAATTTCTGGGAGTGGGGTGTTCTCCCCATGTTCGAGAGTAGTCATTGTTTAATTACCTTGGCCTTCGAGGACGATGAAATCCTTCAATTGTGTTTATTTGCAGAATTATTAATAATGCCCAATTTCACTAGACTCTAAGGTTTTGGAATGCAATTTTAACGGGCTTTCTTCATTGTGTTTTTGTTTATATCTGATAGCATGTCAAGCAACTGGAAAGAGATTTCACGTACTGTTGGTACATATACTAGGTATATTGGACTGGGTGTGTAACGACCGAATTTCACCGTCTTTTGGCGCTCGTTGGAACTTTCGGCTTATCACCCTTTCCGTACGTCATCCTCGGGATCTTGTCAGTACCTGGTATCCGGAGCACTGAAGGTATACCGTGCAATGTGTGCAGTGAGTGGTATCATCAGTGTTGCCCCATCTGAACCAAGAAAAATTGTGAGCTACCCAGGAAACATGAATCCTTGAAATTGATATGTTTGCGCTGTACTGATTTTTCAAGAAAATATTCTCATGTAATTAAATTGATGGTTCGTTTTGGAAGCTTGGAGCATGTTTGGACGCACGAAAGGTGCTACGTGTGATAAAAAGGACAGAATAATGAAAATAAATTGAGCAAATGAATGCACGCCATTGGGGGTTGGGGTGAGAGTTTCAAATAGAAAGTTAATGGAAGCAGCTTCATTGCCCTGCAAGTATCAGCTTCAAGGTTGGGTAATGAAACCTGCCGGAATAGAGCAATGATGTCTGAAATGACAAGATGATGCGTAAATCAGCTAAATAGACGTTTGGATCAACTGGGAGGAAGGGTAGGATCAAGAAGCTTTCGGTTTTCTTTAAAAATTAAAAGAATCTGACGTAGCGAAAATACGCTGCTTGGTCAGAGTAAAATAAGAATAGAAAAATAGAACAGAATTACGAAACGAACATCCAAAGGGATGTAAGAAGATAGGTCAGCGAAAATAGTAGGACGATTTGTTTGTTGGAAAGTTCCAGCTGACTGGGAGAGCTATGTATAACACGGACAAATTGTGAAAAAACGCGAGAGCGAAAAGCAGCAAACTAAAGACAATTAAACATCAAGCGAGAATATGAGTTCAAAACAAGTGGAATTTTATGTCTCAGCGAAGAATTGGTGCTAATTATTGGACTAACCAGCTGTGACCGGAAAGAGCAGGTTGTAGGTACCTGTACATTTCCGACTTTTTCCATGATTTTCAATGTCCCTTGATGCGGCACTCCTTTGTTGTACCGACGTTTTAATGTAAAACACACACACCTTTTGGTCGTCACCACCGCGCAATACAAAAAGGCTGTAAATAAGTCTTTCATTCTGACACGGTCTCATCTTCTGATTTGGAGTGTCTTGGAATTATATCGGTCGGAACTAACCGTGTGAAACGAAACATTTTAGAAGCTTCAACGGCGTCTCTTGGCACTTCGCTCGATACCATCCTGTTCTGTCCAACGGATGGCTGTCAGACCGAACTGAACTGAAGACATTGGCGGATATTGGCTCTTCGACGCTCATTTCCTGACCACAAGAACACTGAACAACTGTGAGTTTGTGTCTCACCTTTTGTTTCATTTTAATTCCTAATGTACATACCCTTTTAGCCTTTTTATCACCGCACGCTCCTCCGCCCATCTTAGTTTGCTAGTGTCGTCTTAGATATTGTTGACATTCATTTAGTGTACCATATAGACAGAGTAGTACGCTACAAAATTGGTGAGCCCAGGTTGTTTTTCCATCCTTTGACACTGGCTTGATTCTTTCGGTCCAAGTTCCACACCATTCACCATGTCTGACAGCAAATCTATTGACATCCACGCGGTGGCTCTGAAACTGCCCGTTTTTGCCCCGACCAACCCTCGAGTGTGGTTTCGACAAATAGAAGCCGTATTTGCCACTCGACGTATAACCAGCGAGCGCGTGAAGTACTCTCACGTTGTCCAAGCGCTTCCCTTTGACATCGCTAATGACGTGGAAGATCTCCTCGATCCCATTCCACCAGAAGCTCCTTACACGAAGGTTAAGGATGCAGTCATTCAGCGTACCGGAAAATCAGCCGGAAAAATGCTCCGTGAACTGTTCACGTCGGTGGAGCTCGGAGACCAAACTCCGTCCCAGCTTATGCGCCACATGCGGTCGCTACTGGCTGGACGGCAAATGGACGACGCCATTTTCAGGGAGATATGGGTTGATAAACTACCTCTCCCGATGCAGCAGGTCCTGTCAATGCTGGAACCCACTACTCCATTTGACAAAGTTGCACAACACGCCGACAGAATAATGGAATGCTACCCACCTGGTAGACCTTGCGTTCACATGACATCACCCACCGAAACCACTCCGACACACGAATCCCCTATGGCATTACCAGCATCTTCCCCAGATCGCCGTGGTAACGTTTCTCGCAGTCCTGATTCCCCATCCCATCACTCGCATATCGATAAGGACATTACGGACCTAAAAGAAACCGTTCGCATGTTGTGCAATCAGGTCAGTGCAATATGCAACGCATTTACTACTCATCGATCTGTGTCCACCGAAGTACCTCATTGATCCACGATTACAAACCTGGTGTTGGTACCATCGCACATTCGGCTCCAAGGCACGCCGCTGTGATCCTCCATGTTCACTCCGCACTTCCACCCCACAGTCAAACGACCAGGCCAGCCAGTAACGGCGACGACTTCGGCTGGCCCTCCACATGAAAGTCGCCTATTTTATATCGTTGACCGATCCAGTGGTCTTCGATTCATCATTGATACCGGCGCCGAGATCAGTGTAATCCCCCCACCCAAACATCACAGCCTCAAACCATCTCACTTCACTCTGCAAGCAGCAAACACAACAACTATTGCGACATTCGGCCAACGGTCCATCACTCTTGATTTAGGCCTCCGACGCTCTTTTCAATGGGTTTTCATCCAGGCAGATGTTCAGACTCCCCTTATTGGCGCGAATTTCCTCTCGCACTTTGGCCTAACAGTGGACCTCAAAAATCGCAAGCTGGTAGACACCACAACCAAGCTTTGTGCAGTTGGCATAGGTAAATGCACCAACTCTCTCGGTATTCGGCTGGCGATCCCGCAATCGCCGTTTGCTGACATTTCGAAGGAGTTTCCATCCCTCACTAAACCGTGTCAGTTCACCGACCCAGTCTCTCATGCTGTGCGTCACCAGATCGCTACAAAAGGCCAACCTGTCCACTTTCAACCACGACGACTCAACGCCGACAAACTCCGTATTGCACGCCTTGAATTCGAACATATGATGAATCTTGGCATCATTCGACCGTCTTCAAGCCCATGGGCCTCGCCTTTGCACATGGTTCCAAAATCATCTGGGGATTGGAGACCCTGTGGAGACTACCGCGCTCTCAACAACGTCACCGTCCCCAACAGGTACCCGATCCCACACATTCATGATTTTTCACAGAATCTCTCCGGGAAGACAATCTTTTCCAGGGTTGACCTCGTAAAGGCATATCACCAAATCCCCGTGGCCGAAGAAGACATTCCCAAGACAGCCATCACCACCCCTTTTGGCCTGTTCGAGTTCATTCGCATGCCATTTGGATTGGGAAACGCTGCCCAGACGTTCCAACTGTTCGTCGATGAAGTGCTTCGAGGTCTACCCTTCGCGTTTGGCTACATTGACGACATCTTAATTGCCAGCGCCTCTCCATCGGAGCATGCCAGCCACCTGTATCAACTCTTTCAACGTTTCCAACAATACGGACTTCAGCTGAACCCTAGTAAATGCGTGTTCCGTGTCCCGTCCCTCGACTTTCTCGGGCACCATATCGATCAAAAAGGTTTGACACCCCTCCCAGATAAGGTGCGCAGCATCCTGTCATTTCCTGCACCTCAAACGATCACACAGTTACGACGTTTCTTTGGAATTTTGAACTACTACCGTCGCTTCATTCCCCATTGTGCGACCATCGTTTCACCTTTAACCGATCTTCTCAAGTCCAACGTCAAGACGACCGATTTCACTCCCGAGGCCGAGACAGCTTTTGCAGAAGCCAAAAAAGCTCTCGCGGATGCCACCATGCTGCACCATCCACATTCGGATCCAAATACTGAGGTAATCCTGACGACTGATGCATCAAATAGTGCAGTCGGTGCAGTGCTTCACCAAATAGTGGACAACCAATTACAGCCCTTAGTGTTCTTCTCGCAAAAACTCCAGGCGGCACAGACAAAATACAGCACGTTTTCTCGTGAACTCTTGGCCATTCACTTGTCCATCCGTCATTTCCGTCACCTTTTGGAAGGACGACAATTTCGTGTGCACACTGACCACAAACCCCTGACACACGCACTTCATGCCAAGCCTGACAGACATTCACCCAGAGATATCCGCTATTTGGATTATATTTCTCAGTTCACAACAGACATCCGCTACGTGCGTGGAGTTGATAATGTTGTGGCTGATGCTTTATCCAGACCTGACATCAACACGATGCAGACAAAATTCGATCTTACGGAACTGGCAAACCTCCAGCGCGATGATCCATCCTTGCTCGAACTGCGCACATCCTCCACACTCCAGCTCAAGGATTCTCCCCTACCTTCAGCCGATGGCACAGTCCTATGTGACTGGTCTACAGGTAACCCTCGTCCTATTGTTCCAACTTCCTACATGAAGATCGTTTTCGATCATTTTCATTCTCGTTCCCATCCCGGTATCCGTGCATCTCGCAAACTCATTTCTGCCAGATTTGTTTGGCCCAGTATGAATTCTGACATTTCATTATGGACTAAACAGTGTTTACAATGTCAGAAAAACAAAGTCCACCGCCACACTTTTTCTCCTCCCAGTACGTTCACCGTTCCCGACGTCCGTTTCACACATATTCACGTCGATCTCGTTGGTCCACTACCACCATCAAATGGACATACCCACTTATTAACCGTTGTTGATCGTTTCACACGCTGGCCGGTGGCAGTACCCATTTCCGACACCTAGGCAGAAAATATTGCGAAAGTACTATTCCAACACTGGATTGCTACATTTGGTGTACCGTCTACCGTCACCACAGACGGTGGCAGCCAATTCCAATCGACTTTGTTTCGTGAGTTCACCAAACTGCTTGGCCGTAAACACATCACAACAACTGCATACCATCCTTCGTCCAATGGCATGGTAGAGCGCCCACACCGTCAACTCAAAGCAGCACTGATATCACAGCCAAACCCCAGTTGTTGGAGCGACAGCCGGCCACTAGTTCTCTTGGGTCTGCGGTCATCATTCAAAGACGACCTCCACGGCACGTCGGCTGAACTCGTTCTCGGTACCGCCATATGCCTTTCAGGTGAGTATGTTCAACCCAGCACTGATGCCAGTCCTAACCCATCCCAATTTGTCCAACAACTCAAAGACCGTATGTCACATCTTCGTCCAATACACACTCGCTCGTCATCTACACACGTTTTTGTACATAATGATCTATATACGTCACCTTTCGTTTTTATTCGTAACGACGCTGTTCGTAAACCACTCACACCACCGCATGACGGTCCATTTAAGGTGCTTAGTAGCACTGAAAAATATTTCGTGGTTCAGAAAGCCAATAAGCCAGACACTGTTTTCGTTGACAGATTGAAACCTGCTTATTTTGATACACCTCCATCACCAGCAACACCAACACCATCACCATCCACAGACACACCACCAATAATTCCTGTTGATGATCCACCACCCACCAGACACTACACTACACCCGCCAGCACCACCACAGCAAAAACCTTCCCTGGTAACCCGCCGTTCCGGCAGAAACGTTCGACATCCTGCCAGATTTCAAAACTTTGTTAGTTGACGTTTTCTTTCGCTAACCGTTTCCTCTTTCTATTTTTCTATCGAGCGTTTATTTTGTACAACAAACGGTCTGGCGGGGGAGTTGTGTAGGTAAATGTACATTTCCGACTTTTTCCATGATTTTCAATGTCCCTTGATGCGGCACTCCTTTGTTGTACCGACGTTTTAATGTAAAACACACACACCTTTTGGTCGTCACCACCGCGCAATACAAAAAGGCTGTAAATAAGTCTTTCATTCTGACACGGTCTCATCTTCTGATTTGGAGTGTCTTGGAATTATATCGGTCGGAACTAACCGTGTGAAACGAAACATTTTAGAAGCTTCAACGGCGTCTCTTGGCACTTCGCTCGATACCATCCTGTTCTGTCCAACGGATGGCTGTCAGACCGAACTGAACTGAAGACATTGGCGGATATTGGCTCTTCGACGCTCATTTCCTGACCACAAGAACACTGAACAACTGTGAGTTTGTGTCTCACCTTTTGTTTCATTTTAATTCCTAATGTACATACCCTTTTGGCCTTTTTATCACCGCACGCTCCTCCGCCCATCTTAGTTTGCTAGTGTCGTCTTAGATATTGTTGACATTCATTTAGTGTACCATATAGACAGAGTAGTACGCTACTATGTAAAGGTGTATAAACTGTTTCCATTTTGACATATGAATCACGCACTAAATAATTTTTAATGGGTGGATTGCTGTGCATTAACGGAGACGAATACGTGAACATAACGACAGCTAATGCGAAGAATATACAAGGGCCGGTAGCAGAAATAAATGATGGAATTGGGTATGAGTAGATCGATTGATTGTCCTTTTTGGTAGGTAGTTAAAGTATTAGCGGCGAAAGGAATGAAAGAAAAACCAGATTAGGTGTACCTGGGATAAGTATGCAGGCGGAAGACGGAGCTTTGCAAAATGGAGACAGTGTGATCAGGGGCTCTGTGTTGGTGAACGGTTGAAGGGGATTAATGAGCGGATAAACTCCAAGTAATTCATTGGATGAGAGGAAACTCCGGGCTATTCATCCCGGGTCTTGATATCAGATGGAGAGCGGAAACTGATGTCGTCAATGAGTGTCGCAGTGGGTGGTGGAATAGTAAAATCGAAGGGTCTTGACAGTGCTTATTGACATGCTTCGAGAGTGTCTCACGAGGATCGTCCGATAAAAGATTGAGACCGTGTTGTGATCGATACTTGCACTCGAAAACGGGTGATATCGCAGCAAACGTAGTAAACGATCCTACTCGAACTAAGCGCACCGAAGACACGGGTTAAACTGGGATGCAAATCGAAATTTTGCCCTGTGCAATCGTTAGGTATAAGCATTCGAGTATGTAATGAATAAACACAAAGAAATGTCATTAACAGTCATCACAAACAAATAAAGAAAGTTTATAAAATATGTTAGCAGGGCTTCCAGTAGTGGTCACGCCCATAGGTACTAAGGTGAACGAATAACAGGTGAATAGGGGTGAACAATGCAGTAAGATGACAAAACAAAGTCAGGGAAGCTGGGATACTGAAGGGACCCGTACAGAAAGTGGGGATTTAGATGTGATCAGAAGGGTAATGATCGTCACCAAAGGAGTTTCTAGAAAAAGAAGGCGACCGCTGCTGCGTAACTGCGCTGAATCGATGATAAGAGAAGCATTTATCAGAAGAAAAGTTGACCAAGAATGGGTTATGAACATCTTGAGTACCAAGGGGCTTCCTGCTAGCCATGAGTACACAAAATTTCATGTCGGGGCTTTGGAATAAAATGAAAGCACAGAGCCCGCGGCCCTTGCTTATCCTCTTTAGAAGCAAGTACGGATTTATCGGTAGGCCGAGCACCAAATTTTTAGAAACAAAAAGTCTTCACCTTTACGCTTCAATATTTGGCCTCGCTTTGAGCCCGTACACCACCCGGTGATAAATTTCGTCGGGTTTTCAGGTCATATCACTCAACCCCTGGTCTCGGATTCTCATATTTTGGATGATCTTTGATAAGTACCTTAGAAACTATTTCATCGTTTTATTGCACAATGTTGCTTAATGTATTCTGGTAAATTTATACCATCATCAGCGGTCTGCCTGCTCCGTCACGGGTTGCTCTGCTCAACGTTCCGGATTGAGAATTCACCAATAATTTTTTGCATAAGCCCCGTACACTCTGCACCTGCCGCAATAAATAGCAACGTTCATCTTAAACATTTTTATGGTTGGCCGATTTTTAGTTCCTTTTCATCTCCACTGCGTAAATCCGAAACCGATTCGCACTTGCCGTGTATATCGCTCAGTTTGACTCCGCTCAAACTCCATCCTTCTTTGATGTACTGTCGCTGAAAAGCGGGACTCTGTGTCAAAATTTGTGAACGATCAATGGTCTCAAGTATTTTGTTCACTCTGATCATGCGCCTACACGTACATCTCGACCACCGTTAAGAAGTATTTCATCACTACTACCATTATCGTTACTGTTTTCATTGTTATTACTATTATTATGCCAAAGCCACTTGAGAACCTGAGAAAAATCAGCACGTGAGTCGGAGAACCTGTAAATGGTTGTCCTTCCTTATATTGGTGATTCTAAAGGCGATATGAAGAAGACAAAGCCGAATGTAAAAGTGGGCTTGGAAAGAATGGTCCACAGGGAGGGCACACACAGTTGGAGCTGCAATAGCCGCAAATATATTCTCGTCTGAGGAATTCAAAATTGGAACAATAAAGAAACCGTCAACTGGAGTCGAGAAACTTAGGGCGTGCACCCATAAAAACATGTGGGGTTCTTGTAAAAGAATAAAGTCTGAATACACGAAGTCCTACCAGGGTGATCCGCAGAAAGTCAGATCCGGAGTGACAACGGACGGCGTACGGGTTTTAGAATGGGCTTGTTTCTATGCATGCAATAAATGATTGTACCGCCAATTTGTGACCAAATGCAAATGGTTGGTGTTTTATTTTTGATTCTCTCATTTGCTACTCGGGCTGCAAGATTTTGGGCTCGAGCCATAAATGATGGTAGGGCCAGGCTCACCCATCAAGATCGGCCGCGGCACGCTTAAGCAGAATTGGGGAAATTCTAGGTGGCAGACAGAAGTAAACTGTGATGACACTGCTTGACCGAACGGGGAGTGGCAAGTGCGAATTACACTGCAATGGCAGAATTTCAGTCTGTTGTTTCGGTACCACAGCTCATTTTGGGCAGAGCTGCTTGAAGCGTGTGTGGGAATTAATTTTGGAGGCTGCACATGACGTCGTTCAGTACCAAAAATCAATTAAACTGTTCATTGAAACCGTTGTAAGGATACTGTGCCGGGTCGTAATATTGTGACTAAGGTAGCGGGTGGTATTTGGGGTCAAAATATAACATCGGTCAGAATGAGTGTAATTTCTTTCCGTGACCGTCCCTCATGGTACGTGATCTGGTCCAGTCAATCCGCTGGTTAAATCCAGGCGCCATCAAGCAGTAATGCCTAGTGGACCGATAGTTACGCAAGTAACCAGCAAGATCTGAAAAAATCGAAGGTGTGGGAGTCTGTCGGACTTTCTAGATGGGGCTATTGTGGAATTTTTAATAGAAAACCGAGATTACGAATTTTTGGCCTGGGGGTTCAGTAGACAGAGATGAAGGATGGATGGGCGGAGACATTCATTACATCGCATAAAGTTGTGGGACAACTCACTGATGGGGAACTTGGGGAGGTTATTTACAGCCACCCAAGCAGCACAATACCCAGCGCTGTCTGGCGAAAGTTGGGCTGAAAAGACTCCTCAAATAAGCTTTGAAGGCTTGCACAGAAGTCCGTGAAATTTCATAAAGAATATAGCAATCAGAGTAGTACAGTAATTAAAAGTATATATCACATCATCATAATCATCGTACAGCGGTAAACTGCAGGGCGAGCCTCAATGACCACCGCCTTTCTCACCATGTTACATTTTAAATCAGAAAGTATGAATATACAAGATGAACGAGGAATGGATCGACACGGGTGAGAAAAGGGAAGAGCCCTCTAGAAGCCAAAGCACGGAATACACCGCCCAACTGTACAAAGGCATATCGATCAGTCACTCTGATTCGACTGAAAGAAGATGACAAAACGATCTCCACTGTTCGCAGTTCGCTGTCAGATGCTCCAGTGTCTCCAGCCACCTGGTAGACGGATCTTTTGGACCCCAACCACGAAGACGTGAAGCACCTACTTTTCCTAAGTCTGCTGAACATTTTCTCATTCCTGGCTGTCACGTCATCTTTTGACCTCCACGTGGTCTCTTCCACTCCTGAGGAGGAACGGAGAATAGGACACAGTATGGTAGACGTGTGTTTGACATACGTAACACGTGCTCCAACGACGGAGTCTATTAATCTGGATATGCTGTGACAAAACGTTCTCCGAATTAATACCCAGTACTCGCTTCCTGACTTCGTCGTTGCTCACTAGGCTGTTCCACCCAATCTCAACCATCCCAGGCAGCACAAAGGGACACTCGACCGTCACCGGGGTGTCCCCTAGGGGACGGTTGCAGGAAATCAGTGCAATGCCCCCAAAACCAACTGAAATCTATATAAAACCGGAGAATCCGTCCAAATGCAAAATATTTCGAACGAGAGTCTCTGTTAAGCCACATTTCCGAATATTTAGTAGCCTGATCCCCATTGGCTTCAGATACAAAAATCTCTAGAACAGTGAATGCATGAGAATTCCGAACCTAATATTCTATGTTAAAAAGCCGTAATAAGAAAGCAAATTTGACATTTACTGTCCATTTTATAGCGTATTATAAATTTAGATGTCCTGTTTGTTTTATTGCATTCCTATCATGGCGGCCAATTTCTGGCGGCAGTTGTTCGTTGTCGCCTCTGAGGCTGCACTGCTAGACATTGCGCTGTGTTTAGTCGGTTTCTAACGTTCTTCGGACGGTAAATCCCATTTATTTTTACTTGTCTCTTCATCCGTAGATGAAAAAGATGAACCCAAAATTGTGTGGCTGTCCCAGAACTACAGTATGGAGGGGCAAGAAGCTGATCTCAGTTCGCAGGGTTATTGGGGGCGATTTCAACTCGTCCCTCATTTGGGATGATGGTGTAAAGAGTTAGCTGATATGAAGTTCGTTACAAGTTCCCAGATCCCAAGTCACAACTCATTCCATTATACCGGCCACATCAACCCCTATTCGAAACACTCGGAGGCACTTTGTACAGTACGTGCATGTTTAGAATAGATTGTCACCTTTCCTACATTTAGGAAGACGGAAACAGTAACGAAGGTAAAAAATGCAACAAACCGAGTTTCGGAACACGTTACCTATGGAAAAACTTTGGTGGGTATGTCGAACTTCGGATGTTACGTTCATTGATTGCAGCTATGATGAATGATCTTACCACTCGGGTTGTGGAACTTCAGAAAACAATGAAGAACTTCAAGTCCAGACTGTGCAGATTTGAACATGTTGCCGGGGCATAGGTGCAGTTCATGCATTGCGCTATTCCCGTGCGAAACGCATGGGAGTTCAAGAGGTTGAATGGAAAATTGGAAGATGAAACTTCCTACGAACAAATGGTAACTTATATTGTTCACAACTTTCTGACTAGCAGTTGCTTTTCCTTGTTGCAAAGGGGAAAGCGTACAGTTCGGGATTGTGTACGTCAGATAATGCGTACACTGATCTCCGATTGCTTTTTGCACAAACTGAACTGGTGCGGTGTCCAAGGGCTTCAATCATTTGCCAATACAAGAGTCTGTAGAATAACTGTCGGTGAGTATGCCGTTCCGTGTTATCCTATCCTGTATTTGTAGACGCAGTAACGAGGCACAATTTTCCCGGAGTTACAACACCTTTTATAAACGAAAAGATCCAACGCTGGATTCAAAGGTGCAGACCGACTGAGGTTACTAGCTCCTATTCACCTTTTCAGGACGCGGCCCTCCAAACCGACAGTGTTGAGGTCAGTTTTGGCTTGGTCATCTTTTATATATTATGTATTGCTGAACCCTCTCATAAGCCGATTTCTAAAGTTGACAATTATAACAACATTTCCTACTGCACCGATTCAACAAGTATCTCACTTTCTCTGTTCCAGGTACTGTAAAAAACATCAAATGACCCATGGATGGATGATGATTGTTCGCTGGCAAGCCTAGTGTACAAATATTTACAAATAGCGAAATATATAACTATCCCCCGTGAAACTTGTATTTTATTTGAACTCCGGGGATTGATTCCGCTAAATATTGTATGCGGAATTATGGTTAAGCTTATTGTAAGATGGTCGTGCTTATGCGCTTGCGCTGAACTTCGGCCGTCCCGTAGATTACCAGTATACTATTTAGTATGTACGTATTCCGGTGTTGTAGTTTGTGTTACAAACTTAATGGTGCCAGGGGATCCGTTCCGATAAGCTTCCGTGGCCGTCACCTGAGTGTCCTCTGACCGTCACCTGAGTGCTACTTTTTGTTTCAAAGGGGACACTCAGGTGACGGTCGTGCTGCTTGGGATACTGCGCAAACATCGGCGATCAAAACCTTAAGATGACAAATGTCTTACTCATGCAGGCCCTAAGTCTAGCAACCACAAAACAAAACTTGACTTACCGCGGCAGAGTATACACGGCCTTTCAACTTCAGTGAAATATCGGGTCGGCGCCACAAGTGCTTCAGTTCAGCGTACGCCGCTCGAGTTTCGGATGTCCGCGTGCTCACCTCTACTACTGTGCCCCCATCCGTCGTCAAGCTGCTGCCGAGGTAGGTGAAGTGGTCGACAACTGCCCGCACCTCCTCATAGAGCATCAAGCTCGGAAAAGTTACCATCCAGTCTTGTAACATCAACTTGCATTTCGAAGGTGCAAAGCGCATGCCGAATGGAGCTACAGCTCTTGAGAGTCTACCTAGTGCACGTCGAGCATGTTCCGTGGGTTCGAACTGTCGAACAACGTCGTTGGTGTAATCCAGATCACGTAGCTGATCACTATTCCCTAGTTCGACCCCCGCATCCCGAAGATTTCGCAGCACACTCTCCATTACCTCATCGATAACGGAGTCGAACAGGAATAGAGATGTGGAATATCCTTATCCAACACAGCTCATCGTTTCGAACCCACAGGGCGGTTCATCGTGAGCTCTTACGCGGCCAGAAGTATGATCACAGTAGGTTCACGAACTTCTTGGGCATACCTTTTCGGTGAAGACCACTGAAAAGCGCTGTTCGATCAACTCAATCGAAGGTGCCTTTCAAGTCTAAGAAAACCATAATTGTCGGTCGGCGATGCGTGTGACTCTTTTCAAGTAGTCGGCGAAGAGTGAAAATCTGGTCGATGCATCCTCGACCTGGGTGGAATCCAGCCTACTGTTCGCGAGTGTTTCTATTGCCAGCCGGTGTGAGGTGATGCAGCAAAATCGGGGCCACTACTCCGGTGGATATTGGAACTAAGCTAGTCCCACGATAGTTACTACAGTCACTGTGTATTCCCTTCTTGAAGATGGGAACAATCAACGACTCACTCAATATTAACGGAATAAGCTACTTGATCAAAAAGTCACGGAGGAAGGTCGTAAGTGATTTTATCAAGGTATTTTCACACTGCTCGAGGCGGACTGGGGGAAGTCCTTCGGGACCGACTGCTTCTCACGCTTTCGTAATCGAATACGTGACTCCAATTCCACCTCCAATTACGGCCCAATTGATACCACCCAAGGGGTCGCAGCTGTTGACACAGGGGTAATTACACTAGCGTGCGGCCAGCTAAACTGTTTCTTGAAATATTCGGCCCAACGGTCAAGCCTTTATTGGTTGCTATGGCTGGGTTCTCCATTTGTATTGCAAATCGTTTCACTGACAGCAGCTCGCCGTCTATCAGTGGGCGACTAGGCCTGAACAGTCCTTGACTGTCACCTGAAGCAGCTGCTATTTCCAGTCCTTCGACCATCTTGACCCAACAATTTTTGCGATCATTCTTAAGGCTTTGCGTAACTTGCCTTTGTAGATGTCTCCGCGTCTTATTCGTCTCCTTACTTTTCGAGAGCTGACGCTTTTGCTCCATTATACTCAACTACTCCTGCGAATTTCCGTGACTTTGATGGACAACAGATCTAGGACCACAGGCGGAACCTGCTGCAACGTGCATCGCCTGTTTGATATGAGCCCGATGCTCATCTACATCACTGCTCATATGCCAACTTCGGCTAATAACAGGTGCAAACTTCAGGATCACACATACGTTGCACGGCTAACCGGGTTTGCGGTTTGCGACGATGACCATGGAGCTGGAGAGATAATCACAATAAAACCTAATGCATGGTCCGACTCTATGTACGTGGACCAGTAAGATCTACAGTCCTGAACAGAACTGCGCCACCGGTAGCTTACGATGATATGGTCGATCTGGCTTATTTCCTGTGGAGTTAAAGCGCCATGTCGCTGTGCGACGCCAGCTGTGTCGAAAATTCGTACAAGACAATACCAATCCATTGTCTGCACAAAACTGGAGAAGCATATCCCCGTTATCTGTACGCCGAGCGGGTAAAGCACAATAACCACCTAAACAAGCTTCTGATACACTAAGTTTGCCAACGTGTGCATTAAAGTCACCAGATAGCGCTACAATGCCAGGACCTTTGCTGCTGCGAACGAGAGTGGCGAGTTCATCATAGAACTTATCTTTCTGCACATCTGAGCAGCAGTCCTTTGGGGCGTATTCTGAGATCACAAACAAACTGCGAGTAACGGCACTATCCTTTCGAAAGCCGACTGGCACCTGGAGCCTCACGGCACATCAGTGGCTACTGACCGGGACCCAGTCTAAAAGGGTAGCCTCAGCCTTGTCAGTCAAAGCCATTCCTACACTACGTTGACCCACAGCTCTAGCTGCTTCCTCTCCCGAAGTGCGCAGAAAACACCTCGACCAGACACCATGAGTAGTCAGTTGAACCACACTACTCGAAACCTGGATACGCGTTTCACCTACACAGCAGACACCAATCTTCAGAGAGTTCATTGTGAGGGCTGGACAAGCCTGGTGAGAGTACGAACGTTGAAGGAGCCGAGATTCAGAGGCTGACGAGGCTTGATAAAATGTGAGTTAGCAGAGGGAGGATTATTCCCGACAGTATTTGACAATGGACTGTCGCCGATATTGACCGTGTTGTCCATGGGAGGCTTATGGGTGGATAGACGGGGCAAAGGAGGGTGATTGGGGACAGAAGACAAAGGTTGAATAAAAGGGAGGGAACCGTGAGCAGTAACCTACTCATCACTATCCACCCCTTCGGAGCAATAGGCAGCGCGGTCCTGATTATCCTGCGCGACGACCGATGTAGCATTGAATTCTTTGTATTTGTGCGGTTCATGAGAGATTTTGGACGGGTACTGCTAGAGTTTCCAGCTGAAAAGCGGGAGAACGATTAGGCTCCTCATCCAGGGCCTTTAGTTCTAACAAGAACCTATCTGCAAGGCAGAGGGATGGCTTGGTGGCAGCCCATTTGCCTGGATCTTTTATTCTTCCACTGACTTTGCCGTCTGAGTTGCCAGCTCTAATCGACTCCTTACCTAGAGGACTAGGAGACTGGACTTTGCCTGGCCTCTACCCACTGACCTGTCAGTCGTGATTGCATCTTCGGTCTAAAGAAGCCATCCTGTATAGCTCTTTGGGTCATAGAGGCACACAAGCCATCATTCCACGTCAGGATGCAGTCTCGTCGTGACGGCAGTGCTGCTTTAACCTCTGTGTCCGAGGCATCATTCACTACGGAAATAGGCACCAAAGAGTCAGGGAGAGTTAGAAGTGCCCTGTTGGCAGTTGCGACTTGTGTCGTTTCGTGAGGCACGAACTTCCGCTTACCTCGGTGCAACAGGCCGGTGGTGGTCTACATCATTTCCGCACAGTGACGAATAAACTGGCTGCAGAAATTCACCAAGCAGGCAAACTGAAGTGACTGTCTAAAAGGTAGGGGGTCGGGATAATCGCGAGCAGCGAAAATTTGTCCGGCAGTAGGCGGATACCCGAGGCTGAGACAGTGTCCTACGAAGGGGATATCAGATCGATCTAATTTGCATTTCCGTATGCGAACTCTGGCGCCATGCAGGTTAGGGAGTTCGAAAAGTGCCCGTATGCGTGCCTAGTGACCGTACTCTGGATACCTAGCCACAAAAATTCCATCCAGTTTTGAGTAGACATTTTCTGAACCAAGGGTTGCCTCGTATATGAACCGTTGAAAGGTCCGGGCTGCATTGCTGAGTCCAGACAGCATACGCAGAAACCGGAACAGCCCAAAAGTCGTGATGACGACAGTTTCAGGGATATCGGCCTCGACTACGAGGATCTGGTAGTAAGCATGAACTAAATCTATACGGCCGACGATGGGGCAACCTGATAAAGACGAAGTAAGGCCCTGTCTACGGGGAATCGAAAAACTGTCAAGGCCGATGACTTTGCAAGTGCTCTGTAATCGCCACACGGTCACCAATCACAGCTAAATTAGGGATCATATGAAAACGGGAAGCCAAATGGCTACCAGAGGGGCTTATTATACCGAGTTCTAGCCTGTGTTCGAATTCGGCCCTTGCAGTGCGGAACTTGTTTTGTGCTAACCGACGTGGCCTACTGAAGACTGGGGGTCCCTCAGTATCGACACGGTGGGCGATATTGGTGGTCATTGCTGGGAGAGGCCCGGTCTGCCAAAACATGGCCGGGTAGGCGGCGATGGGTTCGCCGTAAGGCTGATGTGCCTGTGGTTGAACGTTGTGCGCTACTCCAGGTCGCGTTGCATGCTGTTATTGGTATAGGTTTCATTCAGCTATCCTAGAAAATATTAAAAATTGCAGCTTCTTAGGGCATTTCACTAACCCGGAGGAATTCAGAGAAGTTTTTACTCAGCGGTAAACTCTAACCTGGCTTCAGTTTGCCGTTACTGATCCGCCTCACTCACAGCGTCTTTCCGATACTTCAAAATGCCACCTGCAGTTAAAAAGACTTCCAATAATACTTCATCCACTCATACTCCGGTTACTGGGGAAAGTGGGCTTATTCAAACTCCCATGGCCTTAAAACAACACCCGGTTGACCTCTGCGACTTTGTGAGCTTGGCGACGGAAAGAACAGCTGTGTCAGACCAAAGGATCTCAGAAATAAAGTTTCAGCTTCTAAAGTTGGAAGGTACGGTGTCCAAACTCGCCCCCCTACTGAGCATCACCGAGCGCGTCGAACATTCTACCTTACAAAACCTAACAGCGGCTGCCCAAGTAGCACATAGCCCAACCTTGTTGGGCACTGCCCATCGGAGCTTTCGGGTGGCGCCCGATGATTCAAGGTCATCCAGACATGAAAATCAGATTTTCCAGTTTTTGGGGTTTTTCATCATTTATGCTCGGTTTCGTGCCATTTCTAGCAAGAATTTGTATCCACATTTAGGCGTTGTATTTTCAGAGCTGTTGGCTACGACACTCCACCGTGAATTCGTAATTTGTTACCACGAAATGTTAACATAAGCCTCTTCCAATAACTTTCGGTTCAGACCTACCTAAACTTGTCTCTAGCGACCCTGTCTATAAAGCATATACTGATTCTCGGCTGGATCACGTTATTAAGGTATCTACCTGTACCTCGCTCTAAGTTGTTACCTCCCCTGCCATATGGGTTATTCAGTGCTTGGTTTAGCTTTTCTATGGTAAAGCTTAGTCTAGATACCCAGAAAAATCCAATAGTTTTTTCTGACACCCGAAATCCCACGAGACACTTGCTGAAGCTATCACTGGTACTTCGGCAAACTTTGAAATCCGAGCCCTCCAGCCCTTGATCATTCTCCTAACTTACAGTTGCACGTCAAGTGCGGCAAACTTGATGGGCCTGAGCTACTATATTTACTGATGGAATGACTTGGTAATCTGTCTACATACTTCTCTTTCTGAAGAGTAGCAGCCCAATAAAACCTCTACACGGGTCAGATATGACCTCCACCCCCCCCCCCCCTATAAACACGGCTGCCTCTGTTTTAGACTCAAAAAACGTCTGAGTCTGTATTTAAACGTTACCGTCCTCCTGGGCCAAAACGAACCATTCGGGCCTCCGGGGTGAGAAGAAACACGAACGCCGACATGACGGCAGCTGTCAATACATGTTCTGTATCACTGGCTGATATACACAGCGGGATCAAAAATAAAATCAATGATTTGGAACAGAAGGTAAACGACCTATATGATAAATGGAAATCGACTGAGTGTGCTTTATGGAAGGTTTCCCTACTGACAATCATGGCTGAACCAGTAGATCAAGCTGACCCCAAAATCTTATCCAAAGCCGGTCGTTATATAGATGCAATCGCCTCGGAAACTCTCAGGAGGATAAAGAATGCCAACGATGCTATAGTGGTAAAAGTCCCGGACAAACTACCAACACAGTCTGTTAAAGCCACAGTAGTGAACGTAGACAACGTGGCTGATCACATGTGTCATTGTACTAGGCTGCGAAAATGGTCGCTACGATACCCATGTCCTCGGCCGTTTCAGTTTTCCAGCCGATTAACAGTCGAGAGTTCATTAGTAACTATCAAAGAATTATTGATGTTACGTAGTTTAAAAACATCAAAATACACACCGATAAATCTCCCCTATAAAGAGGGATATTCCGCATGCAGAAAGGCAAGCCAGCTCCCTCCACTGGCCCTGATATAACGAGGCCCGTAGATGCTTCACCGCACACCTCCATGAACAGGACTTCAGCCAGAACACATACTACCCCTGTGGCCCCTTCGGCATCAGTGGACCTCCGCCAGTCTAGTCTCCAGGATCCCACGCAAGTTTCGTGCAATTTATCCGAGAGTGCGGCACAGTCTTCTTCCAAAAATCTGAAAAGGCCATCACAAAACATTCTTGCAAAACCCACCAGGCAAAGGTTAACTGTGGCGAAAACCCCGGGCAACTAGTCTGTAGTGTAAAACGCATCGGCATTGCCATCGGTGCACATGACGCCAACAGAGACCGTAGAATTAGACATATCGCCAAAAGTATCACCAATCCAACCACCAGGAAAACCTCGGCACCCTGCCTCTCCAACTACCACATCCGCTAGAATAAATAGCAAAAACCAACCTCATCAAACCAGCAACCCCACATCTTCGGGGTCTTCCACAAATCAACCCAGCAGTTTGCCATCCCCGTTCAGTCACAAGACCACTGATTCACCAGTGGCATCCTTTTTACAGCCTAGTACATCCACCTGGAGGCCTCATGATATGACTGCGACAATACAGCCGCTGCATATACCTGGAACTATGGTGACCAAGCCCGGTAAGCACTGCTCAACAGGCATGCAACCAACTAACCGCCCTAGCCACTATCAAAAGCTACTGCCCCTCCCCCAAGTCAACTACCAGGTCACCAACCTGCTTCACTATCCTCCCTATTCAGGTGCCAGTTGTGGAGCTCAGGCGGGCATCCGGCCCTACAGCCACAACACAGGCACCTCACCTAAGCTCTTTCTGGCTAACAAGCCTGTAACCCTTATGAGCCTATAAGGCCCTTCCACGTTGGAGGCCCTATCGAATTCAATGACGTCAAACCAACCCCAGACAATGTATGGCGTGCCCCACCATTCCTTAGAACCCTCTCCAAAGGACAAATCCTCTAAATCGCTATGATGATAGCGCACCAAATAATGGCCATTGTTTCCTCGGGCACATTTCACCACCGTCTGTGTCCTACCTTTGACAATGCCACATTTCAAAGTCGCGGGTTGCCCATTCATTACCTCTAGCTTCGTGTGAAAACCTATATCCCAAACAGGGGCTGGTAACGGACTACATTGTTATGCCGTCTCGCATCCTTAACCCCCCCCCCTTGGACAAATGGAAATTTCATTAACCCAGAAGCTCCAGCTATCTCTCACTTCTCAAAAGGTTCATCTACATCGGACCCTAGCACCTCTTTTCACCATAGCGTCACCAGCCCTTCTTTTTCCCATAGCGAACCATAATACAATGCAGATTACAGACCGAACCCTCCAACTCTAGGTGCTGATTTGCCACCGACATATGGACCTCCTAGTCAGACCACGAATCTAGACTATTCCACACTACACGACCCACTTGACAAATCAAATTCTCAAAACTAAATACCAATAACAGTATCTTGTTGGTTATTTTTAATAGCCGAACCATCACAAACTAAATTCGGCCCTTGCCATATCTGGCCACTAGTTTTAATTATGATATAATCTTGATTACTGAAATTTGGTTAACCGATCACACTTCAAGGGACCAGATTTCTCTTGTAGGCTGCAGTGTCTTCAGACTAAATAAGAAACCTTGACGCGGCGGAGGTTGTTTGGCATCTGTCAAGCAGAACTTTGATAAAACAACGCCTCATCACCCTCTACTCGGCTCTATTCCCGATTCACTTTGGCCAACTGCCCACATTCCTGGCTCTCGACTTCGTGTTGGATGTGCTTACCGTCCACCAAGCAAAGATTTCTCCAAACTTCCACATCTAATTTATGCTTTTGAGCACCTATCCTTCCTGCCCCTCAAGCGTGAAGGTTATCGTTGGTGACTTTAACCTGCCTAGGATAGTTTGGCCATCTTCATCTGCACCCGCTAACCTTTTACCATTTTTACAGGTATTTCTGTAGGAGGGTGGGTACAGCATATCCTCTCTACTACGGGGAAAAACAGCATTTTATATCTCATTTCTACCCATGGCATCCCTCACATATCTTCCTCAATCTCTTAAAGTTTTCCCGGTAGTGATCACAATATGGTTAACTGCCGTATTCCCACTCACCCACAGCCTACCCTGAAATCACACAGCATCAAACCCTCTCCTCTCTATGACTGGAAAGTTCTCCCTACGACCATTTGATAAGCTAATTGGAGTGAGTTTACTTCTCTCTCGTGATCCTCAACACGACACTGATATTTTCTGGGCATAGGTCTCCAAATGCCTTGATAGGATTATTTACCCCCACCCCCCAGCAACGGAATAACGGGAAAACCTATATCATCTCTCTGCAAACAACGTATGCCAAACTTCGAAATATTCTTAAAAGTACACATGACTCTGCAATTCTTATTTGACTTTTTCGCCTCATTTCTACTATTCAAAGGCTTAGAGAAACAACACTGCGTAACCAGGAAATGAAGGTTCTGCGACGCCCAAATAGATCTCTTTGGCCGTCATCATTGTGCAGGACCAGAACCTCTAGTACTCATGAAGATATCCCGCACACTGCTTCAACGAATAATGTATCCGCCTCCACTCCCCTTCCTATTGTTGAGACCTTCAGTTCAATTTTTGCTTCATCTATGGCCCCTACTACTAATGTTGGCCCTCCGTCTCTTCCCCCAGTTGCCGCTTCAACTCTGTTCACAGTTGAATTTGACGCCTCGATGACCTCCCAATTGTTGACCTCTTTCAAGCCATCATCTTACCCAGAACCTGACGGTTAATCGCCCGCTGCAATAGTTCAATGCAGACCTGACTTACCCTGATTACTACTGAATCCATTCACCCCATCAATGAACCCTGGTGTGGTGCCGCCGAACTGGAAATGCTCAGTCACAATCCCACGCCACAAGAAAGGTGCCCTGCATGAGGTAACAAACTACCGTTCCATTACCACACACGTGTGCTCTCTTGGCTAATGGGAGAAATCGTAAAAGAACATATCTTGAAGCACCTCTTGCAGTTGGACATTAATAATCCTCGACAACACGGTGTCCTTCGGTCAAGATCTTGCGCGACCCGCCAACTTGATTTTTTGAATCCCATTACCGAGACGGCAGACAATGGAATGGCCCTTATAGTACCTTACTTGGATATGTCAAAGGCATTTGCCGCGTGCCACACCCACGTCTTCTGGCCAACATCCGATCCTTTGGCATCACCGACCCTTTGCTATCTTGGATCAATTCTTACCCGTCTAGCCGCTTTCAGGTTGCCTCAATAAATAAACACGATTCCAGGCCTAAGGCGGTCATAAGCGGTGTTATACCGGGTGGCTTCCCTGGCCCTCCGCTGTTCCTCATGTATATGAACAACACATTCCTCTCTGTGAGCCATGGCACCCCATTCCTTTTTGCTGATGACTTTAAGGTAGTCCACTTATTCAAGCCTGAATGCACCCCTCGGCTATCTTAAACATCTCTGAAGACATATCTGCACTCTATAGGTAATGCTCTACTTGGCAGATGATTTCTTCCGCTGACAAGTGTGAGGTACCTACATATAAATGCCAGCTACCTCCTGGATCTTTAGCCGCTAGTGGTTTAACCACAGCTAGCAAGCGAGTCTTTTGGGGCCTTGGCTCAAGCTATTCCTGCACGGTCAGTCTCAGAGAGTCAGTCTATTATTGCTGCCTCTTTGTATCGTTTCCCATTTATCCTCAGTTGGGAGCAGCCCAGACTACGCTCTTCTCTTTTTTCTCTATTTCCAGACCCCCATTAGTGCCTAACATTCTCTCGATGACTCCTAATACTCCGGAGACCACACCGGTCACTAACCTGACCGATGCATCTACCTGACCATCGGCTATTCGAAGGGTACCCGACCTATGCTCCCTTGGTTACTTTCCGGGATCCCCTGAAGCCTGGTCGCGGGCTACTTGATACCCACGGCCGTTTGGCCCTACCGAGAAAACTCACGTCAATCTCAACGGCGCTGGGCGTGCCCGGAACCACGCTTTGACCAACAGGCCGTCTTCAGCGATATGCGGGCGCAACTAGGCGGGCAGATTGCACCTAATGTCACCGGAAGTGGTCTTCAAGTTAGGTGTCCAGAGCATGGCCAGCCTCACCCACCAGCACCGGTTGAGAACCGAGAAACAACTACCCCTGCATCTTATTGCTGCCGCCCACTGCCTCCTCCAACGTTCCTGAACAAGGTTTACCATACACCCGGCCAGTTTCAAAACCAACATATGCACATAAACCCGCTCGGCTCAGAATTGTTCCCTACCATTTGCTAATACTGACATTTGTCTCCATCGACTTGTCTTTTACTTGTCTGAACTGGTCCTGTGATTGCCTTCATTCTACCTCGTCCAGTTACCGGATTCTGCACCCAAAAACATGAAATGGTTTCACTGTCCAGATATCTCTATTATGAACATCACAGTTCTTGATATGCTATTGAAGACACCATTCATCCAAGGGGCAATTTATATTTCACCACTCCACTTCTCTAAACAAAACCACCATTTAAAGATTTGTTTCTCACCTGCCAACAATACCACAAAACACGAAATGGTCCCCCTCCCAGCGCTTCATCTGAATGACACCAGCTCTCTGTTCAATTGCATCCTTCCCCTGCATCTCCTGTCGTTCAGTCCATTGCATTTCGTGACGGTTGCTTTGGCAATGAAGTATCCACAATCCAGGATATAAGTAGTTAGACTGCCCCCTCAGCTTTTCATGTCTGACTTTCTTCAGCATATCCAGCCATGCAACCACCCGCACCCCCTGAGTGCTCTTTATATTAACTACCTTTATACGACTGTATCAAACCACCACATGTCCACCTTCCGCATCCACTTTGTTAACAACTTTAGATGCTCCCATGTTGTTCACCAACGATCCCAGACATATCCATAATGGTATCACATTTCACTCATCTATGAACCACTGCCGCTGTTCCATCGAGATACCATGGTTGGCCACCTGCACCACTATCCATTGAGTTCTTTTTCCACACCTTTAGCTGGAAATCAACTACATATAATTTAGGCTGCCTTCAATCTGTTTGCCCCCCCCCCCGCTAAAATAGTCTCCGGTTGGACTTTCTTCAACATACCCAGTCACGTAAGTATCTGCGTTTTTGGAGATTCCGGTGAAGTACTACTTCTAGTTGACTCAGTCAGATCTCAAATATACATACCACTATTATGCCCACTTCGTTGTAAATTTGTATTCCTCATCTGTCAGTCTTGGAGTCACCTCCGATAAACCAATGGTGGAACACCATATCACCCACCTATTGCCTATTGCCATTTTTCCATCTGTCCCCCACGACTGGTCATCCATGCCAAAGACCATTGCGAATGCAATTTCTCTGAATCTTTGTTGGAAATGAACTACACCTGTGCCAAATTACTGACCTTCTGGTTGTTTCCTAAATGCTCCATGTCAGATGCTTACCATCACATCCCGTTAAGCGATCGTCCACCTGTTTTGAAAGTATCATTTATGCACCATCCCCATATGACCTCATAAGATCATCGTATATCAACCCCTCTGTCCATCCCGTTTTAAAATCGTGTTCACTAAATAACCTAAAACGAACCCTTTATTCGAATTCTATTTTACTCGCCTGTCGACTTTCGTCACTCTGCTCCGCCATCTTTCCAGGCTCGGGTATCTAAATACACATCTTTATGAGTGCGTCTTCCATAACCTCTTGATAAATAGTAAGTACTAATTCAGTGGTAAATCGGACTCTGTTTCATCTACGCAACTTCCTTCCTCAGCGGACACCACATATCCTTCGGCATTATATATCTGCTATTTTCCGGGTCATTTAGGCTGCTGGTTCAAGTGCGTGTTCGTCATTATCAAGAATTCTTCAATTTTTCTTCTGTACTTCTTCAAGGGTTCTTTGTCACTCTACTCACCCCTGCGGCTTTACATCGATGCTATCCGAAATACAGCAAGTTTTTCCTCATCCCTGCTTTACTTCACTACGTATCCTGACTTCGGAGCCCATTTTACTTACACGGGAGTTGTTGGTGTTATGCTTCACTTAGCTGTTGTGACATGAATGGGGGAATGATGAATGTCACGGTATAATGCCGTTTTCTGTCTGAAATGATAACTTCCTTTCACAGTATAATGTTCACCTGTTTTGCTTCTTCCCTCTGTTTTTTGTTTAGTGCTGCTAACTAATTCGACCTGATGAGTCTTTGATTGGTTCATCGGTTATATATAAATTTTTTAAGCCACAGTTTCGCCAGTCCCTTTCCACGTGCTGTGCGGTGCACTGCGCCGTTGAGAGTTGATTTGCTCACCTGCAGTGTATGCGGAATGGAGGAGCTGTCGATGGACTTGGGCAAGGATGTTTATTAAGTCCAGTGCACGACTTGTGGACGAGGGATGCACCTCCACTGCGCAGAGTTTCACAAGGAAAACTACCGTTGTTCATTGCACAGCCGAAACAAGTGGAAGCACCCTAAGGCCATTTTCGGGACCACGCCGTACTGACTGCCATTCTTTCTCTTGCTTTATCACACGTGCAGTAAACGTTTTTCATATGAGTACGCACCCAAGTGGTAGGACTCATCCGGTAAAAATTCAGTGGTTAAGGTCGAAAAGATGGGGAACACTATACCGGTATTTTAAGCGACCGAACTAAATTGGAGTTACTGACATGTTAGGTATTTTTCTCAATGAATATCTTTACATAAGGACAATTAGTAGAATATTTCACTCATACCGAGGATATTGATTGGAGCTGTCTACAACTTGGTATTTCAGGGCTTTTCAATTTATTAAACATTGGTTACCTATAGCCCGAGGACCAATGTAAATATAACCTATCAAATATCCACTTTTTCAATGGGCGATAACACCATTTTGTAGATACTTTCTCCTTTCCTAAACTCCTAGTCGAAGCGATACCGAAATTTGTAGACCTTACTTTACTGACACTAACAAAACGGGACAACCCGTAAAAAGGCGTATAACCATCAACTAAAACCTAACTTTCATAACCAAAATACACCACGTGGATTGGTTCCGCACCACTGGATTAATTGTTCAACTCGGCCCCTACGGCGTACACAGCAACCATCTTAGGAACTACTGTTGCTCATATTTTCCCTTTGGACCGATTGGACTCTACCTCAGGCGAAGTATTCACCTGATCTTCAAACTCAAATTTATTCGTGCGACCACTAAAACCTATACATTTTTGTGCTGCACATACCCAAATGAATATCCAAGGGACCTTTTTGCGACCTCACTTGTATCATGTGATCATGCAATCAAGCATGCTTCGGGTGTCTCAGAGGTAAACCATTATTATTATTATTATTATTATTATTATTATTATTATTATTATCATTATTAAGTAAATGGTATAGATCTTCCTGAATGACGGGGCTATATATATATATAACTTTCGTACAAATAGGTAAAAAGTTTGGGTGACATTTTGCACACTTTTGTTCTACTCCGTGCGTTCGTGAGCGGTTGGCCGCTATTGGTCTCGCTTACTGCTTGTTGGCAGATGAGTGTTTTCAGGGGTGTGTAGTTACGGTTGGTAGTAAAATTGCCTAATTGTCATGAATAATTATCGTTTAGACTGTATTGGTACTGTTTAGTCGTCTAATTATTGTATTGAGAGTATCAATTGCTTGGAACCTTTCATGCCTAATATAAAAGTAGAATTTTCCTGCAACGTTGTCAGCTTAAAGGTAACCACTGTTTCTTGGGAAGCAAATAGCAATTATAAAGTGGTTACCTGTTGAAACCCATTCTCTTTGTCGTTTTTCAACCCTATAGGAAACATTTTGTTGTGCCGAAAGAGGGGAAATGGCTCACGTATAGGAGGAGAAGGATGGAACTGGGCTCCGTGCAGTGTCCCATATGTCACGATGCCAGATTGTGGGAGCACAGAACTCAGTGTCTCAAAGAAAGAATCTGGAGTATGCTCTTATAATATATTGATTTATCTGAATTATTGAACAGCAGTTACAGGTGGCACTTCCAGTGCATTTCTTGATGCGGAGCCACGAATGCAGGAGGTACTAACAGAAGGAGTGCCGGGGGACCTAATAAGATGAGATACACTTGCAACTGCCTGTATCAAGCGAAAGGGTATCGTTTCTATAATGCTTTATTTTTGACCAAAGGAAGGTGTAAAACTGGGAAGAAGTATATCCATATACGTAAACGTGGACATAGTGCAACAACCACTGCCTGATATATCCGTCATCGCAAACTTGAGCATGAAGCAGCGGAGAGACATACTCTCCTGTGTGGGTAAGCTTGTGCCGGGTCTCCCATGTGATCCACGGACTGTTTCTCGTACGCCAGGTTCGTGTGATAAAATTCAGTTGAACAACGGAATACACATTCGGGTTGACTGACGGACGGAATTAATATGTGCCTAAGTAGCATGAACTTTGTTCCAAATTCTATCGATCTTCACCTAATTATAGATGAGCTGTTGTTGTTTCGGGCATCTTCCTTTCAGGTTTGGCCGATTTTGGCAAGGATAGTGTAGCCAATGTGTCTGCAAATCATGACTTGGATTTTGTTGTGGTGTGGTAAAACCATATCCAGCGTATGACTACTTGTGCCACTCAGTGAAAGAACTGGACCAAATACTACAAAATGGCCTATGCTATCGTAATTCTTCCGTAAAATTTTGCTTGAAGGTCGTTACCTATGATACTCCTGCCAGGGCCTTCGTTCGTCAATTCAAAAGCCCTGCTGGTTATTTCGGCTGTGTAGGCTACCGCACGAAAGAATGCAAAGTTTCGCGCCGGGAAGTATGGCAATCACCTTGTAGGCACCACCCAGCTCCTAGCCTTACCCATCGGTATTGTTACCATGTTCCCGTTGGATTACATGCATTTGATATGCCTAGGGATAAAACAGAAAGTACTTATTACCTGACAGAAAGGCTGTCATCTATCATCTTTCAGTCTGGATAGGCCGGGTGCGGGGGCACTTGGTGACCAAACTCTGAGGACCCACAGCGCTCTTACCTGTGACTTCCAACGCAAATGCCGTCACACGCGCGATATCGAATGCTAGAAGGCGACGGGATTTCGCCAGTTCCTTCTTTACCTTAGTCCTTCGTGCTTGCTTGAGTTATAACCCCATGATTTAAATGACCATACTTTACCTTTATTTGTTTCTGTATGCACCTTTTCGCATCCAGTTTTGCTTCGTAGTCAGGTTTGTAGAGGATAATTCGTGAGCCGTGGTTCACAGCAATTGGAGAGTCGATTCTAAACGCACCCGGTGGCCATGAACCAAAAGTAAGGGCGGGTACCGGCATTCGCTGCTTTCGGGTGCCTCACTGCCTGACTCGGTTCTGGTACACGAATTCGTGGAGATGTTCGACACAGGGAAATGTTTTTAAACTTAACTCCCCTAGAAAATTTCGGGGATGCTTTCGTTTTCGAAAGTAGACTATTACATGAATCGTCCATCTGCAGCACAGATGACACTGTGCCACAAAAGCTGGTTGGCCTGCTATTCAGTTCGCAGGAGGTATGGAGGATTATGAATCAACGGTTTTCAAAGGGCACCAACACAGTCAACGTCGGAAGACAGCTTTGGAGAGGCAGGCACCTTGATATCTCGTAAACCATGCGGACCTTTTGAAGTGCCGCCGTCTCCTTCACAGGTTTCGGGGGGAGCAGTTGGCATACCATCATAGGACCATTGTTTGATTCCTATAAAACCAGTGCGTTTAGTTAACCTGGCCCGATGCCGCACATCACGTCGACCCAAACTGCGGCGGGCAAATTTCGTACCACTGGAGTTCACCGGCATCCCTTGGGTAGCCATGATTATCAAATGTCATAAACATCCTATCATGTGGTAATGCTTTTGTTTTTGCGATAAATGAAGCGCCAGTGGAGAGGTCTGCAAAAGATTTGCTTAAAATTATCCGTGAGTGAATTTTACATTTATTCGTTTTTGAGTATAGTTACGATGTACGACAAACGGAACCGTTTGTGCAAGGTCGAACGTGCGCTGGACGGGCTAACTGTTGGATTGGTTGTCAGGCACGTATCAGCTATCCCGTCCAAGGCGCGAAGAGCTGAGACGGGGGAGGAACTTCGGCAACTCCACAAGGCTCTGAGCTCGCCCGATGTGCATGCCAACATGGTAAATGAATACATTTCAACTGAACTCTTTCAGGTGGCAAAGCTCAGGGGGTTCCCCGGTTACGATTTGGCCGAAACCGTGCGTAGCATGCTGCTCGCGTCCATCGGGGACGACGTTGCTCTTAACTGTTGTTGGCTAGGAAGCCCTCAAAGGGAGGCCGCTAAAGATCATAAGTCGATCGCAGCCGTTAAGGGTAAGTTGTCTAAATTTACTGTTATACCAAAAATAAGATGCTTCACAAGGAACGGAGTGGTTCTCCAACGAGCCAATGTCTGTCATTGACAGACATATAAAGCGCCGGTCCATGAACGCTCGGGATCGAGGCAAAGGAAAAAGGCTAATGTGGTGCGCTATTCTCCTATATATGCGGTCGCACAACAATTTTTTTTCTTATAAACTGCTTCGGTAAAAATTTTTGCTTTAACAGTTTACATTGGTTTATATGCTTACTTAGACATGGGATATAATACCGTCTTCGCCCTTGCAATTAAGCCGTTTATTGAGTGGAAATTTTTTTAAGTGACTGTTATTATGTTTGAATATATATATATATATATATATATATATATATATATATATATATATACAATGCACATGTTGTACATGTATTTAGATGAAATCAAGTGGGAAACTATTGTTCTTTGGATGTCTAAGATTTAAAACCCACAGCGCGGCTTTTTTACTTCAATTGCCAATGATATAACTAATATCAGCATTCCCATGCCTTAATTTTCCAGATCCCGTGAACAGCACGGAGGAGAACCAGGAACAACCTCGCGAAGGATGGATTGACGAAAAATCGATCAGGAAAATTTTCGTGAATAAATCCAACAAATTTTTTATTGACTTTATCTATTCTTTTAGTAAAGCGGCCATTTTGTTCGCATTGAGTGGTAACTTTGTGTTTAAGCTGGAAGGGAAAGGGAGTACTCCAATGATATATTAGGCGGTTGAGCGAAGTTGGAGTTATTGGAGAGAAGGAAATAATCATCTTCCGCAATTTTTCGATGCATTGGGCATGCCCAACCCAAGCTCGATTGGGCGCAGATAGCTCCGCCCAAACATTTCAGTGGAGTTGCTCAACGTTGCAATGGTCTGGCCCAACTTTTGCCCAACCCTAGCCCAATAGGGCAAAAGTTGCGCAGTGCCGCTTGGGTGGCCGCTTTATCGACTCCGTTGCGTCCGAAGTTCTCCTAAGGGTGAAAAACTCCCATAATGCAGTCTTGTGTAATGTCCCGGGAAGAATCCCCCACTAGCATGTCAAACACACACCGTTGAATGCTTGTGGTATGGCCCGCCTTCCTTGTCAGATATCAAGGCTGCTTAAGCGCCTTCAGCGCTTCGTCTGTCCAATTCTTATTCAATTTGTAGATGATCTGTTTGCCAAAGAGTTCAATAAGATGCGTAACACTATAGCTTCAAATTCCCTCTATAAGGACAAAAATAGCCGAAGATGGAACCCACCTTCAAAGGGAAACTACTAGATCTCCCTCGACTTTCCACACGGGAGAGACGTCTGACAGTTCTGACCCTTCGACACTGACAGGAAACCACTCCACCGATTCTTCTCGAGTTCCACCGTTTTAACTTCAGACGCGCCCTCCGCTTCCATACAACAACCGGCTGCCTCTTCATCTACTCCCGCACCAAACTTTTAAATCTGATACCATCATTGTTGATCTAGACAATTCTGCCTTTCCTCCCATAATGCCACCCTGTAAAAGACGCCAACTGTTGCCTCGCTTTCCCACTTCATCGTCTGGTGGGTACATCCCCAGCTCCAATTCGCTCCCTGTTCCCTCCGGTGATAAACTACCCGCCGTCCAGAGGAATAGGTCTAACAGTCTTCCAACCGTCCTCACAAATCTCCCCTTCATTCAACTGTCTCCTCTTAAATCAGCTCGCCTCACATCACCGAATCCGGTTTCGACCTTAAAAGTATCCCTCGCTCCTATGCACTAGTCTTCCCTACAAATTCACCGCGTCCGCTGCCTGCCAGCACCAAAACACGGCCTCTACACGCCGTCCACCCAGCCTCACGTCGTACTCCTCATCTGACAACTATCTCTACTGCTCCCGATATTAACAGCTTCAGATTTGGTGTTCCACCCAACTTGCCTCACCCCTCCCATAACGCGTAGTCTAATCTACCACCCTACACCCCTATTCCTCACACATTTTCAACCCCACCCCCTGCATCCCTTTCAGTCAATACTCAGTTCCGACTGGCTGGTATTTCTCAACTGCTCCTAATCACCCCTGTCCGATATCGATCCGCCAAATCCCACAGGTTTTTCCGTTTGCTCCGACATTCTCCCCCCCCCCGTTGAAGCCCAGTTGCTCCACCCCTCAGCAGTCCCTCTCACTGCAACATTCACTCCAGCTTGGCTGGAAGCCACCTTAACTGGACCTCAACCAGTCTCAAAATCAACATATTCCCCTTCGACTCTGATCCCCACTCCTCCTAATGGCGATAGCCCGCCTCCTTCCAACTAACACAACCCCTGATGTGCCTATACCGGCCCCCCACAAATCGCATACATTTGGCCCTATTCGACTCGCATTCTATTCTTGGCAAAATCCCGCACCTAAAAACTTGTCCTCACAAATAGTTACGTCATTATCTTAATAGCGGAATTCTGGCTGTCAGAGAGCACTCCAAATGGTCATATATCTTTCGTATGGTACAGTCTTCCAAGGACAAACAGACCGAACCAGCGTGGTTAGTGGATGCCTAGTTTGGGTCAAGGAAATCTACACCATGACCTCTATTTTTCATACGGCTCTCGATTCTGTAGTGCTGACTATACAGCACACGATTACAGAGACTAACTACTTTGTTTATTTGAACAATTATTGGATTTGGCGGCGACACTTACTCCACCTGTGTACGTCGTCTGCAAGCCGTTGTGCTCCTCCAACATACACGTTGTCCCGCTCCAGCATTTTGAGTTCTGCTCTTCTGCGCAATGCCGAGCATATTCGCTAACGTGTCCCGAACTGAAGGATAGGGGCAATAGATTCTATGCGGGAGCAGGTCCAGACTTAACTTAGGAGAATCATAAAATTCTATTCCCGTTTCTCTCTGGATCACTATCAGCCTCCAAAGCACTGTTCTTCACATTGGCTGCGTGTATCGCCCGCCAAATTCCCCCGGTTCCTTATTTTTACTTCTTATTAGGTCTTTTGAGTACATCTCTTTCCTTCCTTCTGAAATCAAGCTTATTGCGGGTGACTTTTTCTCCCCCAAATTTGTTGGCCTACCCTCTCGGCTCCTCCTACTCTTAGGGACCTGATCACTAGTATTTATCTTGGTGGCCGGACAAAACACGTCCCCGAACCTACCAGAAACGAGAACATACTAGATCCGGTATTTACAAATAACACTCATCTGATCGAGGTATCATTAGCACAAAATTTCCCCGGCAGTGACCATAAAATGGTCACCTGCCTTCTGCAAATCATTGGCCCACCTAATCCCGCACACCCCTCCAACATTCCTATGCGAACACTGGGCTTATCTGGTCACGTTTATTCGCCAGAAAGACTGGGATGATTATTTTCTTACCCATGACCCTCAGTTTGCCAAGAATATTTTTCACTCCTTTATCGGCTGTCCGAACAGATTGCCTTATACTTCCTAAGCTGTAACTAAAAGGAGTTCCCCTGTCTCGCCACTCCACAAAGCGTATCGTAAACTTCTCAAGCAGCTACATGGTTCCATTGACTTTTCAATTTGTATTCGTTTAAACTATTTCTCCACAAATATTCAACTACAAAATAATACTCGACTTCATGACCAAGGAGCTAAGGCATCGAGTCAGCCAAATAAATCGCAACTCCCTTCTTTTTTTCGAGTGACTGTAAACTCCGATACTGGGGCCGACTTAAAACTCCTGATTCTGGATAACAACTCATTTATCACCTCACCACCTTACGCAAAAAAGGCTTTTAATGCATTCTTTGCTTCAGCCATGGCTCCAGCTGCTGTCGCTGTCCCTCGTCCACCTTTACCAGTTAATGACTCTGTTCTCTCTACGATACCCTTCGATGCCAGAAGTATTTCCAAGCTAATCTCCAGTAGCAAACCCTCCCCTCAGTTAGGCCTCGATGGCCCACCACCGGTTGCTCTTGTTAATGGCGGACCGGATCTCCTCTTTCGCCGCTTAACCCCTTCGCTCTTCCATTTAAGGGTAGCATCGTACCTGCTAACTGGAAGCGCTCGGTAATCAACTATATTCGTAGAAAGGGACCTTTACTTGAGGTTTTCAGTTATGGCCCTATTAACCGAGACCCCAGTTTATCCAAAAAATTAGAAAAAATGGTTAAAAATCACTTTATTAACTACTTATTGGGCCTCAGCCTTACAAATGACAACCAACGTGGATTCCTCTGTTCACGGTCTCGCGTAACTTGTCCGTATGATTTGCTGAATCTCGTCACCGACTCCGCTGCAGGTGGGAAATCTTCTGTTGTTCTTTATCTTGGTTTATCTAAGGCACTTATTCTGTACCCCACCCCCACCTTTTAACAAAGCTACGATCATTTGGCATTATCGTCCCTCCACTTTCTTAGTTCTTATCCTAATAATCTCATCCTTCACAGGTTGTCTTGATTACCGGGCCCACCTCTAGCTTTAGGCCTGTTGCTGGCGGTGTTATACAGTGGAGCGTATTTGGCCCCCCTCTTTTCCCCCGTATATAATTGATATGTTTCCGACAATACTTAATGACACGCCGTTTTTTTAGCGGACGACATTAAGATAGTCTACACTGTTTCGCCTGGCAACCTCAGTAATACTATCCCTAAAATCTCCCCTGACTTAGCCGCTCCTGATGAATGGTGCTGAACCTGGGCGACTAAATTCCCTGCCGATAACAGTACTTTTCTAACTTACAAATGCCAGGTACCTACTGGTACCTTAAGCATCGGCGGTTCACCTATCGACAGCCAGCCCTTAGTTGAAGATCTTAGCTTAAGTTATTCTTGCCTTTTCAACTTCCTCGAACATCCTGTTATCCAAAAGGAGACGGCTAAAAAGTGTCTTGGTCTTCTGTTCAGGTACTTTCAGCATAGAAAGAGCATTCTCTACATGTACAGCGTACTTGAGGTACATGTATGGATATCTTCCTTAGCCCTTGTCACATACTCGTATTGTTGAGACTTTACTCCTCATCTTATTGACCCTCGAACAAGTACAAAATGCATCAGTCACTACATTTGAAAATTTGTTTATATTTTGCCCACGTTAATTGGCATAATTTTGATTCTAACGTGGACTGCTTTGAAGGTAGTAGCAGACATTGACCTTTGCTAAACTGTGGTACACGTTGCTAGTTGTTGTGGCCTCATAGTTGAGGTTTGTACATATTTATGCTCGCTTAATCTGTCAATCTAGTACAGTAGAAAGTGCGGATCAATCTTGTTCTGTTTTTGGGATTCGTTTGAATTCGCTAAGCGTTACCCACGATCGGAATAACCGTGACAAAGCACATGCTAGGCCCCTTCTCTAATCTTTTCTCCAAATATTCTCTAGCATGCAAACTTCCGACAGGGTTATTATCGAATGTATTCAGAGAACATTCACAAAGCAGCTTATCGGTTGGTCTTCAAACTTAAACTATAGAAAACGATGAGTATCTCTCAAAATAGAACCACTGTGTCTTTGTCGAATAAAGCTGAACCTGGTATTTCTGTACAAACTATCAACTAGGCAATCCTGTTCACCCAACCAGCTATGCTTCTCCGCGATTACTGGATACTCACTCAGTAATAGACAGTAAACTATTACCACACCTTCTGCGAGGACTGTTCTATGCTCTAAATTTTTCTCTTCACGTACTCCAGAATCTGGAATGGACTTCTTTTGCACATCAGATCTTCTCAGTCAAAGTATGCACTCCTGTATGTTATTGACATATTCATTTCTGCCCCAACTGTTTTGGGCTTATTCGACTTTCACATGACCGAGAGTCAGTCTTGCGGGAAAGGCTTCGACTTTTAAGCGATTGAACTGCTTTCCTGCTTTACCTTACCTTCCAAAATAATTTCACCGCTTTTGAATTCGTAATGCTTCACTTGACCCCTTCTTCTTAGACTTCACCATCAACCTAATCAAAGGATGTCAGCGTCCACTAATTGTTTTTTTATGCCAACTTGCAGGATCCTGCCAATTCCACCATGAAATAAGACCTTCCAGATGCGTTTGTATTTTTGGAGAGGCCACCGTAGTACTCCCCACAGTTTGTCAGTATGCCTCATCCGACCCACGATTCATTACCCTCACTTCGTCGTATCACGTCTTCGGACCTGAAACCAACCTCAACAACGCTATAGGAACTGCATCAGTAACTATTTATACATATATAAATTACTGTCCTGTAATTATTAGCGCAAGCGTGGTAAGTAACCCAAAGCTCCTCGATATCTCTTTGCTTAGGTTTCCTCTTTTCCACACCAGGTGCATCCACTTATACCTCGAACACTACCCCTGCGATTTCGAACTGGGAAATCCGGTCTCGTTTCTCTCTCCTAGCATGGCCCGCCCACTGAACTCAACATCCAGTTATGACGTCAAAAATTCCGCCCCCACCCTATGCCCCAGCTAAACTTTTTCCATAATTCCATACAGAACTCAGAAATTTCTTCAGATGAATGAATATTCTAGGAGAAAAAACGACATAACCACGCAAATTTCTGGCTCTTACTTGGGCTTTTATTTGAATAGTTTCTTTTTCCATAGACCCAATTCGTCTTTGGGATCCGCTGAATCGACGAGCCCGTGATTCACTTTGGTCAACCTTCCCTTTAACCGTTGATCCTCAGCTGGCCTATACCCAGACTTCGTTCTTCCGTCTCACTTCCCTTGTCCAGTGGTCTTCAGTGCCGATCAACCACCTCGAGCACCATACTGATCACCTCCCTGGCTGGTGCACCTGGATAATAGTGCTGTGTGGCCGCCCATCACTCGCTGTTCCCGTTGGCCCTGTTGTCCAAGTTCCCACAACCTGGCTGATGGATCCTGAACCGTATACCCTTATCGGGGTGTCTCAGCCATCAATGAACACTCACGCCAATCCCAACGGTGCGGGGAGCGGTCAGATCCCCAGCTTTAGCCGGCGCACATCGGGCGTGCAGGCCGTCTGCAACGATATACGAGAGCAATAAGGCCGTTGGTTCGCACCTCCTGTGTTCACTTCACGAACTGTTTTCCAGGTTGGGTGTCCAGCGCACGGTTAGCCCCACCCACTAGCACCGGTTGCGGATTGCAAGCTCCAACTCTCCTCGCCCTACCAAACTCATCGCTGTCCATTGTGGATCGCATGCCCCTGCCATTCTCCCGCCACGATTCGCTCATCTATCCTTCCTGTCGGCACTCTTATCACTCCTTTTCCGTGTTGTTCTACCTCTGCATGCACACCTATCCATTCTGTTTTTGTTCCTATGGTCTTTCACAATCACCACCCTCACTGCACTACGTTACCCTCGTCCTATTCGTTCTACTCTGCGCGCACTTCGCACTTGTCGGCTCCTAATCCGTGTTCACCTGGTACCTCCATATATTTATAAAGCTCATTGATCACACGCCTCACCAGCCACCATTTTGCTGTAACCCTTTTTGTCCCTCCATCTTATCCCCCCTCCACCAGTACGCGCCAGACACATCCGTAACCATGGCTAATCACCATATAAGAACTCGCCGTTACGACCTTTGCATTTTTCACGACCATATTTGTTGTCTTATCACCACGACCATATTTTCCATGTCTGAATCCGAAATTCTTCTGTGGACCTCTATCTGAGGTGCATATATATATACACTGCACTATTATCCAGATGCACCAGCCAGGGAGGTGATCAGTATGGCGCCCGAGGTGGTTGACCGGCACTGAGGGCCATTGGACAAGGGAAATGGGATAGAGAAACGCAGTCTGAGTTTTGATGTTTACCGTAAAATATATCAAATAGAAGCACAGGCTCGTCGATTTAGCGGATCCTCAAGACAAATTGTGGCCTTGGACCTTGGGTGTATTCAACAGTGAGGGACTACGACCCAATCATACACCTCCCAAATTGCGCACCGGAAAACTTTTCTGTAAATTATTGGTTCAAGCCGACATTTCACTGCTGCGATATTGTTATTCCAAACTAGTTACAGCCCGTTATTCAAACTCTGTGGGTCTTTTGAATGACTGTTTGTTTGGTGAGATGCTGGGACAATTATGACTCGCTTGGACCTTGATAAAATTAATTTTGCTCAGTTGGCTGATGGTTGATCCTTGATTTGAATAGACTCTTGTGTGAACAGAGAATGGGACCTCGATGACGAGTCGGATGGTAAAAATCAGTCGGAAATAAGGTCAAGGGTCTTTCTTGGGGGATGTGTGTTACAACCACCGAAGTATCCTAGCAAACAGAATATAGGAAAAGGCTCGGTGGACTCGATTATTTTGTTGGAAGTGGCAATTTCTTCACTTTCTTCATTCTTTGTTTAACTGTGTCTATTCTCTATTTCTCTTCTAAGCCTTCGGACATTTGGTTTCGGTCGTTACAATACGTCGAATGCCATTCCATTCTTACGAGCAGCATGGGGAATTTCACAGCCAGGTATGATAAGCAAAGTTCCGATTTGTTGTTGTTCTATATTTAGATGCCACATTGATTACTTTGGCCTTCTCTTGCTTGATGGATCTGACTAATGAAACCTCGGTAATTCCGTGTTTGGAAGTGATGGAAATCAATTGTTCACTGCTTGTAAAAGCTGACGTTCCGGGCGATCGCACAACAAGAACGGGCACTGTCAGAAGACTTGGCGTGTTGATGGTGGCGTCGGAACGGCCTTAAAGTCAACAAGGCATGTGAGAATTAGAGCCCATCATTGTGTTGAGGGTAGATTTATTATCTTTCCCCCTGATAGGAGGCTCACGAAAGCAAGCATATAACAATCTCCTGGAAGTGTGACCTTCTGGCGGGAAAAACGGAAACTACTGGTGCTCCACAAGCTCAGGATGATGCGACAAAACGTATCAAAACGGATGATTATTTAAACTGTTGGGGGCAGCAAATATTTTCCACCCATGCCTTGGACAGCCAGAAGAATGCGGCTTTGGTTTTCAAGCAGTGAAGGTCAATCGGGGTCCGTATTATGGCAGTGCATAGCGACAGTGGAATACGGTAAGTAATATCGTAATAAGATGACGAAGAGTTCTTTTTGGAAGGGGAAGTGCATGCAAAACGGTCTGAGGAATCACATATTCATTGTAGCAGTAAATACTGACCGAGATAGAGCGAGACACCCAGAGGAAAATGGTAAATGTTACATTTATCATTTCCGGTTTTTGAGTGGATCATGGTGTATCAACAGGGAAAAGACTTTGCTGAATAGGTTAACGTGCGGTAAACAGGAGCGCGAAGTATATAGTGCTTTACAAGATTTAAAAGAAGCAGTAGAAAATCCTGATACAGATGACCATTTGAACTGAAAAAAGGGGGGATTTATCAATCAAAATATGCGTTAGCTGAACGAAAACGGAGGTAGTTTTCTGACAGTGAAGTCAACCGAGGTCTGTAATGCAACGATACAAGGCAGCTGTAGAAGAGGCAATAAACGCTGTGATAATGGTACTGGTGTGTTGTTTGCGGAAAAGGGAACACAAATGCATCCTGAAGCGGCTGGTTAATTATAAAGCTTAGAAGGGTAGGAAAACACTATGGGGGGTTGTAACAACCGGTTGTGAAAAATCATCCCAGAAACATTACATTTTCATGTTCACTTGACACCACTCCCTCATATACACAATTTGCGTGTTTTTTACACTATGTTTTGTGAAACAACCTTTGTTTGCTAGTGTCCAACGCGCTACTCTGACATATCCTGTTCTGGACCTGCTTGACGCAGGTGCTTGTCTCTCACAGGCAGCAACCTGGCTCTCGTTTTCTGAGTCACTGTGATCATATAATTGAGGTTCGCATAGGTTTTATGTTATTGTTCATTCAACAACCCAGCTTTGTAGATTTATGGATCAATCACGTTTCGACTTCGTGATCCGTTTCGGATTTGGCTACGTATCACTCGAAAAAGTGTTAGAGGGGTGTTAAGGAGAATCCAAACCAAAGATGATATTGGAAAACAAATTTCTTCCACGGTAGAAAAAGGTATATCGGGGTGATGGCTGTGCTAAGTAGTATAAATAACAATGAAACAATATTCGTGGCCGAGCACAGAAGGGGTAAGTAATCATGAGGATACTCACTCATGTCTTAAAAGAGCACAGTAACCGGTGAGAGCAAGGTAATCCATACCTAGGGAAGTGCATGAGGAACTTGATAACCGGAAAGTCTGGACTTAGCAGCCCTGAACCAGTGTTAGCCGGTGAAGCTGGCCGTGCGCCAGAGGGTGAAAGCAGAAGGTGCAATCAGCCATGCTATTTACGCCTACACGTAAGTGCTGAAGTCTTGCACCCTTAAATTGCGCCGGCCAAAAAGGTGGACCTGACCACGCTCCACATAGTTGGGCTTGAGAAGATTGCGCACCCTTCTATTCATCTGCTCCGGACTTCGGCCAAGTTGGAAGTGGACCGTCCCGGGGTCGTTAAAATGCCATCAAGTCCAAGCACCTCGATTTGGGAGTCCGGAAAGGGCGTGTCCTACCTGAAGATCAAAGAATATCGGAAATAAGTAATATGCATACTGATCCGGGTAAATATTTTGACGACGTAAAACGCACCAGGGGCTGTAGTATACTGTATGGGAAGTGACCTGCTGAGCTGGTTTGTGAACACCGCCAAGGGATCTAGGCTTACGTCAGTATGTGGTTGGCTGGAAGACTACAAAAAGCTTGGGAAGGTGGCGACAAAAGAAAGAGGGCCGCCATGATTTGAGGGTGAGATCGGTTATTGAGGTGAATCAAGAACCGTAATCAGCACAAAGATGCCAACCAACTTGTAGGAAGGGTTTGAAGCCAGAGAAATAAGATTCCAATCCGGAGAAAATTAAAATGAACGAATAAGATGGAAACGGCTTATGGCGATGGAGAAGACCGGGCAGTAGGACAAGGGACAGAGGAGATGGTAAAACTTTGTAAGAGTGAAGCAGACAAGGTTTGTTATTAAAATGAATATTCGATCAGAAAACCCAGAACAAGGAAATAAATTACTATGGACGATGGTGGAATAGATGAACCTAAATGGTAGTCAATAACTAGGCAGACTGCGGCCATGCTGGAGCTGAAGCGGGTAAAACCAAAAAAGAAAACGAGGAACCTTGAAAAGCAAGGGCTAGAATATTTGGGATGGTGAACCACATTTAACCAAACAAAGGTAGCCAATAGTGGAACCAAAGAGGCTTCTCGACAGTGAATGAGAAGTCCTGAAGTGACCTCTCTGCAAATGTGAACACACCTGGACAGAATTGTTTCAAGATGAAGTCGGAGGGGAAAAACTAACAGTGGACCCAGTCATGTTTCAAATATGTCGATAGCGAATTCCTGTAAAACGATCAAAAAGAAAGATGCTCGTACTAAGACTATCGACAAAAATGGGTAATGAAGTCAAGCGTTCTTGGAGTGCAACTTGGTTCGGAGGAGCAGAATATTTACTAGGAAGTCAAAGCCTTTTTCATAAGCGTGGCCTCCTGTTACGTGGAAGTTGAATAAGTGCATGTAAGTTGGAACAGAAATAAATTTCTTTATGGCTTGCGCGAAAGCAGACTTTGACTGAAAAGGTCTAATGTGCAAGAGGAGTTTGTTCTAAATTCTGGAGTATTTCAGTTGAAAAACTTTAAGGGCAGAGCGATGGCCGCAAGAGTTGTGGTAGCGGTATACAGTATACTACGAAATAAATGTGCAATGTGTAGGACGAAAAGTAGCCTGCTGGAGGAAAAAGATTGCCTAGGCAATAAGATACAGAAATACCAGGTTGAGCTTGGTGCTGTGAAGCCATAATAGTTCCGTTACTCGCTAATTGGATGCGCCGGCCATCCAATAAGCTGCTTTGTAAATCTCTTAATGGACTCCGGGGATAATAATGATAATGGCGTATTTCCTGTCCGTCAGAAAGACACACGCGCAAAGCACGATCAGTGAAAGCATCGAAAGAGAGCGGCGTAAAATGTTCACAAAGTCTGAAAGAGGGATACGCACATGTTAATAACACTACAATGAAGCTCAGCAGTGCTTGAATGAACTGAAATGGTCATCATCAACGCGATGGATGGGAACAAGTTCCGGTTTTGGGAACGGGGGCATGTGGAGAAAGGGTCGTGTGTAAAACAGCTGGAAAAGAATTATTAGGATATGTCGAAAATACTGCAACGGTAATTTCGATGGTAAGTGAAGCGTAGCCCAATTATCGAATCACAAAGTCAGAAAAAGTTCAATTCATAGTTTCTACGGTACCGAATTAACAAATTATGCGCATGTAAACATGTGCAAACCTCAGCCGTACGGCCACAACATCCAGCAGCGAAGACCAGAGTTCAGCAGAGGTCATTGTCAGGTACCGCCGCCACGGAAGTCCAAGCTCGAATCAATATTATGCCACTTCACGTGAGCAAAATACAAACAAACGATCAAGCGTATTGATTGATGCATGCTGTACTTGTTCGAGGGTCAATAAGATGAAGAGCCAAGTCTCAACAATACGAGTATGTGACAAGGGCTAATGAGGATTTCCACACATGCAGATTACACCGCCCACCAAATCCTCCCATGAAACGGTCAACATCCAAGGGGTAGATATGGGTACTGATTCGCCCTAACCTACCTAGAGCCTAAATTCATTGCACACGTCGGTCGCCATGGGCTTCACCTATTGCTGGCTAGTCGCAGGCGAAGTAGCAGGCTTTCCCGGTGCTATGCTCCGTACCTCGATGTTTTGGAGTTTCATCTGAAGATAATACGACATTATCTGTATACAAAAAAGGATTTTGGCGCGATTGGGATGTGTAGACGGATTAGGGAATGTAGAGGGCAAAAGGCTTACCGACTTAGAGTGAAGCACATGGAAAAATGAAGACTGAGTATTCTCAATGAAGAATCGAGGTGACTACAACGTACTTGATACATCAAGGGGTCCAACGTGTGGTTTATTCACTTTGAAAGCATGTTCGGCCCAAAACTTATGTCAATTTGAACACAGGTTGTCCCGGAAATAAAGCTGTTCCTACAAACGGTCGAGAAGTGCTTGGTCCAAAGTCCCCCTTACTTCACAAACAGTGTCGCTTTGTATGCTAAACTGGAGTTCCGACAGCTAACTCCACTATGAATCGTGAACACAGTATCAAGTTAGACACAAAAGCACCTCAAGGACGGCGTGAAAGGTTGGGACCTACTGGAGAAAGCATGGGGGATAAATGGATAAATTCAGCTTCAGTTGGCATCAGTAGACTTGGTTTTGGCTTGGCCTGTCTCATCTACTCGCCTTAGCCCTCGCCCCGTTGGCTAGCATGGACTTTAATCTTCGGATGCTGCTGCAAAACAGCCCGCTTCTTTTGCTGTTATGTTCTGTTCTAGCCAGCCCAACGGCCCCCGAGCATGAATGCATCTGGCTGTAGTAGGCTTAGGCCCTAGAATTCGGCCTGGTTCAGCTCGGCCGGTAGTGTCGTTCCCACATTTCACGTCCTATTTTCGTGTGCCCTTCAAAATCCCTAACAGTATTTTATACCTCATCCACCAGGCCACGGTTCCTTGCATTTTTATGCCGTCGGGCAAAGGGCACGGCTTTTCTATTAGGCTTGGGCCTCTCGTGGAGTTTTCAGCCACTATCAGTCGCTTTATTTCGATATCGCCACGTCTTCTTCGATGCAGTCAGGGAGTCCGGTCCCGTTGCCCACATCCGCGGCCTTTCTAGTGTTCTTAGGCTCCTCAAGCAGAAGTCGGCCGGGTTACTGGCGGGTTGTACATAGTGTCATTGGCCGGTTTTAGTCGACTCATGGATCACAATGTGTCCGTTGACCGTGAAGGTGCTAAAACAAGTGTAAGTGTGTTTTATGTAGTGCAGTTCTTTGGCTGAGTCCGTCCGGGGGTTGGATTCCCAGTTTATCCGATCGAAGCATCTTCTGTTCAGAGTTGCAGCTTTCACGGCCAATACTGCTGCAGTCAATTCCAGCCTCGGAATGGACACCATCTTCAGTGGAGCTACTCTCGCCTTGCAAATATTATCTGAATGTGCCACCCACCATTTTCGTTTACCCAGCAGCCGTAAGCCACTAATTTGTAGCCTAATTCGGATGCACGGGAAAACAAGTGGAGTTTGGCATCGCGTGTACACTCGATTCCTGTCAGACATCTTCGTGTCTTGATCCCGCCAAGTTGAGCTAGGCTGTGCAACCAGTCGCGCCATCGCTTTTCATGGTCATCTTGGAGAGGTTCATCCCAACCCGCCTCTCTTTGGCAAAGCGATTGCAGCAAGCGCTTTCCCGGTAGCTAACATGGTAAAACTAACCCCAGAGGACCATGGCGGCTTAAGGCTGATGGTAGGATTCCTCTCCTTGTGGCTGGCCGTTTGAGCAGGTCCCGAAGGAATATGAATTCGTTACCTTCGGATTTCCATTGAACTCCAGGCGTGTGCTCCATTTTGAAGAGGATCCCAGAGGCTGTTTTACGCACTCATTTTCCTCGGACTTTGGAGGAACATTTGGAATCTCAGGGCTGTTTGAAGTACATTTGATGAGGATGAACCCTCCTGCCTTTAGAGTGACTTTCGGTTCGGTCATATATGGAATAGCTGTACTTGGGTCGGCAAATGAATGGAGAAAATCACCCACGTAGAATTGGTCCGCCGTCCTCCATAACAGATTGCTGGTGCCGCCAAAATGCTTGGGGGTTTCTCGGTGGGCAAAATCAGCCCAGAAAATGGAAGGTTTCGTTTCAAAGGTACGAACCGTCAGCCGGTACTCGTCCGGTGTACGATTTACGTCGCTTTCAGGTCACCAGAGACGACGAAAGGCGTTCCTATCTTCAACGGGCATTTTTACTTGTAGAAACATTTCACGCAAGTCCGCAGGGACGGCCAGTTTTCCCAACCGAAAAAGACATAAAAACTGGACCAGTGGTGTTGTCCATTCTGAGCTCTGTAGTATAAGTCCGTTGAGTGATACGCCCCGACATTTCGCAGCACAGTCGAAAACCACCCCGAGCTTCCTTGGTTTCTTTGGGTTCACGGCCTGGTGATGGGGTAGGCACCACCCCAAATTCGCGCTGATTATCACTGTGCCCACCCTTTCTGTTTAACCCAAGTCTATGTTACATTACTTGGCCGGCATATATTCTATCCTTATTTATGGTTCTCGAACTATCCTGGTTTTTAGGAAGCGTAATCTTTTCAGAGCCATTTCTCGGCTGTTCGGCATTTGTTCCACCTCGGACACCCGCAAAACAGGAACTCGGAAGCTATCTGTTGCATAATCAGCGTTCTCGGCTACCACTTTCAAAGCCGATTCATCTTCTCGTGATGAGGCATCTCCATCAACGGCCAGGTCAGCAAATTCGGCATTATGCAGCTATTGGAATGCTTGCTCAATGTTCGCCGTTTCCTTCGAAGTGCAATTGATCTGGATTTGTTTGCCGCATCTTCATCTGTACTACCATATAAAGTCCAGCCCAATATGGTGCTTACTGGTTACGGTGCTTTGGGGCTTCCTGCTCTTCGACCCAGGACACAGTGCGCTTCCCATATATCACAACCGATCAGCATAGCTATTTCTTTATCCTGCCACTCCCCGATCGTAACTCCGTTGAGATGCGGCCACTGAATCAGAATCGATTGCACCGACTGAGGTGCTCTTATCGGAAGATCTTTTATGGTGAATGCTTCTAGACTTCCTGCTCTATTGTTGTTGACCGAAGAAACGAGTTGTAGGTGCATTTTGGTCGATTGGATGATCTGAGTGCCACCCAGATTCGTTGTCAGTGCAAGTCCCTGAGCAGACCACACATGGCTTCGGGGTTTCTTCGGCATTCAGTTTCTTGGGTTCGTGCAGTGGGTAACGGTGTTTCCCATGGCATCCATCCTGACCACAACTTGATTTCTTTCGGCACACCGCTGCTCGACGTGAATCACTGAGACAAACAAAGCGCGTACTCAGTCTCTTTACCATTTCCCATCGTTCATCGACGTCTACGTTGCGGAGGCGGGGGCATCCCACTAGACGATGTGGCACCCCACAAACCTTACATGCAGGCAATTGTAGCCTTCGCGTGTTTGTTTGCCCATGGTCGGCCTTTATTAGGATCAGCTGGTCTAGCTTTGTGTCGTCGCAGTCCTAGGTGGCTTGCTCGTCTTGTGCACTATTTGGCCGAGACGACTGTTTTATATTCGGGTATGACGGTCTATAAATTGCGTCATGTCCTCGAAAGGAGTTTCTGGCCCACATCTACGGATCCTCCCAGTTTCCTCGGCCCGTCTGCTCTGTAGTTCTATGGGTAAAATTTGCACGATGGTCTCCAACGTGTTGAGTGCTTTCAGGTCCGATCGATAATCTAGGTGATTCAGAGCGACGCTGCAGCTCTCCATTTTTATCGCCAGACGGACCAGAGAGCTTGACTCGCCTTTGGAAAGTCTTGCTTCTGATAATACACCATCGATCTAGTTCCGAGCGACCTTAAATGGTTGCCCAAACGGGTCTCTCAGGACTTCACGTGTCCGAGCGTAACCCTCTTCGGGATCCAGCATTAAGCACTTGTCGATCTCTTCACCGGCTCTTCCGCGACCGCAGTTAGCAGATACAGTGATCTCTGTCCTGGATCAGATATTCTCCTTTCTACAAAGTTCTCCTATTGTTTAATGAACTTGCAGTACTGTTCAACGCTCTCACCAAATGGGGACATTTCAATTTTTGGTATATCAGTTGCGTGTGTTCTGCTGGCACAAGTGGGTTTTAATCTTCCCAAGGAGTTGCTAGGTTGAATGGTTGCATGCTCCGTGGTTTTCAAAATCACCTCTCGCTCCCGTCTTCGAAAATGTCCTTTCCTGGCGGATTGGTTTTCTCATTCTGCTATTCGCAGTTTACAAGCGTCACCACGTTTAAATTCTATACTACTGGCTAGAATACATGAAGTTGCATTGGCAGTACCAGTAGGCCTAACAATATCTAAAGAATTAGTATCACCCAAAAATACCCCAGGGACTTGCCTGATTACTTCCCGTCCAGCTTCGGCTTGCCTCCATCTTCTACTTTGCACTTCTGGTTGGTTTCCTCGTGATGATTCCAAGTTGAGTACCGTGACGGTTATCCCGATGTTGAGTAACGCGTAGCCCAATTATCGAATCACAAAGTCAGAAAAAGTTCAATTCATAGTTTCTACGGTACCGAATTAACAAATTATGCGCATGTAAACATGTGCAAACCTCAGCCGTACGGCCACAACATCCAGCAGCGAAGACCAGAGTTCAGCAGAGGTCATTGTCAGGTACCGCCGCCACGGAAGTCCAAGCTCGAATCAATATTATGCCACTTCACGTGAGCAAAATACAAACAAATGATCAAGCGTATTGATTGATGCATGCTGTACTTGTTCGAGGGTCAATAAGATGAAGAGCCAAGTCTCAACAATACGAGTATGTGACAAGGGCTAAGGGGGATTTCCACGTATGTACGTTACACATGGAGTATATATGGCAGTTGTGTAAGCAAATAAATCTGATGAAACTAAGAATTTGAGGTGTACAGTTAAAAGCTCGTGGACCCACCTACTGGATAACTGAAGGGTCCGTGCCAAAATCTGGTGAGAGAGCCTCACCGGCCGGTGACCATTCATGGCAGAAAATGGAGCCCGCATGGGGTTTTCAACTTACAAACGGTGATTTCGGCTACGCGTGTGTAGGATTATTTCCAGTGATGCAATTTGGACAAATCACTAGTCCAGGAGGACAGTGGATTGAGATACCTAAAGGAAAAGGGAAACTGCAAAATCAATTCCAGTGAGTCAGACAAGTTTACTATGATCATTCTTTTCAGGTAACTCCATGGCTTTGTGGAGAACGATGTTTCACCTGATGATGACAGGAAGACAAATATGTCAAGTGGAGCGTAGTGGGTTGTTGAGGCAGCATGAATGTTAGTTGGAAGCTCGGCTAGTTAATTCAGAGTGGAGTCGGTGAGGAGACAGACGACTTGAGCTAGAAGATGTAGGAAGTACGTCGAAACAAATATGAAGAGATCATGAGGTGGGATGAATAAGAACGCGATGGCTCGTTGCCGTAAGCTTCAGAGGACCAGACTGGAAGCGGCAGTAGATGTGACTTGCGTGTGAGAAGAAACATTTTTACGTCTGCAGTAAAAGAATATGCGGCCACTTTTAGACCAAAAAAGAGAGCCTGGTGTTTAATTCCATAATGGTCATGGTTGCCGCTGACGGCAGGTCAAGAATTGAGGCCTGAACAGAGGCTGGCTTACCATACTTGACGGAACGATCATGAGAAAAACGCTAATGGTAACAAGCCATCACGTAAGTGGTCCCATACGGCAGCCAGAGAGGGTACACGTTTGTTCTGTGGTAGCCAAGCGTGAAAAATGGTTCGATCCGATCAATCACTTCGTTAGATGCTTGGGGCAGTCCGGGAGTGAGGTTTAGTGGACGGATGGCCACCCAAGTAGCCAGCGTGACCTGAAATGGATTGGGCTTGCGGCAGTCTGCAGGATGCTCTAGCTGTGGGTTACGATTGACGCTTTATTAAACATCAAACGAGTACAACTTAAGGTGATGCATAATGCGAGGCCTAGAATAAATAAGGAGGTCATTAAACTGAAAGTGGTTCCAGCTTTGGATTGTGAGAGCAAGAGAAGAAGACAAAGTTGAGGAGGGAGAAGTTCCATACGCATGAACTCAGGGCAACAGGGAGGTAGGCCGGTCACAGTTTGATGGTTGACAAGATCTCGGCCTACAGTATTCCTGCACTTTCATCTTTTAAGAACAAGCCACCTACCAAGTAGCTAAGACAAACAGAACGACAGCCCTTATCCGCAGAACTTTAAGGATGCGCGATAGGCAGCTTCTAATAGTTAAATCCCACGCCTGACCGCAGCTCGAGTGCTGCCCTCTGGTATACACTCACGTGTGAAAATCTGGCAGACTTGCGATCGAAATGGTTCAGCGATCCTTCACCAAGCAGCAACTCGGCTCATCATCTCCAGTGAATTAAAAAGAGAGAAGTGAGCTACCAAGACTTGAACCCCTGAGCTACGACGTATGAGACTCAATCTTTATCTTCTATTCAACCTCCTACATTCTAGAGCACATACGCCCGTCATCGATCTATGTTTCACTCAAGAGGCACCCTACCCTCCTCGGAAATGAAATCATACTACTAAAGTTCCACACTCCAGGACAAAACTAAGAGGAAGGTTCTTCATCACCGACTGCTCCTGCATTTGGAACAGAATTCCTGAAGACATTCGGGCCTGCCAGAGGCTAGACAGCTTCAAAGTTGTCCTTACAAAATATTTAGACGTCGCCAAAGCACTACAATTTACTCATACCTGTAATAATTTAAAACTGGCTTATGAGGGTAACTTAGATTTTTGAATAGACTAAGAAAACATGACCCGGGTAAAGTCCTGTGTAAAGTCGACATCACCTACCCTATATGCCTTCTCCATCGCCAGCATATTAGTACCCCCTACAATGACTTACATCGCGGCCATTGCTCTTGTTGGATTCTCTCTGATTCACGAGCTCTAATGTCTCTTACCTATCTCTGTTATACTTAATTCGCTTTACTCGGTCCGAACTGACCCCATTCCTCTCCTTTATTTTGCCTTAGCGTTCCAACACAAAATCCAATTCCGGCGACGAGCATACACCTCCAAATCATCATTCTCATTCCTAGTTTTGGTCATTAGTTTTATATTCTCATCCACTCCTAATGGCTCATTGTCCTCATTCTTCCCAAAGTAGTCTGTGTCTAAGTTACTTGATTTCTCTTTTCACCACTGACCGTTGATCCTCAGCTGGGAGTATCCCAGGCTGCTTCTCTCTACTCTTTTGTTTCCAGACACCAACGGGCGCTCATCTCCCTTTTGATGTCCTGGAATGATACGAAGGTAACACCGGCGAACTATCCGGCCCACACTTCTGGATGAAAATCTGATACCCGCCCATCATTCTGTCGCTCACTCACCGACCCTGTTCTTCAGGATCCATCACAATCTCCTAGACTACTCCATCTCCACGTCTGTGCAATCTCGACCAACATCACCTGTGCAAATCCCGCAGGTGCGGGGCGTGGTCAGATCCACCGATTTGGGCAGTGCACACCGGGCGTGAGGGACGTTTGAGACTATGAGCGGGTGCAAATAGGTTGGTGGTTTGCACCTCCTGCCTTCATAAGTGATTTTCAGGTTAGGTGTCCAGCCCACCGTCAGCCCCACCCATTAGCACCGGTCGCGGATTAAAGAACCAAAAAAGGGAACACCACTCACATACTCAAAACGCTGCAAATGTGCTGCTGTCTTCTCCAGCTAATATGGACCATCCATCGTGCCCGCTTCCAAATTCGCCTTCGTAAACTACCGCTTTTTATGCCCGGCATAACTTGCTGTCTTTGGTGCATAATGATCGCATACTTGAAAACATTCAACATTCTTGGCTCGTTGTTCCCGGTCCACTTCCTCGCGGTTTCTGGCTAAACTATTCATCAGTCTTATTCGTAAATTTAACCATTCTCCAAGAAAAAGCTCACCCCTTCTTGCTACTCTTACCGATATACTCGAAAACTAACGCATTTATTGTTGCCATTCACTTCCCTACCACAATCTCCAAACAGTATATGACACTGCGAAATATATCTCTAGGGATTCCCAATAACCGATGATTCCGTGATTGTTTGTTTTTTCTGTCAGTTCCACAGTTCGCCAACTTAGGGCTTTTACATTGCACTATCCTCATCTTGCAAGGTATCTTGTCCCACATATGCACGTCTGATAAGCTCTTGTACCGCAGATTTCTGTTCTGTCACCATAAAGTGGTCCACCTGCTGTAATGAACATAAATTTGTAGTCTCCAACCCATCATTTCATCATTTTTGCCAGCTCTATCTTTCCTACTGTTGTAGTTGAGCGCCACTCATCGATTTTCCGCCAGTTCCCAGTTTCATAGTAATGCATTATATTCCCTTCTTCTGAAAACAAAATATATCCGTTCAAAGTCCATAAGATTTTATCCTTTTTATCACTTTGGCAACCAAGGTCGGGGCGTGTAGTCCATTAGGTTTATCATACACTCCGCCCATATCGGGCAGCCGAACCTTGCAAATCTATTCACCGGTTGTTCTGCGTATTTCCTTTCCCATGCTTTATTCGGATAGACCTTCTTGGACACTTCCGATCCTTGGCATACTTTTTTCACCACGTGAAGTCTTTGCTACGAAATATCAGTCTGCAGATACTCGCCTGTCATTTAACTGGTCATCTCCTGCAAGCCACGTTTCTGCCAGTATCGCAGCTATGCACCACACATCGATTTTTCGCCGGTTCCCAGTTTCATGTTGATGCATTATATTCCTTTCTTCTGTAAGCAAAACAATCCGCTCAAGGTCCATATGTATTTATCTGGCCATTTCTCTCACCATAACTTTGGCAACCATAGTCCAGTTTGTTGTCCGCTTGGTATACAACTGGCCCAACCGATATACGGTCATTGTACTTCAAAACTGTGATCCTCGAATGGTTTTCTTGTTCTTTACGTGTAATGCCACCGTTTTTCATCGTTTAATTTTACATCGTAACCCCCCTCATAAATTGCACAGTTCTATTTCTTGATTACATCTCCTTCGGGAATGTTTCTTTTTCACGATATCCATGTATCCATCAATCCAGTTCGGTTCTCCGGCAGGACAGTCTTCCTTCCGTAGGGTTTGTGTGATTCTTCTCTATTCTCCATCCACTCCACACTTTAGCAGAATAACTAGACCCTGCATTCACCCGGCTCCACCACCTGACTTTGAGTTTAAATTTTCCGAGCGGTACCGCAACAATTGACTTGGAAGCTTTCTCCTACTTTCAGTCACGTTCACATAATCGAGCAATCCTCCTTTACCTCCGATTCAGCTTTCAACAGTACTGTTTGATCTTGCATTGCGGCACGCTTCGGTGCTATCCGAAATAAACTATTATTATTATTTTCTATACGGCTTGCACCATGTTACGGGGTAATTTTGACTTGAACATTTTGCCAAGAATATGTTAGGTCGCCAGCTCATCATGTACCCGTGCAAGTAGAGGGCTAGACTGATGGTCATTTGGGACCATCGCTAGGTCAAGGGATGATATGATACAGAATTCCAGAGGAATGTGTTTGGCATTGCAGCCGTCTGGGCTGCTGCTTTCCGATATGTATGGGCAGTAGATATGAGCTTGGCATCGTCCCGGTCATCGGCGGCTAGAGTAAACTGCGGGTGGTTTACATTCCCGAAGCAAGAAGTGGGGACTTTTTAAAACTTCCGCCGTTTGAGGATGTTTGGAGGATGAAGTCCGGGGCTGCCGCGTAGAATGCAAATGTTCACGCTTTATTTGCTCTCTAAGAAAACGAGGTGGGCTCGTGGAAGCCCGGGTGTTTAGCAAAGAGTTGGCTTCTAGGGTTTACCCTAGAAAAGCTAGTTTTCACATTATTGTAGAGCATAAAAAGGGGCTGGTGGAAGTCGACCCATATAACAACATGAACATGAAATTAACTGGCTTTACATGATTTACCTTTAGAGAGCATACATAGACAAAGGAACATGGCATTAGCGAGCCGGTCGAAAAAGAAAACAAGAAACCCGCAGTGGTTTAAACTGAGGGAGGCTGGGTAGTTTTTATATAGAGAGCTTATTCGGCACGCTATTACCCGGTCCATGGTCGGGCAGAAGTACTAAGTGCTTAGCTCGTACCCTCATTTGTTTCGAGGGGGCTTCCAATGAGCAGGTTCTTCTAGCGGCTGTAACGCGGATTTCATCCATTATTCGAGAGGAGAAGAGTGTGAATCCGATACCTCCGCAGCCAGATGAATATCTGCGTGCTAGAGAAGGTCATGGAACAATATTTGATGGGGTCTAGTATGTGCTTTGTACACGTGAAGAACGTTTTTCTTAGGCTGAAGGGATCTGAGCAAAGGACCAGGAAAACAATATTTGACCTTCACCAATTGGAAGACTTGTTCGGGTAAGTTAAAGGGGCAAGGATAATTTGAGCGAAGTTCTCTTACCAAGTACTGGAGTTAGATGGGTTAACTACAGAAGCATAAGGATTATAGAGGAACCTCAATTTTTGAGTAAGAAAAATACGCCTGTCGGAAGAGGATCTCGTCTCCCGGCGGAAATTTTGGAGACGGTTGTATTTATGTGGCCAGACGGAAAGAAATAAACCGTCGTAATGTCGCCCGCAGGCAAGAGCCACCTACCACTAAGTATTATCGGAAGTTTATCATTTATGTTTGGGAGGAAAAGAAGGGGGCCTAAAACACTGATGTGAATGAGGTCGCTAGCAACAGGCCTAGGGCTAGAGGTGTGGTGTTTATTAAAAATACCGTGTGAAAGGCAAAATAAGCAGGATGAGAACCGGAAAAGTAATGAGCTGATAATGTCAAAAGATCGCAGCTTGGTTATTAGGCTAGGGTGAGGTCTAACACACCTTTGAGCAATGCGTAGCTGAATTTGCAGCGGATCCCGAAGTCAAAGGGCGATTATCCGTGATATCCTACCATACTAGATTATGGAATGAACAATGACACCAAACAGGTAAAAACCTCAATCATGAGATCACAAGGACTCAACAAACGAGAAACGGTATTGCAGCCTGCGAGCGAGGAGCACGCGCGTCACACAGGTCCAGAACAAGGATATGACAAAGTAGCTTTCTGGGCGCGAACAAACAACAATTGGTCCGTAAAAACAAACAGCGCGTGAAGACACGTCAATAGTGTAGGCAAGTGGGTGATGTTAAGGAAAAACATGGAACTGCAACGGTCTTAGAAGGATTTTCCAAAACCGGTCTTTACATGAGATACGCGGTAAACTGCCTTGAATAAGTCCAAATAAATAACAGCAAGTTTCCCGCTTTGAACTGAGTCAGTGACGAAATCCGGAAAATCGCATCAACAAGTCACGCAGGGCCAGGAAAGGAAAAGGCCTTGTTGATTGTCATTAATGAGGTGGAGGGTCGGTAAGTAACTAATAATGTGATCCACTATTTTTCCATCACTATGGATAAAGTGGGGGCGTGGTATACGTGGCAATGAATAAATATCCCATGTAAAGGTCCCTTTTTATGAATGGAAGCGACTACCGAGCGCTTCTAGCTAGCGGGTAAAGCGGTACCATCAAGTGAAAGACTGAAGTGGTTAAGCAGTAAGAGGAGAGATCCGGGCCGCCATTGACAGAAACAACTGGCGGTAGCCATAGGGACCTAATCGAGTGAAGGGCCTGCTATTGTATAATGGCCTTGTAATACTTCTGATATGAAACATTATGGCGGAAAGGACAGAGTCCGTAATAGGAAGCTACTGGAGAGGAGCAATATCAGCTGCTGGAGCTATGGTTGAGGCAAAGAATGCTTTGAGGGCTTCCGCTACGCTAGGTGGAGCTAATATTCAAAATCGGGAGTTGAAAGTCAGTTTCCATGTCAGCTTTTCTAGAATTACGCAACTCAAAAAGAAGTTGAGATTCATTTGGATGGCTCAACGTCTCTGCTTCCTGGTCACGAAGTGGTATATTATCTTGTCGTCGAACAAGAGCGGAGAGGCGGTTTAAAGGAGTAAAAATAAAAGGTCGTCGGAATTACGTAGTTGCTTGAGAAGTTCACGATACTTCTTGTGGGTTGTCTGGATGGGGGACCCTTTTGCAGATACATCCTGGGAAGTATAAGACAGTTTGTTCAGACATTCAGAAAAGAAGGAGTAGAAAATATCCACAGCAACCTGTAAGTCATGAGTGAGAAGATAATCACCCCAGTCTCTCTACTGAGTACTTGTGACCAGCATAGTCTAAGTTTCGCATAGGAAGGCATTTTTGAAGCGGTATGCGGGATTGAAAGGGGCGCTGAGGAACAAGTAACCATTTTGTGGTCACTGCTGGGAAAATGTTATGTCACTGACAAGTCAATGAGAGGCATATTTAGAGTAAATGTCATATATATCACGTCTGGGAACATGATTTGTCCAGCCACCAAGATGAATGGTAGCAAATGGGTCTTTAAGACAGCTAGAAGCCCAGAGCGTGGGACAGCAAATTTGGGGAAGATCAAATTCACCTGCAGTAAGTTTGGCTCTGAAAGGAAGGAAAGAAAGGTATTCGATTATTCACTAAGAGGCAGAAACAAGGAACCAGGGAAATTTGGCGAGCGAGACAGGCAGCCAATGTAGAGAAGAATGGTTTAGAAGCTAATAGTGGGCCACAGAGAATTGAAAACAAAATCGGGCGCAGTGCGTAAAAGAGGGGTCGTGGTATACATCTCCTTGATATAAGTTAGGCACCGACCACCAGGCCGGCTTAGCCTATTGGCCCTTAGAAGCTAATACTCCACCAAAGATATTTGATCGTTGGGAGTGCCCTCAGACAGCCAGAATTTCGGTATCAAGCAACTGTCCTAATACTATGTGAAGACACATTGTTTTAACTGCTGTTTACGGAGGATAGAATGAGGGTTGAATAGGGCTAAAGGCACACCATTCGTGGGAAGTAACGCAGCCACTTGGGGAGACGGTGTAAGTTGGAACAAAACAGGCTATCGCCAATTGGAGATGAGAGTCAAAAGAAGATATAAGAATGAAGTGGCTGGCGGAGGTTCAGATGGAGCGGCTTCCAGCCGAGGTGCAGTGACCGGTACAGTGAGAGGGACTGATGATTATTAGAGAAACTATGCATCAAAAGAGGAGGAAATTTTGAAGCAAACGGAAATACCTGTAGAATTTGGCGGATCGATAGCAGGCAAAGGCGATTAGGAGCAGTTGGGAAATTCCGTCAAATGGGAATTGAGTACTGACTGAAGGGAAGTGCATGGGGCAGGGTTGGTAGTGTTTGGGGAATGGGAGTGCAAAGGGGTAGATTAAGCTGCTCTTCATGGGAGGGGTACGGAAAGTTTGGCGGAACACCAAGTTTGAAATATCTAGAATCGGGAGCGGCAGAGATAGTTGTCAGGTGGGGAGTGCGGCCTGAGGCAGAGGGGATGGCGCGTGAGTTCCGTATGCTAGTATCGGCAGGCAGCGAAAGCAGTGAATTTGTAGGTGCCACCGATGCATAGGAACAAGAGATATATTCCAAGGTCAAAACCAGATTCGGTGAGCTTGGTCGGCAGATTCAACTGGAGACAGTTGGATGATCGAAAGGTTTGGGGGAGGAGTGGGTAGACTAGTGGACCCATCCCACTGGATGGCGAGTTGGTTGTCACCAGAGGGAACAGTGAGCGAATTGCAGTTTTGAGTATACTAGACTGGGTGTCGCTAAAAGGAGAGTAACAGACAAGTCTGGGTCAACAATAACGGGATCCGATTTCGAAAGGAGAGGGACGGGCGGGCTCAGATGAGTGGCAGCTGGTGGTTGGGACGAGGAAGTGGAAGGTGCGCGTGAACATAAAGCGATGAGGAAGTGAGAAAAAACGGTAGAGTGACTAGCTGTCCGTGTCGAAGGCTTGGGATCATCAGGCGTTATTCTTGTGAGGAAAGTCGAGATAGATCTATCAATTTCTCCGAAGAAGGGTTTAATCTTCGGCTTTTATGCTTTTATAGAGGGGATTGGAAGCCATAATAGTACGGACTTTTTGAACTTTTTTGCTGGTAGAACTTCCGCAAAATGAACGCTCTTACTCAGTCTTGATATTTGACGAGGAAGGTGGACCATACCACAAGCATTCAACCTGCCCGCTTATTTTGTTTGGGGGTTTTCCCCTCTGGGACATTGGGCAGGACGGCTTCACTGGAGTTCCTCACTCCTTTAGGAACTATGGGCGTAACACAGTAAATAAGACGGCCAGCCGCTATCAGGCAGTGATGGATAGAATGTTCAATGCATCTTGAGATGCACAGTAAAGGGAGAGTTGAGAAACGGTATCATCCAACTTTAGAAGCCGGGATTATATATCTAAAATGCCTTGGTCTAAAAGTGCTGTTCGTTCCGTCGCCAGGCCTAAAAGGTCAGAAAGGCCAACCGAGCTTTTTTTCTAAGGCTGCAGCAGTTTGGATGAGCCTAGTTTTGCTGGTGACCGGAATATGAGGGGGATCGGTTTCACCGGAAGACTTCTTTAATACGCGTGGTATTTAGGAGTATCGAGAAGACGCTGTGAGAGGAGCAAAACAGTAAAGGCCAACGAAATCAAGGCTAGAACTTACCGCTGAGGAAAATTCCCCGAATTCCTCTGAGTCACAGGAATGCCTTAAGAAGCTGTCATTTTAATACAATAAAAGATGGCTCAGTGAAAACTGTAAAGATAACAGCAAGCAGACAGGCCTGGCGTAGCGTAAATCCATAATCCCTTTCCCAAATCATATAAGGGACCCACCTTGTTGCGACGGCCACTGGCTCGAGCTCTCAGGCTGAAAGACTTCAACTACGGCTGCCTTGTTCAGCACATGCAACCGGATGATCAGACTACAGCGCCAAGAACGTGCCCCAGTAACTCAGTGGCTGGAAGCTGGGCAAAAATCAAGCAGCGGATACTCCAGCTTGCGACCGGTGAGCTACTCAATATGCCGATGCAACTGGCCCTCCCATGGGTTGTAACTGCCACTTGCACTAAACCTTCCGGGAGCATTCGAGGCTGATATCTGTTGTTTTTCATATTACAAGCTCCTCTGGGTCTCGCGTGAGCTCTGGAACAGATATATCGGGTAATTTGAAGTTATGTAACGAACTGTCTCTTGTGTCTACCGAACTACGGGCATCAGTGACGTCTTTGATATTGTCGGTCCAGTGTCGCGGCAGCAGAATAACTGCCTTATAAGAAGCCGGTTTTACCGAAATTAGGATTTGTGCTGGAATACGGCACACTAAAAATGCCATTTTAGCAAAAAGGTAACGTATATTACGACCCAGTCTCCGGTAATAAGCACACGGCCTTCTGTCATCTTCGAGTTCCACCGAGTTCATAACCCGGCTGGGCCATATCGAGTTGGACTAGAGAGATCACAGAAAGGGCACGGCGATATTTATGCCCATAATCACAGTGGTTAGCGGTCATGTGTAAGGCCTGGAAAGCTCATATTTCGCAGCCTGGGAACATGTTTTTTGATGTCTTAGTAATTTTTAGCGGTGGTTCTTATCGCTGTTCGGCCCCCACATCATATTAGATAACTGTTCCCCTAGCACATATCAGATCACCGCGAATCCGCCTGCAAAAAAGGGGATGGACCCAATAGCTTCCAGGAGTCCCTCAAAGCTGACGCGGAGCAGTCCAGCAATGTAAAGCATGACAGCCCTTTGGGCTCGTCGGAGATTGGCTGCTTCACCAAAGGCCCATAGTTAGACCGCAAAGGTCCATACTCCACTAGCGGAGGCACCTTTTAAGAGTATTGCAATTGGAAGGCCTCCACGGGAAGGAGTTCAAAAGGAAGACGAACGGCGCCATACTTTCTATGTACGGTAGCACAAGCTTTATCGGTTTGGGCCCGAGTCTTCAGGTTTCAGGCGAGGCAAAAGCCAAGGTCGCCCTCCTTAGCCATAAGCCAAAGAAAGTCCCTTCGGGTGGCGGCAAACTGCCGTATCCTCTTTGCCAATTCCCAGGCGGAAAAGTTTTTGAGGATTGATCCGTAGGCGCTGATAGTTGGATCAACACAACATTGCATGAAAACCCAACTGCAACGGCTGCAACATGTTTTGAGCTGTCCGCAGCCAAATTCGAAACGGATCCCGAAAACAGGAGGCGATTATCCGTAAAGTCTACCATACCAGATTATTAAATGAACAAATATATGAAACATATACAAACCTCAATTATACGATCACAATGACTCAGAAAACGAGAGCCAGGTTGCTGCCTGTGAGAGACAAGCACCTGCGTCAAGCAGGTCCAGGATAGGATATGACATAGTAGCGCGTTGGACACTAGCAAACAAAGGTTGTTTCACAAAACATAGTGTAAAAAACACGCAAATTGTGTATATGAGGGAGTGGTGTCAAGTGAACATGAAAATGTAATGTTTCTGGGACGATTTTTCACAACCGGCTGTTACAGCAGCTCCTGGTTCTTATCTGATCGAATAGTGCCCGGGAACTTCGAATCCTCTGCATAGGCGAGGAGCTGGAAGATCAATGTCTAAGGAAGGTCACTCACAAAAGCAAGGGATAACAACTGCCTCGGGGCAGAACCTTATGGTATAATACTGGTGACAGGATACCGCTGAGGTAGAGACTGCGCAGCACTCATGCTCCGTCAGTTTGGAAGTCCTCAATCCAATGAAGCACGGGCTCAACGATACTGAGAGCCCGGAGATGCGACAGCGGTTGGTTATGGGGCACCTTATCCAAAGTCTTACCAAAGCCCAAAATGATGAATTCCGTGTAAAGTCCTGCCTATGGAACGTTCAAGCTACGAGTAGCAACCAATTTCGAAACAAAGTCGAGTCCAATCAGCTACCATACCATATATAACTAATTAAGCAATTTTACAATAACAAACCCTAAATTGTGTTCCTTCTGGGCTCTTAAGCTCCAAATTGGACAACAAATCAACAACTGCAGCTGAATTAAAGCGAAGGCAGGATACAGAAGATGAGATTAACAAATACAGTTACAACGAAGTCCGAGCTGAGTGATTCGGGCTCCAGGCAACAGTGAGAGTCTGGTCCGTGACAAGGGTTTAGAGAAATGAAACAAACAATCGGAATTCCGGCAAAGATAGCTCACACCAACGAAAAATGTTGTTTGTAGAATGGATGCTGATTAATGGGACAGGATTTCCCGAACTCCTTTACCTTCCGTCTCGTGTCTTCCAGAGCTGGCGGCGGACCATCTTTCACGTGCCATCGGCAAGTTAGTCAGGCCCTCCCCATTCCTTCAAAAATCTTGTTGCTGGCTAAAAATGAACTGATATCGTTGGAAGCAGTCTTTGAGACGAGAGGCCCCGGGCATTTCCGTTGTCTTTCCAGCCTCGAACGTGGGGTCGACTCGGCCATAGTTGGCGGCCCCATGTCTCATTTCACCTTTATACAATGGTGAACATCTTCCACCTCTGGCTTTGGAAAGCCCTCGAAGAGTATTGACGGGAACCAATTTAGGCCCCTCAAACAGGGTAGGTGTCTGCTGGGGGGGTGGTATTCATAAGTTTTAGATACCATCGGGAACACGTTCGTTTCTTCATCATCGTCTGAGATGGCGGACATTCAAGTAGGGTCTAAGGCGGCCCTTCAGACAGTTTCCAGTGTTGTTCTCAAAACTTTACTTCCTATGTGTTGCCCAGAAGCTGGAAAATGACTACTGAGCGGAGTATGTTCTGGCTCCTTGTGTCCGCCGCTCCCCAGCGGAGAAAGATGTTCAATCTTATCGACATGTGAGCCCCCAGTGGAGGTCACCAGATCCAGGATGGAGCCTTGCCGGGTTTGTCCCGGGATGGTCCCTGGAAATATGGGTATAAGGTCAGCTATTCGACCGTCGTTAGTAAATCCTAAAAGTGAGAACCCGCTCCGGCCGCGGGCCTGCCTGACACCCGAGCAACATATGGGTCATTGAGTTCACCCGGGGTGAGGCAGTGGCCTTCGCAAGCCCACCGCCTTAATGAATTCGAAATATCTGGAGGGTCAGCGGAGGTCAGACTGAAAACTTCTGCGGTCTTGAAGCCTCCGGCCGTCTGCTGGAGGAGGCACCAAATGACTTTTCCAAATCCCCGTGGGTCAGCGTACGCCTATACCAGCATGGTTGAAGTGTGTGGCCGGAAGAACGAAGCCACTAATCCACCCGGCCGGACAGAGTTCCTGCCAAGTTGGAATAGAACTCGGCCTGAGAAGGGCCCCTCAGATTCTAGGATACCTTTACTCAGCCGTGTCTCCGTCAACTTCATTGTAGTTGATGAGTTGGATCAAAGCAGGTTTTCCAAGTCATCTGTCTTATTCAGCAGGCCACAAACGTTAGACAACAGAAGGGTGGCGGTTTCCTGGTTTGCTACCGCCCATTGGGGCAGCCTGTTCGAAGACCTAGTGTAGAATGGCAGACCGCTTCATGACTCCTGAGTGGCAAGACAAGTAGTGCTTGGAGCCCTAGCAAAAATGGTTCTCACAAGGAAACAAAAGATCCGGGCCGTGCAGTGATGCCCTCGAGTGGATGATGCTGTAATGCAGCCTCTCTGGCTGACCAACAAGGTTAAATTGGTACTCATTTTCATAGGCCAGTCCGGCAAAATTGTGTGTACCTATCTCCACATCGTTTGCCCACACGCTTGCATGACGCCACTACGAGCCAAAAAGCCAGTGACCGTGCACACAGCCTAAACGCTGCGACATGTGGAACACGCCCATATGGGACGAGACTGTTGCAAATCGCAACACAAGAGAGCCAGTCACCACTCCTGCAGCCCTCCCCCAAAACAGCCCAGCGGAAGGTTTGAACAAAACCAAAAAACAGAGGCGGATAATTTATACTCTCTGAATGGCCCCTATCTTGGCAAACTGCCTTCAGAATGTATGTGAGAAAGAGAGCCACCAAGCCCCGGCCGCGGAAGCCGAAAAAAATGAGGTGCGATACTAGACTGCCAAAAAATATATGGTTTTAAAAGAGTCCCGGAGGACACTGAAGATGTCTAAGGGCCTGAAAATCGGAGGTCAGAAAAAACAAAGATGTGATGTGAGCTCCGGAGCAAAGGGTTGCAGGGAGCTGCCTTCCTGCCATCACACATCACGACGCAACAAGTCAACCACCACCCAGTGCACAACTGGTCCTCAGCCTGTTTTGGACTCAGACTAAATATGTAGCAGAGATTGGTCAGTGTCGCTTTGCGGGCGGAGTCCTGGTACGGTGAAGTTTCTTACGTCTGATATCTTAATTTGGCACCTGTTCACTCTCACTGGAGCCAGCATCAACCCGACTTCTAACCAATTTCCGGGTCGTTGAACTTCTGTTCCTCGTATTCCTCTTTTTCCACGTGTTATTACTTTATTCTTCGTTGTCATTATTATTTTTTGTTTTTTGTTTTCTTCCTCTTTTTTCTGGTCTTCCACATTCACTACCGCACCCTCAGTCGTGTTTGTAGACGCAGTAGAAAGACAGAAATCCTTCAGTATCATCCACTGGAGCACTACCGTGGCAGTCTAGAGAGAGAGGGAACCAAGGAGTGCGAGCGTCGAGGTTCCACCTTCGACGAAGACGGCTTGTCGTGCTACCATGTCTCATAGTTCGGCAGGTTCTGTTTTCGTTTTTATTTCTACCGTGATTCTCTTGTTTTTGGGAGGAGGAAAAGGATGGTCAGATAACAAGAAACCTGCCGCGCTGTCATGACCATTGGAACAAATTCTATTTTCCTTTTTTCCGTAGCAGCACTCGAGGATCTGTGGAGCCTCGGGAGCAAGAAACTAGATGCAAATTTCGGCTCAAGCCTCCATATCCTGCGATCTGATCTGATAAGGTCTCAGCTTGGGGGACTGACAGGGACACTAGCGTCAGCGGTCTCCACCGGAAGTGAGGGTTATTGTTCTGCACCCGAAGATCCCGACTCGCCAAATCCGTTAAACCGTTGGCTCGTCGTGCATGAAGTTCAGTGAGACACTTATTGTGTCTCTCTCGGTCTTCAGATTCCATGTGATAAAAAGCCGTATTCGTCCACCTTTTATCCGGAAGGATCTTTGTTGCAAGGGGTTTGCCTCATTCTAGGATTCAGGGGCAATTTCGCGAGATTGTGGTCTTCCGGCCTCCTCGGTCTTGCCCAACCGGAGGGCCGACTTCGCTCGGATGTTGTCCGCAGAATTTTCATCGACGGTAGCAAACAGCATCGAACATCCTACCTTACAATACCTGACAGCGGCTGGCAGCTTTATCGACTCTGTTGCATCCGAAGTTCTTATAAGAGTGAGGAACTCTCGTAAGGCAGTCATGTTTAACGTCCCAGAGAGAATGCCTCTGGAGCATGTCAAGCATACACTGTTGAATGCATATGGTATGGCCCACCTTCCTTGCCAAATAACAAGGCTGCCTAAGCGCGTTCAGCGCTTCAACTTTCCAGTCCTTATGCAATTTGCAGATGATCTATCTGCCAAGGAATTCATCAAAGTGCGCTACACTATAGCTTCTAATTTCCCTTATAAAAACATGAAAATAGCCGAAGATAAAACCCCACTTCAAAGGAAAATTACCAGATCTCCCTCGACTTTCCCCACTAGAACGACGCCTGATAGTTCTGAGCCTTCGACACAGACGGCTGGTCGCTTCACCGCTTCTTCTTAAGTCCCCGCTTCTTTATCTTCACACGCGCCTCCTGCCTCTTCACAACTGCCCACTGCCTCCTCATCTGCTCCCGTACTGAACTCTTTAAAATCTAATTCCATCACTGTTGATCGAGACATTTTCGCTTCTCCCCTTTTACTGCTACCCAGGAAGAGACGCCAACTATTGCCTCGCTGTCCCACCTCATCGCCTGTTGGGTACACCCCCGACCCTAACTCGCCCTCTGTTCCCTCCGGTGATAAACTACCCGCCGTCCAGAGGAATAGGTCTAACAGTCTTCCCATTCTTTTCACAAGCCCCTCCCTCACTCAACTGTCTCCTCTTAAATCAACTCGCCCTAACTCACCGAATAAGGTTTCGACCTTAGATAATACCCCTTGCTCCAGTGCGTCGGTGACCCCTACAAATTCACCGTGATCACTGCCTGTCGATACCAAAATACGGCCTCCACACGCCGCCCACTCTGCCTCACGTCGTACTTCTCACCTGACAACTATCTCCACTACTACCGCTTATAACTGCTCCATATTTGGTGTTCCACCCAACTTGAGTTACCCCTCCCACAACGTGCAGTCTAATCTACCACCCTACACCCCTATTCCTCACACGTTTTCAACCCCACCCTCTGCACCCCCTTCAGTTAATACTCAGTTCCGACTGGCTGGTATTTCTCAACTGCCCCTAATAACCCCTGTCTGATATCGACCCGCCAAACCCCACAGGTTTTTCTCTTTGCTCCGATGTTTCCCCCTCCGTTGATGCCCAGTTTCTCCACCACTCAGCAGTCCCTCTCACTGCAACACTTAATCCAGCTTGGCTGGAGGCCACCCCATCTGAACCTCCACTAGCCTCAACATCAACACATTCCCCTTTGACCTTGATCTCCGCTCCTTCCAATCGCGATAGCCTGCCTATATCACCTCCCACAAATGGTATATCTTTAGCCTTATTCAATTCGCGTTCTATTCTTGACAAACTCCCGCACCTAAAAAAACTTGTCCCCACAAATAATTACGACATTATCTTAATAACGGAATCATGGCTTTCCGACAGCACTCCCAATGGTCAACTATCTTTGGTAGGGTACAGTCTTCTAAGAACCGACAGACCGAACCGGCATGGTGGTGGGTGCTTAGCCTACGTCAAGGAAGTCTACACCACGACCCCTCTTTTACATACCGCAATCGATTCTATTCCCGATTTTCTCTGGTTCACTATCAATCTCCAAAGCACTGTTCTTCACGTTATCTGCGTGTATCGCAGACCAAATTCCCCCAGTTCCTTGTTTCCACTTCTCATTAGGTCTTTCGAATACCTCTCTTTGCTTCCTTCCGGAACCAAGCTTATTGCGGGTGACTTTAATCTCCTTCACATCTGTTGGCCTACCCTCTCGGCTGCTCCCAGTCTTATGGACCTGATCACTAGCATTCATCTTGGTGGCTGGACACAACATGTTGTCGAACCTATCAGAAATGGGAACATACTAGATCTGGTATTTACTCACAACATGCCTCTCATCGACGTGACCGTAACACGAAATTTCCCCGGCAGTGACCATAAAATGGTTATCTGCCATCTGCCCCTTAGTGGCCCACCTAATCCCGCACACCCCTCCAACAATACATTCCTATGAAGAAATTGGGCCTGGCTAGACGCGCTTGTTCGGCGGAAAGACTGGGGTGATTACTTCCTCACCCAGGACCCTCAGCATGCTGAAATATTTTCTACTCCTTTTCCGATTGTCTGGAAAAATTGTCCAATACTGCCCAGGCTGTACCTAAAAAGAGGTCGCCTGTCTCGCCACTCCATAAGAAATATCATAAACTCCCCAAACAACTGCATAGTTCCAACGACTTTTCCCTTTTTATTCGTCTAAACCGCCTCTCCACACTTACTCGACGACAACATAATATGCGACTTCGTGGCCAAGAAGCTAAGGCTTTGAGTCATCCCAACAAGTCGCAACTTCCTTCTATGTTGCATAGGTCTAGAAACGCTGATGTTAAGGCCGATTTCCAACTTCTGATTCTGGATAATAATTCATCTATCACCTCCCCACCTTGTATAACCGAAGCCTTCAATGCATTCTTTGCTTCAGCCATGGCTCCAGCTACTGCCGTTGCCCCGCCCCCTCTTCATCACTTACCACCACCACCACCACCACTTCTACGATACCCTTCGATGCCAGGAGTATTTCTAAGCTACTATCCACTAGCAAACCCTCCCCTCGATTAGATCCCGATGGCTTACCACCAGTTACACTCGTCAATGGTGGACCGGATCTCCCCTGTTGTTGCTTAACCTTTTCACTCTTACACTTAATGGTAGCACCGTACCTGCTAACTGGAAGCGCTCGGTAATCGCTTCCATTCATAAAAAGGGACCTTCACATGAGGTATCCAATTATGGCCTTATAAACCATACCCCCATTTTATCCAGAATAATGGAAAAAATAGTTAAAGATAATATTATTAGCTATTTATTAAGCCTCAGTCTTAATAATCACAACCAACATGGATTCCTCTGTTCACGGTCCTGCATGACTTGTCAGTATGATTTAATGAATCTCGTCACCGACTCTGCTGAAAGTGGGAATTCTCTTGTTGTTCTTTATCTTGATTTATCCAAGGCATTTGATCGTGTACCTCATCCCCACCTTCTAACAAAGCTACGGTCATTTGGGATTGTCGATCCACTTCTTTCTTGGTTCTCGTCTTACTTATCTCATCTTTCACAGGTTGTCTTAGTTAACGGTCACACCTCTAATCCTAAGCCTGTTACTAGCGGTGTTATTCAAGGCAGTGTTTTGGGCCCCCTGCTTTTCCTCCTATATATAAATGATATGTTTCCAACAATACCTAATGGCACGCCGTTTTTGTTCGCGGACGACATTAGGATAGTCTACACTTTTTCGCCTGGCAACCTCAGTACTACTATCCCTAAAATCTCTGCTGATTTAGCCGCTCTTGATGAATGGTGCTCAACCTGGGCGATGAACTTCTCCGCCGACAAGTGTATTTTTCCTACTTACAAATGCCAGGTTCCTCCTGGTTCTTTATGCACTGGCGGTCCACCCATCGACAGCCAGCCTTTAGTAAGAGACCTTGGCTTAAGTTATTCTTGCTCTTTCAACTTCTCGGAACATGCTGTCTTCCAAACGGCGAAGACTAAAAAGTGTCTTGGTCTTCTGTTCAGATCCTTTCAGCTTAGGCAGAGCATTCTCTACATGTACAAAGTACATGCCAGGCCCCTTCTCAAATACTGTCCCCTAATCTTCACTAGTATGAGAAAATCCAACAGGATTATTATCGAATGTATTCAAAGAAGATTCACAAAACAGCTTATCGGTTGGTCGTCCGACTTAAACTACAGGGAACGATGCTTATCTCTCAAAATCGAACCATTATGGTTTCGTCGCATCAAGCTAAATTTGATATTTTTGTATAAGCTATTGACTAAGCAGTCCTATTCTTCCAACCAGTTGTGCTTCTCCCCGGATACTGGATATACACTCCGTAATAGACAGCATACTACTTCCACACCCTCCGCGAGGACTGCTCTAGGCTCCAAGTTCTTTCTCTTCACGTACTCCAGAATCTGGAATAAACTCCCTTTGCACATCAGATCTTCTCAGTCAAAGTATGCACTCGAGCATGCTGTTGATAAATTCCTTTCTGTCCCAACTGTTTTGCGTTTATTAAACGTTCACATAACCGAAAGTCAAGCTTACGAGGTAGGCCTCGACTTTTAGGCCATTGCTCTGCTTTCTCTCTTTACCTTACATTCCTAAATAACCTCACCACTTTTGAAATTCTGATTGCTTTGTTTGACCGCTTCTCCTAGATTTCACCATCGACATATGTAAAGCATGTATGCGTCCACTAATTGTTTTCCCAAACCAACTTATAGGATCCTGCCAAGTCGACTTTGAAATAAATCCTTCCAGATGCGTTCGCATTTATAGAGACCACAGTATTACTCCCCACAGATTGTCAATACGTCTCACCCGCTCCACGATTTATTACCTTTATTTAGTTATATCGCGTCTGCGGCCCTGAAACCAACCTCAACAACGCTATAGAAACTGCTTCAGTATCCAACCCCTGGTCGGCTTTATATTCGTTAGAAAGAGAGAGTCCATCGCAAAATCCACATCATTTAAAAATATAAAAATTGCTCCAGACAAAACCCCTCTGCAGAGGGAGGTCCTTAGATCGAATGCCAGCATCCAAGTACTCCCACCACCGTCTGGCCCAGTGCCACAAAGCTCCCCTGAGAAACTTCCCACCGTAAACAACTCGTTACCACTCCCGCTAACCAGTGCACCAGCTCAAAATGTGGACCTAGATTCGTCCCGTTCACCTCCAACACCTCAACGTCCCCCAAAAAGGCTCCATGTTGCACTCCAGTCTCCACCACTGTCTACCCACAGCCGAGCAATGCAACCCCCTCTCTCTGCAAGCAGCCATCCACGCTCTGGTCTGTCTGCCAAACGAGCAAATAAACCGCCAGCTTCAAACACGCCACCCCGCACCAACCAGCCAACTGCAACGTTGTCTCCCAGCGCTTCGGCCACAACGTCACCCTCGTCACCTGTTGCTCCCAGAGGCCAAAACCTCGTCTGCACTGACATTGTCACGCTCCCATCTTTAATCGACAGCCGACATAGGACCTCTCGCGCTCCAGCTAACCGGCCTACTACCCATTCACGACCCCCACCTCGGCCATACACACGAAATCTCGTCGCTCACCCTAGCGCTAGTCCACCAGCGCATTTATTTGGTCCCCCGGAGATCCGTGTACCCCACTGCTACATCCCACACCCACAAACCCAGACCCCGCCGTCTTCACGTCCACAGATGCAGTACCATATCACAAATTTTCCACTTAATGTACCACCTCCAAACTCGAACCATGCAGGACGAGTTACCAGCATCGTTGCCAACCGGTACCACAACATGTGGCCCGCGCCCGACCATTTTCCGCCTCATGGTGTGCCCCATCTTAACCCTCCGCAGCTTCAACATCCTCTGCTCCCCTACCACCCAACATCGCCGTATTCTACTCCGACACCACTGCACGCTATGCCAACTGACCCTTCACACCAAGGCCCCTTTCATCAACAGCCCTTTCGCTACTACTCCACCCCCTCACACTCTTTCCATGGAGCCTTGTGAGATGCCTCCCACCTCAACAAACTCTATCCGAAACAGCATACCTGTTCCATTAAAATCCCACTTACCCTGCCTTTCGTCCTTCTCCTCACAAGGCCTCCATGAAAACCATGGCTGCACTTCCTCTACTGCTCCCCGCCCCCTTGCTGACCCCCTGGCATCCTTACAAACTCTCCCCCGATTCATACCTGTTTTGCCTCAAAGGTCCCACCTAGAGTCACCATACTCCCCTCCAGATCTATTATCCCGCGTTACAATAACACCTCAGCATCCAGTGTTAATCTCTGCTGAAAATCATGAGTGTTCGGCCCAATGTACAATGTGCGTCGATAAGGATAGAGCTGTCCAAAAGGAAGTAGCAACTCACATCCTGTCTTCCTGCATGGGTGGCCCGCCCATTGATCACCGCCCTGCCACGCACACCCTGGCTACCAAATCCACTGACGCCTCAAAGCCTCCTACAGAAATGCTTACCATAGCACTATTCAAATCCCGTTCCATCTTGAACAAGCTTTCCGCTATAAAAAGACTGGCTGTCGTCCACAACTTCGACATAATCCTGATTACTGAGACTTGGCTCACCGAGAACATACCTTCTGACCAAATATCACTGATCGGTTATCAAACCTTCAGGACTCAACGAATCTACCGCCGCGGTGGAGGTTGCGTGGGGTATGTCAAGAGCAGCCTATCTGCCACCCTACTGGAAAATACCGTGCTCGCAAATGTTGAAGATTCTATATGGTTTACAATTTCTTTATCCCAGATGAACATAGTTGTCGGTTGTATATATCGACCCCCCAGAAATGACACTTCCACATTTAATCCCATCATTGATGCATTTAATTACATCGCTGACCTGCCATTTGGAGGTGAATTTATAGCAGGCGACTTCAATGCCCCGGGTGTAAACTGGTCCTCCTTTTCTGCCCCCTACAAATATTTGCAATTTGCCTCATGCATTCGCCTGGGCCAGCGGGCCCAACATGTAAAACAACCTACCAGAAAGAATAACATCCTTGATCTGATATTTACCCTGGGTCTCACGAACGTCTCTGCCTCCGTACTAAACGACTACACAGGCAGCGACCATAAAATCGTCAGTTGCAGATTTCAAGTCAAGCCACGTACTGTTAGCCTACCATGTAACGGTCCCTCCTTCCGTCACTTTAAACGGGACCATATTCCCTCCCAAATTCGCTCCAGAAACTGGGACGAGTTCTTCCTAACAGCAAATCCCCAGTTCGCCGCTGACCTCCTCTACTCAAGTTTACACTCATGCATCGAAAACATATCACGCCCCTACAGTCCATCCAGACCAGCAGGTTACCATATAGCCAGGCTGAAGCAGAAACACGACGAGCTTCGACGGCAGTACCAACGAAATAGAGACTTTTCTACAGTCTTCAGACTGGAACGCCTCTATCACGAAATCCACCGCAAGGCCCGTGACCTACAACTTAAGCAAGAAACCAAAGCGTTACGCCACCCAAACAAAGCTCAAGAGCTAGCCCGGCTACACAGGGATCGTGCCCCACAATCAACTCGATGCATAAAACAGATAATCCACTTGGATAACCTCATAACCTCACCTCGAAAGATAGCTGACACGTTTAATACTTTCTTCACAACCACCGTGTCTCTCAGTCCATCGTGTACCCAGTTTGTCACCCCGTCTGTCACAAACTCCTCACTAAGTTCTATCACGGTTACCACTACGGATATAAATAGATGCATTCACACCTTCAAACCGACCTACTACCCCGGTCCTGACGGCCTACCATCAGCAATATTCTCTCTAGGCGGCCCGGATATTCCCCTACTACTACTAAACCTATACAATTTATCTCTGCAAACCGGGACCTTCCCCAGCCAATGGAAGAAATCCATTATTATCCTCAGGCACAAGAAAGGCGCAGTGCATGACATTGCCAATTACCGCCCGATTAATCATACGCCAATGATCTCGAGGCTGCTAGAAAAAGTCGTAAAACACTACCTGACCGACTACCTTTCTGCACATAAGCTCATCAGCCCAAGACAGCACGGATTTCTCAAATCACGGTCGTGTTCAACCTGCCAATTTGACTTTCTAAATTTGGTAACAACAGCTGCCGACAAGGACAGAGCACTCGTCATCATCTATCTTGATATGACAAAAGCCTTCGACAGAGTGCCACATCTGCAGTTACTCAACAAGATCAGGGGATACGGTATTGAAAACCCCCTACTCAATTGGTTTAAATCCTATCTACAAGACCGTCACCAAGTTACCTGCATCAACGGTCAGATATCAGACCCCCACCCAGTAAACAGCGGGGTTATCCAAGGTAGTGTTCTAGGAACACTGCTGTTCCTACTATATATAAACGATATTTGCAATGTCATCACTTATGGCGACATTTTCTTGTTCGCCGATGATATGAAGATAGTCTATGAATTCGAACGAGGAGACCTACCTGCAGCACTGAATAACATCATGGTCGACGTACAGTCCTTATCCTCCTGGTGTGATCGCTGGAAAATAATAATAATATTGGTATATTTCTCGGCCATGGTCGAGACGCACGCGTTAAAGCATGATCATGGTGTACACGTTACTCAATAAGATGAAATGTTCACATATTCTAAGTATGAAAGTCGAGAGTATTAGAGATGAAAAAACAATGACAGGAAAAGTTTGAATGGACCATTCTGATAATGGTTTGCGCGGCAGTTTCAAACCGGTTTCGAATCCGGATCAGGCAGCGGTGCGCGGTGGAGATATTGAGAAAATCGTTAGCGCAGTGCTAAGGAGGCATTATTAACAAGAATGATGCAAGCCCAGGAAACCAGAGGCCAACTGAGGTTCTGCAGATGGAATATATTTTGAACAAGAAAAAAAGGGTGGAAAATCAACGCATGCGAAGAGGATAGCGATCCATGAAGACAATGCAGACCCTGAATGACGGATTTACCGGAGTTCTGTAAACGGAATGAGATTTGAAGCAGGGGGACCTGAGGCCAGTTTCGTGAAAGTGAACACCGGTGGATGTGGGAGAAACAGCAGTCCATAAAAAGGTGAGTTTAGATTCAGGGCCAGTAACATGTACTATTCAGAAATGAGAAGGCGCAACTGGAGGGTCTTCGAGAAATGGAGAGTCAAATTCCAGCCGGCTACGGTTCGGAGAAAAGATAACCTGTGTTAACGGATAATAAAGTGGGAAAATCTTCGCATGGACTTCAGCGTTATGCTGCTTCAATGACAAATATATATGTATGTGATGACGCATTTGCCTTCAGTGTTATTCTGGTAACGTACTACATCGAATGCGTAAGTTTCATCTGGCAGGGCAAAGTATGTGTCAGTCAATCAGCCGAGTGTGGCTGTATGTTAGCGGCATGCGCGTGAGCTGGAATTCGTGTTGGTTGCGTTAGAAAATGCTGAACGATCTGATAAGCAATTGAGGGTATCTCCTGTTGTGTGGTTGGATTTCTGTCCCAGTTGCCATGGTAGGTTCCACTTGAGTCTCTGTCCGTACGAGTCAAAGCGGCCTCCTTGGTTAGCCAATTTGGCGACTGAGATAGTGCGAGACAACGACCTGAAATAAAGGGAGATTGCAGTCTGGACGTGGTTCCAGCTGTGGGTTATGATAATATGTGAAGACAATAAACAATGGATTGGTTAGGTCTATGTGAGTGGGGCATGGGTAAAATAGGCTCGCAGTGGATTTGAGCTATACTGCTGCAGGCTGATGAAGTTGCGTACACAGGCTTGGTAGCTGTATGCATTTCAAAGGATTTATGATTTGCCCGTGGTTAGTAATGATAACCTCCAATACCGTTTGCTTACGCAGAACGCAGTTTGGCACGAGGCGATAAGATAGGTTTGAAATAACAGACAGAGCGAGTAGGACTATCATACTGTTTGCGTGGCGCTACGCTGTTACTGTCTCTTTCGGTATAGTGGTTGTTCTATACTGAGGAGTCCAAGTAGAAGGAACTATTGGGGTGACAGTGGTTATAGATTAGAGGTAATTATTCTGTTTAGGCAATGGAATTTTCAGTGAACAAAAGCAGTTATCTCTCGCTAAACTGCAATATCCCTTATGATACGCTTAAGATTGGCGGTGTCTCACTCCCATATTCCCCAACAATTAGAGACATTGGACTGCAATATTCTTACACTTTCAATTTCTCTGAACACACTTCCTACATAACTGCACGGGCAAATAAGTCCCTTGGCTTGTTGCAGAGAAATTTTCTTCTCACAAACAGTAAGTTAGAGATATACAAAACTCATATTCGCCCAACCCTAGAGTACTGTACACTTGTGTTCTCAAATATGCATAAACGTGACATTATCGACATTGAGAATGTACAGCGTCGATTTACCAAAAAACTGTTTGGGCCCTCTACGACCCTGACCTTCAGACAGCGGTGTACACTCCTGCGGCTTGATCCCCTATGGCTTAGGAGAATAAAACTCAACCTCGCATTTTTGTTTACCTTGCTCCACAAACAAGCTGTATCCTCCAGCCAAGTTCAGTTCAGTATAAACTCGACACATCAGCTGCGTAATAGGGAACACCGTATAACGATCCCTACTTCTCGGAAATCCTTAAGGCAAAACTTCTTCCTCCTGAAATATGCAACTCTGTGGAATAAACTCCCAGCTGATGTACGTTCCGTAGATTCCCTAAATATGTTTAAGTCTAGACTACACGTAGCTCTGGACATCCAAAAACTGATAGCTCTTACGAATCCTTATATGTCTTTTGACAGAGCTTATGAGGAAAGCGTTGGATACTAACCCGAACCCTTGATAATCTAGGATGTGCCACACCATACGACGTAACTGCCATCACCTAAGCGTAAACCTACCAGTTTACAATGCCTAAACATAATAACTCTCACGACTGAGGCCAGTGCTTCAGAAGTCGTATTTGAATTTATGAAATACCACTGGAAGCAAGAAAGATAGTCTTTGAACATTTCCTGTGCTGATTATTATTAGGTTTTTGCCTCTGTCTCTAACCCAAGACGCAGCACCTGTCACACTCCTCAACCTCCATCCAGTAGTCACCATAAGACATTCACAGCTCAAATTCTGTCCCTATCACAGAACTCTAGCATCCTCCACGATAGGTCTATACAACACTTGATACTTAGCCAGCAAAACTACTAACCATCTGTGGATCGTACCGACGAATCACGTTGTTAGTGCTGCAAGTTGTACCCCATCTTTGTGCAGACTGGCGTTTTGTTGAACATAAACCCCATCGAATAATCGCAGGCTGTGGTTGACCCTACCTCCCCCTGCATTTTTTGTCCCATGTAAACGGCCTGGGTGTTCTGACTTCACGGATAAGGCGAGTGTTAGCGCGGCACTTCTGCAAACATTCCTGGCCGTGATGGTCTCTCTGCACAGAGTTGACCACCAATAAGACATAAACACCAAAACGTAAGAGATTGGCACAAAAAAGTGAGAAAAAATATATACCCCACTGTTTTGTCTTCCAGGCACACCAGCCTTGTCACATGTGACCCATGTCTCTGGGTTGTAGTGTCGCTACGGATTGACTGGTGTGGCTGACCTATTCCCAACGCGGCTTGTTACATGCGGTCCATGTTTCGGCCGGGGCGTGGGAGCTGTGGTCGCCCACCAAAAGCAGCTCCGCCTTCTCTGACAGTCAGATACCTGACTGTGATAAAACCATTAAAAAAAGAATAATAAGAACGTCTAAAAAGTGTGGATCATTCTTGGAGAGCCACATGCTGGATGCCAGTAGTTGTGTATCGTGCTACCTCCCTACCTGAAGCTGGCCCTTGTGCCGCCTATCATCAGCACCAAATGTAGACCGTTAGAGTTTGCTTCCCTGACGAAAATTCGGACCCGCCTCTCACGGTTCCCCAAACCAGTCCTCACATCGATGTAGTCCTGCTTTGCAGCACGATAACAGCGAAAAAGATACCACAGTAACCATGCAATCATATCCGCATCAGATTTCCTTGCTCACATTGGAGCTTAATCTCAGTATGATTGCACTATCGAGGAAGAGCATAGATGAACTCGCGTCAATGTTCCAAGACAAGTGACCAATTACCTCTAATGTATCACTACTGTCACCCCAATAGTTCCTTCTACTTTGACTCCTCAGTATAGAATAACCACTATACAGAAAGAGACAGTAACAGCATAGCGCCACGCAAACAGTATGTTAGTCCTACTCGCTCAGTCTGTCACTTCAAACCTATCCTGTCGCCTCGTTGCCTAACCACGTTCTGCGTTGGCAAACGGTATCGAGGGTTATCAATACTAACTACTCTTAACCGTGAAGCCCTAGGTATTTTATTAGTATTCCAGCGATGCCATGCTCACAGGCAAATCACAAATCCTTTTAAACGCATACAGTTACCAAGCCGGTGTACGCAACTTCGTCGGCCTGCAGCGGTATAGCTCAAATCCACTGCGAGTCTATTTTACCCATGCCCTACTCACATAGACCTAACCAATCCATTGTTTATTGTCTTCATATATTATCATAACCCACAGCTGGAACCACGTCCAGACTGAAATCTCCCTTTATTTCAGGTTCGTTGTCTCTCACCATCTCAGTCGCCAAATTGGCTAACCAAGGACGCCGCTTTGACTCGCACGGATAGAGACTCAAGTGGAACCTACCATAGCAACTGAGACTGAAATCCAACCACACAACAGGAGATACCCTCAATTGCTTATCAGATCGTTCAGCGTTTTCTAACGCAACGAACAAGAATTCCAGTTCACGCGCATGCCGATAATATACAGCCACACTCGGCTGACCGACCGACACATATCGTGCCCTGCCAGAAGAAACTTACGCATTCAAAGCCGTACATTGCCAGAAATGACGCTAAATAACACTGAAGGCAAATGCATCAACACATACATATATTTGTCAGTGAAACAGCATAATAACGCTGAAGTCCATGCGAGGATTTTCCCACTTTATTATCCGTTAACACAGGTTATCCTTCCTCCGAACCGTAGCCGGCTGGAAATTGACCCTTCACTTCTCGAGAACCTTCCAGTTGCGCCTTCTTATTTCTGAATAGTACATGTTATTGGCCTTGAATCTAAACTTACCTTTTTATGGACTGCTGTTTCTCCCACATCCACCAGTGTTCACTCTCACAAAATCGGTCTCATGCCCCCCTGCTTCAAAACTCATTCCGTTTATTGAACTCTGGTAAATCCGTCATTCAGGGTCTGCATTGTCTTCATGGATCGCTATCCTCTTCGCATGCGTTGATTTTCCACCCTTTTTTTCTTGTTCAAAATATATTCCATCTGCAGAACCTTAGTTGGCCTCCGGTTTCCTTGGCTTGCATCATTCTTGTTCATAATGCATCCTTAGCACTGCGTTACCGATTTCTTCGACATCACCGCGCACTACTGCCTAGCCCGGATTCGAAACTGGTTCAAAACTGCCGCGCAAACCATTATCAGAATGATCCATTCAAACTGTTGCTGTCTATGTTTTTCCATCTCTGATACTCTCGACTTTCATACTTAGAATTTTGTGAATATTTCACCATATTGAGTAACATGTTACACCGTGATCATGCGTTAGCGCGTGCCTCTCGACCATGGCCGAGAAATATACCAATATTATGATTATATATATATATATATATTTGTATATACAATATATATATATATATATACTCACTACTGCCCTATAATTATCAACACAAGAATGGTGAGTAATTCAACGCTGCTCGATATCTCTTAGCTTACAATGCCTCTTTTCCGCACCAGGTCCCGCCGCATATACTTCGCTCACCACCTCTGTGATTTCGAACTGGAAAATCCAGTCCGATTTATCTCACTTGGCGTGGCTCACTAACTGAACTCAACACCCAGTTATGACGTCACCATTTCTGCTCCCACCCTATCCCCCAGCTAGGTTTCTTCTGTAATTTCATGCAGAACTTAGTCTTTACTCTTGCTCAATGACCACTCTAGGCGAAATACTAACTTTCCCATTGAAAGTTTTAGCCACACTTAGGCGTTTACCTTTTAGTCTCACATTTCATGGCCTCAATCTGCCTTAGAGATATGCTGCACCGATGAGCCCGTGCTCAGCTTTGTTTTTCTTTCCGTTAACCATTGATCCCCAGCTGGGCTATACGCAGACTGCTTCTCCCTATCTCATTTCCTTTGCCACAGTCTTTTGCGTCCGACAGCTTTCGCATGGCCCGTCTGAGGATCGCACCCACGTATACATCGATATATATATATATATATATATATATATATATATATATATATATATATATATATATATATACCTTGGGTGTGCTCCACTCACTTTTCTCCTCCTTCCTAACTAGATTGTGCCATTTTACGACATAATTTGCATACATATAAATAAAACCGTTCCGTCCTTTAGCGATAGGTGCTCGCTTTCACTTAATTCCTGTCTCAGGCTAGAACTCAGCCGTCCCATCCTGCTTTTCTTGCGCCTTTCTCGTACACTGAAGCCTTGCCACACGGATTACCATCCCTTAGTAACTAGGCTTCGCTGCTCTGCGCATATGCTCATGGTTAGTTAAGACCCCATTCCAACCGGAATCCGTACACCTCTGATTTCCCTTGACCCTGCGGAATACCAGCACGTTCGCTCCCACATGAAAAATCCTCACCTTAACACTCAGTGTTTTTCTCCCTTTTCACTGTTTGCCGTCCTCGACCACAGCTGGTGAACTGACCAAACTGTTACCTACCTATTTTCTCATTCTTCTTCCACACCATACCCTCTACTATTGTTTTATTCCTGGTTCCCAAACGGACACCCTCTCCTCATCCATCACCTGCCTGATATCGCCCCAAATCTCTACTATCACCCAACTGCCCTAGAAAGCCACCAGTCTCCGTCTGGGGATCCCTAATTGATCGGCCCACTAGCCAAACGATAACTAACTGTTGGGATAACAAAATGTTCATTTTCTTGTTTCCATCAAAACGTTAACCATAACCCACAGCTGGAACACTCTCCAGACTGCCGCACTCTTGATTTCTTTCAGATTGCATTGGTTACTTGGGTAGCCATCGGACAAGTCGACATTTATCCCGGATTACCGTAAGGACTAGACGGTTTGATCAATGGTTCAAACCTATACTCTCGCCTGCAGACGTTACATGGGGCACCTTACACGGATTAACAAAACCTCATGAAAGTCTCACCGGATCGCAAAGGTGATTCCTGACAATAACCATCAACACATTCGCTCAGCGTCTATTCCGAATGATCCGACCCAACTGTTCAATTTTCTCCTCGTTGCAGTACGAAACCAATGACCGGAACCCAGCCCTCGCAGCTGTCCACTTCGTCAAACCAGCCCTTTTTTACCTGCTACCCTCAACGTTCTACCTGCCACCACCTGCAACCAAGGTCTCTATGGAACAGAATGCCAGCCATCTGCAGGCAACCAGAATTTGGTTACCAATTTTCTATCACATACAAAAAAAATTTACACTCTTTCCAACTTCTGCCTGGCCGAACCATCAGCGTTTGTCTCCACTAATCCGTTTCGATGACGGCTCTTCTTTAAAAGTCCGTTATACGTCCATACATCATTCATGCCCTTCAAAAGTTCACTGAAATGCCTGCGAAGCTTTTCGCCTTCATGTGAATTTCCATATAACACCCTAATCATCTGCACAAAAGGTCCGTTTTATTATCACCCTTGGCTCACTTACATTTATTTCACATGCTTCCTCCACAATTAGTTACCCAATGCTGGACCAGTGTCCAATATTCCGCTTGTACCTCTGACTGCACGTTGAAAGCCCCATGCTTACTTTACTTTTAATCTTGTTATTTGGCATCTCTTCCGCCCGGTTGCTCGTAAGTGACCGTACAATTGTCGCTTATATCAGCAATCCCACGATTGCCCAGCTATCCACACCGACTCGCAATTCTCGCTTCAACCATTAACACTTTGGTTCACTCAAACACTACATGAGTTTACTGTCGTATTTCGGTGGCTGTGTGATTTATAAATTTAGAATTTGTGAATACCTCACATAGGCAAGTACTGCTGCATAATCAGATCTTGCCTTGTGCATGTGTATTGACCACGGTCAAGAAATTTACTATACTATACTATACCCTACTCTCTGAATGGCCCCTATCTTGGCAAACTGCCTTCAGAATGTATGTGAGAAAGAGAGCCACCAAGCCCCGGCCGCGGAAGCCGAAAAAAAATGAGGTACGATACTAGACTGCCAAAAAATATATGGTTTTAAAAGAGTCCCGGAGGACACTGAAGATGTCTAAGGGCCTGAAAATCGGAGGTCAGAAAAAACAAAGATGTGATGTGAGCTCCGGAGCAAAGGGTTGCAGGGAGCTGCCTTCCTGCCATCACACATCACGACGCAACAAGTCAACCACCACCCAGTGCACAACTGGTCCTCAGCCTGTTTTGGACTCAGACTAAATATGTAGCAGAGATTGGTCAGTGTCGCTTTGCGGGCGGAGTCCTGGTACGGTGAAGTTTCTTACGTCTGATATCTTAATTTGGCACCTGTTCACTCTCACTGGAGCCAGCATCAACCCGACTTCTAACCAATTTCCGGGTCGTTGAACTTCTGTTCCTCGTATTCCTCTTTTTCCACGTGTTATTACTTTATTCTTCGTTGTCATTATTATTTTTTGTTTTTTGTTTTCTTCCTCTTTTTTCTGGTCTTCCACATTCACTACCGCACCCTCAGTCGTGTTTGTAGACGCAGTAGAAAGACAGAAATCCTTCAGTATCATCCACTGGAGCACTACCGTGGCAGTCTAGAGAGAGAGGGAACCAAGGAGTGCGAGCGTCGAGGTTCCACCTTCGACGAAGACGGCTTGTCGTGCTACCATGTCTCATAGTTCGGCAGGTTCTGTTTTCGTTTTTATTTCTACCGTGATTCTCTTGTTTTTGGGAGGAGGAAAAGGATGGTCAGATAACAAGAAACCTGCCGCGCTGTCATGACCATTGGAACAAATTCTATTTTCCTTTTTTCCGTAGCAGCACTCGAGGATCTGTGGAGCCTCGGGAGCAAGAAACTAGATGCAAATTTCGGCTCAAGCCTCCATATCCTGCGATCTGATCTGATAAGGTCTCAGCTTGGGGGACTGACAGGGACACTAGCGTCAGCGGTCTCCACCGGAAGTGAGGGTTATTGTTCTGCACCCGAAGATCCCGACTCGCCAAATCCGTTAAACCGTTGGCTCGTCGTGCATGAAGTTCAGTGAGACACTTATTGTGTCTCTCTCGGTCTTCAGATTCCATGTGATAAAAAGCCGTATTCGTCCACCTTTTATCCGGAAGGATCTTTGTTGCAAGGGGTTTGCCTCATTCTAGGATTCAGGGGCAATTTCGCGAGATTGTGGTCTTCCGGCCTCCTCGGCCTTGCCCAACCGGAGGGCCGACTTCGCTCGGATGTTGTCCGCAGAATTTTCATCGACGGTAGTAAACAGCTTGATTAAAGCTCACTTATCTGAGAAGTGTCCCGGTCCAAGCGTGCTTGGGCCGTGGTCCCGTTTACCTCTGGGAGTTCCACAACCAGAATACATTGCTTCCATGATGGAGGGGTCCTACGCTGGCGTTGGTCCATCAATTTGCGGTTGTTGGTCTCGCCGCTCAAGTGGGCCCTGCGGCGACCTGCCACACTGGAACTGTCTTCGCCCTGCGTTTGCTTCTACGTTTCCGTGAGAAATTTGAGGTGTGACATCGCGGCATCTTCGGCGGAGTTGTGTGTCTGACATTATTTACGCCGGTGCCGCCATGCTGAAATGAGAGTAGCGTCAGATTTCGAAGCAATCTTCGGGTATACTTTGATACTGGGCTAACTGAGAACCGGAGGAACAGGGGTATCCGTATCGCGTTTCCGAGCATCGGCCCCCAACGTAGGAGGAAAAATTTCGCCATGCTTCTGGACCAGTTAGAAAGTCCGGTTTGGGACATTAGAAGCCGCAGTAAGTAGCGAAGTGTATTGGGATATCCATAGGCGTAGCACGCATTATTTTGACGGGTGAAGCACTTATTTTACCTTCGAACACGGCACCTAGTATATCCTGGGGCATACCGAACACCGCGTCTCGCCTTCGGGCACAGGTCAAACAGGAGACTTGTATGAGTGTCGGGGGAAGTTCCACCAGTGCTGCGTTTGGTTCCACGTTATCGATGGTGAATCTCTGATGTAGCCAACGCGTACAATGATCTCACCGAGGCGGCCTATCGCGGCTCCTAAAGGTCTTGGAGGAAGCTGAAAAGGCATTTTTCACATTTGAGTCTTTTTGGGACCCACGTTGACATAAAACCCACAGGATAGCACAGCATACCACAAGCTGAATTCTCTAAACGCAATGTAAATCCGACCCGGTATAGCACAGATACTGATGTATATTCAGATCGAGGAGGAACAGCCTGGTGTAGTATTCACTGAAGTCTGTAAAGACGTTACACATATCAAACCTTGACCCCACTCACACAGTAACACTCTCCAAAACCAGAACACAAAAACAACCAGCGAGATCTGTATCGTTGCACGTACGAAAGTGCTCGACGACACAACGGGGGTCTATATAGTCTGACATCACCAGGGAGGGTACAGAAGAGCCAATCAGAACGCAGGACCGTGGACAGTTGCTTCCACAGTGACTTCTCATTGGTCACTTCTCCTCTCGTCTTTCGCAGTATTGATTATTGTGGAGCCTGTACGAAGGAAAAACGGGAAGAGGGTCAAACAAGTTTGATCGCATGTATTGTCCTCTAGCCGTACTACCAGGACCAGATTCAAAAGCTCCTCCAAAGTTTCTGATTACTTGATCATCCTTGTTGCACACAGAGCAATGCAGTCAGTCACAGCACAGATAAGCCACTTTTCAGGGGACAGGGTCGGTGTAGTGGACGTATGTTGGTAATGAGCAACAACCCGTAGTAGGTGCACAACTGGAGTGCATACCATCGAAAGAACTCTGGGTGCTCTATTGGCCGTGGCCATTAACTGTCCTGTGCAAGCTGAACTGAACTGAATCAAGATGAGGACGTGCGGTAATACACCGTGCGATGGAAACATGGGTCAAGAAGAGGTGCGAAATCCGTCCAGGGAGCAAACTATTTTATCGGTCCAGATCCATGCTCCTACTGTCTTTTCTTCTTCACTGGTCATAGCCACTGTCATCAGCTTTGTCTTGCCGGCAGCCGGAGGTATTCGTACCTACTTACATGGCTATAGTACGACATCACTTAGAAGGTAGCTTGCAGGCTTGGTCACCCTTCTACAAAAGAGGGGGCCACCTGCCTAGAGAAAGTCCAACGTCTAGCCACGCCAGTGGTTGAACAGCCGAGGGGTAAGACGTACGAGCAGTGACTCTCTGATCTGAACCTCTTCTCGTTGGAAAGCAGGAGACGTCCGGGGAATCTCATAGAAACGTTCAAGGTAAAAAGGGCTTTTCTGGCCTTAGACCAGATAGCCTGTTCCAAGTGGCTTTAGATTCCAGAACAAGGGGACACGAAAAGAAGCTGATAAAAGCCCGAGTTAGGTTGACGGTCAGATCGCACTTCTTTAGCAACAGAGTGGTGAACAGTTGGAACGGTCTGCCTGGTGGAATGATAGATCTGCAGACCGTCCAATCCTTCAAAGGTGCCCTAGATCGCAAGTGGCACGAGATATTTCCTCGTAGTGAGCCTTGAGTATGGCAACCAGATGAACGACGGGTAGCACTTTGGTCCATCTGGAGTATATTTTAACCAACTTTTTCACCCATTGCATACTGTCTCAGTGAACACTCACGGTGCATGATGTTTCTCGCAGTTGATGCGCGAAGAGGTTTTCCATTTCCCTCTAATTTTTAGCGGGGATTCGACGAAATACACTCGTCAGTGGTGGGTGCATAACTGGTGTGCATACCATCGAAGGAGGTCTGGACGCTCGATTGGCCGTAGCCTTTACATCTCCTGTGCAAACTTAACTGAACTGAACTGAAGGGCATCTGGAATGATGAGAAAATCGGTTGGAAGGTTCGTGGCGCATATTCAATTGTTCCCGATGCGCTAGAATGCGGCGGCTCCCGTGTTTCGTGAGGAAACTGTACTAAACGCTTAGGATCGCTAAGCCCTCAGAAATGGAGCCATTACGTTGGCCAATATTCAGGAAATAGAGCTTAGTTACGTTTCTGCGGACATGTGTGCCCCTCGGACGGTGAATTCCATCAAACTGGCGTTATCCCACATTATTCCACTATTTTTGAATAACCTGATTACGTATTGACTATAGGAAATAATATTAATGTACTTTGTTGGTATCCAAAGTTAATTTTAATTCATCAGGAACATATTCAGGAATTTATGTTGTTCGACTGTCTCCTGAGTGTCACCAAAGGTGAAACTTAATTATGTTCTTTTCAGAGGACGTTTAATTTACCTCTGATGCATATTAAGGATTATTCTATTTAATTAGGACGGTAATCTGTCCTCGCATGCTGGGCGTTGTCTCCCAGGTTATTCGGGCCTTGGTAACCCTCCACGATGTTTGGTTCACCTGTCACTACTCGCCGGGGTGTGGCCGCTGATGCATGCTTCATCTTCGTGGAGCCACAAGTAGAAGTTGGGTGAAAGGTGGAGATCATGGAGCCGGAAAATACCCCGGGTGGCATACACGATACGCCTCGCACTACGTTGATTTAGCTGCTTCGTCTCCTGAAGTGCGCTGGAAATACCTTTATGAGGTAACAGTATCAGTTAGTTGAATCACACTGCTCGAATCCTGGAAACACGTTTCACAGACGCGGCAGAGGTCAATCGTCAGAGTCCATTGTGAGCGCCAGGCGCGCTTGCTGACCGACCTGCACGTTAAAAGAGCCAAGATTCAGAAGCTGACGAGGCTTGGGTAGGTATGTGTTACAATGTAGGGGATTGTTCATGATACTGACAGTGAACCGTTGCAAGCATCGGGCGTGTTGTAAGCGAGAACATTATGGGTGTATGGAGGCGGCAAAGTGAGGTGGTTTGGGTACAGAAGACAAAGGTTGGATAAAAGGGAGTGAAGTCTGAGAAGTAGTCTACAGTAATCCACTGTCGTCCGGATCGTTACCACACCTGACCCAATAAGACCTTATTTGGTTCTCCGTCACTCCAAGTTCCAGGGTCAGGTTGCCGGTTGACCTTAATAGTGCAGTGGGCCTTTGTGACTATGGGGTATACACCTTCCTCTGCACCCATGCGCAGGCATGTAATGAAAAAAATCAAAACCTCTGGTTCTGACAAGAACTTGTCCGTAAGTCAGCGGGAGGGCTTGAGTGGAAGCCCATCTTTTACTGATTTTACCGATGGAGTTGCCGGGTCAAATGGACCTCCAACCTGGAGGACCAGAAGATTAATTTGTCAGGCCTCTGCCCATTGCATCTTTGGCTTGGGGTAAGCCATCCTGCGTAGCTCGTTGGATTTCTGAGGCGCGCAAGCCGTCATACCACGTCAAGATGCAGTTTCATTGCATTGTCCTGTCAATGAAACGTTGCGGATATCCGTTTTGCAGGAATACCTTGCGTAGAAATCAAAGTTCCCTGTCTAGTATCTGATGTGCAGACTCTGCGTGCTCTAGTAATCAAACAAATATGCATATGTATGTGTATACATATAGTATTATATATATATATATATATATATATATATATATATATATGTTCGAATGCACGGAACATGCTCAGCGTGCACTAGATAATCTCGCAAGAGCTGTAGCTCCATTTGGTATGAGCTTTGCACCTTCAAAGTGCAAGGTGATGTTACAAGACTGGACGTCAACAATTCAGAGCTTGATGCTCGATGGGAAGGTGGTGTCAGTTGTCGACCACTTCACCTACCTCGGCAGCAGCGTGACGACGGATGGGGGCACAGTAGTAGAGGTGAGCACGCGGACATCCAAAACTCGAGCGGCGTATGCTGGACCGAAGCACTTGTGGCGCCGACCTGATATTTCACTGAAGTTGAAGGGTCGTGTATACTGTGCTGCAGTGCGTTCAGTTTTGTTGTATGGTTGCGAAACTTGGACTCTGCGTGCGGAAGATATTCGTCGTCTTGAGGTTTTTGACCATCGATGTTTACGTAGTATCGCTAGGATTGGGTGGAATAGCCGAGTAAGCAACGATGAGGTCAGAAAGCGAGTATTGGGTACTAATTCAGAGAACGTTCTGTCACAGCGTATCCAGCTTAGTAGACTTCGTTGGTTGGCACACGTGTTACGTATGTCAAACACACGTCTACCGTATCGCGTCCTATTCTCCGTTCCTCCTCAGGAGTGGAAAAGACCACGTGGAGGTCAACAGATGACGTGACAGCGAGGAATGAGAAAATGTACAGCAGAAAAGTAGGTGCTTCACGTCCTCGTGGTTGGGGTCCAAAGGACCCCTCTACCAGTTGGCTGGAGACACTGGAGGATATGGCAGCAAACCTTGAACAGTGGCGATCATGTTGTCACTTTCTTTCTGTGGAATCAGAATGGTTGATCCATGTGCGTTTGTACAGTTAGACTGTGTATTCCGTGTTTGCTACTAGGGCGTTGTTTCCCTTTCCCACCCGTGTAGGTCCAGTCCCTGTCCATCTTGTATATTCCTATTTTCTGATTCAACGTGCAAGGTGGTGAGAAAGACAGTGGTCGGTGGGGCTTGCCCTACTGTTTAACGCTGTACGATGATGATTATATATATATATATATATATATATATATATATATATATATATATATATATATATATATTCACATCCGCCTGATATCAGACTGTGCCGAACAAATCATAGTACAATCGGGGAGGAAGGGGTAGATAGTCCGAGTCCATGATTTGTTTGTGGGCGCAATGCTGCTAGGTTGCCTAAGCCAAAGCAGATGGTTTTCTGTGGGGTCCACAACTGGAGCCTCTAGCTATCCAAAGCTTAACTCGCAAGGCAGCGGGACAAAACGTGGGTTCCATAACCCACTGGGAGCCGGTGACTGAATGCCCGGCTCATACGCCCTTCGGGTGAGGCCAGACATCATGAGTGCCCAGTGCACCTCTTCGCCACAGATACCGGTGAGCAAATCATTGTACGCCTCATGCGGCATTCATGATTGGTTTGGAATCAGGGTTTAGCCACCTCCCCTAGACTGACTATTAGTCAGTCAACCCGGTGGAGAGCGCCGGGCATTCGCTTTTGTCCTCTCATTTTAGTGGGAACACCGCCACGAGAAGGCAGTGAGTAGGGCTTCCTCAGCAGAGGCACAGTCATTTGGGAGCATTTCGAGAGGCGTTCAGGTTGTGTAGCCCTCTCGGAGTCTGAGACACTCACTCCCGACCGTACTGAAGGATTTGGAGGCCATGTGACACAGCGCCCCTTCAATACTGGCTTTGAATGTTATCATCCATCGTATGAGTCGCTAGCTTCCTGAGAAATCTCTGCTAACAGACGTTGGCTTTGGTTGTTAGCAGAGATTTCCGTCACAGTGAGCGACTCCTATGATGGCTGGCTTTTCTATACTGGCCCAAGTAAAACAAAGGGAGTCCGGTAATCGACCTACAGAGCTTAGAGTCCTAACAGAGGAGAAATAGCTGTACAGTATTTCCATGGTTTGAACGTTCACACTGCATGATGAATCATTATATATATATATATATATATATATATATATATATATATATATATATATATATATATATATATATATATATATGAATAATTTTGGAAGCGCACTCTGATCTTTCTACGGCATTCCCGGCAAGCGACGCACCTTGTATTCCAGCGGTTGAAGTGTCAAGAAAACATGCTGGAATATTCAGCTACGGCGAAAAAAACTTATGCGGCTTGTTAGAACGCACAGGCGCTGTTGGATGTAGACAGCCGAAGTCGCACAAGGTGGATACTGCACAACTACAACGTCGACATATCTTGTCTCCCGGAAGTCCGCATACCTAACTTCGACATGGCGCACAAAAGTTCCAAGAGAAGGAAAAGCTTCCTGGTTTTATCATGGTGGCCCGACAGACAACTCCAAGCGCTACGGCATCTCATTTGCCATTAAAAATAGAGCCAATAGCGCAGTGATTGTTTGGGAGTCGATCTCTGAAGGATTCGGTTAGGCAGGTTTCAAAGGCTACCCGCAGAACTTGATGGTGATTGAGGTCTGTGCTCCGACAAACTCGGTGGACAGCTAAACCAAAGATGAATTCTGTGACAGTCTCCAGGAGTTAATCAATCGGGTTCACAGGAGTTACATTCTGTTCATCGCCGGAGACTGGAACGCTCTTACGGGCCCCTCGGCTTCGTCAACGTGGCACGTCCTGGAAAAATTTGGCCTTGGCCAACGCTGTGAGAATTCTGACCGCTTGGTCAGTTGGGCCAACTCCAACAGAATGGTCGTTTTCGGCATACGTTTCGAGCCCCCTAAAATGCACACTGACGTGATACTCCAACGACGGTCGCACTTTGCATCAGTCAACCATATCCTTGCGAGGTCAGGTTGGGCTTCGCTAACAACACCAGAAGTCGCATCCTGGGCGTCCACAGAAAAGCGTAAGTAAAACTTCACGGAAGGATTAGATAGGAGTGTCAATTGAATGATGGTACTGGAGTCGTGAGTGCAAAACATTGATGACAAGGTGTTTAAGCGTACGAGCTAAACCCGCCTGTTCTATATGCATCGAGGTTTGCACGTTGAACGTGGCTAGTTAGTTGGAAATCGAAGACGAAGCAGAGTATCGACCAATGGGAGCAGGCTTAGTGAGACTCGGAAGCAAGTAGAAGAAAGACGAGAGAGAACACAGTCACGGTTTTTATCAGTGGCATTACTAGCAGACACGTTCGACCGAGGATCACGTGAGGTCCGATAAAAAGAAGAGTGAAGTAGAGGAATGGAAATCGGGAAGTAAGTTTTAATGTACGGCATTGGAGAATGATCTTGTGCTTGCGTGAAAAGTGCCAATCAGTGTATGAGTTGTATCTTTCGTGGTGGGGAAAAGGATTCCAAATAGAGACTTTCGGTCCAAACTACGTGTTTGCGGTTGTACTGTGTAAGTGACTGCGTAGAATACTGAATGTTCCATGGGTCGTTTGAAAATGTGCCGGCACATTTTCTGTAGACGGCCTAGCTCCGTTGAGAGGCAGCACGTCATCGCCTGTCTAAAATCGATTGCAGAGCTGAAGCTAGCGAAACGGATTGATGGCCCCACCAGTTCGTGACAAAACGGAAATAAGTCCGCCAGCCGGTTGTTTTCACCGAGTCGAATGAGGTCAACCAATGCACAGAAAACAGTTATTTTAACCGATTGGAACGAAATAAACCATTCAGCGGCCAACAGCTGTTTTAACCGAATGGAATAAAATCAACCAGTCAGCTGCCAACAGTGTTTTTTAACGAAGCGAGACGAAATCAACTATTCGGGTTTGAAACTAAAAGAACCAGTAACAAGACCGGGTTATGGAAAGCGTTTTGGACCAATGCACTTCGTACAAGGATCCAGCTGTTCTCACATGGCATCCTATACAAACTCTCTGCTTTCGTAGTAAAACGGAATAGCTCGGAAGCAGAGATTTATTCATTCTAGAACTAGTGGGTGACTAAAAAAACAGATTGTGCATGTCTGCTGAAGACAACAAAACCACCAACGATAACTCTGGAATTTCGATCAACGATGAGCATAAAGCTCCAGTGGATAACATTGCGGCGCCGCGAGCACTCTTTTTCGATGTCCGGGTCAGGGAAAGTGTCTTACAGCTTTTGGCCATCGGCAAAAAGATGTCTGAGATAGCAAAAGTATATATATATATATATATATATATATATATATATATATATATATATATATATATATATATATATATATATATATATATATATATAACATTCCATACCTATTTATCTTTCGTCTTCTATTTTCAGTCAGATGGATTCATCGCGTAAAATGTTTGTTTGGGGTGCCAATGAAGACAATCAACTGGGACAAGTTGTTGGTGAATCAAAGCTAGTATCAGTACCACAGCTAGTTTCTACTCAGAAATGGGGTGATCTGGTTCGCGTGTCATGTGGCTATAAACATACCCTTTTGCTTAATCGTGACGGTGAAGTTTTCAGTGCCGGTGCCAACGAATTCGGCCAGTTAGGTCGAAATAAATCAGAAAATTTTGAAATGGTGAGCCGAATGATTGGTTGCTAATCTCGTTTATATCCATGATGCGAAGCGTGTGCAGTTTTAGTAGCTCTGCTTCTAGGAGAGTTGCTTGGATTTTTGTTGGTGGATAACTTGACTGTTGCCTAGTTCCTTGTCATGCTTGATGTCTTGTATATTATTCGCCACTTGAAATTTCACGCTATGATGCGTGATTTTACTGCTTATGTAGTGGTGACAGGTCCATGCGTCTCACTATAGTCGTATGAACTTCAGATGAAAAAACTATCCATATATTCCACAATAACAGTTGTTGATATGTGAAGTTTATTTTGATTGCATGTGATTTAAGTTAGCAAGAGATCCACTCAAGTTTTGCGAAATCCACTAGCATCGCCCTTCTTCACAACTGCGTCTACAGACCTGGAAACTCCTTCGTTCAGGCCCTTTAAGGATAATATACATGCTCAGTTTTTTTATTCCGGAGTATGAGTGCATTGAAAGCATGAAACCATCATTGGTTAGGCTACTGCTGTTAAAATCTTATCATCAATAGCCTTTTTAGTTCATGTCCATTTACAAATGAATGATGTCCATTTCTGGGAAGGTATTTTCTGAAGGATGATCTTGACGGGTTTTTTATGTTGATTTGCAAGGTGTCAAACTCTCGTGCCCCGTGATCATAGAAATGTCGTTCCGAAAAATGACAAAAATACACCAAGAAGTATACGGTGAAAAGCAAAATCACAGCATTTTCTCTCTCACCGAATGTCTGTTTTACTGTATTGTACTCCCCTTTCCCTATTTTAAAATTGTTTTTGTTGCGTTGGCACCTTGCTCGACCACAAACCGATATATATATATATATATATATATATATATATATATATATATATATATATATATATATATATATATATATATATATATATATATATATATATATATATATATATATTACAGCGTGTGTCGTCCAAGTAATGCAGTTGCCGAACGATGTTAAACCTACAGTGGTATCAGAATTTAAACGAAATCCCGATTTCCCTCTGGTTTCATCTTTTTTCTCTTCTTTCAGATCCAAGCTCTAAAAGACCACACAATTGTTGATATAACCTGCGGGGCCTATCACAATGCTGCCATTAGTTACACTGGTCGCCTGTACACATGGGGCTGCAACTCAAATGGTCAGCTGGGTCGTGAGGGTGACGATCCTTCTGTGAAAATGGTTCGCTCATTGGCCGAACATCGGGTTGTTCAGGCGAGTTTTTTGGCACTTTGACGTACGGTACTGTGTTTCGGGACATTTCATCTATTGTTGGATGGGCCCATATCATTCATTGTTGATGAGAATCGTGCGTCAACGAACGGAACTGAAGACACATCAAGAACATGACAGCGGATAACAAAATAACACTTATAGTATTAAGTAGGATCTCTAATATAATTAAGATTAATTCACTAAACGCATCTTTATGCTCAGCATAAAAATATCGCGTTTGAACACAAGGGAGTTGATAATAACTGCATTCAGCATTCTCAGGCGATCGCTGACGTTTTGCATGATACATTCTTGTTATTACATGGTTGCACATGAATGCATTGAAATGGGTGCACCCCATAGCCACAAGGGCCCACTACACTATTGGGGATAGCCGGCCACCAAACCCTGGAGAATAACATAAGGTCTCAATAAATTAGGCGTGGTAACGAGCCGGACGACAGTGGAGATCGGTGGTGACAGGGATTCGAACGTGGCCTGACGTCCGAGGTGGTAATCAAACGCTCTGTACCACTCGACCACCACCGGCCGCTCTATGCTCGTGCTCTATTCTGATTCGGACCATTGGGTTGATCCTACAAGTGCACGTTTTCTTTCAACTGCAGTAGGTGTTGGTGCAACGAAAGTCGGTCAACAGTACCATGGTCTGTGTGAGTTGTAGACAGACTTCGTATATACATATACACAATAGGATACAGTAATAATATAACTCGATATACATATATATATATATATATATATATATATATATATATATATATATATATATATATATATATACAGCCGGTGGATACAGATACCAGGATGGCTAATAAATTGCGTTTATCGTGATGTTGATTACCAAGTGCACGAACCCATGAGCCTCATTGCCCATAACTGACTGTTGTTTGGGATCAAATCTAGCGGTGCAGCTTTATCCCTCTCTCTGAGGGCAATGCCAGCGCCATCAAGACCACGATACGCAGCCTCAGGGACCCCGGGATAACGCAAGTGGAACTTCATAGACGGATTGAACGGGTGGCGATCAAATGATATGACTGGAGTTTTCTCCAGTCTGTACAACCACTAACCTCGCACTTTTGTGCTCTGGTTTCAGTTGCTACCTTCCAGCATCGTCCAGTAAAAGTCCACTGGTCAAGGCTTTCATTTTTTTCTGTGTCATAGACTGACCACCTGGACTTACCTTCCAACCATTACCTGCCTCGGAGAACAGCGTGCGCCGAGGAATTCTATTGGTGGTTGTGCGTAACACATGTCCCAACCACCTTAACCTGTTTATATTCAGTACTTGATCCGGAGATTGACCTCTGGTTCGCAGCACCATATGCCTAACCTCAGCATTGCCGATACGGCGTTCCCATCATATTTAAACAACACTATGGAGATATCAACGCTCAAACACCAACAGTCTTTACCTATCTCCTACTCTCAACGGCCGTGTTTTTGCGCCGTATAACAGAATGGACTTTAAGGCCGCAGTGTACACTCAACCCTAGACAGACAATCGGATGTCACGCTGGCGCCACAGAAAAATGAAGTTAACAAAAGCCAAACGCGCCTTTTGTACACACGATAGCAATTCATCCGATATCTGTCCCCCTAGTGAGATGTAACTGCCCAGGTAACAAAAATTATCCACTCCAGCTAAGACCTCCCCTGCCAAGACAATGTTTGATGTAGAACCAACCCAGTCCTGCAGCAGCATTTCACACTTTGAAGGTGCAACAAGCATCCCAATCATTCCTACACTGCTGTTTAGGCTGTCTAAGAAAGCTTGCAACTTACCTGAATCTTTACTCAGAAGAACAATGTCGTCCGCATGTTCCAATTCAGACAATTTACTGCCTGAGCCAAGATGGATACCGCTATTCTCACACGAGAATAAGATTATCTCAAAAATTAATTCAGTTACAAAATTGAAGGGGAGGGGCGAAAAGGGGCAACCCTGGCGAACACCACTTTCCTTGGTGAACTCGGGTGATAGATCGCGTAAGCATGAACTCGGTTTCGGCTGTTCGCATACAAGCATTGGAAAAGAGAAATAAACTTCTCTGGCACACCCTTCAATGAGAAGCAGCGCCAGAGAGCTGAATACAACGCCACTTTCAGATCAAGAAAGACAAAGATTGTGGGCCTATGAAAGATGTGTCTGTGCTGTACGATTTGTCGAAGAGTGAAGATGTGATGGGTACAACCCCTACCGGGTCTGAAACCAGCTTGATTCTCACGCGTACACTTTTCGTGGGCACTGGATAATCGATGGAGAATTAGACCGGTGAGCAGTTTGAATGCGATACTTAGCAAAGTGATTCCTGTGTGGTTTTTACAAGAGCACCTGTCACTTTTCTTGTAAGTCGGTACAATCATCGATTCATACCATTCTGTGGGAATCTGGTCACTATCCCAATTTACCCGGAGTTTGTTTAACTCCAAATTCAAAGCTTTGCCTCCCTCCTTAAAAGAAGATGGAGACAACCCATTCGGTCCAGCGGCCTTGTACCTTTTCAGGTAACTTATTTGCCGAACAACTATATCTGATAAGGGGTTGACATCAATCTGCATCGTTTCTCTGGCAGGTCTATTCGAGGGGTCCGTTGTGGATATGGGCCAACTGAGTTGTTCCCTAAAGTACTCTGTTCAACGGTCCAGACGACGTCCCTGAGAGTGAACGTGAACCGTCGAATTCTTTGATTAGCTCACTTACACCAGGCTTCCGTGTACCGGTACCTTTAATCAAACGGTAAGGGTCGCGAATGTTGACAGTAGACGCAACCTTTTTCACTTCCCTACATTTCTAAATCCACCACTGCTCGCGGTAATTTTTCAGGCTCCTAGTTAGTTGGTGTCAGAAATTCACCCAGTTCATTGAATACGGCATCCGGAGGAACGGATCCGCAAACATCCAACGTAGCAACTGATGTCCATCGTTTGTTAGGCCTACTTGAACCAGAGTCCTGAGTGGCATTCGAAGCGGCATACAAAGCTTCCTTGATCTGTCGCCAGTGTTCATCTGGGTCTTGGACATCCGGCTGCATCGATAACCATATAGACAGCTCTACCTGAAAAACAGTCGGTTATCGTCTAGAAGCAACTGCGCGGGACGGGTGACTTTTACGTTGGTGCAACCGTGGACGAGCACGTACCAAGACGTGATCTGAGTCCTCGGGCGTATACTAAAATGAACGACAATCTTCAACTGGTCCACACCAGCGGTGATCGATCACAATATGATCAATCTGTGTCCAACGTTGTGAAGACGAAGGAAGACGCCATGTAGGTCCATACCGCTTCCTGTGACTCAAGTTCGTACTCGCTATACACCGTCTGTGGTCAGGACACAGCTGAATCAGACGGTTGCCGCTATTGGTACAATCGTACGGGATAGCAAATGGCAATCTGTTATGCCTTTCGGAATCTCCAAGCAATCTCCCAAACGGCCAACTTGGACGTTGAAATCCCCAGCAATGACCACCACCTCTGTTGAACTCATGCTTTGAAGCAGCTGAGACAATTCCTGATAGAATTCTTCCTTGATTTCAGAGGAACTCCAGTCAGTGGGTGCATGCGCAGACACGACGAACAAGCATCGACGCTTTAGTATCTTGGTGTTGACATGCACAGCACCGCCCAACTGAACTGCACACAATCGACTGCTGACTGGAAACCATTCTAGCAGTGTACTCTCAGCTCTGGTGCTCAAGCCAATCCCGACGCCGGCCTGGCCACGAGCACTAAACACTGGATCACCCAACACACGAAGAGTGAAGCGAAAGACTGAGGTTATATCTGGGATGCGAAGAGCGACCACATGTGTGGTTTTGTATGCGTGTTTCGGAGACACGGCATACATCCATTTTGAAAATGTCAAGAGTTCTAACCAGGGCAGCCTGTTTCCCTATCTGACATAGTGTGCGGACATTAAAGGCAGCCAAGTGAAGCGAACATTTAGGCTTAAGGAATGCATTCGTTTTATACCCAACTCCTGAACTACTGCTTTCTTCAGAACCGCAGTTACCCATGGCGTTTTGTATCGACATAAATTTAAGGGAGGAGAAATTGGTAAGGCCCTCTACAGGAAGGATTCTGGAGGTTTCTGGGTTGATCATACTTCGCGGCTGCCCACATCGCAGAAAGGGTTTTTCTTTGGGAACCCTAACCGGAGCCTTTAACTCAAAAGTCTCACCCACGAGGCAGTGGGACGTTAACCCAGTACGGGAACGTAACCGAGGCACCCCTGAAGGAACTTCTTCTGGTCTACCACGTGAGACCTGATCGCTCCACGCATTCTGTCTTGTCTTCGCGGGTGCTTTGTCATCGATCCGCCTTTCGGATTCAGTCTTTAGTGCCATGCACCCGATGGAGCAAGCGAGACGTGGACGGGGCTACCCAGCTTAGACAGGTGGTAGCTGCCCAATGAAATGCGATGACTTTTTCCACCGTCTAGAGAAACTCCAAGTAATCCACTCTTACGTCTACCTAGTGAAGGTTTTTAGACGGTTAAACTGCTACGTGTTTATTCGCTGGAGTGTCGTCTCCAGGGGCATAGTGATTAGAACAGGATGTTGCCCATCAACTGTTTCAGAGACTAGATTTCGTCTGACTCCTACTCTGACCTGTGAGGCATGATTGCATCTCTGGTTTGAGAGAGCCATCCTGCATAGCTTTTGGGTCATGGAGGCACATATGCCATCACACCACTCCAAGGTGCTGTCCTGTTGTAATGGAACTGGGGTCCTGCATGTGAGTGTCTTGGATACCACACGCAATGAAAGGGTCTCAAGAATACAAGCTGAACCAGCTGGTCGACGAAAGGCTCGAGAAAACACGACCAGGATTTCCACCAGAAGCACTACAGCTAGTGCAGACGACCGAAGCTTCCGTTGGGTATGGGAAAGAACGTGAGTGTGAAAAGGAGAGGGACACGAACAGAGGGGTGGAAACTGTTGTGTATGGGGGCAGTCGTTTGTGTGCTTAGAAGAACGGGTAATCGTGACGGTAGTAGGATCTCGTGGTTGTATGCGTTGCGCTTGGTTTCTCAGCCCAGAGTAGGCATTTTATTCGAGGATGCACCCCTAGCCTTTGAGCAGCCAAGCACTGCAAGTCAGCAGCGTTGGTCCGAACGATTTGGTGACCAGGTGCACGGTTCATTTGCTTCCACTGCGAAACATTGTCGGGTAAATGTTGCGTGACAAGGAGCTATCACCTTAGTGGCGGGCCACGCTCGCCACGTCATTGCCGTCCGTTGATTATGTGGTGTTTTTGAGAGGAGAACGCTAGCCAGTCGGAGAATTCCGCCATATCCTCAAGCACAGCCACTGATCGTTCCCGACCGCTTATTTAATAAGTCGAAGCCCACTTTATTCACGACTAGCAGCGAAAACGGCGGTCATTTTCCTATTCACGGCCTGGGGACGTTCCTGGTAGGATATAGCTCTCTTCTTCCGGGATTTAACTTGTCAGCGTTAGACCGGATGCGTTGGGGTTATACTTTTCTTGACTAGCGTTGTTTTTTGTCTAACCTGGGCTTCAGTTCTCGATGGTTTTTTATGGTGCGACAAAAATATATGAATTTTCCCAATCTGTCATGGAATCTTCGAGTTTTTTTATGCTGTAGTAAAAACTAGAGTTTAACATCTTTTTGATGGAATGATCTGGGGCAAGTTGTAGTCCAGATTGTTGTTGCCCATCCACGCCATGCTTTCGTAATGGTTGCAGTTCCCTGCATATGAATGTGTCATCCGTGACCACATTTATACGAGGTTAATCACGTCATGTATCGAAAGATTTTTTAATCTAGTCAGTCATCTAGATAGGTATGCGTACTGATCACTGCATCAATCTGACAGTTCTGTTGTGCTTTTTAAGCTTCTCGTCAATAGGGAAGTTAATCTGTATCAGTTTTCATCGTCCAAAACCCAGACGTCACTGGCTTATACCTGCACATTCCCATTAAAATGCTTCGATCACGTCATTCATCCTATTGGGTGTTTTTACACCATGATAACAGCATTTCGGTGAAGAAATTTGTGGTGAATCGATATTAACACAGAATGACAGTACAGTAATTCATTTTTTTTTCAGGCCAGTCTTGGTCTCGAACACAGCTTGGTTCTTACGGAAACATCTGACGTGTATGTGTTTGGTGCCAACATTTGGGGTCAGTTGGGATTGGGTTTTCGATCGGAGGAACCTACTCCAGTTCCTCAAAAACTCACGTGTCTTGCAGGCCTGCCAATTCGATGTATCGCGGCTGGTGGTCATCATTCTGCAGTGCTTACCATGAGTGGTAGCGTATTCACTTGGGGTGCAAACAAGAACGGGCAGTTGGGTCTTGGCCCCGTGGCCTCAGTAGGGCCGGGTTCGTCAGATGGTCACGGTGGCCGATCCTCAATTGAGGGTGCACAGAAGCACTGCGTGTCCGTGCCTACTCTGGTTCGTGGTCTTAAAGGTATGGAGGTGGTTCATTTGGCCTGTGGAGAGGCTCACTCTGTGGTGCTTCGACGCGACGGAAGTATCTACTCGTTCGGTGGGAATCAGTAAGTGGTCTTGCTTTTAAATCTTTTATTTTCTTTTTACCTAATTCTGAACGGCTTTATATGCTAAAACGTGTATCTTTTTATCAGTGCTTCTCCCGGGACATCATTGAGTGTATCAATTTGACATTTTAAATGAAGCCAAAAAATAGGGACAAAGTGGTCTGTTCCTGTCTGCAATCCACTCTGCTCTACTTATAATTTTTTTAAAGAAAACACGCCACAGTTTAAATAATTGTCACTAAATCAGTGATTCGAAAAAGTCAGAATCAGATTGGAAAGTACAAAATGTTTCAATTTAATTCCTGGGAATAGGTCTGGTGAAGGAAGCTAGACACCATGACCACAGATGTAACAAACCGGGCAAAAGCTTGACTGAGAAGTTACTGTTACATGGTTCTAAGGACAGGCGAAAATACTTCTCACTTATACTTAGAGTTGCTGTTAAATTTCGAGTTCCATTAAATTGTTCCATGATGATTTTATCTCCTGAATTTCGCGTAGTATAAGAAACAAAAATTGCAAGTAGAAAATCCATATAACTCAATAAAGGTAATTTAGTTCTGTAGTGATCCGTGGACATTTGAAGATGTGTAACCCTGATTACCATGATGAATGTACCCGGAGCTCAACTCACCAATAAAAACCACGGAAACCATGTACAGTTTTTTCATCTGTCTTGTTAGGAATCATCAGCAGTTCATATCCACTGAGCCTCCACTGGGACTTGAACCTAAAGTGAACGATTGTGAGTTCAACACCTAACCACCAGGCTATCTAGGCTGGTGATAAAACTTGTTGGGAGGAGATGTTATTCAGTTCAAGCCAGTTCACCCAAATTAATGGGTTTTCAGCACTCACATCTTATCTGGGCATAAAGAAATACGGAATCGGGAGGTATGTATAAAATGTGGTGATTTCTATTCAAGCGAACAGTTCAGTAGATCTGTGGTGACTTTCGCTGGATCAATAAGCGTACGAACACGATGCGGCAAAACAGAATTGCGATATGCAAAGGCGCGAGTGGATAGAAATTTGAATTTCAATGGTTCGCAGGATGTTAGCACTGCTTTCGAAAGTTTGTTGTGTAGAGAACGGTGAATGTCTGAAAAGTATTTTGGAAGTAAACTGGCCACACGCATTGCAATATTTGAAAGGAGAACACACCAGAGTTACTTCGCTCAATTTGTATCCGGACAGATTTTGCTGTATCTCATCAGGCGCATAGTACATATAATATAATAATAAGCACTACAATGGTAAGACAACATTACCGATGGTAGGTCTAAAAGCGTCATGTTTTTACCAAGGCAACGTCAGGGTAACGAATTAATCATTTTGCTTGCACAAACTAGGTTTTCATCTTTGGATCGCAGTCGCTTCGGCAAATTCTAGTAGATGTGAATTGGTGACAGAGAAGATCACAACAAACGCAGTTGTGCGTTTGATCCGGTGCTTTGTGTCAAGCAAATGACGTGCGATGGAAGAGGCTGGCGGTTGCCTGACTGGTGGCCTTTGGCTGTATGCTTTCCGTTGGTTAACATAGGTGTCCACCCACCATGGGGTATGTTTGGTCACTCTCAGTAGAAGTTGCCGTCCAGTTCGGCCTAGGTAGGTGGCGGAGCACCCACACGTGAACATGCATAGGTGTGATTTGGCGTGAACCGATAACGGTTGTTTGACTGGGGAGACGGATATCTATCTGCGTGTGTAGAGTAGGTCAAGTTCGGTGGCTTTGCATGACTGCTTGACTGGCAATTTGAGGCAGCATGCGAACAGTTCGGTTGTGTCGTCGCCCTTGAATGACAGCTGCAAGAAAACCTTACATTTAGAGACACGATGACCGTTCACTCTGGCTACGTGCTGCACAATGCTTTTTGATAAAATGTTGCAGGTAACCATTTGGATGAAACACGTTAGCAGTTCCGTTCCAGCGTTGATCATACCTAGCGTACAGTTTGCGGGCTCTGTCACAGGATTCTCACTAGCTCACGTTTGTAACTCAGGGGCATGAAGCTCGTAAAATGCAGGTAGTGTTCTAACCATGTGTGCTTTCGGCATATGAACCAACTAACGCTACCGTCTGGACGCCTGGTTATCACAATGTCGAGAAATGCGAAATTGTCGGACTCGAAAAACCGTATGTTCGGATGAACGGCGTTGAGTTTACGGAAGAGGTTGACGGAGTCCTGCTCTGAGTTGCTGATAACTAAGATATCATCGACGTATCTTCTGTAGAGATGCGTATCACCGATGGTGCTGTTTACTCGATTCTCAAGATTCTCCATGAATATGTCGACCAGGATGTGGCCTAGTGGACTGCCCATTGCGACGCCATCAATTTGGTGAAAACAATTGCCCAAAAACTGAAAAATATGTTTTCAGTGCATCGCAATATTAGGCGTTTCAGTCCCGTCACTGGGGTTTCGATATTGATGTTCTCTTCGTGAACGTAATCACAAACAAAGTCAGCTATTTCCTGCAATGGCACGCTAGTGAGTGGTGACGTAATGTCCACACCGGATAAACGCCGATTTCTGATATCGATGTTGTCCACAGCTTCCGCTAGCTCGAGGCTATTTTTAACACTGTATTTGGTCAGATTGTTTGTGAATTGCTTCAGCATATTGACTAACCACTTTGCTAGCTTGTGTTGCGGTGAGTTGGCCATTGATAGGATGGGTCTTAAAGGCACACCGGGCTTGTGTAGCTCAAGTAGACCACAGGGCTGGGGTAACTGACTGCCACAGGGTTTTAGTCGTTTCGCGGTGAATTCGTCAATCAACCCACTCTCGACTGGCAGCTGTACGTCTTGTGAGATGATTCCAAATGTTATAATCCACAAGATGTGCCTGGGTAATAGGTTGTTTATTGCGACTAACGTGTTCGGACATTGACAAAACAAACTAAGCGTTAAAAACATCCTCATTTTCCAAGTCGCTGTCCTGTTCATGCAACGAGGAGCAGTCTTGTGGTTTGCAGATCGTCGTTTACCTTATTGCGTCTGGACTGCTGAACTTAGCTGTGTTCGTTAATCCACAGTTGTCCATAGTTCCGTCTTCAGCGATCAACTACTTACTGAGTAGCATATACACTCCACCACACAAAGACAGAAGCCTAGTTCGTGCAAGCAAAAGGATTTATTCGTCTCCTTGGTATTGCCCCGGTAAAAGCATGACGTTTGTGAACCTATCACTGGCAATGTTATTTTACTATTGTAATGTTTATTATTATATCATCTGTATTATGCACCTGATGAGATACAGCGAAATCTACCTGGATACAAATTGGGCGGCGTAACTCTGTTGTGTTCCCTTGTTTCAAGTTCAAATCCGGAAAAGGTTGCTTCAACTAGAGAAATCATGGGATTAAACTTGGAGCCTTTGTAGCTTTAGGTGTTTGTTTTTTAGAGAGTGATGGTTTAGTTTCTGATCAGCGGCGCAAGAATAATCGGTGGGTGCTTTATGTATAGCTTTTCATTCTAGTGTAGAATTTGTCAGCAGGTGACTGACGGTTACCCGAAAGGAAAAAGCTACTTCGCTCTACGTTACATATAAGAGAAGAAAATAAGTTCCATTTGAGGCATACTAATTGTTTTGGGGATAGAAAGCTTATTAAAGGATAGATAAGGAAAATAAACGTTATCAATAACTATTTTGTGGTCGCCGCCAGGAAAGTTTTGCGTGATCGAAATATCCGAGACACCATGGTTAAAAATGAAGTCGAGTATTGTATCATTCCTGGAAGATGTTATATGCTGCACTGATCCTCCCAAGGGAGTACAAGAAACAACGTCAGTTAAGTTTGGGGGCGCCGAAGGTGTGGAGCAACATATGCTGGGGAAATTGAAATCACCAGCAATAATCTTGGGCGCAGAAGGGGGAGAAGCAGTGTATTCAAAGACATTACACAAACGAGACAGCGGAGATTTACTGGCAGAAGGAGAACAATAAATGTACCCAAGGTGGACTATGTTAGTTGCGTATTTGATAGTGAGCCATATTGAGTCAGTAGTTAAGTCCAACGTGGGGTATCGCGGAGTAATTACTGGGAGGATTTGTTTGACGTATACCAAGCATCCACCACCACATCTGTCGATTCTACTGGTTCTAAAAACTTCACAACCCACAAGAGTGATCTCACTAATGAGAATGAGCCAGGATTCAGCCGAGTGTTTCAGATAATTTAACTTGTTAAGAATAGAGCGGGAGTTAATCAGAGTTGGTGATGACCGGAAATTGTTACTTGGATTAGCAGCGTTAGAGGACGGTGAAGAGGTTTGTTCAATAATCAACGGACTAATACTTGTGTGCATACTGGCACGGGTACCAAGGGTTACTTTCAAACATGACGGGTGCTCCTTGAGTTAAGCACCTCCAATCGTCCGAAGAACTTCTCTCTGGAGATGAGTTTTGTCACCAGTGATTCTAGTAAACTTGAATAGGTTATTAGAATCGATAAGAAATTGTTTTTTGATGAATTCATTAGCAATAATATCCTTAAAAATTGAAACAATACAGGACGGGAGTTCCGCTGAATTCGCTTTCGGAGTCTGATGCATTGACATGAGTACTGTACCATGTTGTAGGCATGAAGCAGAGTATTTTGAGGGGAATTCAACGGGATGCGGTCAGGTACATTGAAAGCCACAGCATTGTGCGCGCTTTTGGCTCGTCTGAAGATTTTGCGTGAAATAAAATGGACAAATCAGCATGCGTTGGATAAATGGATGCCAGCGGGATGTTCGGGTGGGTCACAATTGTAAAACTAGAAAGAGTCTAGATAGAAATAGTTCAGTGGAGGAGATCTGACTAGTCAGACTCGACACATTATTCCATACTGGGAGTCTTGGCAACAGTATCGTTGAATATATCAACCATTTTAATCGAGCAAGAAACAAATTTGGATGCAGGCTGGGTTATCGTAGACATGGTTTTGGGATTTGTACGTCTACAAACAACAGTTCTGGTGCTTTTAGTACCGAGGGAGACCACGGTCTAAAGATGATGATTTTCGATTACACCGGAGACTCGTCTTTGAAGAGTTTAGCTGCCCGAGATTCAAACAGGTTTCTACGAGGAAGTAATTAAGGAAACGGTCGGTCCAAAACGTGATGAAAGGAGCGGTATTGTGGAAAACAGGTGATACATTACACACAAGGATGAAGTAAACAATGTTTTGAGGGCGATTACTCGCATTCACCAAGTAAAGCAGCCAACGGGATCTAGGAAGATCGATGATATATCTGTCCACCTCGACTAATTCTGTTTGTTCTGAATATCTGTTAGCCAGCGAGGGAGAATTAGTAGGTTCATTTTGAATCAATTAGCCACTGTTCAATAATGATTATGATGTCAAAACTTATGAATCGAACAGTCCCCTGTGGGGAACTAAATTCGTTCACGATGGCGCTAGCGTTATATGTCTGCTGCTCATCCTTCACATCCCAATTTTAAGTGAATACAAGAAACCACAATGAGTCTTGGTTTAGAACTTGTAACTTTCACTAAGGGTAACAATAATGATCGAATCTCAGACCCAGGCTTGATCTTCACTTAGCTGCTTTTAATGTCTGCAGCCTTTAATAAATTGGGCAACAGACTACCCTGACTAGAACTCTTGAAACCTTTAAAATAGACGTGTTGTGTCTCCGAAACGCACATACAAGACCCAGTTTCACTGTTAACACTTCGCTCCTCAGATAAAAACTCGACTTCTCGTTTCTTCGCATGTCGGTCGATTCAGTGTCTAATGCTCGGGGCCAGGTTGTCGTTGTCGTTGCTTTGAGTATGAAAGCTGAGCGTGCACACTCGACTGGATCCCAGTCACCAGTCGTCTGTGTGCGGTTCGGTTGAATGGTTCCGTGCATGTCAACAGCACTAGACTGAAGCATCGATGACTGTTTGTCGTTTCTGTGTAGGCTCCAATTGACTGTTATTCTCCTGAGGCTAAAGACGAATTCTACCAAGACGTCTCAACTGCTCCGCATCGAGCGTTTTACGGACATCATGGTTGTCGCTGCTGATTTCAATGCTCAAGCCGGAAGCCTAGACGAGACGGAGAGGAATATAGGAAGCCGATTTGGCATTTCAGCCGATCGAACTGATAACGGTGATCGACTCATCTAACTATGTTTTGACCATGGACTTCCTGGCGAGTACAGATTTCTCGCATAAAAGGCGACACCGACTAGCCTGACGTCCTCCTGCGCCTTCACAGCGTTGGACTCAGATCGACCATATTGCGGTCGGTTACCGCTGGCGCGGATCAATTCAAGACTGTTGATCATTTTGGTGCACGTCTGTAGACACCGGCTTCCAGATGCCTCATTGTGTTCAGGGGTGGGACTTCTCAGGTCCCGAGATGGCTACTCTCCCCAAACGCCTCTCATAATGCTCCAAGATGATCGCGCTTCTCAAACACCCGCTGAGGAAGTCGTGCACACTGTTTTCTCGTTACGGAGGTGTTTTCACCAGTGTGAGAATGAAAACGAACACCCGGCGCTCTCCACTGGGTTAAATGACTAATGTTCAGTCTAGGAGAGATGGCTAAACCCTGATTCTAAACCGATCACGAGCGTCGTATGAAGCGTGCAACACTATACTCACTGGCGTCTGTGGCGCAGAGATGCACTGGACACGCAGGATGTCTAGTCCCATGCGAAGGGCTTATGAACTGAGCAGTCATCCACGGACTCCCTGAGGATTACGGACCCCATGCTTTGTTCCGCTGCCTTGTGGGTTAAGCTTAGGATTAGTGTGTCAGAACCGAGATCGGCTCGGAGTGTATCGAAAAATCAATGCGCCATGTGAAATGTTATAGAAAATTTTTTATTGTCCAATAACACAGCCTAGTCGAAATCGCTTGTAGTTTGTAGACGTTTCGGTCACCACGGTTGACCTTTTTCAAGACTGATTTTGCAAGCGAATGAACCTAAAATGACAGCTTAGAGCAATTGGGTGTTAGTGTACAGTGTGTTCGTGTGTTGGTCTGTCTGTTGTGGTGTTGTTTATTGCAAGGGTGTGTGTTGAACCTCTGTCCGTACTGTGCTCGTGATATTGGGGTTGTTTGAGGTCAACAGGGTGTTACGGGCCTTTTGGGTTCAAATCCATACGTGTCGTAAGTGCCGTGCATACGCCTGAAATCTCCGCCCCATCGTGACGGTTGAGACATGATTGATGGGCGGTAATTGCCAGAGCCTCCGCACAGAGGCGCTCAGTGTGTGCGAAATCCATGCAGGAGGATTCTGGTGTTTTCCTATTCAGTGATTTGGCTTTCGGATATAGTGTAAAGTGCGATTGCAGAGTCGCGCTCTAATTTTCTTAAAGCTATTTGTTTTCTCGGTCTACACTTTTCTTTTCTCTTGTGTTTTTCAATTCTGGTTTTGACCTGGGCATGTTTTCCCAATATATTGAGCGGAGCACTCTTTGCAGTTGATCATGTGAACGCAGTTGCTCTGTTCGTGTAGACATTGAAGGTCTTTGTCCTTGTGAGATGACTTTGTAACGTGTTATCCACTTGAAAGAAAACACGGACACCATACACCAAATACTTTCCTGATTATCTCCCATGTGGCCGATCTGTAAGGGATACCAATGGAGATTAGCTAGTCTACGTCGCTCTTGTTATATGTTACTGATTTGTTTCTTAGCACATCGGTTATTAGTTGTCGTAGTTACTTGTTGTTTTGAAGGACCGTGTACAAGCGTTGCATTTCTTGTTTGTGAGTGACGTCGTTGCACAGTTGGTCAACTCTGTTGGCTAGTGACGATGAGGGTGCCCGTTTTATGCATTGCGAATGGGCTGAGATGGAGTTCAGATACCTATCGCGTGTGTGTAGGTTTCCTGTAAATGCCTACAGTAAACTTGCGGTAGTTGTTTACTTGTAGCCGGCCGGCAGGGAAACAGATGACTCTGTCAATGCTCTCAGTTTCCAGTGTAAATTTAATTGAGGTACACTGATTGTTGAGACATCGTAAAAGTCATGCCTATGTTCTGATTTTAGAACTACAGATGTATCGTCCGCATATCTGACATAGATTCGTGGTGGATTGTGAAGTGTGGTCAGTGCTTTAGATTCAATTGAATGTGAGTACAGGTTAGCTACAATGGGTGATACAGGAAAACCCATGGCTACGCCGTCAGTCTGTCTGCGCAATGATTGGTTCAAGGTGGAAAAGGTGGAAGTGAGACATAGTTTGACGCCAGTAATAATACCAGTTGAGCTTAGTGCCATCTGTGTTCTGAGGTGGTGTCATTGGTCAATACGGAGTGTAAAAATTCCAGACTGTCTTTGATAGGGGCGCTTGCATAGAGAAATATCACGTCGAAACGCACTGCTGTTTCGTCTCTTTTTAATACGACAGTTTGTGGAATGCGGAAAAACTCAAAGGCATCATTTGCATGACATTTTTTGGTACGATTTTAGTAGTGTACTGATATACTTGGCTAACATATAGGCCGCACAAAGTGCATAATCCACGATTAGTGGGATAGGTGTGCCGAATTTGTGGGTTTTTGGTAATCCGTGAAATCTTCCAGGTCTGTTCAATTTTGGATTCAAAGCAAACCACAAAGACCTCTCTAGCTTTTCTTTCAACCCCGAAAGATATTTACTTATCTGGACCTTTATTCTGTTTAGTGTGGTGTTGACTTTCTTTTATTCAATTCTTTCACATGGTCCATCTTTCAAGTGTTCTCGGACTTTTGCTTCATAGTTTGACGTATGTAGAATGACTGTAACAGTGCGTTTGGCAGCTTTGGTGATGTGAATCGATTTGTCACTTCACAGTGTGGTTAGTGCCTTCTGCTCATCTGCTAACAGATTTGAGGAAACTGGTTTCTGGTTTCTGAGAATATCACATGTTCTGAGTCTGATTTGATTGGTGTTTACGAGCGGTATTTTTTCTGACGCACCTTCCAATGGATGGACTACTTCTTGAGGCGTTAGAGGTTTCTGTAGCAACTGTAGTTCTGCCGAGGTCAACGTTCTGTCTGATAAATTTTTGGCTACGTTCTCAGGATCAGTCGATTAAAATATTCCTGATCCCGGTTTTGGCACACAGCCCGAAATCAGATGGATGTGAAAGTATAGAATACATTCTGCAGACACTGATCACGCTCTTGTCTGCGCGCGTTTACTCCGTCTCATCGGTGGCCGAAACAACGCCAGTCAATCAACTGCCGCAGTTGCTACTGGACGATAGCCATCGATCTGCTTTCCAAGCGATACTATCCAGCCGATTATCACTGCAGTCAAATACCCAGGATCCAGAAGAGCGATGGACAGCGATCGAAGAGGTCCTATTTAAAGCTGCTGATGCCGCGCAAGGCCCAGAAACCGAACACACATGACAACGATGGATATCTTTATCATCAGTTGCACTGTCAGATGCCCGTAGCTTGATTCCCCCGGATTGTAGGTTTGATGTGGCCCAAAAATGCCTTGAACACTAACTGATTCGGAGCCAGAGAAACGGCCGTGAGCAGAGGTGGGTCGCGACGTATAAGGAGACGGAAGAGGCTGTAGCCGTCGGGAACAGCCGCAATGTTACCCGCCTAATTAGAAATATCGGTTCACGAAAGTCAGGTGGTACGGGACCGATCAATGAGGCGTATAGCTCACTGACTCAGACTGAGTGTCTTCTGGTTCGTTGGGCGGAACATTTCGAGGAACGGTTTAACTGACGTATATCAACACCAGGTCTACTAACTAGCACGATGGTTACAGCTCTAGTTGTAGATACCCAATCCTCCGTCAGAAGCGGAGGTTCTCAGTGAGACAAACTATCTAAAACGACAAGGCTGCTGAAGTGGATGGGTTGCCTTCATCTATTTTTAATGATGGTGGCTCAGGATTGTCACTGAAGTTGACGAAACTCCTCTGTTTGATATGGGAGAAAGAACAATTTCCGAAGAGTTGGTGTGAATCGGTGATCGTATCGATTTTGGAGAAAGGCGACAATTCCTGCTGTGAGAACCACAGGGGACTAAGCCTAGTTAGGATTGTATCTAAAATGCTTGCTGGTATTATTCTTCATGGCATATCCGACACTCGCGCAGTTCTTGCGCAAGAGTCAAGCTGGTTTAGACCTGGTGGATTTTGTGTTGATCACATTTTCACTCTTCGACAAATTTGTTGAAGGGTGTATCAGATAAATTCATTCCCATCATAAAGTCCGCGCACATGAATAGTCGAAGCCGAGTTCAGGCTTATGGTGTTCTTTCATCTGAGTTTACCACGAGAAGCGGTGTATGTCAGGGTTGCCCCATTTGTTTCTCTTTTAGTTTGTGATTGATATGGTCCTAGAGACTACGCTTTTATTAGGTGATGATAGTGGCATTGAACTTTTCCCGAGTGGAAATGTGTCAGACCTTGAATATGCGAACGATATCGTTCTTCTAAGTGAAGGAGCAGGTAAGTTGGAAGCTTTTCTAGTAATGTTTGGTATTCGTTTTTACACCTTCAAAGTTCAAGATGCTGTTGCAGGATTGGGTTAGTCCAACGCCAAGCGTTTCAGTGACTATAAACCAGGTGGACAATTTTTATCTGGGTAGTTCCATTTCATTTGGAGGTCGGATATCGAATGAAGTGTCTTCGTGCACAGAAAAGGCTCGTTTTGCATTTTTCCACCTGAATCATCTGTGGTGTCGATGTGACATCGGTTTATCGATCAGGGGTCGAGAGTACGGTGCAGTAGTCAAGCCAGAGTTTCATTATGATTCGAAAACATGGCTATTGGAGGTGGAAGATATACGAAGATTGTCGGTTTTTAAACACCGTATCAGCAGTTCTGAGGTTCAGTGGACAGTCTTAGGTTCACGAACTAAGTTGCTAAATGAAACACTGAAGCTTGCCAGGCTGAAGTGGTTGGGACGTGTTGTGCCTGTCTACTGACAGGATTCCTCAGCGCACAGTGTTCGCTCAGGTGAGTAATTATTGGAAGATGAATAAGGGCGGTCAGTCCATGACATGAAATAAAGGTATGAAAAGCCCTTTGAATGGACTTAGGCATGTGTAACGTATTAGATTTCCTTGGCGGGGTCCATTAGACCCTCTCACTCTGGAAAGCCTTACGGATGGACTTGGTCTTGCAGGGCGTGTTAAGCTTCCTGGGTGGGGTCCAAGAGATCCCCCTACTCCGTGATCTGATACGTTTGAGGATATGACTCGATTTGGCGACCGGTGGCGCTCTTGCATTCATAAAATTTCTTTGTCCACTTGATACTATTGTATGCCTCTTTTTACTCTTGTCATACTTGTTCACTATTTCTGATTGAGGTTTTCGCTGAGAGATTCAACCGAAGTCTTCGCTCCCAGTGTATGGTTAATGATTGTCTATACTGAACTTGTCAGTTTTAGTGCCAACAAATTTATCCCTGTATGTCTCACAGCATTTAGAAATGTGTTTTATGAATCTTATTACCACCTTAAAATCTTTTTCCAGAAGACCAGGGAAAATAACTGGAGCAGCACGACCAGTGACGGAGAATGCATACAGTCATAGCTCAAAAAAACTTGCTGATGGAGGACCGAAAGTAGTCTCAAGTCGAGGGAGAAGAATGATAACTTTCTAAATTTTCCTAATGTTTGTTGAAAATGCATGGACAACGAAGGATTGCGAGATAGTGTAACACCAGAATATTTATTCGTCGGTGATATTGGTATGGGTTAATCGTTTGCAGATCGGAGGGGAAACCTGTGTTTGAGGGCTCAATAGGATTCATCAGGAAGCAAGGAAAATAATATATCCTTTCATTTAGAAGCATCTAGTACAAAGCGGCGGGTTGAGGATCAGTTTACGGCATATAGTTTGTTCTGAACCTGTGAATTTCCTTCGGGTGTCGGTAATTCACTGTTGCTACCACAATCAATCTTGTTGTGCGGTTAATACTCGTTTTCGATCGACCGGAAGGTTAACGCAGTTTACTATTAGAAATTTTTTGATGTTAAAAACAGCGTTGTCAGCAGAGATTTCAATTAGCCGACGTTTCGGTTACCGCCTGTAACCTTTTTTCCATCCTTGTTCGAAACGGCGTATGGGAATTTGTTGTGATGTTTATTTCTCTCTGAATTTTATTTTCTACCTCAGTGCGGCTAACGTCATTATCCAAGCCATCTATGTTTTGTCTCCCACGCACCATATCTTTTTTGTGACAACATATTTTACGTGCATAATGCAAAAAACGTCATCCACAAGAAGACTGCAAGAAATGTTTATCATAAAAACAGGTACTTGATGGGCTCGTATAACGTCATCTCTGTCTTCTTCAATAAAGTAGCGGAATTTTCTGGTTTCCGATAGATTTTCAACGTATCGAAAACAGAATGGACGTTTAACCGGCCGCCCTCATATAATCCTGAATTTCAGGTCTCGCATTCAAAGTAAACAAAACGAGTTCTTCCGATGAGGCTACCATCCACTTTGGGTTTTCTGTTGAACCACGAGACTGTAGTATTCTCCAAATATGTTCGCTTCGTCTTGGTTTCTTTCTGTGAGGCAGACATTTGGTGACAGTGCGGAAAAATCGAATGTTCCTAGTATGGTTTGCATTTACTTATCAATGCCGACAACCTCCTCCAGTGAATTTTACCTCCACAGGTTTAACAAAAATTCATATCCAAGGTTCAATTAATTTCGAGAGTCAGCTTCAGGTTAATTCATCATGCTGACTAAGGTCACTGAATCTCAACTGACCACAGATCACCACAGAACTTACATTATCAATTTCAATTTCTCTAAAATGCTATTTTTCAGCCCTGTGTTATGGTGTATACTGCAAAACATTTAGGAAAAAGAAATTCGGTGCACAGGAAATAATTTGTCTAATGAATTTCGACAGCACAATACGTCAAATATAGTTTCTACCAGAAGCTGAACTAGTGTCTGCATGCGGCGGAAATTTGTCTGGGAGGGCACTGATGACACTAATGCGTGCTCGTCTCGATTTAGGTAAGCCCGTAAAAGAAGTGGTAACAACAGATGGAATTTCGGGTCTCAGTGCTCCTAAAGTGCGTTTGCTATTACAATTGGATTCGAAAACCTTCTAAAAGTACCTTTTTCCATACGATTTACAAATGGCTTTTCACGTTGACCATTTTGAACGCGGATTCCAATACTTTCGGCAATCATTTTGTTTTCCCGTTGAGAATCATGAGCACCTGAAGGGGAAGCCGAGACGATAGTTTCTGTCATCATGCTGCAATATATGGGATTCATTGGAAGTGTGTTGGAGGTTTGGGATTTGCTTCTCGAGAATCCGTCGAAGAATGGCATTAGAATGCATCCCCGTGATAAATGCGTCACAGAAAGTCTCATCCTGGTGTCATTACGACGTGACACTAAGTTTTTTGTAGGAACCGCTTGTTACTTGGCTGTAGTCCGCCATGGTTTAAAAAGCACTTCATTGTTGTTCCTAACCTGGGCAGTCAATTCCACTGAGACAGTCAACCTCCTGCTGATATATGGTTGATTGAAAGGAGTTCACAGGACATTTTTCTTTTGATCAGACACATCAATGAATATGAATATTTCTTGTCAATACTTTCACTTCCTAGGTACCGACGGGGAATGTGGATCAGCTTCAAAATGCAGCGGACGGAAAGGCGTCCCATAGGTTGTTCGAAGATTAAATTGTTAGATAATCGAATGATTGAGCAACCGGTGAAAAAGGTAGATCCGAAATGAGACTTTAATCTTCTAGCTATATAAGTACATATGCTGAAGTGAGAAAGTGAAACCATTAGCGTGAGGAAGTGACAGAATGGCAGTCATTCATCAGGCGAGTTTATTGCAGAGGAGTCACATAATCACCAAGGTGAAATCGAAAACGCTGTTTGTTCGAAATCGTGCTTAGCACGAAACCTGTGGTTGTCGTTGCAGGCTTTGGTTAACTTTTTCAATTAGTGCGCACTGCATCAAGCAAGACACAACCGTTTATATTTCCTCCACGCAGCGCTAATGACAAACTTATTCGCGTAAAAGAAAACTGCAAATATAGTTAAGCACCTTGCTTAGATTCGACCCACTTACCGAACTGAAGTAACCTCTGTCAGTAAAACCGTGTAGAACAAGACGTCGAATGAACAGAGACCGTCGGGTACTGAGTGAATGCACGGTATGTGCTCTTTCATGCAATCTTGGACATCGAAAGTCTTCCCAAGGCCTGTGCCTACCTCCATCCTGATCCACACCGAAACGCCTGTAAAATATGTTGGTGATTATATTTTAAGCCGTTTCGCAACTGCAATGGGCACACTCACGCGCTCTAACTAATGCGAGCTCTAGTGTTACAGGCTGTGTTGACCAAATCTGCACTCAATACGAAATCCTGGAACACAACCACAAGCATCAGCACAACCTTAGGTCCCATCAATAGTGAATCATTTTAGAACATACCGCTACCTGATTCTATGTCCTGAGATTGCGTAGGCATCTTAGGGCCGAGCTGTCCGGTACCATTAGCGCACGACTCTGCCCACAAGTAAGAGTTCCCAGAGTTCGCATTCAGCTCAGGTGAATGCTAGGACTGTCCCTTATCACCGATCGTCCAGTTCAGTTCAGTATGTACAACCACTAACCTCGCACTTTTGTGCTCTGATTTCGGTTGCTACCTTCCAGACAGAAAGAATAGTAGCATCAAGTGAAAAAGATCCAAAACTCAAAGTAATAAGCGGAAATCACGAAGAGGAAAAAAGAGTCTGAACGCATCTACGCTATTGGCCGCGACACCTAGCCATATCACAATGTTTCCAACCATTTAGTAGGCGGATCACTTGGACCCCAACCCTAAAGTCTAACACGTCGTACTTGACCAAGTCCATTAGTGGAGGTTTTCATACCTTTTTGCTATGTCATAGACTGACCACCTGGACTGGCCTTCCAACCATTAACTGCCTCGGAGAACAGCGTGCGCCGAGGAATTCTATTGGTGGTTGTGCGTAACCAATGTCCCGCCCACCTTAACCTGTTTAGATTCAATACTTGATTCAGAGACCGGTCGTATAGAAATTCATACTCGACTGCGCGCACTCACTGACTGACTGAGAGTACATCTCAACCAGCAGTGCTGGCTATTTGTGTTTGAGTTTTCGGACGATATGCAATTCTAGGAGACGAATCGGATAGCCTGTAACCGGTATTCAGCTGCCTTGTCCTCACATTCACCTGTGACCTTTGAAAGTACAAGATACAAAAAGCTGGAGGCCTTCGATCACAGGTATCATCCACGTAGTTGCATCTCGTACGCCATCGTCAGTCAGCGAAACTGGGGTCTTGAGTTTGTCGTAACTTGTAACGACATCATCTCCATCCTTTCAGTAACGTGCTCCTGCTACCCAAGACGAAGTTTTTATGGAAAAGCTTGTTTCAAATGTCTTTCTCGGACTAGAACTGTCGCCTTGCTAACGACACATCAGCATAGTCACAGTGGTTACAACGCTTCTATATCTGCCTTAAGTATTCAACAGTGGCACAAAAACTGGATTTCGATGAGCGCTTACCTTGTCCCATGGACAGTCGTCCTTAGAAATTGTAGAATCCAATTTATTCTCATGTTGGATTTAGTCCCCCTCAGCAGCATTTATCACTACAACTATCACGGTTGATCCCACTGTTATCGTGATCGCTGATTTGTGGCATTCCAATTCCACTGAAGCTCACCAATTGCTGAGAGTTTTTAGTTTTCAGTAGCTTGCTTTATAGCAGCGTGCAGAAAATTCATGAGACGTGTGTTCATCAGCCATCAGTATTGAAATTTCGCGGAGGGTAGTAGCTAGTTAGATTGAGCCAACTTAGGAAAAGTACAGTACTACACCGGTTTACTTTAGTTTAAACATTTACTACACACATACCTGGGTAGTGACGTAGTGGATTTGAATTGGAGCAGACTTTACTATTCATGTGACAGAATTGGATCATTTGACGTGCCAGTCCTAGATCCTCGAAGTCAGTTTACTTGGTTCTCCACTCGAAGTTTCAGGGCCTGGTTGCTGGTTATCCCTAATGATGCAATGATCCTTTATGGCTATGGGAGTATGTACCCATTTCCACTGTACTTATGCGCGAGCATGTAATTAAAAAATTCTAGGCCACCCCTGAGCTTCACGGAATTTTTTTTTTCTGTTCCGTTTGCCGAAGACTGAAAATAATCAGTTCAGTACAGAGTTCATACTTCCCTTCGACGGATTACCTTATTATCCATCTAGGGTATAGGGAGCCGAGCTGTGGGTTGTTTGTTTTCGACAGGGAATCGCCAGTATCCCCCTGAAACAAAAGCCATAGTACAATGGCATTGTATCGTGAAGGGTCATCCTATCGATCCATTCCTAGCTCACAGTTTGTCGTGCGTGCGTGGACTATGAAATCGGACGAAGTCCAACTACTCAGGTGAACTGACGATCCAACATCTGAGCCAACTTGATAAAACTGTTAGCAAACTGAACAACGGGATTTTCCACTTGCTTTTCAAGTACCCTGCTGTCTGCTAACTAAATGGCTTTCCCTTCGATGGCACTGGTATGTTCTGATTCTCCTGGAGAACTGGTTCGATGGGACTTCCGTCGTCAGAAGTTGTGCATTTCGTCAAACAAGCCAAACGTTCTGTCATTTTTACGGTTTTGCTGCTTATTTTAGAATAATCAGGAAAGGTTCCTCTGCTTGATCAGTGTTAGTATCTCCTCTTTTTCATTTTCGCCTTGTCCAGGTTCGGTCAGTTGGGTCAAGGTGAATCGACAAAATATATCCCGCTCCCGTGTCAAGTATCAGATCTCTCTGGAAGCACGGTCACTCAGATCGCTTGTGGCAGAATGCACACAGTCGTTCTAACGCCACAGAGCGGGCGTATTTATGCGTTCGGGGCGGGTTATGACGGGCAACTGGGTAACGAGGATTTGGCTGACAGTATGGTACCAAAACTTGTCCAAGGTAGGTTAACGTTTATAAACTCTGCACTCGAACACAGGTGTGTCCGTATATTTGAGAGCGATAATGCGGTGATAATTAACTTGCTTCGCGCACCGAATTAGCTTATTTTAACGCTAGTACGCCAACATTGTTTTCCTTTTCCTTACGATTACACTGAGCACCACAAGGGCCTGTCATCATCATGTTCCTAGACATTCTTGTGATCTTTGACGTTTATTTTACTACATGGTTATGGAAGGGATATGCCTGATAGCCAAAGTGGCCCACTGCACTATTGAGGATAACCGGCAGCCAGACTCTGAGACTTGGAGTGGAGAACCACATAAGGTCCCAATAGTTCAGGTGTGCTAACGATCCGGACGACAGTGGGGATTACTGTCTACCACCAAAGTAACCATTGATAGCGGGGATTTGAATCTCCAACTTGACCTCCGAGGTCATAAGCAAACGCCTTAACGCACTCGACCATCACCGGTCGATAATGGGAATGCCTAAGAAATGCATTTTAGCGCTTAGAAAGTTTGTTAAAGGAGCATCTTTGAGCACGGTTTTCCATCTTCAGTAGAGTACAATAAGACTGCCTTGTATCCTCGATTCTCTCCACCCTTGCCATAGAGTGTGTATCACGGTTCTGTTTGGCATAAGGAATGGTGTCATCGTATTTCCCTAAATAACATTTTTGACCTGGGACACGCTGATGATAGCCTTGTTGAGCGATAAAGCACAGGTAATATGCTTCACCTAATATATATATATATATATATATATATATATATATATATATATACCGGCTTCAGAACAAGCATGGTGCCAACACAGCAAAACAGAGAAAAATTACAAAGTCGAAGGGCGAGGAATTAAGGATCAGCATAAAGATTACAACAAGTAAAAGCAATTCTTCCTTAATATTAACACGGTACACGTTTTGTAGATTTTTTTTGTCCGTTTTCAAATCGCTTATGGGGAACGGGAAGTCAACAGACAGGCCATACAACATTCACGCCTCTGGATTCGGTTCCGAGCCATATCTCTCAGCATCTCTAGCCAACGGCAATCCTCATCTCTTGAGCTCCAATCAGGAAGGCGAGAAGCACCAACCGAAGTCAAAGCCAAAGCTAACTTCTTACCCCGGCACCAAGTCATAGCCTGACTGCCGCGCCGTTTTTTCCAGCCTTGTCCAGCATGTGCAAAAAGAGCACGAAAGCGTAAACGACGGGTAGGCATACACAAAACGTGCCCGAGCCATCGAATGCGGTATAGGGCGATTATCTCTGTCAGAGGGTGACTATCAGCGCCGAACATACGACGACGAATCTCGTCATTAGTCACCCGATGTTCTCACTAGACACGAGCTTTGCTTTAGATTGATTGTGATCGAATTTTCGTAAACACTGCCGCACTCAAGTGTGAAATAAATTCAGCAGCCTGAGTCTACAACCACCGTTCGTGATGATCTGCTAAAAATAGTCAATAGCTTTAAGTACCTCGGGAGCTGCGTTGCAGCTAAAGGTTGAGTCGGAAATGGTATCACGTCATAAATAGGGAGAATATGACTGGCTTTGATTAATCTAGATACTTGTGAGACCTTCACGACATCCTTCTACCTCTAAAGGTACTGGTGTACAACGTAATTGTGCGTATTAATCCTTTCTGTGGTCTCGAGATCCATCTGACCCCCGTTGATGACAGTCAGTTTTCGGCAGCCGGTGCCTTTAAAAAAATGGTAGTAACACCGTTTGGACAACGATAGGGTTCGCAGTCTTGTTTGGTGTAGATACTTATCTCTTAACGAGGTAATTACTTTACACCGCTTCCGACCATGGCGTATACCTGTCACTTGTTCATCATATAGTGCACTGTTTACGAGCTGTGGGCATGACTGGAATAAGGGATTTGGCTGTTTGGCTGACTTGTTTTACGAGTATGATGACGATGACGATACTGGATACTGACTTCCCGATTCGGGCGCAGTGGATGGTGATCTTTAGGGACAATAAGACTCGGGTCAGTAGTGGAAATGTTTTGCTCATTAAACTGCTGCGAATTTCTCCCTTCTGATCGACGAAAAATATTGAAACCTCTGGGAATCATCTAGTATCTAGTGGAAATCCTCCTTTGTGTACATCACACACCTTTATCCCATCATTTGAATTTTCATTGTTTTTGCTGTGTTGTTTTGGCACCATGCTCGTCTACAGGCCTATGCAAGAAATTGGTGTGTCTGTGTATAAAATTCCGTTTGATGTAGAGATTGTTTATGCGAGTGGAATAGTTATGACTGGGTCATTCGTAACCCAAATTGCACTAGATATTTACCTGTGAACATAATTTCAAAGAAATTCGGTAGCATTGCTAAACCGCAAATAAAATACGCGCTTGCAGCAATAAAGTGATTCGAATAAGCCTGGTCACAATAAAATGGTCAAAAAATGAGTTATAGCATTGTTATCCATTTTACCTTGTATTTTCCAGGCCCATGGGTTTCATCCACCTCAGTTCAGGGAGCTTGTCCAACAAACTCTAATTTTGTTGGCTCCTTCGTTGTGATGCAACTCTACTGTGGTGGTGATCATACGTGCGCATTGGTTCAAAAAGCACCGGCAAGTTGCCCTACGAATGTGTTACATCGGTTTCTCATAGTTGTCTTCCAGATTGACCCCGAAGTTCCCGTTTTTTGTGCCCTAAAGCTGTTGAGGCTTATTATTTGACAATAGGTTACCTGTTAACATAGGTAATGAAAGTGCGTTGTAAACAGAAAGGATACCTTTGTGTGTACTTTTTCTCCCCATTATATATATATATATATATATATATATATATATATATATATATATATATATATATATATATATATAGAACGTAATGTGTGTGTGTAGAATTCAGAACGTCCATGAATCCTAAAAGTACTGTTCACTCGATCTTATACAGTCTCAATATGATTACCGTCAACGAGAAACCGTGAAGACGGATTTAACGCATCTATGAACGGCAAAACGGAAGCAAATATGGAATTACGGCACGTTGACGCAGCAGGGTTCAATAGACAGTTATAGCAGTGGGAACTGATACTGAAAGTATATATTAGCATAATTTCAAGTAGAATGTACGATCAGTTGAGATAAAACGACAGTCTTGGTCAGAAACGGACAGCAGGGGCAGTCATAAAGAAAATAACTGTAAGACAATACATGCAGAATGAGAAAACGGACGTGGCTTACAGAGGACGGCAGACAGCTTACGGTTCTGTGACGTTGCAAAGTCAAACTACGCGCTTTGCGCTAAACGGAGATCAAAAGGAAGGCGGATAAAAATCAATAGAGTGCGTACATGCATGTGACAGTACACGATTGACGAGATTGGCGGAATGGTAGGGTCTTAAGCTGGAACCAAAAAGGTTGGCGGTTCGAACCCCAGATGGGGCAGCCACCTTTAATGGAAAATCGTTCCATGTAAATAAACACGCGACGTTTAAACAATAGTTGGAGAGTATAATGTTGTGCGAACGGCGACGAAAAAAGGGTTTGGTATAGGAATAATGTTACTTGATGATCAAGACAACGTTTATTTTGGAATTGCAACGCCAGCACGTTGAAGTGAGTGATTGACTGAGCGCTTTCCTGTGCTCTATTCCTATCTGCATATAAGACAGTGGGGCATTTCTTCACCAAGTCAGAAGTTCGATGTCAACGGAGACAGGTAGATCAGCGTGACTGGATTTCGAGCCGGCGTTGCATGGGAATGAGATTGTTTATCGGCAGTGCACACGTTGGTTGGTCACGCTAGCAACAAAGTCATAACTTCATAAAGCTATTAGGTCTCACGTCTTGCAGATTAACTGTTTTATATGCTGTCATTCAGTGGGCTTCACCACAGACCCACGATTATTTTTGAATTCTCGGTGTTATTCCTGCTAACGGTGAAAATCACTGTTCTCACACATTTAGGGACAACATTCAGAACAAGTGTACGTAGAAACCGTGAGGATTGATGGCCATCTCGGCGTGCATTCGACATTCAACAAGCCACTGCCACCGACAACCGTTAAAAACGTTTTCTACTTGTCCAAGCCAAGAGTAGAAATAAACTTGGGTAGGTAAACAGTTCGCTGGAAAAATTTTCAACCGATTTCCGAGTTCTCGCGTTAACTTGACAGTTGGAAGGAACACCTCGAGCAGCAGTTCGACCGGCCCCAGCACCAGTTTCCTCACGCATGCCCCTCAAAAAATTTTTGCTGTCACGCCAACCGAGACGGGACTGTTCTTTGCATATAGAACTTATGCAAACAGTATGTTGACATTTCAGCCAATTCGACTTATTAAACGTCCCAAGATCCCTAGCCCAGAAGATCTCCTTCCGACCCTCTTGAAGAATAGCATTCCGCTATTTATTCGAGGGCCTACCACTTTTCCACACGATCTGAGTTCAAGAACGTGCTCGGGCTGCGCAATCTCTGTCCTCATCTCCGCGAAAGGGGCTTCCACCGTTTGTTCCAATCAGCGAGAGATGAGTTTCATTTCACTCACGTCGAAGCGGTTAACTTCTACAATCTTTCGCCAATTCCCCCCCCCCCAAAAAAAAAAAAGCAAACAGTTCCGCAAGGAGAAAATGGGTTTCCGTCCTACAACATACCTAGTTGACTACCTCACTCGATATGATTCAGAATCGGAATGTTTCTGTCCCATTTACTGTAGTTTTCGCAGTCCAATACTTTGTACCAGGTTATCGGTGTGAATCCAACTAAATGAAAAATGGTCAACCACTAACGCATACGTACTTTCTGATTCCTCTGCCCCCAGCCTGTTACTTCGAGCTATAACACAAACTAAAACAGATGCATTTTAATAAAGGGTCAGTGGCGACGTCGATTCACTTTCCATAATTTCTGATCGTAAGTAACGAATAACCGGTACTATTTCACTCGATTCCTGTTCTTTTTATTCGTAAGCAATTAAAGGATTTGGCATAGTAACACACCAAAGAATATTTACATCAAGACTGTTGTATACAGTACTGATATTCGTTTTGCCACATTTTTCCAATTGGTCTAATTTTTCACCAGCTAAAAAGCGCGGAAAAAGTCGACGATCACCGTGAGTGGAATCCCACATCTACTCGTGCCATTGGAACTTTGTGTGCAGAATACATTGCACAGTTACGCAACGAGCATTCCGCACTACCCCTTCCAGCCCCCATGTGTCGCTCTGATTCTATCAGTTCTACAACCTATAGTTCATCCCGCAATATGTCCATGTTATCCACTGTCGATTCATCTGACGTCCGTAATACGACAGCCACGTTTTCTCGTATCGAGGCCGTCTTCTCTTCCTCTGCATGTTTAGCTGCAAGCTGCCTCTCCGAACGGTACGTCTGCGTGCAATTTTTGCTGTGGTAGTGCATTTTTCGAGACGATCATTCCATTTTCTAGAAACGTTCCATTATTCTATGCCTTAAGCTAGATTTGGTTTGTTTGTTTCTAATAATGCGATTGAGTGCTGTGCAATGTCGTCCATACACGAAGAAATCTCCCAAGTAATCGAAGTTACCGCAGGATAATCAAGGCCATATAGTGTATTCAGTTTTACCTGAGGCCGTTCTGGAAATGACTCTGTCCTTGTGCGAGAATAGTGTCATAAATCTTTGTTCATAGGAAACTGTCCGGATCGAAATAAGTGCACGACACCGTGAAAACCGAACTACTTTCAAGTTTTTCAAAATAATTTGCATGATAGGGTGTGATAGGTATTCTTTGTTGCCCGGCTTTTTGCCACACCTGACCCGTTGGGACATTATTTGGTTCTCTGCTCCAAGTCTCGGGGCATCTCGCCGATCACCCCCTATAGTGCTTTGGATCTTTAATGAAGTATATCCCTTCCACGACGGGCATACACAAGCATATACAAGCAACATTTGGGATGCAAGGTGCTATTATATAATTGGGTTCTTTCAACACTCGCACTTATTCTAGTCGAAGTAGATGACTTTTGCAGTCTCACATCTCGTTCTGTGTTCCTATGTAAGATGAAGTTGTTGGGGGAAAATCCTTTCCCCATAAAACGATGTCGAGGATGTCAGCTTTGCAGTTGGTTTTTGCCCGTTTTACTTACCTTCGGGTATATCTATAAATTGCCTCAAATTCAAAGTACGCGCTTTTGAACGTTTGGATAAAACTCCACGATACGCCGCTGCCGGAGCAGGCTGCTTTGTTTTATTTTACAAGGTCACCGGGATTTCTATATAAGCAACGGAGCATTCTTGCACATTTGCCATTGGTCTAGCACAAAATATACGGCTGAGCTGAAGGTCTTGTCTTCCTTGTTCTTTCTTGCGTGGACAGGTTGTTCGGAGTCGAATCATCGATCATCGCGCGTGATTGGAAACGTGTACTGTCGCTCGCAAATATAAACAAAACATGCGGGCGCGGGGGAATGCGACTTTTGGCGCAGCTTTTCTACGTGCGCGATAATTGATACCTATTTTGGGGAATCATGCAGTCCACGATAACTGCAAAGATGCATCCTACGATAACTGGTAACGGCCAGCGTTGGAGGCCTCTTAGTGGATCATAAATAAATTTTACTGCCTAGAAAGTCATAACTGCTTTGTAAACTGAAAGAAGAATATTGTTACTAATAGATGGCACCCTCTGTAATAGCTGAGTACACGTGAAATTGATAAAAATTCGTACTTTTGTTGTGATATCTAGAGAACGCACACCTCAGTGATATCTTTAAATGACAACGTGGCGCCCAACAGGTGAACCCTCCGTGTTCCTCGTTCCGTGAAACTGGCAACTAGTGGAAGGTTCCGGCGGTAGACGATATATGTATATATATATATATATATATATATATATATATATATATATATATATATATATATATATATATATATATATATATATATATATATATATATATATATATATATCCATGGATCTCTATTTATTCGTTACAATAAATATGTATCTATATGACCTGCTGAAACGTGTTTCCGCACTGACCCAGAGGAACTAGCATAATGGTATCAATTAAATTACGCACGAAGCTTCTCCCGTGAAAGTAAACGAAACCTCCGTTTCGGTAGGTGAACTTACTGTAACGAAGCTCTTCAGTGAAACTGATATTCTAACGACAATTGCTGCGGAATTTACTGAACGCAAACACTGTACGCCGAAGAATGAAAACGCTCCCAGTTATTGGCCTAGGAAACAGGCAGTGAACATTAAGTTCCTACGCCTGCCGAAAGACAAAGAAAACGCGGGGAATTGGACAAGCAAATTTTTGTTTAATTGTTTCACCTAAGAGAGTGTCGTGATTTGAGTCAAAAACCAACTGAATAGTTCCATCGGGAAAAGGTTCGTACGACCGACGGGGTTTCATCTCCCCGCTCTCGGTATATTGTGGTTTCAAACTGGAAAAAAACAATTTTTTGCGCTTGAATCGTATGTTACTAATGTGGCTGTGACATGCAGTGTACGTGAAGGTAGTTCTCCTCGTTTTGATTGTTAACACACTGATAATGTATCCACCGATCGCATCTGAAGCATTGGACCCAATTCGTAGTTTCGTCCACGTGTACGGACGGGTTCTCCATGTGGTGGATGCTACAGACGGCGTGCCTTATCGGTGAACTTGCCACCTCGAGCCGTTTCCTTTTCTCGTGTATTCGATATTGCGCCGACGTTATTGTCCTCATCCGTCGCAACTGTACAAGTTGTAGGGGGTCACCAATAACTTATAAATCTGCGGCATCAGAAGTTCTGGGCGTCAGGGTAGCCTTACGTTTTGAAAACGGTGCGACTACCGTTGACTGCGATGAGCTGGGAATTTGTTCAACGGGTCGCTTACCGGGAAAGACATTTTTAGGTCTAGTATTTTTGCTCAATAACTGAGAAATCTGGGTATCGTTGCATTGAGTAATACTTGCATTATTTATTTTGTCTCTGCAACATAACTCTACATCCTTACCTGAACTTAAAACCCGAGCCAGATTTTCAGCTGCGGGATTAATTCCATAAACGTCGTGTACCCCAAACTACTTAAAGCAACATCCATATCCTTACCTAAGTCCTCGCTTATTGATAGCTTCTTACAAGGACTAATTCTGTCCGACTGGTCTACGGTCGTTGTTCGTGTAGCCACGGACACCACTGAAATGCATGGGCTACCAATCTCCAATCTCCGTAGCCCAGCGACCAATAGGTAACCGAAGAAAGTCATACTCAACAACGTTGGCTATTGTAACAATGTGGCAGCACGGTAACAACCACCGCTTGAAAAAAGGGACAAGTGCTTTTTCGACTAGTATCCATGGTGACCGTAAATGCATAGGCCTGCCGGCACTGAAGACTTCATCGACTACACTCTTGGACAACTTTTTGCACGGCATGCTTAGATATGTGTTTTTCTACGGCTTCAGGAGCGAACCCAGTAAGTCGTCCTAGATAATTCGCATACCGCTCCATCCTGTCTGATGACCTAAAAGAATCTAATAACTGGTTTCATCTAATTCCTCAGATCGTTTCAAGATGCCCTTAAAAACATCCACCAGGGAAGACCTAGTAAACAATCCCGCCTTCATATATCTGTTTTCCACTTTCAACCTATTATTAGTGAAAGTGTCGAACGATGTAGCCCACTGAACACTACATGAAGCCGACATTTCCTCGTGGGACAACCACGTCCGGCTGATGTAAGCAAATGCCGCGGGGCTGCGACTAGCGATTGCCATCTTAAACCCATTGGAATTTACCTTTTTCGAAACTTAAAGCATGTTTCGTATCCACTGATGAACGCACCGTTTGTCATTTACAGACATGCCGCTAAGCTGAAAGCAATGCTTCATATCCCTAAGCACGTGGAACTGACAAGAAAGTTTACGAGCATCCGGGTATGTTCCCCAAAATGTCGAGTACTGTGCTAGACTTCTATCTACAACAATGGTTTTGACCCCAAGAGTCGCAGAAAACTGTTTCCTTATTTCATTATTGGCACGCCTGTAACGCCATTCCCACTCGGAAGGATAGCATAAAAGAAAGACCTACCTAAACCGCTCTCAACTATTAACATAGTACGCCACAATACGTACCCACCACGGTTTAGCTGATGCGTTGCACCAGCCAACAATACCTTACTGTATTTAGCCACAAATGGCTTCACTGATTGAGGCACGTGAAGAACCTGTCTAACCGTCCCATCCACCGATTGCATACGCAAGTTCCCCTTATCACCAACCATTTCCTTTATCTGCATCCGACCGCACATCTAGATGCTTCCGCTTTGTGTTTAAAGCATGAACATCTTTGAATGTGAATAACGTGTTGAACTTATTCCGAGTATACGTACAAATCTCCTTGGCGTCGTGCAAACTGCCATCATTTCGGCAACGTGGATCTCCTGATCCGGCATCAGTCTCCTATTCTTTGCATACAGCTTACCAATAAATAAGTGAAAATTGTGATTACGCTGGAAGCACTTATGTACCATCTTGTACTGCGTTCCAACAGCATGGACAGTAACATGCCAGACAATGTACATTACGGTATCTAGAGAAATTGTTAGACGCCAGTATCACAATACTCACCTCGTAGCAGCCATTTGAGGCCTACGATTGTGAACGCTGCAAAACTTTACACAGTAATAGGGAAACGATCTCGGAGAGGCACCAGGTTGCGTTCGCAGCTAATTTGAACCACTTTTACTTTTATGAACATGAAAAGACGGTAATGTTTCTTTTTGCAAAGCACGAAAATCATTTTTAAAATCTGCAAAACACTTACGAATATCACCGTCTACCTGGGCAATTATCCCAGATCAATGGTGGTTACAACTTTGATCACAGCACTTATATATCCTAGCAGAATCGAATCAAACAAAAGTCGCATTATAAGATTCTACGTTAGTCTCATTTTCTACGGGTACCATTACATCATTTCAAACGGTTTTTCAAAATAAGTTACCATAACACCAGTCGGGCTACATTTGAGCCTGTATGGTCTGACACTATCGTCGGTCGCATGAGATTCGGTCGGGGTTCCTAACAGAAGTTTTTCCGTATTCACAAAAATTCCGCTTAGCATTTACCGAACTCAGCTGCGTGTGGCATCTATATGGCATCCATTTGTTCGTTTAGGATCAGGTTCAATGCGGATCGATGATTTCGTGCAGCTCAAAAAGATGGCCGTTACCAACAGAAGTCACACAGCAGCTGTGTTGAAGCATCGATGTCTTCAAAACTGCTCGAATATGGGGGAAGCACTGCGTCTGCTGTGCTGTTCGTTAATTTTCAAAATTTATACTCATGCATCAGTGCAATGGAAGGAGAATATCCCATGAACTCAAAAGCCTACTTCACTATTACGGATAACGCAACCTGACCGTGAAATTTCGAGTGAGAAACCACATAATATCCCAATAAATTAGATGTGGTAACGATCACGACGACAGTGGATAATTGTGTGGCCCATACAGATCGTCACGCATTTGTAATTGTCCATTCCATTCATTTCGTTCTTTATAAGAGCTTCTCTCTGCTATTGATTTTATACGGATTTTCGTTCTATATTAGTGAAGGTGAGCACGCGGATATCCAAAACCCGAGCGGCGTATGCTGGACCGAAGCACTTGTGGCGCCGACTTGATATTTCACTGAAGTTGAAGGGTCGTGACTACTGTGCCACGGTACGCTCAGTTTTGTTGTATGGTTGCGAAACCTGGAGTCTGCGTACTGAAGATATTCGTCGTCTTCAGGTTTTCAACCACCGATGTTAACGTAGTATCGTTAAGATTGGGTGGAATAGGAAGTGAGCAATGCTGAGGTCAGAGATAGAGGATTGGGTACTATTTCAGAGAATATTCTATCACAGCGTATTCAGCTTGGTGGACTTCGTTGGTTGGGGCATGTGTTGTGTACCTCAAATACACGTCAACCGTAAAGTGCCTATTTTCCCGTTCCTCCTAAGGAGTGGAAGAAGCCACGTGGAGGTCAACAAATGACCTGGCTACGAGGAATGAGAAAATGTACAGCGAACTTAGGAAAAGTAGGTGCTTCACGTCTTCGTGGTTGGGGTCCAAAAGATCCATCTACCAGTTGGCTGGAGACACTGGAAGATATGGCAGCAAACCGTGAACAGTGGCGATCATGTTGTCACTTTCTTTCTGTGGAATCAGAATGATTGATCCATGTGCGTTTGTACAGTTAGACTGTGTATTCCGTGTGTTTGCTACTAGGGCGTTGTTTCCTTTTCCCATCCGTGTAGGTTCACTCCCTGTCCATCTTGTATATTCATACTTTCTAATTCAACGTGCAAGGTGGTGAGAAGGGCAGTGATCAGTGGGGCTCACCCTACTTTTTAGCGTTGTACGATGATGATTTTGGTGACTCAGTGATATTCTCAGGAATAAGCGCCTAATCTGACGAGTGACATTGGTTGGGTCGTGTTTCCGGCTAGTCTCCTAGGTGGGATTTGTTTTGGCTATGGCTTATAAAATGCACGCGCTGAGTGATTAGATATGGTAGGTAGAATGACTAAGTTCTGCAATTGGTGGTTTATTCTCATCCAAATTATTATCTTATTTGCACAGTTTTAGGTGTGTTTCCCCTCAAGCTTGGATATGTTTCACTTCAGACTGAGTCACGTGCTGGTGACAGTCGAAACCGGAGCACTGAAGTTTGAGAGTTATAGCGGATTAGATGAGTTAAAGACTGAGTGGATCGGGTTGTGATGTTTTCAACACGCTGGAGTCTCCGAAATGTCACTCTTGTCGGACAAGGAGAAAACGGCTACTTTCCAGAGTTAGGGTTTTTTCCATCACTAATATGTTAAAGATAGCAAATTTTTAGTCCTCCCAATTACGACATGCATTTCTATACACGGTGGAGTTTCTCAAAACAGGCAGTGATCGAGTAGTCTGCTGTCTGTGGATTATACTTGAATGAAAGGCTTCGATTACGGTTCTTAAAAACCTTTCTGTGGCGTAGGGTCAGTTGCGAAGTATGACTCCACCAGAACCCACCGGCATCCTTCCTATAGAAAATCATACTGTTTTCCTTGCCCTAATTTAAGATCAGTGCAATGTGCTTCGTGTTATGTTGGAGCTCGTGATATTTCTGATGCTACTAATGGTTCAGGAGTAGGACATAAATCCTATAGACAAAATGTTCATCGTGTTCGTCGTTTAATCCACTCTCAAGTGTCCCATTCTAGGCTGCGGCCTACCCCTGACCATCTTGAAATAGATATTTATTCGCAATCACGCTCAGCTTTGTTTCTTTGCGAAACGCCAACGTGTTTCGCAACAAAGTTTTCCGTCGCCTTCGATTGAGAAACTATCCAGAATTTTTCCCTCATGGTTTATGGATATTTTTCTGTTCGTGATCTAATACTGAGAATTATCACTAACTTTCCGATATATAAACTCCTAATCTATTCCTGTCTTGAGTGGCAGCCAATAGACTACTTTATTGGCCCGCCAAGCAGATGAATTGTTTTGACCAGTCGGGTGTGAAAGCCGTAGCCAGTCGGGTGCAACATTTCGGAGGCCTGTTTCCATAATACCTTGATGAAGTTGGGAACATTTTACAGACTGGTTTTTTGAGAGCGCTATTTTCCGAGGTTGGAAACCAACGTAAAACATAGATTTGAGATTTGGTTTCGAAAAATATGGAGACATTCGACAAACTGCTGTTTTCTCAGTGAGCTACGTTTGACAGACGTAAGAGTATTTCTCATCCTGCGTTTCATATACTATTGGTGAGGGTAATAATCGGGTTCCCCGAAGTTGAACCGTTGAATTTTGTGGAGAAAAATTATTTTCCATATAAACGTAGAATTATCGGAATATTCACTAATTTCGGTTTTGAACAACTCGATTTTTTATTGCACGGCATTAGACGTTGTTCGCTCACCTCCGCTCGTCTCACGTTGATTCCGATTGGTTCATTTTTAATCTCGCTGTTTCTTGATGTAAATTTGACGTTTTCTGCGCAGCCTATGCACACGTCTTTCGCACTGAACCCGTTGTCTCTGGCTAATGATAACTGCGTATTACGGTCTCGCGCACTGTGCTATCATTTTATAGCAATCTGGGACGATTACGATTTTGTATTTCTGTGTTTTATGTTCAGCTCATCTAGCCGTTGACCTCGCACTTCTGTGCTTTGTTTTCGGTTTGCTACCTTCCAGCATGGCTGCGTCAAGGGCGGAAAGATAAGAAGCATAAAGTGAAACAGTGTCGAAAACAAGATAAGGAGCGGAAGTCAGGAAGACGGACAGAGTTCGAATGCAACTACACCACTGACCGCGACACCTAGCCATACCACTTAATGTCTCCAGCCGTTTGGTAGGCCGGTCGCGCGAACCCTAACTCGGAAGTCTAACACGTCCTATTTGGCCAACTCCACTGGTCAAGGCTTTCATACCATTCTGCCATGTCAACGACTGACCACCTCGGCCTGCCTTCGAAACGCTACCTGCCTCGGAAAACAGTGTGCGCCGCGGAAGCCTGTCGGTGGGCATGCGTAACGCATGTCCCAAACACCTTAACCTGTTTAGATTCAGTTCTTGTTCTAATGAATGGCCACTAGTTCTTAACACTCAGCATATAAACGCATTGTTAATGCGGTGTTCCCACCACATGCAATGCTACAGAGACATTGATGCTCAAATACTGAGTCTTGGCCTGTCTTCTGCCCTTGACCGCCATTTTTTTGAGCCTTGTGAAATTACGAGTCTAACTGCCTTGATGTAGACTCGGCTCTTGACAGGTAATCAGACGTCACGCCGGCGCCACAACTGCTTGAGGTTGGCGAAAGTCAAATGCGCCTTCTATATACGCGATGACTCTTCATCTGATATCTGCCCACCTGGTGAGATGTAACTGCCCAGGTAACAAAAGCTGTCCACTTAAGCTAGAGGTTCCCTTGCAAAGACATGGCATGGTGTAGCGCTAACCCAGTCTCGCAGCAGTATTTTACACTGAAGGTGCAAAGCGCATCCGATACACTGCTACTGTTGTTTAGGCTATCTGGCAGAGCAAAGTGCCCAGAAAAGCTTGCAACTTACCTGGATGTTTACTCAGAAGAACAACATCGTCCTCATATTCCAAGTCAGACAATTTACTGTCTGAGCCAAGATGGATACCGCTATTCTCACACGAGAATAGGGCTATCTCAAAAATTAATTCAGTTACAAAATTGAAGGGGAGGGGCGAAAAGGGGCAACCCTGGCGAACACCACTTTCCTTGGTGAACTCGGGTGATAGATCGCGTAAGCATGAACTCGGTTTCGGCTGTTCGCATACAAGCATTGGAAAAGAGAAATAAACTTCTCTGGCACACCCTTCAATGAGAAGCAGCGCCAGAGAACTGAATACAATGCCACTTTCAGATCAATAAAGACAAAGATTGTGGGCCTATGAAAGATGTGTCTGTGCTGTACGATTTGTCGAAGAGTGAAGATGTGATGGGTACAACCCCTACCGGGTCTGAAACCAGCTTGATTCTCACGCGTACACTTTTCGTGGGCACTGGATAATCGATGGAGAATTAGACCGGTGAGCAGTTTGAATGCGATACTTAGCAAAGTGATTCCTGTGTGGTTTTTACAAGAGCACCTGTCACCTTTCTTGTAAATCGGTACAATCATCGATTCATACCATTCTGTGGGAATCTGGTCACTATCCCAATTTACCCGGAGTTTGTTTAACTCCAAATTCAAAGCTTTGCCTCCCTCCTTAAAAGAAGATGGAGACAACCCATTCGGTCCAGCGGCCTTGTACCTTTTCAGGTAACTTATTTGCCGAATAGCTATATCTGATAAGGGGTTGACATCAATCTGCATCGTTTCTCTGGCAGGTCTATTCGAGGGGTCCGTTGCGGAAGTGAGCCAACTGATTATTAAATTTGTAGAGTGCCCGTGGTTCCACTTGTTTGAAAATAGCACAAATTGACATATTCACGGCTGTGAAGTAGCCTGTTTTATGTGAGGCATGATCTGACCATTTAGCCTGCTGCAAGTTAGTGTTCGTGCCTTTCAGACTATGACTACCTATTGTCTGAGTTTGATAAGTTCTGTCTTATTTGACTATGAGAGGATGGACCGACACATGGCCAGTAGACGGTTCGGTTTGTTTAGTAGGCAGCGCGATGTTTCGGCGAGCAGCCAGCACGTCTTCATCTGTCCCGAATCGAGGACAGGATTGGTATGAACGAAGCGAATCAAGGGACCAATCAAATGCCAACTAGGGTCTGAACCGAATCAACCAATTGGGTTTTGTTACCAGAATAACCACTCAGGAAAACGGACTGTGAATAAGTAAGTTAGCGGCCCAGGATTTGCCTGTGATCACCGTGCATAGAGCTGCTTGGACGGAACAGAACACGGGGTGTCGTCAATAACTGCATAGGCAAAATTGATCATACTCCAGTTGTTTTTATTATTAGCTATATTGTACCTTTTAACATCAGAATATTCGGCCATGATAACGAAAGTCACTCAGTTTCAACTACCCACATCACCCTGTTTCTGACGGTAATAGTTTTGAGTTATAAGGTTTTTATTCCGGCCGTTTGCTATTATATGATTGTCAATTCAGGAAATAGACTTTTTAAAAGGAAAACAAATCGCTTATCGAATTTCCATATCGTCTGTATTCGCGTTACGTGTCTGAACCCACATTTCCAGCAATCTCCCAGCTTTGTGTTGTACACCCCATCTCCACCACTCGTATTGCTCACCCCGGTATGTCAACCGACGCTAGATGCGGTTCATCATCAAATTTTCTCTTCAGATTATTACGTCACTACCTTGCACGTTCATCTGACCATTCAAAGTTTTCCTTCTGGATTTCAAAGAAAATATTACATTAGGAATTGTCGGGAAAATATTATTCAGAACTGCCCGTCATTGTTTCTGAAGAGACGTTTTTCGTTTCCATCCTTTATGTATCTTATTTCGGAACGTCGCATTTAATCGTGACCCAGTGGACAAGACTCCTGTCAGCTGTAGTTTACATACGCTGTTGTTCGCCCTTACTTCGGTTCGCCGCCCTCGTGCACTGTACAGTGAAAAGGGAGACTAACCCAAGCAGGATTCAATACATTCTAAACAAATGTAAATGCGCATAAAAACCCAACTATTTTAGTTTCAGTTTGAAGCACTAATAACCATTCACGGGTTGCAGAGGTTTTGGTTGCTGTCTTTCTGCAGAAACTTATTTTTTTCCTTCTACGTGATTATCTACTGCCAAAGGATGAATCGGTTCCATGAATATCGCTTGCCCGTGTGCGGCGGTTGGAAGCGTGTTCGCGCGTCACGAACACATTCCAACCAGTGTGGTTTTCGTCGAAGATGAGGATATGTTGACCAGATCTACACGCTACGGCGAATCCTAAAGCATTGCTATAAATCCCAACAACCCACCACAGCGTGCTCCACTGACTTTCGGGCAGCTTTCGGCTTACGTTAGCAAGCTTAGTGCGTCAGAAGCCTGCTTTGGTGGACGTTGTGACTTATTCGCTGAGTGCACGGATAACAAGGATAGATTTCTCGATTTTCGTGCAGATAATCGGTTGTTTTTATCTAGTACGGATTTCCGGCGCGTCGCACAGCGACATAGTGCTTTAACTCTACAAGTATTCTAAGTCAGATTGATCATATCTCAGTGAGCTGCCAGTGGCACAGTTCTGTCTAAAACCGTGGATCACACTGGCCCACTTATGCCGAGTAATACTATGCATTAGTTTTAGCCTGATTTGCGCAATGGCTCCAAGGACACAAACCATAAACCCGGTTAACCGTGCAACGCTTGTCTGAAGCAGAAGTTCACATCAATTATGAACAGAATTTAGCACATCAGCTATTAACTACGACGAACAGTAATATAGATAAGCACTGCTCTCATATCCAGCAGGCGATGCACGTGGCGGCAGGTTTCACTTGTGATCTTAGATTCGATGCCCATCAAAAACACTACATTTCTCAAGAGTCGGTCAGTCTAATGGAGCAAAAACGGCAAACATCGAACTGTAAGAGGATGAATAAGATACAAAGATGTCCAAAAAAGCAAGGTGCAGAAGGCCTCGAGAAGGATCGCGAAAATTGTTGGATCACGGTAGTCGAACGAATGAAAGTAGCAGCTGCTTCAGGTAACACGCAAAGGCTGTTCAGACTTATTCGCGACACCGGTGGGCGGCGAACCCCGGTCAGTGAAGCGATGTGCAGTATAAATGGAGAGTCTGTTCATAGGAAACAGCGAAGGTTGGATCGTTGGGCCGAATACTTCAAGGAGCAGTTTAGTTGGCCGCGCGCTAATTTAGGTAATCCGACGTTAGCAACCGCGATTCCTTGGGGAGTATCGCTGGACCCCATGAGAGTCAGGCGTTCGATCACTGAGGCGCGGAAAAGCGGTCGGTCCCAACGAACTCTCGCCTACTTCTTTCCAAAATGAGTGATGATATGTTGATAAAATCAATTACCACCTTGCTACGTGGCATTTAGAACGGGGAAGGTAGTCCCTTATCATGGGGTGAGTCATTGATTCCACCCATCTTCAAGAAGGGAATACGCAATGACTGTAGGAAGTATTGTGGGATTAGCTTAATTTTAATCGTCACCAGGGTATTGACTTCGATTTGCTACGCCGTCCTACACCGGCTCGCCAGAGAAACGTTCGCGACCATATTTTTACTCCTCGCCAATTCCTTGAAACGTATCACGCATACCATAGTTCGACAGTAATGGTTTTCCTCGACCTGAAAGACACCCCCGACTCAGTTGACCGAACAGTGGCATTCACTGCTTTTCACCGAAAAGGTATGCCACTGAAGTTCGTGAACCTACTGGGATCATTGTGACCTCATACTTCTAGCCGGGTGGGCTACTGCTCAGAGTTCCCTCTCTCTTATTCAGCCTTTGTCTTCTGTCCCCAACCAACTCTCTTTGCCCCCCGCTATCCACCCATGATGCTCCCTTACAATAGATCCTCTGAAGCTTGATGTCTGCTGCTCAAGTGAAACGCGTATCCAGGATTCGTGCAGTGTGATTCAACTAACTGTTCCTCGTATCTCATCGAAGTATCTTCTGCGCACTTCAGGGGACGAAGTAGCTAGAGCTGCGGGTCAACGTGGTGTAGGAATAATCTCGACTGACAAGGCTGAGGCTGTCCATTTAGACTGGATCCCTATTAACAGTCGTTTATGTGCTGTGAAACTCCAGGTGTCAGTCAGCGTTCGAAAGGATAGTTGTGTTAAGCGCTGTTTGTTTGTGATCTCGGCGTACGCCCCAACGGACTGCAGTTCTGACATGCAGAAAGATGAGTTCGACGATGAACTCGCCATTCTCGTTCGCAGCAGCAAAGGTCCTGGCATTGTAGCGCTATCTGGTGACTTTAATGCACAAGTTGGCAAACTTAGTGTATCAGAAGCTTGTTTAGGTGGTTATTGTGCTTTACCCGCTTGGCGTACAGATAACGGGGATATGCTTCTCCAGTTTTGTGCAGACAATGGATTATTATTGTCTTGTACGAGTTTTCGACACAGCTGGCGTCGCACAGCGACATGGCGCTTTAACTCTACAGGCACTTTAAGCCAGATCGATCATATCATGGTAAGCTACCAGTGGCGCAGTTCTGTTCAAGACTGTAGATCTTACTGGTCCACGTACGTAGAGTCGGGCCATGCATTAGTTTTAATGCGATTATCTCTCCAGCTCCATGGTCATCGTCGCAAACCGCAAACCCGGTTAACTGTGCAACGTATGTGTGATCCAGAAGTACGCGCCCGTACTGAGCAAAAGTTAGCACATGAGCTAGGATCTACGACGAGCAGTGATGTAGATGAGCATTGGACTCATCAAACAGGCGATGCACGTTGCAGCAGGTTTTGTCTGTGGTCCTAGATCCAATGTCCATCAAAGACACTGGATTTCGCAAGAGTCGCTGAGTATAATAGTGCAAAAGCGTCAGCTCTCGAACTGTGAGGAGATGAATAAGATGCGGAGAAAGCTACAAGGGAAGTTACGCAAAGCCTTAAGAATGATCGCAAAAATTGGTGGATGAAGGTAACCGAAGAAATGGAAATAACAGCTGCTTCAGGTAACAGTCAAAGACTGTTCAAACTTATTTGTGACACGGGTGGACGGCGCACCCAGGTCAGTGAAACGATTTGCGATAGGAATGGAGAACCCATCAATGGCAAAGAGCAAAGGCTGGACCATTGGGCCGAATACTTCAAGGAACAGTTTAGCTGGCCACACTCTAATGCACTTACTCCTGTGTCAACAACTGCGACTCCTTGGGTGGTATCACTTGAGCCCCCATCGGAAGTGGAAGTGGAGTCGAGCACTCGATTACTAAAGCGAGGAAAAGTGGCAGGTCCCGACGAACTTCCCTCAGTTCTCTTCAAACTGGATGGCGATACTTTGATAAAATCATTTACCGTCTTGCTCCGTGACATTTGGAACGCGGAGCGTGTTCCGTTAATATGAAGTGAGCCGTTGATCGTTCCCATCTTCAAGAAGGAAATACGCAATGACTGTTGTAACCATCGTGGGATTAGCTTTATTCCGATAGTCACCAGAGTATTAGCCTCGATTTTGCTGCGTCGTCTGACACCAGCTCGCGAACAGCAAGCTGGATTCCACCCAGGTCGAGGATGCGTCGACCAGATTTTTACTCTTCGCCGACTACTTGAAACGCGTCACACGCACCGCCGACCGACAATGATGGTTTACTTAGACTTGAAAGGCACCTTCGATTGAGTTGATCGAACAGCGTTTTTCAGTGGTCTTCGCCGAAAAGGTATGCCCAAGAAGTTCGTGAACCTACTGTGATCATACTTCTGGCCGCGTTGGATTTTATGGTGAACAATCCGGTGGTGTTCGACAGGGATGTTCCATGTTTCCATTCCTGTTCAACTTCATCATGGACGAAATAGAGAGGGCGCTGCATAATCTTCAGGATGTAGGCATTGAACTAGGAAATAGTGGAAAGCTATGCGACCTAGATTACGCGGACGATGTTGTCTGCTAGTTCGAATCCACGAAACATGCTCAGCGAGCACTAGACAGACTCGCAAAAGCTCTAGCTCCATTCGGCATTCGCTTCGCACCTTCAAAGTGTAAATTGATGTTTCAAGACTGGACGTCAACGATTCCGAGCTTGATGCTCGATGGGGAGGTGGTGTCAGTTGTCGACCATTTCTCGTACCTCGACAGCAGCTTGACGATGGATGGGAGCATAGTAGTAGAGGTGAGCACGAATATATCCAAGGTTCGAGCGGCGTACGCTGGACTGAAGCACTTGTGGCGCCGACTCTATATTTCTTTGAATTTGGAAGCTCGTGAATACTGTGCCACGGTGTGTTCAGTTTTGTTTCATATTTGTGAGACTTGGAGTCTGCATGTGGAAGACATTCGTCGTCTTGGGATTTTAACCACCGATGTTTGCATGGTATCGCTGAGATTGAGTGGAATAGCCGAGTAAGCGATGCTGAGGTCCGAAATCCAGCATCAAGTGTGTGGCACTCACGTCTACCACAGAGTGCCCATTTTTCCGTTTCTCCTCGGGTGTGGAAGAGACCACGTGGAGGTCAACAGATAGCCTGGCTACGAGAAATGAGAAAATGTACAGCGAACTTAGGAAAAGTAGGTGCTTCACGTCTTCGTGGTTGGGGTCCAAAAGATCCATCTACCAGTTGGCTGGAGACACTGGAAGATATGGCAGCAAACCGTGAACAGTGGCGATCATGTTGTCACTTTCTTTCTGTGAAATCAGAATGATTGATTCATGTGCGTTTGTACAGTTAGACTGTGTATTCCGTGTGTTTGCTACTAGGGCGTTGTTTCCTTTTCCCACTGCTGTAAGTCCACTACCTGTTCGCGCTGAATATTCATTTTTTTTATTGCATTTGTGCAACATGGCTAGAAAGGCAGTGGTGATTGGGGGCTCGCCCCGCTGTTCATTGCTGTATGATGATGTAGACAGATAGATTCGTAAGCGTGGACGAACAAAAACGTGGTCTGTATCCTTTGCGCTTCGGGGCGACACGCTCAACAGTCTTGTACAAACGAAACTCAACAGGGATTTCTCTAGGATATAGTCGACTTTATGCAAAATGTTGGAGTACCACGTCATTAAGTGCTGTTTGGGGTGCTGCTGACGGCTATTCTGTTCTAGTCGGCCCAACCGACCAAGCGGTGGCCATTTTCGCAGTGTTACCCAAGACCAGATTTCCCTAGGACGTACCGCGTTGACGAATCCGAGAGGCTCGTTTGGTCGTTCTAATCTCCAACGATGAACAGAATATCACATTTCTGAACCGGATTGATTAGTCCCTGGAGACTGTCGCCGAAATAACCTCGGGTTCAGCTGTCCATCTGGTTTGTCAGGTTGTAGACCTCGATCACCGTCACGTTCTGCGGAGAGTTTTTGAAACCTGCCAAAGCATATCTTTCAGAAATCGGCTCCCAAGCGATTGTTGCGCTGTTGGCTTTATTTTTAATGGTGCATGCGACGCTGTGGCGCTTGGAGTTGTCTGTCGGGCCGCTTTAATAAATCAAGTAAGCTGTCTGCGTTCCTGTAACTTTTGTGCGCTGATTGCTAGGGCTGAGTATGCGGACTTCTGGGAGGCAAGATGTGTGGGTGTCGTAGTTGTGCAATGTCCTCCCTGTGAGACTTTAGCTGCCCTCGCCCAATACTGTCCGTGCATTCCACCAGGTTGTACAGGCCGGTTTCTTACCGTTTTGCAGGAACCGTACGCCTTAACCCAAAAGCATAATATACCGAAAATGGTGGAGAAAAAAATAAAAATCACAGTTCATTATGTGAATGGATTGTTTGAATTCGAAAACGCAACGCCAAATCTCGCTGTGTGTAACCACTGCGTAGCCGAAACTCTTGAGCCCCACCCAAGAAGCCTAACATAAACCAACACGGCCAGATTTTCTATACCCTGCTTCAAAATGATGGATTGACCGCTCTTACTCATCTTCCAGCCTATGCCCGTCTTAACGAATTTTATACGTGAAAAAAACTAATGCGCAACACATCTACACCGTGGTAGCCTGCGGAATTCGTGACTTTTCTTGTTTACCGAAAGCTCTGCAGCTAACCCCGGCGTTGCTGATTCAGTGTTTCTGTCGGATCCTCTTCATATTTGCTGTGCAACAATTCAGGTGGGGGCCGCGGCTAATGTAAGGCTGCTAAATGGGTAAGTGACCTGCGGTGGCGAGATAGATCAACAACCAGTCCGATGCTTTAAGTATGACAGAAGTAGACCGGATCATAGGCCTTAGTCGACTTGCAAGTGGAGTACAGTTCCACAACAAAAGAGAAGGTAGATACGAATACACATGATACATGAAATGACGACTAATGTGAAAGTTATCAAATCAATCTAAGTTCCAGTTCATAACCCCCTGACGCACATAACGCCTGAAGATGATCTTAGTTGAAAGAAGAACATCTTAGGCCTGAACTTCGCTCAGTTTTCAATGCACAGGGATTTGTTGATTGAGGCAAATCTCCGGCAGAGAACCGTGCAGTCGTCTGAGTCCAAGGTTTTTTTTAGATCAAGAAAGACTGGTGATGGTTCTACGAAACTTATGTGGTCCACGTTATGCTCCACTCCACTAGGGCGATAATACTTATTCATCTCTTTCTTCCCAACGTAGTTATCTAAACAGAATTTGAATCATTAAGATACTAAGAACACTCATCCGGTGCGTTCCTTACTATCTATTTAATCCAAATTTATCCGATAGCAAGCATCCAGGAGAATTCTGGTACTTGTATCGATCTTCTCACAAATTTGATCCAGTCAGCTTCTTTCACTATTGCAGGATATTCGTCGTCAAAATTGACATAAATAGTTTTTCTTTCAGGACCCGCATGGCGAAGTGTAGAATAGGTGTGACAAAGGTGGGCGCCAAGCAAGAAAGCTATAGATATAGTGACTTAAACTCGCACACGTAAGTGATCCACCGTGGCACTGACATGCCGCTAAAGAATTTTCAACCTATTGGTGTGAGTGGTTCTCTGAGTTTTTGATCCTGTGTTTCACGTATCTTCGTCGATCGCTCTGGTAAATTATTATTCATCCTACTCTGCATGAAACACTGATGGTGTTTGTAACTAAAATTGGTGAATTTCCTAAGTTTCTAATTTCCAGTCTTGACGTTTATCTGTACGCAGTTGAGACGGTCATTTGTGTCCGTCTGCTCCGAGAGATTCCGGCCTCCGGACCTGATCTTAAAATTCCACGACTATTGTTTATAAAACGTTGATCCTTCATGAATTTATAAAATCAGTAAGCTAGATTTTTTAACCTTTTGTTTGATTGCATTTATTTATTTCCCTGTCGAAGTGATCTTTTCGCTCGTAGTAATTGGATCTGAAACATTTTGGTCAAAAGTTGATGGGACTCTGATTCGTCTTGAATGTCTTTATTGGCACCATACATCCTAATTTAGTGATGAACTTCTACATACCTGCTTATCTTTTTTGATTAATATATTCGTGCTTTTCGGTAGATTCCCTCGGTGCATTGTGTCTCTTAATCAGTGGCGGCTAAACGGTCATCATGCTGAACTTTAGACCTTATCATCCCGGGTTCAAATCCTGTCACCGCTATCGGTTAATTACCCATTCTACAACGTCTCCCTATTTGAAATATTGTACGATTTTGTATTTTAAAGAAGTGAAAAGATCGTTTCAGTGTCAGAAATCTCTTGAATATCTTATTTATTTTATCCGAATTGAGACGATGTCCTTCTCAAGCAATCCCTATGCGCAACGAGACCAAAAGCGAGTGGTTCGTCTCTTCATTTGGGTATGTGTCGAGGCCATTGGCGTAGTTGCATTCAGGTTCTGTCTTCGTGATTTCCGCTTCTTATGTTGCTTTCAGCTCTTCTTCACTTCATGCTGCTGTTCTTTTTCCGTTGACTCGACGATGCCGCGAAGTAACACCCGAATTCAGAGCACAGAAATGTCGGAACGATAGTTGAATGACTTGAATTGAAGTGGTTTATATTCAGGTCGCAGTTATTCTCTTAATTTGTCGTAATCTTTGGATTTGAACTCGTTTATGAAGTTTCTGTTGTTGTTCGCTTTTTGGTCGATCTGCCGTTTGTCCCAAACGATTTGCTGAGGTTATACGAGCTTTGCGGCTATTCGCGACACATTATGACGTGTATCTAAGGGGTATATTGTTTTGACAAAATCTGCGATAAGTTTTGTTGTGGAGCTTTTTACGACGATGCATCAACGTGAGGTTTATTTTATGTGTGCCACGGTTCATCATGCATTACCAACACTCAACTCACCATGGAAGTACGGTTGTTTCGTGTGGCTTGCTAGAAATCATCAGTTGCAATGCACATTCACTGAGCCCCCACTGGGACTCAAACCATGGGTAAGCGGTTGTGAATCGATCACCTGATCACCAGCTGACCCGGGCTGCCAACAATTTATTCAACATAATACAGTGCCTCTCCGTCGCTGGCGATAGGTGTTCCATTCAGTCTTTCAACTCGGGTCCAAGTTCTAGTGAGTGGTCTGTGTGTATGTGTATGATTTTTGACAATGACGAAACATCCATACGTTGCCTCCATTGGTTTCAGTGGCGAGTAGAGCGCCGATACTGCACGATGAATCATATTGCATATAGAGTTTTTATTTAGTACATACAAATCGCCTACTGTCATACATTGTAAGGTAACATCCGTTCCCCTTATGGTGTGATATCACACGGATGCTCCTTTTCACTTTCAATGAATCATATAATCGTATCGCCGCTATATTTAATCAAGCCAAAGTTTTGTTTTATCTTTTCCCCATTTAGACATTTTAAAACCGGTCGAGATGAACATGGTGTGGATCTGGACGGTGCTCGGAATCTTCAGCATGAGTTGTTTCAGTTACTCAATTTGAAACAGCTGCATCGGTTGATTTGTAAACTCTTAACATGCTTCCAAAACTTTGCACGGACTAACTACCCCGCAGTGGAATGTCTGCGTTATTTTATGGTTTTACTTGTTTCTGATCTTCTGAATGTGCCTCGGAGATGTCGTCCAGGTGCCACCTTCTCCGTGTCGAGTACCGCCAGTAACCGGAGTGGCGGGAGCAGTCTAGGTGGTGCTGACACCAGTGGTGGTGGTGTTGGTTCCCCATCAACATACACAATGGACGCTAGTGACGAAGGTCCCTATCTGACAGTAAAAGACGCGCCGTTGAACGCTGATGTATTTCTGCACGAATTAGCCAAGGCAATTATCAAACTGGAACCGGCCCCATTCAAGATCTTCGGTAATTTTTTCAGTTAGTCCTATTTTCGGTTTTGGTTTTAGTCCTTGATGCCACGAATCTTGTAACTCCCCTGGTCTATTTGCTGCTACTGCTGATGGTCTTGATACACGATCTTCTCATGCAATTCCTGTCGTGCCGATGCCTCCCCCTCCCCCCCCCCCTATGGTGAACTTCAACCGGTCACCTCAGCGTGAGATAACCAATATATACTACATGAATAAACGATGTTTGAAGTGAAAATGTAGCTAACCCGGAGCACGTACATCCAGTCGGGTCGTATCTTTGTCTGACAAGTTGTCTTATTTAGGCCCCGTATACAGTGTTTGGTTGGTTTTCTCCTCAGTTCGCGAACCGCCCACGCATGCTCAATCGCGTGTTAGACTACGTCTTTTCCCATCTAGCTTTAGGCAAAACCCACAATTATTTAGCCGTGACCTGATATTCTTTAACCACGACCCACAGTCTTTTAACCTTGATGCACAATTTTCAGTCATGCTGCTCTAAGCCAGTCAAATCAAAAGTATCGGGATATTATGACATCAAGGGACATTGGGACGATTTATTTTTTATGAATATTGATGTTACAAAACTGGCTGGACCAATGAAAGAGCGTGACAACTGTATGCTGTTACTGTGTATTCGTCCACCACATCACACTGACGCCTGACAAACTCTTCATTGAACCTTGTTTTGTAGGATCCAAGTGTGTAACCTATTTCTCGATCCGTAGCTGCAACAGAACGGCATGTTTTGATCTTGATGCCGAGGTGTTTGGCAACGTCCTTTGAATCATCTCTTCGTGCACATTCGATTATCCTCCGTTCATCTTCTGCGCTGGTGAAACCATACGATCTTTTCTTCGTACCCATATTGACGCTCTACATATTGTCAAGAGATGATGCGTAAAATGTCAGGTAGAGTACGGCCAATATTACTACTAACGGCCGCGGTGTGATTATGTCGCCTGACCGCTTTCGATCGAAATATCAACCAATCGACAGCGAATCACCCCATGCAAAGTTAAACATTCACAAGCAAGTAGTTCCGTAAGTAAAAACCTGTAATATAACAAACGGTATTTTGCTGTGCATTTAAAGTCTCTTTAAAAGATCAAGACTCGATACAATAAAAAAGTGAAGGAATGGTGCCTTATCCGCTTAGATAAGTCCACCCTCATCAGTGTCATCAGTTGATTCATGTTGCAACATTTGATACCATGACTATCACTGAAAATGCAACGGTTATACCGGCTGTACCACATGGTTCGACGATATGGGCGCATCTTTTAACTTCCAATCAATTTGCGGTGCAGCGTTTGATACCGTTACCACGGTCAGCTGAGCAGCATATGGTCGTCATACTTTTTCATTTGTTCGGTCAGCTTTGCAACACCAATCTTTGTAAAAAACAAATGAATTGTTCCAATATCTCTTGAAGGATTGTGGGTCATGGCTAAAGAATTGTAGGTTTTGTCTAAAGCTTGATGGGAAAAGATGTAGTGTCGATGTGTACAGAAGCAGATCGGTTGGGTAACTCGACGTGAAACGTCTACGCTCACTAATGTCTTTGTTTCAGATAGATTTGGATAATTCGTTGATAGAGGATGTCCGAGGGAATTCAAGCTGACAAAACTTCAGACGCGTGAATGAGAAACGTTGATACGTATTCGATTGCGGGTTGTAATTGTGGTTTGATACCTTTGTGTATTCCTTCCGGGTTATGTTATTGCATTTCTGGTGATCTGGATTACTCTTCCTTAGGTGCTTTACCATGTTGTATCAATGATCCATTCATCGTTGAAACCTGTGCATTCTCTTGCCTTTCCATCTTGAGTAGCAAGTATTTTTAACAATTTTCATATCTGTTGAACACTTAGATTTCAATAATGAAAGTGAACATTTCTGGCATAACCTTCATCGAAGGACAGAGTTTGAGAGCTGTAAATGGAACTGAAGTAAAAAACATCCTTTCTGAGATCCGTCATGGGGTGGTGATTTAGTCCATACAATCTCACTAGTGTCTAAACTCAATGCTGGGTTTAGGGATGGGACAGAGCTGTTTAGTTGCAATCCGATTCACGTCAGTTCTTATGCATATCAGACTGGATTCTTTCCAGCTTGAGTCGTCCTGGAATTTTCCTAAAAACTGAAACCATCCATTTGGTCCAATAGCTTGAGTTCATTTAAGTTCGTCTATTTCACGAAGAACTTCCTTCTCAAACAGACGATTGGTATCCTAGTGTTGAACTATACACGTGCAGCTCAGCGCACTGGTTTTGTCTGTAGGAAAGCTGAAATGTCACTCGAAATGCTCCGTCCCACTTCCTAGACGGCGCTCTGGTGTCTGAATCCGTGATTAGTTCGCTCAAGTTTGACTTCTATGGGCCGGTATTCCTGATGAAACGAAAAAGGAACAGCCCCACAAGAGATCAGGCAGTTTTTGGTTTTTTCTGGTAATTATCAAATAATTCATCCATTTATCTGTTTTTTATGTCTTCGAATGAATTCATCACGATTGAAGTTTGCATCGGTGAGCGGGCTGCAGTGATATCCATCATCAACGTATGGTGGGGATAGTGTAGTTCCGTTGCTTGCCATTGACAAATTGCGAGGGATGGTTTTTTTAATGTTGTATGTGTACTTATATAATTGGGATGGGGCGACAGAGAAGTATCACTTTGATCACCGCACAAAGTACAGTGTCTGACCGCGTGTGCCTACTTACGTTCTCAGACAGTCTGGCTTGATGGGAAATCACAACACGATCGCCAACGTTCACGGTTCGCTATCGGATCACACAGTATCTTCAACCAGCTGGTGATAGGATCTTTTGGACTTCAAACAGCAAGGCAGAAAGCGCTTATTTTCCCCAATCTCTACAATTCATCCTCTGACCTTAGTGCGGTTTCCTTTGTCGTGATTCATGAGTTTCGAACGGAATAGTTCACCGTATATTCCTATACTCAGCCGCCTCCCTGTTGCGAGTGGCCGCCGCACCCGACCGAACCAAGTGGGTTTCCGCCGTGGTAGAGGCGACGTGGACCAAATTTCCACACTACGTGAAACACTGGAGTACCACTACAAGTTCCAGCATCCAACAGTAGTCTGTTTCATTGACCTACGGATCGCTTTGGATTCATGTAACGGGGAGTGTTCCTGGGCACTAGTGGGGTCCAACGAGATACCCGATAAACTCGCAAGGTTTCTGAGAGGATACTATTCGTTCCTTAGGGTGTGGGTCTGAGTTCACACTACGGGCGACCTACGGGACTGCCCTCTTTCACCTGTGCTATTCAACTACTCGACCGACTGGTCAATGAGACAGGTACTGACTGACTACCTTGGTATCCAGCTGAGTCAGGAGATGCACATGTTGAACCTAGAGTTCATGGATGACATTGTTTTGCTAACGGACTCTTCTGTCACGCTTCAAACAGTTCTCGATTGAGTCGATTTTTTCTCAAACTTCATCGGGCTAGACGTAAACACCACAAAAACTAAAGTTATGTCAACTTGCCGCGGTTCATCAACTCAGCAGCTGTGCAATAATGACCAACTGATGGAGTGTGCTCCATCATTCAAGTATCTGGGCTCTACACTGCTTTTGAACGGTCTGGCGAAGGATGAATTAATACTTCAGATAGAAAACGCCAGGAGAGTTTTTCTCCAGCTACGACAGGCATTGTGGACCCGCAGTAAAATCAGCCTTCGGACTTGTGTGTGTATCTACCCTGTCGCCATATGACCCATACTCAGGTACGGCTACGAAACCTGGTCATTGAGAGCCGAGAATACTACAAAGCTGGAGGTATTTGATCACTGGTGCCTGCGGTATACTTTAAAAGTAAATTGGCGCTACAGAGTATACTACGATAAAATTAGGAAACCGTGTTGAGAAGTTGATGAACTCTCAAACTGCCTCAAATGCCGTCGACTGCGTTGGCTGGTCCGTAGTCCACGGTGACCTGAGACGAAACTAACCAAACAAACACTGCGTTCCGAACCCTTTCTTGGATGGCACTGTTGCCTTGGTGACTAGCTCAAAACTTGAATGAACACAGTCGAGAATGTAGATCTTCTAGGTTTACAGTCGGTCTATGGTGCCCGCCGATGTAAGAAAAACGGGATCGTGATTTACGCTCAACTCACCTCTAACCGCGTCGCACGGTTAGCTATTATACGAGATATTCCCAGAGCCGACTCATCCTCTATTAGGAGATAATCGCGTGAAAGTAGTAAATAGACCAGTAGAGTATCAGCACGGCATATTGTTCTAATGGGGGAGCTGGTTTCGTCGAGCTCTTCATAGAGGTCGAAGAAGACTACGTTTGTAGCACGCTGATGAACGTGAAGTAGCACGAGAATTTCGGGGAAGGAAAAACCTGCTAGTGTTAGTGTCATATTAAGGGGACCAGTTTATTGTTTACTAATATTTCCCGTCTCGTGTATCACGAAGCAGATTAGCTAATGACTCTATCGGGAATGACAGTGAGGTCATGTAGAGGATCTTCGTACGCGTGATAAACATGCTCGTTATGGATAGAAGGTAGGCAAAGGCTGTCGGTGTTTGAGCATCGGTCGTCGCAGTACTGCTCGGATTTAGTGGGAACACTGTATCAGCATTGCAGAGGTGTAGGCGTAGGGTGTTGGCGATCAGTGGTCGGTCCGTAGATCAAGTACTGGATATAAATAAATTAAGGTGGCTCGAACGTGTGTTATTCAAGCTCACCGATGTACTACCTCGACAAATGCTGTGCTTCAAGGCAGGTGTTTGGAAGGTAAGTCGAGGTGTCAGTCGTTGATATGGCAGAAAGGTATGAAAGTCTTGGCCAATTTGGACATGTTAGACGTCCAGTGTTGGGTCCATATGACCCGCCTATCAGATGGTTGAAGACATTGAGTGACATGACTTGGTGCCGCAGCCAGTTGCTTTCGGGCTCTTTCTTCTTCGCTTTTGGTTCTTCATTTCATACTTTTCATTTTCTACTCAAGTGGGGAATGCTACGAGGTAGCAGCCGAAACTGGAGCACAGAAATGCGAGGTTGATGGTTGAATAAACTGAACTGAACTGAGATTTCCAACTTCCTTGTTTAGATTATCTACGAGTACCAAGTATCGAAGCTCTCGCTCATATGGATGAGTTTGTTGAATTTGCGATAGAAGTTATCTGTCTGTGAATGCGAACTCCATGCAGTCGGCTCAGATGCCGAGAAGGCGAATATGTACCACTAACCGCGGCTTTTCTTTCGATCACTGCCGGTCATGGTAGAGTGGTTTATGGTGTTTGATTACCACCTCGGAGGTCGGAGATTTGAAGCCCCACTATCACCGGGTACTTTGGTGGTAGACTGTAACCCACTGTCGTCCAGGTCGGTGCTACACCTGACCTTTTGGGAGCCTGGTTGCCGGTTATCCCAAATCGTGCAGTGGACCTTTGTGGCTATGGGGTATATACCCCTTTCATTGCACCCATGCACAAACATGTAATGAGAGGATCTTACTAGACATGAATGGACTGATCACCGGAACCCAGTCCACTTCAGCCTAATTGACCGGTCTGAGGTTATTTATTTTGCCGGTACCCGCACTCACCACGCCCTGACTAGCAAACCGTCGCACACTAAGAGGAGTGGTTCCATAAGCTAATCATCATCTCACGTTTCGAATTTAGGTCAAGATATGTCTTCCTTTTCATGGGTAATAGACTTTCACGGCTGATAGGTGGTGTTGGCGTCTCTTCTTTAAAGAACTGGTGTTGAGTAGACTAGTGTATTGTGAAGATGGACCTAACCCATTGCTAGTGCAGTCCGGTGAATCCATTCGGTATTCTGAGTAATAAAACTTTTATTTTTACTAATAAATTGAACTAATTTTTAATCAGCGATGCGTTGGTCTTAATGGAACTAGTGGAACAGAACTGAGCAGTGTCTATTCATGAGAACAATGGGACGGGTGTTGACCATGTCCGGTCACCAGACAAGAGATAAAACTTCTGGCATCTACCCTACAACCTTCATTCTTGATTCGATCTTAGGTTCGGAATGTGGCTTATTGCATAGCTCGCCTTACAATGAAATCGTACAATCCATCGCACTAATCCAAGGTGCATCCTCATGAGAATGTTTGTGTTTTGAATGGGTATCGAGTTCGATCCTCCAACTTGTGTCTAAAACTTTTTCTCACATTCTGACGAGTTATTTTTCATTATACCGTTATTGTTGTTTTTTGGGATTATCCAAAAGAGATGTCGGTAACGTTTCGCTTGTTTCCTGTAATTCAGGCCGGTGGCTTCGTAAAGTTCAACCCCGCTATCTGAAGAAGTTGGTTGTGGTAAGTCACTGGCGGATTTTGTGTTGATCACATTTTCACTCTTCGACAAATTTTAGGACATAGGTACACCTTACTTGTTGAAGGGTGTATCAGATAAATTCATTCCCATCATAAAGTCCGCGCACATGAGTAGTCGAAGCCGAGTTCAGGCTTATGATGTTCTTTCATCTGAGTTTACCACGAGAAGCGGTGTATGTCAGGGTTGGCCATTTGTTTCTCTTTCAGTTTGTGATTGATATGGTCCTAGAGACTACGCTTTTATTAGGTGATGATAGTGGCATTGAACTTTTCCCGAGTGGAAATATGTCAGACCTTGAATATGCAAACGATATCGTTCTTCTAAGTAAAGGAGCAGGTAAGTTGGAAGCTTTTCTAGTAATGTTTGGTATTCGTTTTTACACCTTTAAAGTTCAAGATGCTGTTGCAGGATTGGGTTAGTCCAACACCAAGCGTTTCAGTGACTATAAACCAGGTGGACAATTTTTATCTGGGTAGTTTCATTTCATTTGGAGGTCGGATATCGAATGAAGTGTCTTCGTGCACAGAAAAGGCTCGTTTTGCATTTTTCCACCTAAATCATCTGTGGTGTCGATGTGACATCGGTTTATCGATCAGGGGTCGAGAGTACGGTGCAGTAGTCAAGCCAGAGTTTCATTATGATTCGAAAACATGGCTATTGGAGGTGGAAGATATACGAAGATTGTCGGTTTTTAAACAACGTATCAGCAGTTCTGAGGTTCAGTGGACAGTCTTAGGTTCACGAACTAAGTTGCTAAATGAAACACTGAAGCTTGCCAGGCTGAAGTGATTGGGACGTGTTGTGCCTGTCTACTGACAGGATTCCTCAGCGCACAGTGTTCGCTCAGGTGAGTAATTATTGGAAGATGAATAAGGGCGGTCAATCCATGACATGAAATAAAGGTATGAAAAGCCCTTTGAATGGACTTAGGCATGTGTAACGTATTAGATTTCCTTGGCGGGGTCCATTACACCCTCTCACTCTGTGGGTACGTACATTAGAAAATTTGGCTTGGTGTCGCTGCCAGGGGCGCCCTTGTAACCACAATCTTTCTTTATCAAATTGATACCAATATTTGTAGTTCTTCTATGACCCGTTTCATGATCTTACTTCTTCATTATTCGCTGTTGAGGTTGCTGCTTGGAGATAGCAACCAAGGCCACTGCATGCAGTGCTTGGGTAATGGTTGTCTGAACTTAACCGAATCCGTTTGGAGTGACTGAGGAGTGGCGCTTCTGGGTTGGTAAACTGTCGTGTCCCACGGGGCTTCTTCAATCTCCTTGGTCCTTATCACTTACCCAGCTGTCACCCGTGGCTCCGTGAAGCTGAAGCGCGCATCAGCGACTACATCGCGGTAAACCGGTCGACAGGCAGACCAAAACATTCAGGGGATAGCTGAGGCCTAAAATCCTCGGTGAGATGGCGCTCAGCATGCCAAGACAGCTGATCTTGAGTAGATGGATGAGTTCTGCTGCTTGATTCAACGGCCAAAATGAAATGTTCAGCCAACAGGGTTGCATGGGCCCTGGGTAATGGTCAATTCTATCGAATGGTGAATGAGCCCCTAGAAAGCCCGACAACCATGCACCAGGATCTCGGCGGATACGTTAGGTTTCTCAGATCGGTAGACCACCTTCCAAAAGGTGCTTGAACTGCTCGGTCGGTGGTTCGGATACATCTTGCGATTCACCCACACGACGATCTCAGAACAGTGGCTGACACCTGTTCCGTGCAAAGGTTGGCGCTGTTGCTTTGGGGGACAACTGAAAATATGGATCAGCAACGTCAAGTTGGACATCGAGCGATTGGGACTCCAGTCTATTTGTGGTGCTCGTCTCTGGAACCAGAACTGGATCTCCTTATGTTCCAATCTCTCCTCTGACTGCCGTTCGTGGCCTGCGCAATTCGTGACATCCATGAAGCCGGCTCATCCTTTCATAGGAAATAGCCGCACAGAAGTAAAAGTAAAGTAAGTATTTCAACGCCGAGGTCTCCGAAGTGCTGCTCGCGTTCGGTAGCGACACCGTGTGGGCAATCATAAAGTCCCGTGTTGTTTGTTGAGTGTTGATAGTTGTACTCTCAGCCGAGTGGTCATTTTGTTCCGTCTCCGGTGACTCGGACATGTTCTGTGTATGTGTTTTGCGTGCTGCAGTGCGTTTTGTGCATCGCTAAGAAAAACGACGTAGCGATCGGATCATTACTTGGTTTAAGAACACGAAAAATCTGTCTCAGTTAACTCGCCCCGAGCTCCCGTTTATTGTCCAAAGCACGAAAATCGCCATTAGTTCGTTGTATTAAAGGGTGTAGCTCAGCATCAATGCCAATGGTACCAACGCTGTGTGATATTCCCGAGAAAATGTCTACTTTTTTTCGTTTATCCTGCTTGTAAGAAGTCATTAAAACCGGAAATGAGATTTTTTGTCTTTGGGCATCCCTTTTTTCTGCCGTGTTTCTTTCATTTTTTGTCATTGGAACTTCCATTTAAACCAATCCCTTCTTGACTGTCTTTTTCAGAACTTAAATAACATGGTCGCGTACCTACTCGACATTTCAACCCCCTCGGATGTTCATGTAAGTCTCGCTCTACCATGCATCGACCCAAAGTCTGAGTTTTATCGGCTAGACCCCTTAGGTTGTCCACCACATGCATTCGCATTCGTCTTGCTGTCTGATCTGGTTCCACTCTTTTGAGGGTGTGACTGCTTCCTAGTGAATAACTCAACAGTTACAGGACTTTATTAGTTCATTGAATTCAGCCACCTTTTTTCAAATCCGAACGTGAGATATTCACTCCGCTAACGTCGGCAAACTATACGGGACTTTTATTTGTTTCCTTCACATAGTCTTGTCTTTGTAAGAATAACCCCACTTTTCTCCTTCAGGTTCTTCCTGAATCATTGTTGCCAGCAGTTTCATCTTCTGATCCGTATTCGAGTTGCCGATTAGTGTATATTCGATGTGATTCAATGCGGAATTAGAAAATGCGGGACGAAATGGCCCGTAGAACATCAACCAAATAATTTCAATCACGATTTGTGATTTTTCTCACACAGGACTTGCTTTCGTTTCCCTCTATTGAATAATGTTCACAGGCTATGTATTGTACAGTGCTCCTGACTTCTGAGCTTGATGTTTCGGGTCGTAAACGTTTCATCGCCAGTCCAGATGACATCAGGTTGTCACCCCCACGGATAGTGAAACTTGCGGCACAAACATTAAGGTCAACGCGATCAGGAGCAATCCAGCCTGAGCCACAGAAATCACTACTGGTGTTCGAAAGCATCAAGATGTGTTTTTTAATCTATCTGCGACATCACCATCAAGATTTCCATCGTCCGTGTACTGTTGCCGAGGAAATATCTATTGATTTGCTTTGTTATCACAGTAGCAAAACTATCAAGGTTCGGTTTCCATAACTGCCCTGATTCGATTATGGCGGGGAAATTTTCAGTATTGGAGCAACAAGCTAACGCACATTGAAATTTGGAGGCGGAAATAGCGCCCGCAGCGGAGGTCGCAGTAACTGGTAATATCATATCTTGGTTGTTCGACTCTGTACTTAGAAAGATTTTGTGAAACACTGGGAATAGAGACAAGTCAGCATGCTCATAACCGGATGGATGCCGTAGACGAAATGATGAATTTATTCTACTGTACTCCTCAATGAGAGAAAAAAGGTAGTCCGGAATGCTTTTGTATGTACTAGTTACGATGTTGTAAATGCAATTAGCATAGAACGTTTGTGCCCGGGGTATACTGGAGCATGTAGAGAACAGAATTATTCTAAAACCCACCATTCAATTCGAATTTCGACAATACGTTTAGTTGTTTGCACTAAGTTATCCCGATCATCACCAGTTTAAGAGATTGCGAGTTTAATCACACAAAATTCGGAACCGTATTCTTGGAGTTTCCTGAAACAATTTTCCTGTTAACGTTAGTATGCTCATCTGTGATATCATGATAACTTGGCCGAAGTGGTCGGGTGGTTCAGAGCGCTGCCTACCACGGGTCACTTTGATGGACGACGGTAATCCAGTATCGCCCACTTCAGTTCCACGAGTTAACTGTTGGAACCTTATGTGGTTCTCAAGTTTCAGGGTTAGGTTGCCAGTTATCCGTAATAGTACAGTGAACCTTCGAGGCAATGGGACATGTCCCTTCCGCTACGCTCATGTACAAGGACGCATTGCAAACATTTAAATGGTTTACTCTTCCGACGGTTTCTGTCCTCACTCGCTCACATGGACATCCTCTTACTGTCTCTCTGCTATAGCGTCCAGTGGTGGAAGAACGTCAGCGTAACGCTCTGGAACTGATGAAACACCTGTACAATGTAAGTGTGCAACTCCAATGGTTTGCATGGTTGTTCTGTTTATTTCACCAATGTGTTTTGAGACACGACTCCAAACAATTCTCATTATGGCTAACCCGAATTGAGTTACACACGATCAAATATATATATATATATATATATATATATATATATATATGCCGGCTTGAGATCAAGCATGGAGCCAACGCAACAACCGCAATCACAAAATCGGCGAAGGGGAATTCAATACAGTAAGACAGACAATCAGCGAGAGAGAAAAATGCTGATATTTTTACTTTTTGCCGAACACTTCTTGATGTTTTTTTCTAATCATTTTGTTTGTCAGAATGACATTTTTATCATTACCGGGCACGAGTATTAGACAGAAAAACCACACAGCATTCGCACCGCTGACTTCTGTTCTGAGCCGTGTCCCTCAACGTCTTCAACCAACGAAAATCCTCGTTGCTTGGGCGTCAACCAGGGAAGCGGGAAGCACCAACCGAAGCCAATGCAGATGCTAGCTTCTTCATGCCGCGCAGCTGTTTGGTTAATTGTCATTCCGAAAAGAAAAAATATCATGTCGGCTTAGGCGATAAATGATTTTCGAAGATTCATCGATGATAGTGCCTTAGTTATACTGAGGAAAACTTGATCCCACTCAAACTAGGGGTACCGCTATAAAATTAAGTAATTTGCAACCGCTTTTCCCCAGAGCACTCAATGGCTAATGAATAAGCTAAAAATCAAGAAAGAGTGATCGGGTATTTGGTGAATCCCATACGGGGTTCACATTAGTAACAATATGAAACGTGATGCAATATTCTTCAACATCACCTGGCTCCCGTGCGTACTCGATAGAGTGAGTGGTTTTCATAGCACCGGGTCGTGTACCTCATCTTGGATGGTTCGTGATCAAAGGTTAACCTATTCGTCCCCAAGATCGGTCAGTTATCAAAGGTCTATCATCTGGGTTGTAAACCGGAACATCAACTCCCATTCCCGACTTCAGAATGCGCATAATCTCGCCACTGGAAGATACCGGATGGGATTTCACCAGTGGATTCCGTTGAAGAAGCAACTAAGTGGCAAAACAAAGAAACTCACAATAGATGCTAGATGTTATTCAAATGGAAGTACTGGGTTCACTGGTCAAGAGATCTTCCAATGCGGAAACGTTTTTTGCTGCTGGCTGTTATCGGGCGACTCGTCGGCCTACGCGGATGAACGCTTCCGCAAATTGTTAGCCTTCGAACAAGGCGGAAACAAAACAACAACGATGGTTTCGGTCGATCCGGGTGCTTGCAGTGAAAATCCTCACATGTTTCTCTCGAGCTAAGGCTTCCCGTTATATTTTATTGCCTTGTTTGAAGACTTCAGCAAGTCAATAGACTCGCATCTCAGCGAAATGGAAGAGAACTGATCTCTGACACTTCGAAAGAAGCATAAACACAAATACTATGGAAATAAAACTGGTTCGTACGAAGTTCCGCTGTGACTTTCATCTTATCAGCCGAAACACTTGCTACGAGCTGCGATAGACATTTACGCGAGAGGAGATAAGTCTAAATGCGGGACCTGTGGAGGGATGCGAACAGCTTCCAGATAATTCATGGTACAAGGAATGGGTGAGGTCCGCAAGAATCTTCTTGGTGAATTTTTCACTGGCTATAATGTGCAAATCGCAAACTTGGGAGATAAGAGAGTCCATGGAAATCAAAGAGACACGACTGGTAATGGCCAGACCGCGGTGTAGTATGATAAAATCTTTCTTTATTAGATCGAGAAAGGTTACGGGAGCCAACTTGACCACCTCAGAAACAGACCGAACCATGTGAAGAAGAAGGCACATGAACGAAAACTGGCTGGCGTGAATCGCGTCATATTTAGTATATCCCAGGTGAACTGGGTTCCTGTCGAAAGATGCACCTCAGCAGTCAGCGTGTGTGTCCTTCAACACAATGCACACGGGGTCAACTGATGCCACAAATGTCAGCATATTGAGTTGTGTTCAGTGTCAAGTGCGTTTTTGACAGTGATACTTAGGTTATGCATCAGGCAGCGCAAATGGACCTCACCCATAAGCCCATAAACGAGCGCGCACACATGAATTCATTGTCATGGCTATGTGAACTTAGTTAGTCCAGTCGATCGATTTTCAGGGTGCCTACGACAGCGTGACGGGCAGATTGACTTCGTCCCAGAAGAAACGATCTGTCTAAACACTACGAATATGCTATGAACAAGAAAGATGGTAAAAAACGAAGAAATTTCGACTCAGAAGTGCAGTGTTCTGGGTCTCATATGACTCGTGTTGGCTCTTATCACAGCTTAACTGGGTACGACTGCCATGACGGATAAACTGAACGGTTGTTCGTTTGCTTCTCCAAGGCACAGACAAGATAAACGGAATTCCGCAAAGCGAAAAAATAACGGCATTCTGTTAGTCATCATTTTCGAGAAGTACGGGTACCGATTGACATGAGGAAGTGAGTTCCGGCGAGATAGACTGAAATAACAGTGATGTGCATTCGTCCAGATCATATCTAGCTGAGGATGGTGGTTTACCCAGGACATCTTTATTTAATTAGGGTGGTTGATATTACAAGATAATAAAAGAGCGCATATCATGACGACTGAAATTCAATTCATTTACTTCCGTCATTATCCGTGTCTGAGGGGGTTGTGGCAAACATATAGGTGCACCTTGTGTAGCTCCACGTTTGTGAATACTTGCTGATGAACTAGCTAGTTATTTCAATTTCGACTGTGAAGCAGTGGGTGGTCAAAACTGATAACAAAATGTGGACCACGTGTCTCGCACTATGGTCGAATAAAAGAACGAAATGATGTCATTCAGAAATCTCGGCAACTACATGGTTCATTAGAACTGCTTGCTTTCATCACAAGTTGATTACAAATTTTTTCCAATCATATTGTGTCAATTTGTGGTATCGGTGCAAGGTTTGTCACATGAGGCGAAGTGCTGCTCTGCTGGAAACGTAATGATTCAAGACAAAAGATACCACTGGATCGTGATTTAATTCGACCGAATCTTCGCAAAATGACGAAGTATTTCACTAGATGGCCGGCAACAGTGATAAGAGAACAGTAAAGTTCGGCAGATTTTCCGAACTTATCCAAGATTCTCCAATTCCCCTGATATGCTACTTTACCATATCAGTCGAAGAGATGCTTCACAGAATGCGTATCTCTGTATCCTGTGTTTACTTCGTTTTATTCACGAAAGCAAGAATACGATATTTAAAAACCAAGGTTTTTCTCGTTCTACCAATGCTATTCTATGGCATACTTACCGGTAAAGGCGATATTCACGTTTGGAATAAGTTAATTTTGAAGATAATGGTTAATTTCTGATCATGAATCTATTTATTTTTATCGCCATAATTACCTGTTTTTTTTTTATTTATAAAGTAGATGTTTCTGACCGCAAGACTTACTCCATCAGTTTCACTGTTACCCATTCTTCCCGGTGGTGCAGTGGTCTCTTGTAGTCATACAGTGTGCCTCTTCATCTATATGCATCAGTTGGAGTCGTGAGAGAAATATTCTACTCGTAGTTCTTCAGCTAACGCTTGTTAAATCTTCCCCGAATGCGATGAGGATAATTTGGTGTGAATGAGAAATCTGAGGGCACCCAGAAAGGTTGGATTTCGCAACTTACTACTGAAGAGGTCATTAGTAGGCAAAATTAGGCAGATACTCCGAGGTACATGATAAAGTCAGCTAGAAAAGTTTACGGTAAAATTGAACGACAGAGAAGCGAATTAACGGACTTAATCGACTTTAAATGCAGAGTAATAGCTCTAGGCTCCCCGCTAATCCTGAATTAAGGGTTCATAGGTGATATATTCCTTCTAAGTATATGCTATGTTAATGAAGATGAAGTCAGTGGTCCAGACGGGTTGCCGTTAAGGATGTAGACTGAATTTGCCCTCATTTCATCCTCGGCGTTAACTTGTTTACGCAATCAACTTTTGTTCCGTGAAAATACCCTGGATTATTTTGGAGTGGCAGTTGCGACGCGAGTGCATGTTAGTTGCCTCGAAGATATTTGAAAAATTCTAAAACCAATCACCTTTTCTATTTTTTATTGCATGCTTGCGCATGAGTGCAGTGAAAGGGGCATTTACCCTATTGCCACGAAGGCCTACTGCACCATTGGCGATAACCGGCAACCAGACCCTGAGACTTGGAGTGGAGAACCACATAAGGTCCCAATAGGTCAGGTGTGGTAACGATCCGGACGACAGTGGATAACTGTCTAAGCTGGATATGTTAACCGAGCACGGGAACGTGACTTGAGCACCCGTGAAGGAACTTCTTCTGGTTTGTCATGTGAGACCTGTTAGTTGATTATATCGTATCCTGTATTCGCTATTATTATCATCGTTCCACCCTTTCGCACTCAGTCCTCAGCCCCATTCACTTAATAAAGTGAGCGGAACGTGGACAGGGCCAGCATTCTTTGGACTGGGGGCTGCCCAGTTCGGGCGGGCGATAGCTACCTAATGAGATGTAATGAGTGAAACCCCAGGTACTCCACTATTACGTCTATCTAGTGGATGTTTTGCGACCGGCAAACTGCTTCTCTCCGTGTTTATTCGCTGGAGTGTCCTCTCCAGAGGCATAGCGGTTAGAACCAGATGTAGCCCAGCAACTGGTTCAGAGACTGAACTTCGTCTGGCCTCTACCCATTGACCTGTCACGCATGATTGCATCTCCGGCTTAAAGAAACCATCCTGTATAGCTCTTTGGGTCATAGAGGCACGCAAGCCATCACACCGCACACACGCATGAATTGTGAATGAAGTTTACTCAGGCCGTATATTTCGATTGGACGTAGAAAAGTCTCATTTATAAAAACAGGAATGACGAGGTGTTCGAAGCTCCGTGAGCTGGGAAGTGAAAAAACAACATTCGCATATAAAGACTCTAGGATATACATAAGCTAAATTCCCAAGAAAAACCCCAGATCGACAATAGTTATCAGTAACTTTTTGAAGGATTCAGACTAAAATGTCGTCAGGAGAGAAAATATGAAATTCGAAAAAAAATCTGTCAGGCCAAGGAAAGACTCTTGTGCGGTTGTTCGAAGCAACTTACGAATGCATCGAGGCTACAGATGTCCTTGTAGCTGTATACAGGCGTTCAGCGTGTACAGCAACTACAATCTGCATCACATCCGCAGTTTTCCTCAATCTCGTAAAAAGAGGAGTGATAGAACTGTGTGCGCAAACTACTATGGCATCGGTCTAATCGTCGTGATTGCAAAGACGTCCCCCGGCACAAGTTTCGACAACCGACTGCGGTTTCTTCTGTTGATTCCGAATCATTTTTGATCCAGTTGACAAAAAGTCGCTATGGCCCGTAATAAGGTCATACTGCCCGATTACGCGTGCGAGAATACGCAGCTGTGGAAAAGAACACAGGTTTCTCTCGATTCCGATGTTAAACAAGACTATCCCTTTTCACTAGTGCTTTTCAATTATGCCGTCAACTGGATAAAGCGTCAGGCACTCACCGATTACTGTGGTATCCAGATGAGCCCCGACGCTTTTCTTACTGATTTCGAATTTGTGGATGACATCGTTGCACTTCGGGACTGCCCGGCGACCTTGCAGCCAGTTCTGGATCGTGTTGAGTCATTCAAAAAATCCGTGGGACTAGAGATCAGTACTTCGAAGACCAAGAACTTTTCGGCATGTGCTACACAGTACATACAACCGATATTCGTCGACGGGGAACAAGTCGAGCGCGTCCCAGCGCTCAAATATCTGGGCTCCACGTTCCTCCCAAACGGTTAATTCAAGCACGAAGTCGAATTGCGCTTGACAACGCCAGGACAGGGTTTCTTCAGCTTCACACTACATTCTCTCCAGGCCAACGTCCGCGTCTTCTAGGTCGCTATCCTCCCAAAGTTGATCTGCGATTGAGAAACGTGACTGCTATGCGTCGAGGACGTCAGGAAGCTGGAAGTATTTGACAATTGGTGTCTGCGACGGATTCTCGAAGTGGCTTGGCAGCGCAATAAGACAACGCTGCTTCGATTTCCTTCAACGTCAATGGTTGCAGTAGTTTGGATACGTCCTGCGATTCCCAGGTATGGAGATCTTCGAACAGTATGTCTCTCGTTTCATGTGCAGGATGGCGCTGTCGCTTTGGAGAATAGCGGAAAACATAGAGCAGTCACATTGGACATTGATTGACTGGGACTTCAGTCTGTCTACAGCGTTCGCAACTTGAAACAAAGCTGAATCTCTCTGTGCTTAGATCTCGCCTTCGATCATCGCTCGTGGATAGGTGCCATTGGGTTTATCCATAAAGGCGGTTCACCCTGCTGCGGGAACTAGCCACATAAAATTTATCCCTCGCGCATATCTAATCCTCACTTCCCATGATATGTTCATATTCTTTCAAGAAATTAGGATTGACTAATTGACACAAGTAGACAAAAAATCCCACAGAGCACATTGAGAACAAAACAGCATGGCGAGCAAGCTCGTTTTCAGTTATTCATACTCATACCAATACACAACACTGAATATGTCTCACAAAACTTGGAAGCTATCGTGCTTGATGGGGAGTGTATCCAGACGTCGCAGAATATAACACTAGATATGCGGTTGAAATGTGCGTACACCAGACGTCCTACATATTTATACTATCATGTTTCAAAATCATTCGCAGGATCCATGTTTTCAACTTTTTTTTATCTAATATCATGCCAAACGTAATCGGTCGCATACTTACCCTCTGCTTTTTCGTTTTATTTCCTTAGATCAATCAAACTTTACAACAACCAATATCATACAAAAGTTTCTGCGTCCCAGAAATTAAGGAAAAGATCAACCTGGAGGCTGTTTTTTACAACTGGATCACGCACAATCGTGGTGGTGCTATGGTACGTTTCTTGCACGATTACATTTTGTCGTGGGAGTAGTAGGAGATTAGGTTTTCGTATAATATGATTCGTCACACCTTGCAAACGGTTTTCAATGGTGAGCTGAACGTTCACGTTGCGCCATGAATAATATTATATAGTTTATTACTTTGTATATATATATATATATATATATATATATATATATATATATATATATATTCAATCCTCTGATCTTTCTGTTTATCGTTCATACTAAACTAATACAAGGAATTATCCCACTCATCTAGATAAGCTTAATGTGTTCAGCTCTTCCGATTGCACTGTAGAAATTTTGGGTTTCAATTGTGCTCACTGAAATTATTTGTGATCCTCAAATGTCTCGTGAATGGTGAGTTGGGTAAAGTCAGTACCCGTAAACTGGTGGTCAACAACACCCGTGTTCGTCGATCGTGATATTCATATGAAGCTGCCACAGGTATGTATCTAGTGTGAAAGACCTGAAATTTTCCCGTTTACTTTTTTTCGTTATGTGGCGATCTGTTGGGATAATTCTGGTTTCACTTTCGGACGTTTGAATTTCGATGTAGACTGTTGAAGCTATAGTAATAGCTCATTGCTAAATTTGAATGACGCCAGCAGAAGAAATCTCAAGTTTCACCTATGAAACGAAGTACACCAGTGTTTACCAACTATGACTTCACATGGCGATATTTAACGCCAAAAGGAATGTAAAAAAACATACCGACATTCTTAAAACCCCGGTAATGGTTTTTCAACGAATACCAACATGGGAAATTATAATGTCGATAACACGGCGTTGTCAGTGGAAAAATTATAGGCCAACGTTTCGGTTACCGTGGTTAATCTTTCTCAAGACAGTCTTACAATCAAATGGCCCATAGTGCATCGTTCTTTTATACATTCCGAACCTCGTTTGGCCCTGACATACTTAATACCAACTCCTTTTTTTGTAAGTAGACTGGTAACGTTGACTAAATTGGTATCTACGAGAATGAAACAACGGAATGAAATAAGTTCTCATAGCTCGCCTTTGTATCTTCACTCTATCACATGTATTGAATTATTTCTACATTACGATCCTCGGGTGGATAGGTAGGGTTGTGTTACAGTATTTTCCATAGTTCATGAAATAAACACCTCAATGTAGGAGCCTTTCGCCACAGTTTCTTACAGTAAATACTGTAGATTCGTAATGCACTTTCGGTCTGTAGGCTAATACTGAGACCTTTTGTTGATATCAGTCTTTAATTCTGTCTTGAAACTCCCCACCATAATTTTCTGTTTTTAAAAAACAGGTTCTTAACACCACTTCTGTCCAGATTGTTGATCGAGTAGTTTAGAGTGCCTACTCACCACCTCAGGCGTTCGAATCCCGCCACCACCGGTGGCTTTGATTGTAGGCAGTAATCCACTGTCGCCCGGCTCGTTACTACGCCTGACCTTTTGGGACCTTATATAGTTCTCTAGGTCTTCAGGGTCAAATTTCTGATTATCCCCTACAGTTTAGTGGACCTTTTAGACTATGGGGTTTCTCTTCCGGTGCATTCTTGCCCAAAACATAATAGAAAGTTGAATTAGGGACTTGCTTTGAGGTTTACGAGTGTTGGCGGCACACATCAAAATTTCCAACTTAATGGTAATCAAAACGATGAAATCTTCTGATACATCTTGAGGCGGAATGTGATAGTCACTATAATGTGTCACTTCCCTTTTCATTTGTTACGCAATATTTCAAAAAGGGCCTCGCAGCCGATTCGAGGCTGCCGAATGGGGAAGTGCAGTGTCCTATAATATCACGATATTCCCAATGTTGTTCCTGCGTACATCGGAAGCGAAAAGGGATACTGCAAATCATTCTTACAATAATGAGAGTCACTGCGCGCCCCCTATGTATTTTACTGATAACCAGCATAGCCATCGTGTACGGATTTGAGCTAATCTGATCGTCTGAACCTCGCTTTTTCCCATAAATTACTGCGGTGGGTTCCCGCACCCTGCCATCCGTTCTGTGTGATTTCCTTCAGCGAAAAAAATACTAAATCCCGAAACAGTAGCAACAGTTATCAGTTCTTAAGTTTTTGTGTTCGTGTCTGGTTTCACCGTTACTGTTTGATTTCGAATCTTTGTGCCTGTAGCCGCATAAAGTATCACGGAAATTCAGGTAAAATTCCCTTTTGCAGCAGGCAGACATATGGTAACCGATTTTTCTTTCTCTCAGTGACTATATATATATATATATATATATATATATATATATATATATATATATATATATATATATATATATATATATATATATATATATATATATATATATATATATATATATATTCTAAACTGGCCTACTGGTCGATCGACCACCAGTCTTGGCGTGTGGTTTCATAACTGTGTTTGTGTGGTGGGGACAAACCCTAGTTTTTTACTCAGCTCTCCACACCGTTGTACCATTTCCGCATCCTCGTTGCATTGGCTTGGACTCACTTTCACTCATGCGCCGAGAGATTCATTCCGATTTTATCTGTAAACAGATCATTATGTTGGTTTGTATTCACCTTTTCAGAATCGCTTCGTGTTTAGTTTGATGAAATATCTAAGTAGACGCAGTTGTTCCTGTCATTATTGTCATATTTTGTGAATATCTTCGTATTGTTCGTCGGTTAAACCTAATTTTTATGATGTGGAAAAAAAATTGTTTCGAACATGACACTTACGTGTAACGTAGGTTCGGTCCTTCGAAATAACTTATAGATAGGTCGCTTGGTCTCAGTATTAATCTCTTGAGGTGGTCAATCCATAACGCGGCTAAAAGGTAAGAGAATTCTAATGAGTAGGCTTGACTGAATGGGATGCATCAAGTTTCGGGGTTGGAGTTTGCGAAATCGGTCCACCGGGTGATTGGAGACTCTAGTCAATATGGCCAGGTGCCGTGTTCAGTGGCGTAATGGCATTCCGTGTCGTTCTTCGTCTACATTATTCTTAGGGTCACCTTGTTCTTCTGTTTGATCGCTCTTCATGCTCCTATTTATGTTGATTCTTATTCAATGATGCTACGAATTAGCAACCAAAACCAAAAAACAAAGACGTTCGAGGTTAATAATTGGAAGGACAATGATGGTAGAGGATTTTTTGGGCAAAACCGAAACAGATAGTCTGTTTTCCCTTAAGGTTTTTCCCATGACTTGGGAAAAGCAATGGATCAGTCTACTTGTGTTGTGGGGAGTCCTAATAATCCGGAGAATAAGTATCACAATTGTAGCGGCTTGTGTTTGAGAACAATTTTGGCTCGAAGGTTATGGAAACTAATGCGGCAGTGCAGTCAGGGCTCGTTTTGTTGTTTGATCAAGACAGCTTTTATCTTGTTACTTGTATAGCATATGGTGAAATGAATGAATGAAATAATGAACTTCAGTAGTTATTACAAGAGTCCGTCAATGTAAACTAAACTACAAGTTCGAGTAAACAATAAAAGAATGACGATAATCGGTCGGAGCGTGATATCAAGTTCAAGATCAGCAACTACGACAACATTTGTTGTCTCGCATCCCCGATCATCCGGTATACACACCTCTCTTGGAAGCCGAACACACCCTTCATGGCCAAATCCTCCAGTTAGGACTTTGTGCTTGTGTGACTGTATAAGAAGGCTGTATATCCTCTCGTCAGGTTGCATGAATCTTTCTGTTTACTCTGTTCGAATCAAATTAGGCTGTACTGTATTGTATTCCTAGGACTAACAATCAGGTGCAATAGTTACAACTTTTACCACTGGAGCTTGAAATGCTGTTACCACCTAGCTACACGATTTTGTGCATTGCTCATAACTGTCATGAATATCATTCAGCGATTTCTGATCGACCGTCCCCGGTGAATAGACTGTGACACAGGAGTTTTTTCCACCGGTTACTGACAATTGCTTTTACGTGCTGATTGTTCCAGTCAGATCGTGGAAAAACCAAAGGTACTAAAGTAAGCTCCGAACGTCGTCGTCTAATTCTCGAAGAATCTCGTGTATTCCACATTACTACAATACTACCCGTGCACTTTAGTGTCTGCCCAGTTGGTATTTGGTGCAAAATCACGATTTCTATCATCACAATTCAGTCTTGGGTGTTTTATAATCTTTCAACCGTATCGATCTTCAGTGCTTCTATTCGTTTGATAACGCATTTGCGTTTTTGACATGTTCACATCTGATACATTCAAATTCATCCTCAGAATCTGATATTCCTATAATGGTAGACAGCAATGCACGTTCGTCCGTATTGTTGCTAAGGGAAACCTGTTGAGATCTTGTGTGGTTCTCTGCCACTCTGAGTCTCAGGGTGTGGTTGCCGGCTCTCCTTGATTGTGCAGTCGACCTTTGAGGCTATGGGGTATAACGCTCATGTCATATGGGGTTTGTTACACTCTCCTTGGGATGTCCATGAACTGCACTGGAGAATCCAGGTAACATAACAAGGGTTTTCTGGTCGGTGATGGACTTGAATCCCCGTTATAATAAATCTGTGAGTTTCTCTGAGACATCTACCAGAACGGTGGCAAGTTAGCACATGTTTTATTTCATCTTAACCAAACTTACAGAGTCTTGTCATCTGACTTAGTGTCATAGTTTACGCTTTTATTCCACAAAATTTCACATCCTCAAATTGCTTCAAAACATTTTACGGGTGTTGATTATGGTGATCTGGCGTTGATTAGCTCATGTGTTGCATTGGTTTTGAAGGCAGGGTTCGGACTTGAGGAATTGACAACTTTCAAGCTCGTCTGGGTTAACAAGAGCTCTGAGTTAAACGGGTTATCATTGCTCACAATAGCGTCGTCAAACTTTGGCATAATACTCGTCTATCACATATTTTCGTCTTGTTTACTTCATTTTGATGTATCGTCGGACGCAGCGATTTTTCTCCTACTGTGACTATCCGTTCGTGTTTGACGCACCGACCAAGGCTCGTATGCTCAATATGGAAGCTCGACTGTCCATGGTGGCTGCCACGGATCGGGCTCAACAAAACACAATTTTGGACTGGCTCATACATCGCCAATTTAGTGCGGTCTCTCCAGATAGCCCATACCTCAAACTGACCGTGCGTCGGGACAAACTCATCCAAGACACCCTGACCTGTTTGGCCATAGCAAAACCGAGTGATTTTCGTAAATTGCTCCGAGTAAGTCTCCTTAGTGTGCCGGTACTAGGATCATCACTCTAGCTTGGAAAACTCTAACCCAACATTAGATACAGTTCTGCTATTTTGAGGTTGTCTTTTCTTCGAAGATAACCATCTGCTTGTAAGGATATTCGACTAACTTAAATGGCCGAGGGGTATTCCAGTCTGCTGTCCACTGTCCTGGTGATAAATATGAATCCACTATCTCCCGGCTCATTACCACTCCTGACCTATTGGGACCCTGTGTGATTTTCTACTCCAGGTCTCAGGTTACCGGTTATCCCTTATAGTTAAGCAGACCCATGGCATTTGACTCGCAACCAATTAAACTATTTCTGCTAACCAGCTGACGTTAAAGAATGAAGATCCTTTTTTCCTCTCTTTCTTGAATTATTCAGTTTCAACTTAAACATGCGGTTTCTGATTGAGCTATGTATCGAAACCAACCGTCAGCCTCATGGTGTATTACATTACACGGTTGACTGTTCTCTTGATCACTTGCAATGTTGGTTATTGACCTCATTGTTCATCAACATTTCGATCAGATTAGAAGTCTTTCTCATGAATAACGTGACCATTTGCAAAGTGAAATGGTACATGCTTCATACATGTACATTTCTGTCAAGTGCAAACGGGAGTTCAATATGACGGTGGGAATAACGCGTTTTTGTTAATCCCTGATGGCAGCTGAAAATCAGGATTGACTCCCAAATTGTCATGTAGCCCCGTTATGCCGTGACACTTGTTGATATCTGCTTGAAATGAAGCACGGTGCCAACGCAGCAACAACAGTTACAAAAGTAGACGACAGGAGTGGAAAACAATAAAAGAAACAGTTAGTAGAGACAACACATCTGACTTTCTGCTTCCTCACCGTACATTTTTTTGTTGTTGTTTTTTTAATTTTGTTTGTCTGAGTGACATTCTTCATGATTACGGGGCATGAAGGTTCAACAGACAGACCGCACAGCATTTGCGTCACTGTCTCTGGCCAACGCCACTCCTCACCCTTTGGACCCCAACCAAGGAAGCTGGAAGTACCAAGCAAAGGCGATGCTGACATAAGCTTCTTTATACCTTTTTGGCAAGGCATAGCCTGACCGCAGCGTAGCTTTTTCCTACCTCGCCAGACACGTGCTAATAGAGCGCGCAAGGGTGGCCGATGATTTAGCATTTGCAAAATATGACCGAGCCACCGGAGACGGTGTAGAGCGATCACTTCGTTAAGAGGGCGGTTATTCGTGCCTAACACATGATGGCGCGCCTTGCCATTACTTACCCGATGTTCCCACCTGACGCGTGCAATGATTCGGAGACATTACTTGTCGAAGACAGAAAGAGGCCGAGTATCCTCAATGTGAAGTGGTCAGGTCTCGCAACCATAGAGTAAAACGCTACGAACCGCGGCAGTATATAAGAGGGAGTCGGGTGTCACAGCGACGCCATAGGTGTCATAGGTCTGCGCATGCTTCTCCGGCTGTCGCGTGCATGAACTGATCTCCGCCTTAACATCACCTCTAAAACATTTTCCGCCTTGTTTCGGAATTCGGTCAAAATCTTTCGGAAATGCCACCCAATTTGCTGTCTGAGACTTCCTCCTGATTGGTTCGAAGGCCGGCGCATCAATCACCCTTAAACATTTCGCGTAGATAGGCACACCGTGCACTCCTTTGGGCGTCGCACCACAATGCGCGTCCACGAATATGCACGTGAACTCGACCTTGTCGTGATCAGGGCCAAGTGGCTCAGTAACCATCGTGACCAAACCAGGTGATCGAGAGGGCATCATTAACAAGACCAGTAGACAGAGGCAGGCCTCTCAGTCTCCCTTACGCGTTCCAAGTGGGCGATGTGGACAAAGCAGGTGACATCACACTGCGGTCAAAGACCAACTTCTGGCGTTGTAATGGGAAACGAGAGCTGCAGCGCGATTACATGGAGCAAATGTGTTGAATTTCGACCCGCCTTCACCGTTCCCGCTTTTTATCCACTTCACCCACCTGCTGTGGTCACATGGTACTTACTAAGCTTCTTAGCTCTGCTCATGACAAGGTCGAGTCCACGTACGTAATCGTGGACGCACATTGTGATTTGGTGCCCAGACGAGGAGTGCACGACGTGGCTATCTACGTGAAATGTGTAAGGGTGAGTGATGCGCCGGCCTTCGAACCAATCAGGAGGAAGTCTCATACAGCAAATTGGGTTGCATTTCCGAAAACTTTTGACCCAACTGAGTAATTTTGACCTATTTCCAAATAGATTTGACCTGATTCCGAAACAATGTGGAAAATGGTGTAGCTGGCATCAAGTTCCCAAAGTACCTAAAACAGTCAACTAATTCAAGCTGATCACCTTAAAAGGTGTCAATCTTGGGAAAACACTTTGGACTTGGAAGGTGCAAAGTGCATACCATATCTGGATACCTCGATCGCCAAGCGGTTCGAAATGTGTTGTATTGCTTGTGCATTATCACTCAGCAGGACAATGTCATTGGCATATTCCAAATCAAAAGCTCTGTTCCCTGGGAGGAGTTCAACTCCACAGTTTGGAAGACCAGGCAGGGTATTCCGTAAAACATCCCGTACAGCAAGTTAAAGAGAAATGAGGACATGAGGCAACCTTGTCGTACCTTACTGAAGACGGTGAAAAAAAAGCGGATATTGACCGTAAGCCCTAACCCGACCCCAAGGGTGACGTTATAGTTCTCTGAGGATTGGCACACACTTCGCTGGTACTCGTTAGTCTTTGGAAAGTGTGACCGTGCTCTATCAATCATCGAAGGGTGAAGATTTAAGCGGTTCATCCACGACCGGCACGAAATTCAGCTTACTCCCCGCGAGTCTGCTCTTCACGCGTTTGGTACAATCTGCGTAGTATGACAAACGCAAGTAGCTTTGACGCTATTGGGATGAAGCTTATGTCCCTATGATAAGCGCAGTGACTGCGCGAGCCCTTCTTTAAGATGAGAACAACAGTTGATTCCCTTCACAAGGATGGAATCTGTTCAGAATTACACATTTTTGAGAACAAAACAGGAAACCCAAAAGAGCCCCCTGAATGTGTCTCGTTCGATGGCAGCCGACGAACTGTACCCTTCATATCTCCTGCCAAAATCATGATATCAACGCGGCTTGGTTTATGTTTCAGACTGCCCCACTAGCTCTAGTGAGAACTCAGTTCTGCCTGCTAACCGTCTCGTTTTATTCGTTAGAAACAAAATATATAGGTAGTCAGTCCATGTACCCGCACGTTGCACACACCGCATTGGTCCAGCTGGTGTGGGCTACCGTCTCTAGGCTTAAATGTCGCTGGCAGGATTCGTCTCGTTTATCGATTCACGCCATCGATCGTGGGCTCCGTAGGTGCTGGTGCTGACACACTGTCTGCCAGTGAGACTAAACCGAACGATGTGTCAGACCATACCCTCGCAGTTTACGTAATATGTCGTGAAGCTTTTGATGAAAGTCATCTTCAGTTACACGTGGGCTGCAATCAATGGGTGCACACGCCGAAACGACAAACAGATTACGTCTATCGGAACGGTGACTGCTCACTTTGCGCGAATCCCGTAGTCTCACTGGGCATAAACGACTGTCAGCTGGGATCCAGTCTGGCAGCGCTGCTTCAGCTCTTCCTCTGAGAGCAATGTCAATTCCCGCAAGAACAGAGGCTGCAGCCTCAGCGTCCCTAGAAAGGCGTATGTGAAACTTCGTAGAAGGATAAGATTTGAGCGTCAATCGAATGATGGAGTTGCAGTCTTGAATGCGAGTCTGTTGAATACAACACACATCGAAGGCAAGGAACTCAAACCTACGAGCTAAGCCCGCCTGTTGTCCTATACACATCAGGGTTTGCACATTGAATGTGGCTAGTTTGCATACACATCGAGGACGAGGAAGGGCATCAACCGGTGGTAGTGAATTTGGTGAAATTCGGAAGCTGAACGAAGAAGGAAGAGAGAGAACATAACCAAGATTTCTCTCAGTGGCACTACAGCGGGCACGGTCGAAAAAGAGGCCACGGGATCTGATAAAGGGAAATTGAGGAAGGAGAGTAGAGATTGGAAGTAAGTTCTTGCGTACGGTATGAGAGAATGTTCATGTGTGCGCGTGAAAAGACTTATCTTTAGGTGATTTATATTTCCCACGAATGTTGCTTGGGGAATCAACATCAAACCATCATTATTTTAATATGTAACATCCATTTTCCCCTAAAATTAAATTACTTATCACATAGGGAGTATTCCAGCACAGTAATTATTTTTTATAATACCTTTATGGGCAAGATGTCCAGGTAGTTGATTCCTGTTGAAAACTTTTCTGAGTCTCAGGTTGATGGACAACTTAACAGGAATGTGTTTCTCCTCGACACAGAAAAATTGTGGTTTTACTTAGACCAATTATTCTTTCCATGGACTTTCTCCTGTCCAACTTTATCGTGTTTTGTTCAGCTGAAACCCAATTTTCAGCATGACCCTCGCTTGTTTTCATTTATTTCCTGTGTTTGTAGTAGCCAGTTATTCGCGACTGAGATGTCCATCATTCATTATCGTACACTGGTAAACAGCAGGGCAAGCCACACTGACCACTGCCCTTCTCAGCGTGTTGCACGTTGAATTAGGAAGTATGAATATACAAGATGGACAGGGAGTGAACCTACACGGATGGGAAAAGGAAACAACGCCCTAGTAGCAAACACACGGAATACACAGTCTAACTGTGCAAACGCACATGGATCAATCATTCTGATTCCACAGAAAGAAAGTGACAACATGATCGCCACTGTTCACGGTTTGCTGCCATATCTTCCAGTGTCTCCAGCCAACTGGTAGACGGATCTTTTGGACCCAACCACGAAGACGTGAAGCACCTACTTTTCCTAAGTTCGCTGTACATTTTCTCATTCCTCGTAGCCAGGTCATCTGTTGACCTCCACGTGGCTTCTTCCGCTCCTTAGGAGGAACGGGAAAATAGGCACTTTACGGTTGACGTGTATTTGAGGTACACAACACATGCCCCAACCAACGAAGTCCACTAAGCTGAATACGCTGCGATAGAATATTCTCTGAAATAGTACCCAATCCTCTATCTCTGACCTCAGTATACTTCACCCAGTCATTCCACCCAATCTTAACGATACCTCATAAACATCCATTGTCGAAAACCTCAAAGTGACGAGTATCTTCCGGTAGACAGAGGGGGCAAAGAGAGAATAAAAAGAATTCCATACTGCATCGGTCGTCGTGCAGGGTAATCAGGACCGCGCTGCCCATTGCAGCAAACGGGGTGGGTAGTGATAAGTGGGCTACTGCTCAAAGTTCCCTCTCTTTCATTCAACCTTTGTCTTCTGTCCCCAACCAACTCTCTTTGCCCCCCTGTCTACCCATAATGCTCCCACTGATAATACGGCCGATACTCGCAGCAATTCATTGTCAAATAGTGTCAGGAATAATCCTCTGTTTTATAACTTAAATTTTCTCAAGCCTCGTCGGCCTTTAAATCTCGGCTCCTTTAACGTGCGTACATTCATGCATGCCGGTCAGCAGGCTTGCGTAGCCCTCACAATGAACTCCGTGAAGCTTGATGTTTGCTGCTCAAGTGAAACGCGTACCCAGGATTCGAGCAGTGTGATTCAACTAACTATTCCTCGTATCTCATCGAAGTATCTTCTGCGCACCTCATGGGACGAAGTAGCTAGAGCTGCGGGTCAACGTGGTGTAGGAATAGTCTCGACTGACAAGGCTGAGGCTGTCCTTTTAGATTGGATCCCTATTAACAGTCGTTTTTGTGCTGTGAAACTCCAGGTGTCAGTCGGCGTTCGAAAGGATAGTTGTGTTAAGCGCTGTTTGTTTGTGATCTCGGCGTACGCCCCAACGGACTGCAGTTCTGACACGCAGAAAGATGAGTTCGACGATGAACTCGCCATTCTCGTTCGCAGCGGTATAGGTTCTGACATTCTAGTGCTAGTTGATGAATTCAATGCCCAAGTTGGCAAACAGTACGGCAGAAGCTTGTTTAAATAGGCGTTGTGCTTTACCCGCTTAGCGTACAGATAACGGGGATATGCTTCTCCAGTTTTGTGCAGACAATGGATTGTTATTGTCTTGTACGAGTTTTCGACACAGCTGGCGTCGCACAGCGACATGGCGCTTTAACTCTACAGGCACTTTGAGCCAGATCGATCATATCATGGTAAGCTACCGGTGGCGCAGTTCTGTTCAAGACAGTAGATCTTACTGGTCCACGTACGTAGAGTCGGGCCATGCATTAGTTTTAATGCGATTATCTCTCCAGCTCCATGGTCATCGTCGCAAACCGCAAACCCGGTTAACTGTGCAACGTATGTGTGATCCAGAAGTACGCGCCCGTACTGAGCAAAAGTTAGCACATGAGCTAGGATCTACGACGAGCAGTGATGTAGATGAGCATTGGACTCATCAAACAGGCGATGCACGTTGCAGCAGGTTTTGCCTGTGGTCCTAGATCCAATGTCCATCAAAGGCACTGGATTTCGCAAGAGTCGCTGAGTATAATAGTGCAAAAGCGTCAGCTCTCGAACTGTGAGGAGATGAATAAGATGCGGAGAAAGCTACAAGGGAAGTTACGCAAAGCCTTAAGAATGATCGCAAAAATTGGTGGATGAAGGTAACCGAAGAAATGGAAATAGCAGCTGCTTCAGGTAACAGTCAAAGACTGTTCAAACTTATTTGTGACACGGGTGGACGGCGCACCCAGGTCAGTGAAACGATTTGCGATAGGAATGGAGAACCCATCAATGGCAAAGAGCAAAGGCTGGACCATTGGGCCGAATACTTCAAGGAACAGTTTAGCTGGCCACACGCTAATGCACTTACTCCTGTGTCAACAACTGCGACTCCTTGGGTGGTATCACTTGAGCCCCCATCGGAAGTGAAAGTGGAGTCGAGCATTCGATTACTAAAGCGAGGAAAAGTGGCAGGTCCTGACGAACTTCCCTCAGTTCTCTTCAAACTGGATGGCGATACTTTGATAAAATCATTTACCGTCTTGCTCCGTGACATTTGGAACGCGGAGCGTGTTCCGTTAATATGAAGTGAGTCGTTGATCGTTCCGATCTTCAAGAAGGAAATACGCAATGACTGTAGTAACCATCGTGGGATTAGCTTTATTCCGATAGTCACCAGAGTATTAGCCTCGATTTTGCTGCGTCGCCTGACACCGGCTCGCGAGAGGAACACTCGCGAACAGTAGGCTGGATTCAACCCAGGTCGAGGATGCGTCGACCAGATTTTTACTCTTCCCCGACTACTTGAAACGCGTCACACGCACCGCCGACCGACAATGATGGTTTTCTTAGACTTGAAAGGCACCTTCGATTGAGTTGATCGAACAGCGTTTTTCAGTGGTCTCCACCAAAAAGGTATGCCCAAGAAGTTCGTGAACCTACTGTGATCATACTTCTGGCCGCGTTAGAGTTTATGGTGAACTATCCGGTCGATTCGAAACGACCGGTGGTGTTCGACAGGGATGTTCCATGTTTCCATTCCTGTTCAACTTCATCATGGACGAAATAGAGAGGGCGCTGCATAATCTTCAGGATGTAGGCGTCGAACTAGGAAATAGTGGAAAGCTATGCGACCTAGATTACGCGGACGATGTTGTCTGCTTGTTCGAATCCACGAAACATGCTCAGCGAGCACTAGACAGACTCGCAAAAGCTCTAGCTCCATTCGGCATTCGCTTCGCACCTTCAAAGTGTAAATTGATGTTTCAAGACTGGACGTCAACGATTCCGAGCTTGATGCTCGATGGGGAGATGCTGTCAATTGTCGACCGTTTCACGTACCTCGACAGCAGCGTGACGACGAATGGGAGCATAGTAGTAGAGGTGAGCACGAATATATCCAAGGATCGAGCGGCTCAAGCTGGGCAGAAGCACTTGTGGCGCCGACCTAATATTTCGACGAAGATTAAAGGTCGTGTGTACAATGCTGCGATGTGCCCAGTTCTGTTGAATGGTTGCGAGACATGGAGTCTGCATGCGGAAGATACTCGTCACTTTGAGGTTTTCGACAATGGATGTTTATGAGGTATCGTTAAGATTGGGTGGAATGACTGGGTGAAGTATACTGAGGTCAGAGATAGAGGATTGGGTACTATTTCAGAGAATATTCTATCGCAGCGTATTCAGCTTAGTGGACTTCGTTGGTTGGGGCATGTGTTGTGTACCTCAAATACACGTCAACCGTAAAGTGCCTATTTTCCCGTTCCTCCTAAGGAGCGGAAGAAGCCACGTGGAGGTCAACAGATGACCTGGCTACGAGGAATGAGAAAATGTACAGCGAACTTAGGAAAAGTAGGTGCTTCACGTCTTCGTGGTTGGGTCCAAAAGATCCGTCTACCAGTTGGCTGGAGACACTGGAAGATATGGCAGCAAACCGTGAACAGTGGCGATCATGTTGTCACTTTCTTTCTGTGGAATCAGAATGATTGATCCATGTGCGTTTGCACAGTTAGACTGTGTATTCCGTGTGTTTGCTACTAGGGCGTTGTTTCCTTTTCCCATCCGTGTAGGTTCACTCCCTGTCCATCTTGTATATTCATACTTCCTAATTCAACGTGCAACACGCTGAGAAGGGCAGTGGTCAGTGTGGCTTGACCTGCTGTTTAATGCTATACAGTGATGATGGTGACTGAATGCCACTGTTCGGTCAACTGAATCGAAGGTGCCTTTGCAGTTGAGGAATATCACTATCGTCGTTTGATGGTATGCATGACACGTTTCAAGAGATTGGCGAGGAGCATAAGTTTGGTCAATTTATCCTCGATCTGGACGGAATCTGGCCTGTTGTTCCCGGGCCCTCTTCTCCTCAGCCAGTGTCAGATGGCGCTGCAAAATCGAAGCCACTCCTTTGTGACTATGGGAATTAAGCTAATCCCGCGATCAATACTACAGTGATTGCGTATTCCTTTACTGAAGATGGGTGAAACTATATGTAGCCCCTTGTTAAAGGAATGCAGTCCTCGTTGCAAATATCACGGAGCGAGGTGGTAAGTAATTACATCTAGGCATCTCCACCCAGTTTGAGAAGAACTGAGGGACGGGAGTTCGTCGTGGCCGGCCCATATTCCATGTTTTAGTAATCGAATCCTTCCACTTCCGATGGAGAGTCAAATGATACTGCACAAGGAATCGTAGTTGTTGACGTCGGAATAACTACACTGGTGCGTAGCCAGCTCAATTGCTCATTGAAGTAATCGGCCCAACGGTCAAGCCTTTTCTGCTTCCCACTATTGGGCTCTCCACTTCTATCGCATATCGTTTCACTGACTGGGGTTCGCCTTCCACCGGTGTTGTGTAAAGCTTGAACAGTCTGTGACTTTTACCTGAAGCAGCTGCTACTCTCATTTCTTCGGCTACCTTTGGCTATCCTTCTCGGGGCCTTTTTTAACTTGCCTTTGTGCATGTCTTCGTATTTCATTCATTTCATTACAGTTTGAGAGCCGAAGTTTTTGCTCCATTAGACTGATCGACTCTTGAGAAATCTAGTATCTTTGATGGACATTGGATCTAGGACCACAGGCGAAACCTGCTGCCCCATGCATCGCCTGTTTGATGTGGGCTCATTAGTCGTCTGCATTACAGTGTGTCGTAGTTCCTAGATCATGTGATACCTTCTGTTCATAACTGATGTGAACTTTTGGATCCGACAAAAGTTGTACGTTTAACCGGGTTTGGACTTTCCACGGAGCTAGAGCGCAAATCACGTTAAAACTAATGCATAATCTGACTCTGTATAAGCGAACCAGTAGAATCTGCAGTTTTGAAAGAACCGCGTCACCGGTAGCTTATTGAGACATGATCAGTCTTGCCCAGAGTGCCTGTAGAGTTAGCACGCCTTGTTGGTGTGCGATGCGAGCTGTGTCGGAAATTCGTACTGGACAGAAATAACGTATCATCTGCACGAAACTGGAGAAGTCTATCCCCATTATCTGTGCGCTGAACAGGTAAATCACAACGCTCACCTGAACAAGCTTCTGACGTCAACCGCCAACCTGTGCATTAAAATCACGTACTAGTACTACAGTGTCAGAGCCCTTGTTCCTGAGAACGAGAGTGGTGAGTTCATGATATAGATCGTTCTGCGTGTCTGAGGTACAGTTTGAGCGCAAACTAAGATGAGAGACAAGCTACGCCTAATACAGTTATCCTTTCGAACGCCAACTGACCCCTGGAGTTTTATATGACAAAAATGACTGGTTTAAAGGGGTAGCTTCAGCGTTATCAATAAAGACTATCCCTACACCACGTCGACTCGCAGCTCTAGCTGCTTCGTCTCCTGAAGGGCTCAGGAAATACCTTGATGAGATACCAGAAGCAGTTATTTAAATTACACTGCTCAAATCCTGGAAACACGTTTCACTTATGCAGCAGATATCAAGTGCCAGAGAGTCCATTGTGAATGCTATGCACGCCTGCTGACCAGCCTGCATGGCAGTATGCAGAGGCTGATGAGGTTTGAGGAACTGTGAGTTACGAGGTTGAGGATTATTTACGACTCTATTTGACAGTGAGCCGTTGCGAGTACAGGGCGTGTTATCAGGGGGACTATTATGGGTAGACAGAGGGGGCAAGGAGGCGGTTGGGGACAGAAGACTGCACCCTAACGTGATGTGACAGCTTGCTCGTCACAGCAACCCAACGAGATATGCAGGATGGCTTACCTCAAGCCGAAGATTCACTTATACCTGGAATGTCAATGGGTAAAGGACTGACGAAGCAGTCTCCTGGTCCTCCAGGTTGGGGGTCTATTTGAACTGCTAACTCAGTCGGTAAAAATCATTGGAAGAATAATTGATCCAAACAAATTGGCTTCCATTCAGCCACCCCCGCTGCTTTACGGGCAGGTTCTTGTCAGAACTAAAGGCTTTGGTTGAGAACCCCAACGGTTCCCCTTTTTATCGGCTGGATTTCCTAGAAGTACCCTCCTAACATCTCCCATGAACTACACAAATACGAACAATTCCATACATCCTCGGTCGTCGCACAGGATAATCCGGATCGCGCGGCATCGATCTCAGTGGGTAGTGATAAATGGGCTACTTCTCAGAGTTCCCCCTTCATGTTTGTAATTGTTGCTCTCAAATTCACTGTCTTCAATAACCTTGAATCGCTCGTTGGGTGTTTCGTAAAAGAGTTAAACAGCAAAAATATTCTGGTATTGAGTAATCCTCGTGAGACGGTAGGTGAAGTCAAGTTTGTGAGAGTATTATTTCATTTGTTTCTACAATCTCACTGTGAATCATGCCATGCGCAAGTAGCGCCTAACAGGAATCGAGATCAAAGATGGCGACGGCGGCTCGATAAGGTAAGAAAGAAAACTTGTCGAGCGGTGGTTGACTGCACCACCAACCCATCGAAGACAGTCCCTAAAACCAGCTGGACTAATTAGTTTTGCACAACAGTTGGTTAAAGGGACCAATGCCCCTATGTTATGCACTAACAAACTGAGATGTTTCAGAAGTAGGGAGATCTTTCTGGTACTAGGTGGTAGTACAGAAGAAGAACTTTATGCACAATGATGACTTGTAATGCATCACTCGAATGAGTGTCACCACCGCAGAAAGCATTCCAGGTTCGCAAATGGCCATGAAAGGTCGAAAGTACGGCCCGCAAATTGCTTGCTTGCTGTTCGAAATCGTACCATTTACACCGTCCATAATGTTTAATCCGACATTTGACCTCATATGAGCTTGATCAAATCGGTCTCTTATCACGGCGTTGTTTGATCTGTTCTGTCTATCCTCAAACATCCAACAAAATAGATGCATTTTGCTACAAGACTGGTTGCTATTCAAACCAAAACAAGCAATCATCATACTTTCGAGTTTTATGTATTCGTTCACTTTTGTGCATCATTCGGTAAATCAGGTCTGTTTTATTCGTATTTTCTTTACAGGTGGAGTTCGACGGTGAAGAAGCTGTGGATGAAGGAGGAGTATTGAAGGTACTTTGCTTTTCTATTCAGTCCGTTGATTCTGTGGTCGATATCTGTTTGCTCATGCTTCAGTGTGTCTTCCGTATTGTTCCTCACGTCAACGTGATTTCCCCATGGATGTTGTGCATCACTGTGTCTATTCTTATATATATATATATATATATATATATATATATATATATATATATATATATATATATATATATATATATATATATTCCACCGGTGGCATTCAGGCGATCTGAGTCCCCACAACCTCTATGATATGAGGTTCGCACCCTTCCACCACCAGTATTATTGTTGATGCACAGCAATCTGCTATAGCCGAGTTTGGTACCACGCCTGACCTATTGGGTGGGATCTTTTTTGGTTCTCCATCACCGCAAGTCTCGGGGTCTTGGTTAAGGGATACCTTAAATAGTGTGGTGGTTTTTTGAGGCAATGGGTAGTGTTACTCATTCGGATTTGCATCACGTGTATATAAACGGAACATCATTGATCTGTGTTCCGAAATTGGAAGGGCACAGGTCGAAATGCATCGCATGAAAAATACTGATAAAGCCTTACCAGCAGGTGAACGTGTTTTTTTTATATGCTTCCGCTTGAGTGCAGTGGAAAGGGCATATACCCCATAGCCATGAAGGCCCGCAACCAGACACTGAGACTCGGAGTCGGAGTGACGAAGAACCACTTAAGGTCCCAATAGGTCGGGTGTGGTAACGATTTGGATTCCTGTCTACCACGGAAGTAACCGGTGATGACGAGGATTTGAACCTCACACTTTCGAAGTCGTAATCAAACGCTCTAAACCACTCGATCACGATCGGTTGCAACAAAACAGACGAAACAGAACTGACGAAACCAAGTCGGTCTGTGGCCTGACATCGAACGCGTAAAATCTAGGTATCAATTAATGGAACACAAAAGTTGCCATGCTACCATTGTAAAATCAACGTAATATACATGTTCAGCACATGTCCCAACCACCATAACCTTGTTAGGCCAGGCGCTCGAGTTAGTGAATGCCAAGTTTTAATGTATTTCTTTCACGTCAGTCTTCATTAGTAGCTCACTTATTCGCCTAACTTTTATCCACTTTCAGGAATTCTTTCTTCTGATTATGCGGGATTTGCTCAGCCCTATTTATGGCATGTTTCGGTGTTATCCCGAATCTCGGATGTTATGGTTCAACGAATCGGTACGTGTCTTCCATGCGCCAGATTTAGATTTTTTTCTATTTTTTATGATGACGTGGATGAGGCGGTAACCACAAAATTTTTCGCAGTTCAAGTGCTTTGCTTAAGTTTTAACAGCACAAGGCTCTCAGTTTAAGGTATTTAACTCTTTACTTACGGAAATACCGTTGTATACTACACTGCGATACAGTACAGTACAATACATAACTGTACATTTCATCACAATCTACTGATTATGCCAGTCAGTATTGATTCGCTGTCAGTCAGTCATCTTTCTCGAAATACGATCGGCGCTGAACGTTGACATTCAAAAAAAAACACTAGAAACACCCATTTTCTCTCCTGCTTGAAGATATACGAAGTTAGTCGGAGACGGTGAAATTTCTTCTTAACTTGACTTTTTACAATTTAATTAAATGAGTTTGTCTCATCTGTCCTTTCGAGTGTACGCTGCTGCAGTTAGACCTATTCCACTGCAGTAGTCACGTAGTTACTTCTGCTGGGCAATGCAGGGGGACTGTCGGCATTTGCACGCCGCTATCTTCGAATCATCGTTCGAATATGTTGGAAGCACCTTACCAGCGTTGCTGAGGTTAGGCCCAGAGTACTAGGCTCGTGAAGCAAACCATTAGCTGAAACACTGAAGCTCACCAAGCTAAATTGGTTGAGGCATGTTCCACAGGCCCTCGGATAAGCTTCCTCCGCGTATTATGTTCGCCTAGGCGGCTAGTGGTTAGATGGTAGGTATGACCAGTTCAACACATGGAAGAAAAATATGAGGACCTGACCGGTGGACCTGGCCACGTTGGGCGTTTTAGGCATGTTGGATACGAGCCTAGACATCCGCCTACTCCGTGGTTAAAACCATTGGGGGATTTGGCTAGGTTTCGCGACCGATGACGTTTTTTTCGTCCACTTACGCAACCCATACACAGTTCTACGTGTTCAAAATTTCTGTTATTCCAGATCCAAGCAAAGGTTAGGTTAATGGCTGCTCGACGTGAACTGGAACTGAGGCTGTCATTTGTTATCTGACGTGTCTTATTTTCTCTTAGCCCGACCGGATTTTTGTTGTGTATACTTTCTCGCAAAATCTGTCCGACTGAATCCGGTCTCTCCCAAACAGAAAGCTGGCATCAAACGTGTGGGGAAGCATTTTCTCTCTTCTCCCACTTCTCATTTACAGACCATGGAATCGGAAAATGTCTTTCAACTGATTGGAATTCTGTGTGGATTGGCCATCTATAATTCAGTCATTGTTGACTTAAGCTTTCCGCTAGGCATGTTCCGCAAATTGCTCGGTGAAAAACCTGAACTCGATGACTTAAAGGAATTGGATCCGGTAGTTGGTCGTTCGTTACAACAGCTCTTGGACTACGAAGAAGCCGACTTCACAGATGTATTCTGCTCTTTGACATTTTCGGTAGGTCACGTGCATTTGTTTTAACTTTCAATTTTTCTCTGTTGTGTAACGATGAAATAAATACATCATTCCCCCCCCCCCATCCGCGGCGGCAAACCGCCTGCTTTTTTAGCGGCTCACTCTATCTGCAATGGTTTCCCATTGCACCATGGATCCGAAAGTCTTGATTGTTATTTTGCATTCCCGGCCATGCACATTGGCGCGGTAGAAGACTAATTTTCATGTACACTTCGAAATGTATCTTATCGCTGATGCATGATCACAACTTAGAGTTGGCACCTGGTACAGCTGTACGATTTGTGTTTTAACGTTTTTATGTTCAGCATTTACTTGCCGAGCCCCACACAACGCGTGTCTTTGGCACGGTACGACTTTAAACTCCATTCATTGTTGCTATTCGTTAATTAGTGGAGTACGAACTAATTATATATATATATATATATATATATATATATATATATATATATATATATATATATCGCTTGGGTTTGTCATTCAGTTTTGCCTTATTTTTTATTTGCCTACTTCTATGATATAAAATTAGTGCAATCCTTCAGGAAGAGGGTCGCAGCCAACTAAAGGCTGACGATTGGGCAAGTAACCGGTGACGGCGGCGCAAGGTTTCGAACCCGGGACAGATGAGTCAGAAGCCCATCCTGATATCCGTTTGACCACCGGAAAGCCAATCATATCCGTTGTCGTTAAGTGATGAGCAGGTGATGCCCGTCCGCTCAATGCAGATTCCTCAGTTCATCCCCATAGTTGTCACATAGAATGCTGAGGTCTTACTTTCCCACTTTATTAACGATTTTAAGAACCATCTTTGAGTCCAACATGGCCAACTTCTCGTAGACACCCTGAGAAAGTATTTGGAACTTACTACCATGATTATCTCATCATGAAATCATCTGGGAAATTCATTCGCTTTGTTTTCTTGGCGTAAAGCATTGTATGTGTGGGGAACTATATTTTGATCGGTCCCACTAACCCCAACAGGAAGACTATTCTGCTACCGAATCATCTCGTTTTAATGGTACAAAACAGGCAGTTTGCATAACGTGCCACGTTAGTTTTCTTTCAGTGCATTCGTCCAGTTAAACACATGAATTAAATCGTCTAAACTGTCTTTACTATGACTTTTGTGTATATCCTTGGGTTTTACCACCGGTAAAACCTGACCTGTTCCATTCGTTTGTGCAAACCAGTTGGATATTGATTTCTTCGGTGCAAATCGACACATAGATCTGATAGAGAATGGTGCAAATATTCCGGTGAATCAAGAAAACAAGGCACTATATGTCGAGAAATACGTTGACTACGTGTTCAATCGATCTTGTGAGAGACCCTACAAAGCATTTGAAGGCGGCTTTATGCAAGTCTGTTCCGGGGACGTTATCCATTTCTTCCGACCCATGGAACTGCAGGTGAGTGCTAACCTCGTGTCCGGATGTCCTTTTGTGATCCCTTTCACCCTATTTGTTCTCAAATTGCAATATTTTTATGCACACATAAGAATTTAGTGGGAGAATAAAATATCATGTGCTCGACTGCTCACTATATTGTTGAAAAGAGCCGATATATATATATATATATATATATATATATATATATATATAATCAGGGCATAATAGGTAAAGAATGGAATCGGGCACATCTTAGAGAACAATTTCACACTCAGCGATCAGGAGACTTGGGTTCAATGGCGAGAAAGATTTAGTGCCATTTAGACGTTCCACTTACCTGTAAGACTGTCGTTTTACTGGTCACAATTCCTTCACCAACCAGTAATTTTTTTTAGTTCTTCGGACATGAATGATGAACCACAGTGGGAGTGGATGTACGAATGAACGTCAAAAGAGGGGAACATTGACAAAGTCCGTCAATGATTGGTAACGCTGTTATGGCACGACAAGGAAAAGTGGATAGAAATCCAGAATACTCGTCAATTATTGTTAGCAAATATCTACCTACGAATGACGGAAGGCTTAGCACCTTCGTGTAGTCTATTGTGTTTTCACTGAATCCATTTTTTAAAGATGCTACACAATCGCCATGAGGTCGTAATCTCTTAGAAACTAAGAGTGCCGAACTCGATGCGACTGATAAAGGTCGTGCGTGTATTGGATTCGTTTTGATGGCGCATTTTGTTTCGTTTCTGCATCATTCCCAGTGTATGATTTTCATTTCCTAATACTCCCTATTCTTTTCATATTCTTCCCTTTCTCTCTCCCTCTACCTTATCATTCTCTCAACGCCCTTCGAAAAAAATCTAGTCTCTCGTAGTCGGTCTCGAGGTTATCAACTGGAATGAACTTCGTGAGAACACTGCCTATCAAGGCGTTTACTGGGATCATCATCCGGTAATCGAATGGTTCTGGACTGTTCTCTTGATTGAATTCAGTATTGAGGATAAGAAGAAATTTCTCCGATTCCTGACCGGCTGTGATCGCGTGCCAATTGTTGGTTTTAGCAGCCTGAAGGTGCGTTCCCCATCCGGCAGTTATGACTGATTTCGCCTGTTTATCTATTGGGTTGCAGCAAGTGGAAATCTTTTTTCATTTTTGTTCGTACGAACCTGATGACGCACACTGTGCGGCGTTTGTTACACTAATGTGCACTTATTTCTGTCTCTACACGTTGATCTGCTTCTACTTTATCCTCAGTTCAGTTCGATCCGCTGATAACATCACGTGTCTACACCCCGTTTTTAGTTTATACTTCGCAACATCATTGGTTAAGGGAAAAATGAATAGAAGCAAAAGGAACAAGAAGTAGTTCGAATCCAACTACGTCACCGACAGTGACACCTAGCCACGTCACCGGTTGTCTCTAGTCATCCGATGGACACATCTCTTGCACTTCAACCCGGAAGCCTGTTATAGTCTGCTCGACCAAGTCCGCTGGTTATGGTTTTCATATATTTTGCCATGTCATGAACTGACCAACTGGGTCCACCCTCCAACCACTGCGTGCCTCAGTGGACAGTGTAAACCGATGGAGTCTAGTTGATTGTGTACATGCTTCCAAAACGCCTCAGTATGGTCGGGGCTGAGTGTCTCAGGCTCCAAGATGGCTACTCGCCCTGAACGCATCTCCAAATACGCCCAGATGATGGCGCGTCCCATATAGTTTCTGCTGAGGAAGTCCTACACACTGCCTTCTCGTGGTGGAGGTGTTTTCACAAAAGTATCAGGGCGAAGGTGAAGGCGAACGCCCGACGCTCTCCGCCGGGTTGACTGACTAATAGTCAGTCTAGGGGGGGTTGGCTAAACCCTTACTCCAAACCAATCATGGATGGTGTATGAAGCGTACAACACTATGCTCACCGGCATTTGTGGCGGCGGGGCGTACTGGGCACATAGGATATTTGGCCTCATCCGAAGGGCGGATGAACAGAGCAACCAGTCACCGGCTCCCAGAGGTTCCCGGAAGAGGCAAATGAACCGTACAATTGGTCATCGGCTCATCTGGACCAACGCTGCTGCCTTGCAGGACGCACTTGATTGCGCAAAGGCTAGAGGTGCATCCTCGAATAAAAATGCCTGCTCTGGACTGGGCGACCGAGTAGTACAATAGTCCGCAACGTCAACAACAATGACACCGATGGATTTCTCACTACATGCTCGTTACTCTCGTCAGACATGCTTGCACTGATGCTCTCACACCGTGCACACATGTTGGTCTCTCTAGTTCCACACCTTGCTCCCGCACACTCACATTTTCATATTCTCTGGGAACTGCAGTCGGTCGTACTTTCGGTAGTGTCTCTGAGGGAAGTCCTGTTCCTGTTTTCTGGCGTCCTCCTTCATCTGATATCCAAGTCTCATCGAATCCGCTCCCGCCAGTTGATGCTCTTCTTCGCTCCAGGCGTCCTTTTGAACTGGTCACATTTAATGTGCGAACGCTGATGCGTACAGGACAATAGGCGTGTTTAGCTTGTAAGCTGGAGACCCTTGCCATCGACGTGTGTTGTATTCAAGAGACCCACATCCAAGACTCCGGCTTGGTCATTCGATTGATGCCCCCATCCAGTCCTGTCAGGTTTCACTTACGTTTGTCTAGGGACCCGGAGGCTGCAGCTACTGGCCTTGCTAGCATAGGCGTAGCTCTTAGTGAGAGGGCTCAGGGTGCGCTACTCAACTGGGTCTCAGTTGACAGTCGGCTGTGCACAGTGAGACTTAGGAATTCGTGTAAAGTAAGGAAACGCCGTTCCGATAGACGCAATTTATTTGTCGTCTCTGCTTATGCCTCTACAGATTGCAGCTCAGATGCAATCAAAGATGTCTTTTACCAAAAGTTGCACGACCTCCTACATGAAGCAAAACGGGACGATATTGTGATTTTAGCTGCAGACATGAACGCTAGGGTCGGTCGGCTGTCTTCGAAAGGGGCCCATTTGGCAGGCCCTTTAGGCCTCGATTCCTGTCGTTCGGAGAACGGGGAACGGTTGTTGGTTCTGTGTTCAGATCACCGCCTTTTTCTCGCCGGTATGAACTTCAGACTTTCTAATCGCCGGTGTACCACGTGACATCTGCCCTCTTCGAGTCAGCAGTGGACCCAGATAGACCACGTCGCAATTAGCTACAAATGGCGGGGTTGCATACAAGACTGCCGATCGTACTGGAGCACTCCCTTTGACTCCGACCATTCGTTAGTCTGCACTAAGCTGTCAATGTGCTTCGGTGGGTGTGCCAAATATATGGTGAAACAGCGGTTAGACTGCAATATGCTGTCTGATCCGTCTCGCCTCTCAAATTTCCGAAAAGTTCTAGTTTAAAATCTAGGACCAACACCACCAGCTACAACAACCAGCACCGGTCGCTTATTAAGAATGCTTTGTATTCTGCTGGCGAGGTGAGTTTTGGCCTGACTCGTCGTGTCGTTACACCTTTGATTTCTGCTGAGTCTCTGCGCCTTCTTGATGCGCGCCGGTCCATCCCTGCTGGTACTGAGCACAATACAGCACGGCTCACAACGAGACATGAACTCAACGCAAGTCTTCATAGGGATCTCGAAGTATTGCTCATGTCTGGCGGGAACATCGGGTGAGTAATGACGAGGTTCGCCGTCGTGTTCGGTGCCGATAGTCACCCTCTGACAGAGATAATCGCTCTATACCGCATCCGATGGCTCGGGCACGTTTTGTGTATGCCTACCCGTCGTTTACGCTTTCGTGCTCTTTTTGCACATGCTGGACAAGGCTGGAAGAAACGGCGTGGCAGTCAGGCTACGACTTGGTGCCGGGGTAAGAAGTTAGCTTTGGCTTTGACTTCGGTTGGTGCTTCTCGCTTTCCTGATTGGGGCTCAAGAGATGAGGATTGCCGTCGGTTAGAGACGCTGAGAGATATGGCTCGGAACCGAATCCAGAGGCGTGAATGTTGTATGGCCTGTCTGTTGACTTCCCGTTCCCCATAAACGATTGGAAAACGGACAAAAGAAATCTACAAAACGTGTGCGGTGTAAATACTAAGGAAGAATTGCTTTTACTTGTTGTAATCTTTATGCTGATCCTTAATCCCTCGCCCTTCGACTTTGTAATTTTTCTCTGTTTTGCTGTGTTGGCACCATACTTGTTCTGAAGCCGGTATATATATGTATATATGTATATATATATATATATATATATATATATATATATATATATATATGTATATATATATATATATATATATATATATATATATATATGTTTGTATACATCGTTGCATCCGTAATGGAATGCGCCTGAAAGGAGCTACAAGTGCGTATCGTAGACGGAAATCCGTATTCTGACCGTATCTGACTAGTAGGAGATAAGGTGAGCAGTAATATAATTCGATTAACATCTAACAACTAATGAGAATCAAGGTCACAGGACGTACAGTTGTCAAATGGCTGTCAGATGGTAGAGGAACAATGAAAATGGATGCATCGATCGTGAACTAGTCTGGTTTGCAACATGCGTACCCCATTTCCCGACCACATTAACCTAGTCAGATTGAGCGCTTGATCCGTGACCTGACCTCTATTCCCCGTCACGCCACGCGTTGCCTGAGTATCGCTGGTACGGTGTTCTCACAATATTTGATCAGTGCTATGAGGATATCGATCGTCAATCGCTGACAATCGCGCTTTCTCTAACCTTAACGGCAGTGTTTTTCTGAGCTGTATAAAATAATCAACGCAATTGTACACTCAGGTAGTGATAGCGATTAGATGTTCGGTTGACGCTACGTGAGGCTCAGATTGGCGTGATGACACTGTCCGATATTCGACCATCCGGTGGGAGTAGTTGGCCATGTGTCAAAACTATTCTACTTCCGCTAAGGCTTTCACTGCTAGGACTTGGACCAGTGAAACATAAGATCAAAATAGTTCAGGTGTGGCAACGAGCCGGATAACAGTTCACTGCTGTCTACCATCAATGGTGATGAAAGATATTAATATTTCCCACAGAATATTCCACCGCTTTCGACTTACTGTGTACTCCGTTTTCTGTAGTTTCCATCCGGAAAAGTGAATATAGAGGGCTTCTGTTTAATCTAATAGAATGTACTGATTAGGAACTAAAAATGAACTTTCTCACTCCGAACGGTACTCGGATTTTCAGATTTCAGCGTGAGACTTCATAGATTACATTTAGTTGGGTATGTTCTTTCCTGTTGATTCTCAGGATACATGTATATGGGGAGCACGAATGATGCATTTTAATAACGTGAACTGAAGCATATTGCACATATTCATTACATATGTTCATATAATAAACACGCTTCGTGAGAAATTACTTTTCGCGATGATAATTAAATATCTAATCAGCTATTGTCCAGCACTGCGATGTGCCAAGCTACCTCCCAAGTTAACGTTACTTATATACCTTCATCTCTGTATCATGTCGATGAACCGAATGCTGAAGGTATTCGGCGGCAAGTATAACAACTCCACCTACAAGATAGCCGAAATGTCTCCTCCAACGCAAAGGCGTCTGACAGTGTGTCGTCATTTCCATTGGTAGGTTGAGGACAGCTCGGTTCTCGCTCAGATCACATGAACCCACTGATTCACCGGTTCGATCTCCGTATGTGAGCGCAACATATCGCCCGACTGATGTCTGTGCCATTTTTGCGTGAGAAGAGCGTGGTAAGACAGGTGGTTACAACGGACAGTGGTAGGCCAGACAGGCTTCTGGCCAGTTTACCAATGAAATACACCTTACTGATGCGAAAGCCAGCCATTGCGTTCGGTTGTCAAATTAAATTTCTAGTTTTCCAAATCTACGTGATAGTTTTGCAAATCAGTATGATAGTTTCTTAAATTGATCTCAAATGGTATAGACAAACTTTCAACCTGCCTGGCTCTCCGCTCAGATGCAAAACATCGTTCGGGGTATTCTAGGTCATACAGTTCGCCATTCGAACAGAAATGAATGCTTTTATTTCCGCACGAGAACAGGTCTGTTTCCAGAATCATCTCAGTTGCAAAGTTGTGGAGGAATAGTATGAGATAGCAGTGGTGGCAAACGCCACTTTTCATGATGCACACGGGCAAGAGATTGCCATAATCTCAAACTCCGCTTCGGCTGTTTGCACAGAAGTATCAAAAAAAGGAGGATGAACTTCTTTAGCACACTCTTCAATGAGAGGCAGCGGCAAAGAGCTTCCTGGTCTACTAAGTCGAAAGCCGCTTTCTGACCAAAAAAGTGTCCATGCTGTAAAACCTGTCATATGATGAATATGTGACTGATGCAACCCGGACTAGGTCTGAAACTGAATTGATTCTAATGTGTATACCTTTTGCGAATGCTGGGTAGTTGGCGGTGGATAACAAGTCCGGCGAGCAGTTTGGATGCAATAATTACGAAGCTAATTCCTCTTCGGATTTTACAAGAGGACCTGTAATCTTTCGTGTAAATCGATGAAGTTCTCAGTGCACACCGTTCTCTGGGAATCTGTTAACTTTCTCAGGTTAAATGTAAGATTTTGGGTAGCTTCGATACCGAAGCTTCACCTCCATTCTTGAAAATGAACAGAGAGGACCCATCCAGGCCAATGGCTTTGTACGTTTCCAGACAACCCACCTCTTCGATAACCTCACCTTGTGACGGAGGAGTGATATGTATCTGCAGCGTTTCTGTTGCAGGCCTATTCGGAAGGTGTTCTGAGCTGTTCCACTAAGGCGAGGAAGAAAGCTCCAGCGCGCGCGAACAGCCTCGTTTCATTAACTCAAGACAATGACTATATAGGGTGTTGATCCTCGTACCGTGTCGTTGGTCGAAACGTATTCGTCTGACCTGTGCGGATGACCAAACCTCCTAACGGGCTGGTTAAAGACCGCTTGACAGGGTTCAGCTCTCATTCTATCGATTCGCACCACCGACCGGCTGTCCTGTTGCTCGTGATTCCGTTGTCTCAAGCCCTGGGCTTGGTACTGGACAGGTGCTGACTGGCTGATTGTTGACGATACTTAGCTGTCTACCAACGGTGAGTTAGTCCATACTCTCAGAAGATTCACTGTGGAGGTGAGCCAACTGAACTGCTCCTTGAAGTGTTCCACCTAATGGTCCAGACCACATTCCTGAGAGCGAATCACTGAGTCGTCGGATTCGTTGATTACCTCATTTGCATTTGACTTCCGTGAATCGGTACTTACCAAACGGTAAAGGTTGAGACTGTCGAGAATAGATGTAGCTTTCTCCATTTCCTTGCATTTCGCAATCCACCACTGCTTGCAATCATTTCTCAAACCTCTAGTCAATTGGCGCCTCGGGGCTTTGCGAATCTCTGATTGTGCCGCCCAGGGGGACGGATCTGCAAGCATCTAACAGAGCAGCTGATGTCGAAGATATCCATCACTTGTGTGGCCTACTTGAACTGAAGCCTTGTGTGGCATTGGCAACAGCGTACAGGGGTCTCTTGATCTATTACCAGTGTTCACCTGGATCCTGGGTATCTGGTTTAATAACTGAGTGGGAAGCTCTGTCTGGAATGTAGTTCCTCGATTATCATCTAGAAGCAACTGTTCGGGATGGATGGCCTTAGTGTTGGTGCGTACGTGCAAATGTGAAGGTCGCTGGATCACACATGGCTTCCTTCTGCTAGTCACACACAATCTATCAACACATCTCATCACAACATCCATCGTTCAAGTTTTCTAATATTCTCAATCTCACCATGTGCTGATCGCCATCTCATCTTTGGTTACCAATATCGGCCTCAGTAAACTATTAACACGGGAAAAATCAACCCCTTAATTCCACGACTAACGTCATAATTTTTGGTTTGGCTTTTTGTGGGTTTATGTTGTGACTAAGTAGAAGCTCGGACACCGGAAACCTCCTTACGTCCTCTGTCGGTGTCAATCTGATTTACGAACAATGTGGTTAAACTGGTCTAACTGATGCAGTATACACTGCATTCTTGGCGAACTCTAGGGAATGCGCACGATTGTCACAGAATATCAGATGTTGGTGAAAGTGTGTGGTCTTCTCAAGGGTGCTTGGTTTCTGATAGGCCATATTATCATCGCTGACTCCACGCGTGAATAACTCTTCGAAAACAGTGAGGGTGAATCATGAGTAAATCATGTCGCACAAATCGTCGCCCTTAAATATTGTCTTGTGACGTGGCAGCCCCAAGATTTTATCCGGTCGGGAAGATCAGTTCTGCTGCAAATTTTCTTAATGATGCAATATATACTTGTGTAGAATGGCGTGACCTATACCTAGTTGGTCGGGCTGGTCTGCGTGGTCTTTTCCGTTGAAAATAATGAACCTCAGGGTACTGATGGGTTTGTGACCGACTTCGATAATAGAAAGAAAAGAACCTTTGACGGTCTATGGGTGCGCTCAACAGTTTTGTTCTTTTTCATTATTTCCTATTGAGGTTGCTGCTAGGAGATAGCAACCAAAGCCACCGCACTCAGTGCATGGTTAGTGGTTGTCTGGACTGATTAAACTTAGTTCGACAGTCACCGATATTTCACGTATGTATAGCAGTACTTTGATAGCTTTGGCTTGTTGGCCCCGAATAAGAGTTGACGAAACTTGTTGGTTGTCCATTAGCTACGAACCACTTAGACACTCCGGATTATTTTCGTCTGTGGATCTTGCATGTACTACAGTGCGTATCAGCTCGATGAAACAAGGTACGCACACAACCCCTCAAGTGGCAGGCCGGTTGGTTGCTCTCGTAATCGAGTGCTGGGTTCGTTGTTGATGACTTTCCGTAAACGGTTATCTCTGTATTGCCGCTTAGATGCCTCACGATCAAGATGTCGAATAATGGCAGTTTTACGCCGCTTCTGTGGTGAAGGTTATGTCGGGCACCAGAGCGTTCATGTGTTGCTGAAATTGGTCTAGTTCAGTCTTTGGTAGCACCATGGATGTGTCGTCAAAGTACCTCATTCATAAGCGCAGGGGCTAAGTGTATCGAATACTTGGGCCTCGAATCGTTTCATATCCCTGACAGCTAACAGACACGCGAGTGCTAGCCCCACCGGGGTTCCTCGTATCTATCTGCATTTTTCCGTCAAACAGTAGATAAAATTACATGCATAGCTTCACTAAACTCAGTGTATCATCCTTCGAGATCGCTGTTCTGTCTGGTAGGTTGGGATCGTTTTTCTATGAAACGTCGAATGCCATCCAGTGCCATATGCCTTGGGATGGTTTTGAACACAAGTAACATCGAACGAGGCCATCACCTCATTTTTTCCTGTTTCAGCTTCTTGACTTGACCCAGGAAAGCGGCGAAACTCTTCGTTTTGGTCCAATAGTAAAATGGACACAGGAGACAGAAAAGATGCTCTATCAGTTGATGGTTCGGGGCCATTGGTACGACGAACCTTAAGGAGTCCGTAAATCCTTGGGATCGGTGGCTTTGACTTGTCTGTTTTGTTCTTCGGTAATCTTGCTTTTTCTTAGGTGGTGGAGACATGTTTTTTAGGAATTCTAATTTGAAGTTCTCTGATCGAATTTCTTGTGACTGGTTCGCGGGTTGCACTGTCACAGATTAGCTCTCTCATTTTCATTTTATTCAGAGTTATCGAGTACTGCAATCGCGTTGCTCTTGTATTTGGGAAGGGTGACTAGTCCTCAGATTTCATGTGCCTTTATTTTCACTATTTCGTCGTCAGGGCGGTATTGCCTCCGTCTGTGATGAGACTAGTTGCCGAAATTACATACGCCTCTCGATGTGTTTCCTCGGTCACTGGGTATTTCTTTAATCCAGATTCAGTGGAGGCGACGAATTTCGTGTTCGGCACTGTTGTAGCTGAATGTTCATCCTTTCAGCGATATAAATGTTTCGGCTGGTAGTAAGTAATTGGTTACTCGAAAAATGAAAGTTTGGTCCACTCGACCACAATCAATCCGAGTAACAGCCTTCCCTAGTGATTTGGCCAAATTTCGATTTTCTGTAACCCTGCTGTTCTGGATAATAAGTTTATTTTTCTGTTGTGATCGTGATCAAGGAACACTTTTTTCTTGAGCAGTCCTCTGGAAGAAGAATCGAACATCCATGCCAACGAAAGTAATGTGTTTCATCCATTTTAGAATATTATGATGTTATTTCCTGTCTTCTGACTCAGAACTTCTCATTTTATTATTACTATTATTATTATTATTATTATTATTATTACTATAAATTGTACTGAGTCATGGTGATGCATAAATCTCAAACTTTTCCAGCTTTTCGTTAAACAAATTTCTTACGCAGCCTTGTCAGAGCATTAACATCAAGAATAGTAAGATCCGTTCAAATCAACTGAATAATTAACCCTAGCTTTCATGACCATCCCAAGGTTGACCGTTGTGTCTGCTTCTAGAGCTCCATCACAATATCCTTGTTTTGTGGCAGTCATTCAGTAGTCAGGTGAAATCACATTGATAATTTTCGATGAGCCATTGTGTGTTCCGCGCCATTTCCCTTTCTCTTCCTGTTCAATACAAAACAGATTACCATCCAACCGAATAACAGCGGAGATGATTACTTACCTGTGGCACATACGTGTGCGAACTTGCTTGACTTGCCATTGTACAGTTCGAAGGAAATCCTGGCTCGGAAACTGGCTCTAGCGATTCAACAAACCGAGGGTTTTGGTTTAGTCTAACTTCCCATAACCCGGCCTTTGATATGAGTGTGTCTGCATCTTGTGCTACGCACTGGCCAAACCAGTTGTCTTTCTTACTCTGTGCTCACAGTGTCCCAACATGATTGGTTTGGTTTGGTTCTGTGTGTGCGTGCGTGCGTGCGTGCGTGCGTGTTGTTTGTGGCAATTTTACATCCATTCGTCCAACTCTCTCAGTTCCTTTTATCGGTATCGAATGCCTGCTCACTTTGCCAATCCTCGGGCAGATCTCTGTATCCTGTTTTCTTGTTCCTGTCTAACAAACAACTGCGAGCCCTGTTTTCGTTGAAATTCGTCTTCATTCCAAACATTCTAGATTACCTCACAACTTTTCCACCCTCATGAACCTGGGTTGAAGGAATCGGAAATATGAAATCCTCCCCTCCAGTCGACATCGCTTCTCATCTTATCACAGTTGGTGTTTTGTCCGAAACCCTCTATGGTCATGGCTTGTGCTGCTGACCAAATGATGTGATTTGCTATTCCCCTTGCCCTTTCAAGTCAGTTATGTATTTTTGCAGCTGTGTACTTACCCTCCCTCGCCAGGTTCATGCACTCATATCCTTACTAACTAGTCTTGCTCGAAAACTCGGGTTACGCAGTTTTTATGGGAATGTCCTTCAACAATCTATTCGTACATTTCTTCGTGATTCAAAGAACCTCCTCCACCCAATAGCAACAAACAAACAAATAAAAATAGACGAATACTGTAACCAATGGAGTTGCTGCATTGCTTCTGCCACCACCTTGAATACTGCCGTTACCCCTCGCGATTGTAACTAATCACGATTAAAACAGTGAGAACAGTGAATATCGAATAATGTTCTGTTTGTTTATTTTTGTATATTGGTGGGTTGACGTACGTTTGTCACTGGTAATGTGCTTGCGCATGAGTGGAGTCGAGGGAAAGTCCCAGGCGTAGTGCAGATTTAGTCGACAGAAACCCGCCAAAACCCGAACGACCGTAATGGCCGTCGTTCGCAGCCGATCATCCACGCAAACACACATCACTTCCAACTTTGCTTAGCTTCGATGATTGGATGAGAACCAAGGTTCAAAGCGTGGTATGGTGTCGCGTAAACGCTCCTATACCGAAAATGCTATCTCACTCGGGCCGTGTAGGGACTCCTTCGCCTCGATCAGCTTCATATTTCTTCACTGTTGGTAGGCTCGCGACAGGAAGGCATTTTCATACCCAATTCCTTGAATAACTGGTCGAGTACTTTCAGTCATTCTCAATACTTCTGAAAATTGGTATTGATTATAACTCAGGTTGGTGGTTTTCAACGGCTTCTGATCACTGTGCTTGGCATTTAGATCGCAAACGTCTGATCAGTCGAGGTGGCAATCCCCGTACTTGTTTGTGTGTATATATTCTTCTTCGTATGTTTATGTCCCTTTTTTATATTATTTTCCTAGATTCTTGGTCGATTGAATCTTCAGGGGGTTAGTTTGGTTGATGTGTTCACGCGAAGAATTGGGTTTCGTGGCTATAGGTCAATAGGATTAAGGCTCAGTTTATTCGTTTTCCATTTCTTGAGTTAGCTGAATTTCCTGTGTATCAGGAGACTGTAAATGCGACCCAGTTCATTATGCTTATTGATTGAATTTGTTAAAGAATGCCAGATTTCCAGGAGCTCCGTTGCATATCTCATGGGTGCTTGGTTCAGAATATGAACCTCATTGGGATTGAACATGTCCTTCTTGATTCTTATGAAGGGATATTTTGGAGATTATTACTCGCGTTAGTTCTTACTTTCTGTGCGAAGTTGTAATTACGTGACTGTGGTTACCGTGACTAATTTGACTGATGTTTGACAGACGAAGTTGAACGTACGGTCGAACATAAATAGTGTTTAGTCATGAAAGTATAATTCATTGCATGTGCTTTTCGCCACGTAGGCATAAATACTGCTTCTGCCAGGAGCAATCCCATTTGTGCAGATGTCGGTCGTTTATCTGCTTGTCAGAAAGAAATAAAAGCAACACAAACACATTTGGAAAAGACTGTATCGTCTGGTAGTTTAATAACAACTTCGTGGTTGATGGGCTCATGAGAAGAAAGCTGTTGACATTTTTGGGATGCATGACCTTGAAAACAAGGTAAAATGGGCGTGGAACGTCAAGCTTCTCGTTTGTTTTCGCGGTGGTGGAGCAACGTTCATTCAAGACAGGAGGATTTCGTCAAGCTCATGAATAAGAGAATGACAACATCACGATAACGCATTTTGTTGATTTTCTGTGTAAGGTTTTGTTGAGAACCTTTCTGTAAAAGAACAGGCATTTTTCGCGTTATTCACGTAAGAAATGGTGTTACAGTAAGATGCGGTGGACAAAACCCAATACGCTGGACTCGGATACTGGTGTTTTATGGATTTTGATAAAAAGAACGGTCAAAGAGCAATAAATAAGTCCGGGGCGAGTATTTCTGTGTAAACCTTTACACCCCATTACGAAGAAGGATGAAGCCAAGTGAGCTGCTTAATCAAAAGCCAGAATTATATGCCCAAAGAATGTAGTCGTCTGTTGCATTTGCGAAGAAATTCAGTTTCACCTTGACCTGTTTGGCTTTCGATTTAATTTTCTTGCGTTGCAATGAGACTTTGGGCCCACAAGAACGGTATCCATGATAATAAATCCAAAAAAACTCATCCCAATAACTGTAGGCCATGAAGCTCATTGAGCCGGTTGAATCGGGTGGAATAACTCATGACCATATAATTTTCTAGAATAACTATCTACGACATTATGAACAATAAAGAATTTGAAACTTCTAAAAGAACCACTTTGCTGCCAGGTATTACGTCAATGTATGCCTCCGGTAGGAATAGCAACGCTATCGTCGTGGACATATCCATTCATTTGTTATATACGCTTACAGTAATGGAAATGTTAAAGTTCAAAGTTTCAGTTACAACATGTTGCCCCATAAAAGCCCTGATTTCGTTATGATGGCGGTTTTTTAGATGTTAGCGAAGTACGTTGGTACATTTTCTCCAAAATGTCAAAGTATTTGTACTGCTTTATTTCGAGGTCATATCATTCCAAAAGCACTCTTTCATTCGGATTTCGGTAAAACTGATCGCAAAGCTCAGCGATCAGAAAACTTTCAGTCATTATTTTTTCGTGATTCATTTTAGGAAAATCATACAGTTAGTTACTGCTAAATGATGACGGTTTCAGAGCTGATATTTTCCACAATTCTTTCTGTATCTGGTTTTCTGCAAACGGGATCATGAAGTCCTTTATTTCCCCCAATCAAATGGTCTGAGACTACAGTGATAAAACTTCGAAATAAATTACTGTGTTTATGTTACTCCTGAAGGATATCGGAGCGCCCGTTTAAGATGGAGCTTGGGTTAAACTGGAACTAATGTGAGCTGGTTACGTAGTACCCTCATAGAGTGCTATCTTGGTCAGTCAAGGTAATTTGAAGCTGTAAGTGGGTTGACGATGAATTAGAGTGATTAACCGATCACTCGAATCTTGTTTACCTAACGACTTTACGGACGTTTTGACGTAGACATTGGAATTTGAAACCTAGGGTTAGTTACTCCAGTTATGGCTTCGTAAAAATTGTAGCAAACAAATTACGTACACGTCTATACGACCTCGTGGGAATTGACCGTCGAGGAAGGAATTGTGTAAGGACCCTTATGAGGGTATTGGTTGAGCCGGGGCAACACGCAGCCCGTACATCCTAGCATCCCAACGCCCTCACAGTGAGTCAAAGGATGCACAAGCACAGCCTGTCTAATACCGAGATTAGTGGGACTACGAACGAGTTAGTGGGTCAGCACAGAGCACACACACCCCAAGTGTCTACCCATAAACGTCACAAATCCGCTCCACTCTACGAACAGAACAGAACGGACTGAACTCATCAAGCGAAGACATTCGGACTTGGTTCTTGGTGCTAATCTGGTCAATATCGGTCATTCATTTTAGTGTAATGTATACTAATTGGGCTTCACTAATTTGTGTACTTGAATTGCATCCAAGGGGCAATACAAGCAAAGACTGCAATTCGGAAACAGTGATGGGAGAAAAAATCTGTAGGGTTGTTGACAAGCAGAACATGAAACCACCGGATATCAGGAAGTGTAACACGATACTTTTACATCTAATGATCTTTTGTGCTCTTCGTTGTTTCTCCAACAAAGAATTTTCCTCCCAGTGTTACTTGTTATTAGTGTGCGTTTCCATGACGAAATCACAAAATTGACAAAAGAAGTAAAGCCGCTTCACTCTACGATGGAGCAGCTTTCGGATCATTGAGATAGCTCAGCTGAGTGGATGAAGTGCAGCATAGTATTGCACGTGTCTTATTAAATGAACGGACGTGGTTAAACGCAATCAATTGCACAACTGTATAAACTGAGCAGTGCGATCAGTGATTCCACTGTTCCGCTTACGGGTTTTGTAATTTTAACTGTGGCTACTGAACAATCGTGGTAGTAGTAGCACAACTAAACTGACAAATTACAAGATCTGAAATAAATACATGACATAAAGTCTGCTTATTTTTCCCCTTAGTTAGTTGACTGGTTTCCTCGCTGGCAGTATTCTGCCGAGTAATAGCACGAACTAAGTAGGTGCTGAACTCACGGACATCTTTTTTGGAAATGTGACGCACTTCAACATCGTTCTGGACATTCTCAGACCTCATGGTATATCTGTAAACAAACGGACGCACAGGTAACAACGAGAACGACCGTAGTGCACAAACTGGAAAACTGTATTCTAGCCGTGGCTAGCTGAGATGAGTATAGACGTACAATAATGAGGAACAAGGTCAACGAATATCGACACAGAGGAGTAGTCAACAATCGATGGTAATCCAGGTCTGTGTACCCGCGCTGTTTGAGTAACTGACAGTCTAGATAAGGCGAAGCGAGTATCGCATTGATCGATCGAAAGTGAATGTGCGATATCCATCAGTTACAACAACGAATCACTTCACTATCTGCGGAAACTGCAAAAGATGATCCTGGAATTGGAGTGGAGATGCGTATAATGCTCCGGATAGGCAAGGCATAGTAACGAACCGATTGGCAACGAAGTTTTGTGTACCACCGACGGTGCTGAGATTCGAACTACCCGCCTAAGGCTTGGAAATTAAGGCTCGTGCTGCTGGAGCATTGCCCGTTGTTGCACTCTTTATCGCAACATTCGCTTCCTGAATGTTGTGTTAAGTACCGCTTATTTCTCACGTGACACCTCGATCAGTTTAAAAGTGACATTCCTACTTTATTGTCTCAGTGTGAACTCAAAATAATAGTAGAGTTGTATGCTACCGAGCGCGTCCCCAGGTCGCGGATAAGGAGTCGGCTGCCACTATGGTGGTTAAATGCAAATAAGATGAACCGAAGGTCACTAAATAGGCGGTCGCGGACGATCAGCGGCAGTATTCGAGGGGGTGGTAAGTTTTTCGCCTGGCAGGCGTTTTCCCCTACAAAACACCGCATAAGTCTGTGCGCAGCACTGTGATGTTGCGAAGGTGACCCGCTACTCAACATGATCATAGCCCCTTGTGATCCATCTATCCGACAGGGTCTTCCGGAAAAGTCGAATGAACTACTCAATAGGCCACCGGATTGTCTGGAATAATTCTGCTGCCTTGCAGACCGCACTTGGCTGTGCAATTGCTAGAGGTGCATCCTCCAACAAAAAGACCGGATGAGGTACCATCAACTTGCCTCTCACTCCGAACTGGGCGACTGAGTAACACAACAACAGTCCCGAATGGTGCTGGGGCCACCGCCTCGTACCACATTCCCAAAAACCTTTATGCATAATTTTGGAAACGCGCTCTCATTATGCTACGGTGTTCCCGGCTAAGGGAAGCTTCTCGTGCTCCAGCGGTCGATGTGTCAAGACAACGAGCTGAAATACTCAACTGTAAGAAACAAGTATATAAATCTTGTTGGAATCTAAGGACCTTATTATACGTCGGCAGCCAAAGTCTCACAGTGAGGACACTTCATGGCTGTAACATCGACGTTGTTTGCCTCTAGGAAGTTCGTCTACCTAAATCTGGCACTGGGAGCATAAAATTCTCAGGACGGAAGACAGCTTATTGGGTTTATCGTAGCGGCCCGACAGACAACTCCGGACTTTATAGCCTCGCATTCGCATTTAGCAGTAAAACAAACAGGGCGACGATTGCTTGGGAGACAACTTCCGTAAGATTTGCTTCAAGGGCTCTCGCCAGAACTTGATGGTGATTGCAATCTACGTTCTGGCTAATACGGCGGACAGTAAAACAAAAGATGAATTCTTCGGCAATCTTCAGGGGGTAATCAACCAGGTCCAGAAACGTACTATTCTGTTCACTGCCGGATACTGGAACGCTCGCACAAGTCCCTCGGATGAGTCAACGCGGCGGGTCCTGGGAAAATTTGGCCTTGGGCAAAGCTGCGAGAAGGGTGACTGCCTAGTCAGTTTAGCCGACTCCAACAGAATGGTCGTTTGTGGCACACGTTTCCAGTCCCATAAAAAGCACCTGCTGAAGTGGTACTCCAAAGTTGATCGCACTTTGCATCAGATCGATCATATCTTAGAAAGGTTCGGTTTGGCTTCGTTTGTGGAAGATTGTCGAGCGTTCTGAGGCGCAGTGATGGGAAGCACAAATGACAAGCAGCACGTGCTTTTTCGTACATGCTTCAGAATCCATCCATCCGCGCGCAAAAGGGTCTCTCCACCGACCCGAATAAACGTTGCAGTCCTGGAAGTGCCAAAGGAATGTCAAGAACTGTTAAGCGCAATCGCCACTTGGTTATCCACCAACCAAAGTGCCGCCAGATGCAACACTAGTAGAAGAATAATGGACAATGATCAGATCAGCGTTTGGAGAAGCTTCTTTAAAAGAACTGGGGAAAACCGACATTTAAAAGACTGGATCTCTGAAGGTACACTTCAATTGTCAGCCAAAGCACGCGAAGTCCGGATATCAAGAAGTGGTGAACTCCGCAGACTGCAACAGGAGGCCTCGCGCTCCGCCGTGCCTGATCGTAAGCAGTACTTGATAGAAGTAGCTGAAAAAATGGAGATTGCATCAGGGATCGGTGACTTCGGCAAGCTATTCCATCTCATTGACAACACGTCGAGTAGGCACTGCAAGCAGGAGTCGCTCCTGTGCGATGTAGTCGGTTAGCTTACACGCGAGCTGAAAAGTAAAAAGAGCGATGGGTAGAGCTCTTCGATCGATTGCTCAGCGGATCATCAGACCATTCAACGAAACTACAACCCGTAGTTCTTGCCGAGCCGTACGATGTCATTTGCGATCCACTGAGTGAAACTGAAATCGCCATGGTCACCAATCAGTTAAAGAACAGAAAAGCCCCTGCAGAAGACAGCATACTACCAGAAGTCTGCAAGTGCTGCCTGTCGTCATTGGTCGACAGACTACATATTCTATTTGGCTCCATACGGCGGGAAGAAGTCTTTCCGACTGATTGGGACAAGTCTGTTCTGCTGCCCATCCCAAAGAAATGGGACAAATCAGTGTGCGAGATCTACACGGAATCAGCCTATTCGACACGGCTGCATATATTTTTGTGTGATGCTACTCAACATCTCTGTTGCGAGTGACCGCCGCACTTGACCGAACCAAAGGGGTTTCCGCCGTGGCAGAGGCGGAGTGGACCGAATTTTCACACTACGTCGAACACCGAAGCACAGCTACAAGTTCCAGCATCCAACAGTAGTCTGTTTCATCTACTTTCGGGTCGCTTCCCATTAAGTTAACAAGGAGTGTCTCTGGAATCCGACGGGATTCCCAGTAAACTCGCAAGGCTTCTGAGAGGATACTATTCTTCTAGGGTGCAGGTCCATAAGTATGGTGAAGAATCATCGGAGTTCGCACTTACTACTGGCACCCGACAGGACTGCCCTTGTTCACCTGTGCTGTTCAACTACTCGATCGACTGGCCAATGAGGCAGGTACTGACTGACTACCTTGGTATCCAGCTGAGTCAGGAGATGCACATGTTGAACCTAGAGCTCATGGATGACATTGTTTTGCTAGCGGACTCTTCTGTCACGCTTCAAACAGTTCTCGATTGAGTCGATTTTTTCTCAAACTTCATCGGGCTAGACGTAAACACCACAAAAACTAAAGTTATGTCAACTTGCCGTGGTTCATTAACTCAGCAGCTGTGCAATAATGACCAACTGATGGAGTGTGTTCCATCATTCAAGTATCTGGGCTCTACACTGCTTTTGAACGGTCTGGCGAAGGATGAATTAATACTTCGGATAGAAAACGCCAGGAGAGTTTTTCTCCAGCTACGACAGGCATTGTGGACCCGCAGTAAAATCAGCCTTCGGACTTGTGTGTGTATCTACCGTGTCGCCATCTGACCCATACTCAGGTACGGCTACGAAACATGGTCATTGAGAGCCGAGAATACTACAAAGCTGGAGGTATTTGATCACTGGTGCCTGCGGTATATTTTAAAAGTAAATTGGCGCTACAGGGTATACTACGATAAAATTAAGAAACCGTGTTGAGAAGTTGATGAACTCTCAAACTGCCTCAAATGCCGTCGACTGCGTTGGCTGGTCCGTAGTCCACGGTGACCTGAGACGAAACTAACCAAACAAACACTGCGTTCCTAACCCTTTCTTGGATGGCACTGTTGCCTTGGTGACTAGCTCAAAACTTGGATGAATACTGTTGGGAAGATCATGGAAAGCCTAGGTCTACGGTCGATCTACGGTGCTCGCCAATAGAGAAAAAACTGGATCGCGATCTACGCCGAACTTGCTTCCCATCACCGTGAAAGGTCAGTTATGATCCGCGATATTTATGGAGCCGATTCATCCCGTGGCAGGAGATGGTTGCTTAAAAGTAAGTGTAAGTAGTAAAAGTTTCGTCGCTCATCATGTCGCTAGGAAGACGTTGGAGCCAAATCTCTTTCAGGAGACCATTATCGAACTTAGTAATTCCTAACAGAATCCGCATGTGCCGAAGCAACTGAGAAGGTTTGCGATCTCCGAGCTCGGTGTCTGCAAACAAACGGACAATTCGCTGTTTGTCAGATATGCCAAGCCAGCTAATGGTCGCTGCATTTATGCGTTCGCAAGGGTTGGGTTCTTCTGATTCCAACACATCCTGTACTTCGTCGACGATATGTGGAGGAAGAACCGCGACCACGTGGTGAAACCTACTACTTTCCGTAGTCACATTGAGCAGAGAAAGCGATGATTCTAACTGCGCGAACCAAGCCTTAGGGTTACTTTCCCTGAACGGTGCGAACGGAACGGCAAGTACATTTACCGTAGCGTCAAAAAATTTAGGGTCGCTCATATTGCAAATGGCATAGTTAGTTGAAATTATTCAAAAAGTGAAAAAAACGGTGCAGTGAGAAAAATGTGAAAAAAACTGGTTAAAATTATTGAGTTACCACCGACTAAAATTGACAAAATGATATACCGGTACTCAAGGATCTACAAAACAAAAATCAGGAAAGACGAAGCGCTCGCCAGCTTAGTACTCCTGATACCAGGTACTAACCAGATCCCGAGAGTGGCCTATGGAAAGGGCACCAGGCCAAAAGTTCCGACGCGTGTTAAAAGACGACAAAAGTCGGTGGAATAGGTGAAGAACGGTCTGTATTGAAACAATGTCGTTCACGTTTACGTTTTGGAGCGGCGCCGGGTGCGATACTAGCTAAGGGAGCTAAAGGTTCAACCGTCCACAAACAGAGCAGTCAAAAATGTGTTCTCCAGTTTGCCGGAACCAATTGTCCTTACAGCAAGCAGACAAACAACACACAGCCTTGGGGCATCGAACAACATGCAAACTGTTAAGAGCTAAGTGCTACTTGGTTATATTTGTCTAAAGTAATTTTCGGTCATGAATTTACACATTCAAACTCAGTCATTTCCATGTCGCTACAACAACTCTTTTAGTTTTAGAAAACTAGCTAACCTTGCCAGTTACTTAGCTGCAGGGAAGATGCAGCATCACCGAATTTTATCTGCAGAGTTGCAGTATATAACTTGTTCCGAAATCCTGTTCTGGTTCTTTAAACTTTGGTACGCAAAACATCACCGTGTGTCAGCTCTTTTTGTAGCTCTGCTGTTCATGAAACTCCTTCAGTCATGAGATGATCAACCAGATTAGGAAATTGATCGAAACCATGCTACTGATTGTGGATCACGATTGTGAAACAACACTGGAATGCATTAGGTATTTTATCGCTATTTCAATGCTTTTAAGAATTACCAGAAGGGAATATCTGACGATGACTTTCCGTGACACCACCTACGAATTGATATCGATTGTGAGAGATGGCAGTTGTTAGTTTCATTATTCGTTTCCTGCTACTGAGAATAGTGAAGTAGCCAGGATCTGTAAGTTGTGTGTAGTGCTTTCGTTGCCCTTAGCCCCAAAAATAGTAGATGTCTACCATGCGGGCCGATTGCTGTGCTGGTGCCCAGCTGTTACTGGTATCATGCAAAGCAAGTGACGGATGTGCATTGTGTTACTTTTTCAGTATGAGTAGTAGACTTACACTGCTTATTAAGCGATTCATCACCAGTAATGGTGAAACCACGTTCCACAGCTGTCTCATCAAGCCCGTTAGAAATCGTCTCCCAGAGATCCTATCTCAGCTGGGACTCAGTGGACGTGCACGACGCTGATGATTTTTAATCAATTAGGAATTGCACTTGAGTACTTGAACTATTCACAAAGAACGCATTAGTTGTCCTGTCCAAACTGTGCTTAATCAGGGATCAAGAGCACCCACTGAACGAACACATAACCGAACTTATTCTCCTGCGTAATCTTACAATACATGCAGACGCAGATGCAATAAAACAACTTGAAGTACCGTCATTAACAAACACCACACGATTCCCGGAAATTCAGATGAACTCATTGTGCACTGTGTTTCCGTGGTTTTCAATATTGAATTGAGAGTTCGTCTGCTATGCATGATTACCCATTTCATATTATTTTACGCTTATATGAAACCAGCCCTTCAGAACAAGATTCAGAAACCTTCGTATACGCTAGGCTTGAGTTCCTGTCGGGAGGTGGTCTATTTTCAATGGGATGCTGGATGTTAAAATTTCATGATAAAGCTTTCAAAGAACAACGCTAACCTCTGCCTGCGGACAACACTTTGACGCCAGACAAACATTTCGTGGTCATCCGTCTTTAGTATCTGGCCCATCTGGGCTTCAAGTGATTTGTCATTCTCATTTTACTTCGAAGCTCCGTGAACCGTTCGGACCACTGGGTTTACCCACTCCAGTGTGAATAGTCAACAACCATGAATCAGCAAATTCAGCTCTGGTACCGTGTCAAATTGTTGAATCAACAGATTCGTCATTGCAAAATGCCCCTTTGTGGAGCTTACACTATCCTCTTGACCGGGCATTCGAACAATGTCGATTATAGGGGTCGACGTTTGTGTTTCATGGGTCCACGGCTGAATACCCATGATAATTTTATTTTAATAACATCCTGGCCGAGGAATGTTTACGACAGATAGTTCCTGACCCTTGTAGTCTTCAGATGTTTTCTAAAAACCTATCTGGTGTTCGCATTTCCTCCATCAGAGTTGATATAAGTTGAAATTCATTTAACTGGGATGAATAAGTCTTTATACTTTCACAATCTCCTTCCTCTGTCGGCCGATCAGCGATCATCACTTTTTGTCTATCTAGAATGGACTCCGTCAATTATTTTGAGTCCCCGTCAGCACTAATCTTTACTGTTGCCCTCATGCTCCGTTTTCTTTCAGTAAACTGATTCGGTTTTCTTTTCAAGTCCGCAATACCCGTCAATTTTGGGTTGAAAAACTGTTATTTCCAATTTCGCCCATTATTGCTGTTTCCCATTTTTCTGTGTTGCTCCCGGTAGCTTTCCCAAACTTCTAAAACAACACTTCAGTCCTTTTTGCAGTGGGCTTCTGATTATTGGTTATATTTTTAACCCTTTGTGAAGGTTTACTCTTCAAGTTGTATGAATTTCATTTCAACAGCGGTGAGGAGTTTTTACAGAAGATTCTCATAGACTGTACTATTCTTCCTTTATTCATCACAGTATCATGCTGTCGTTCGCAAAATTTCACTTGGTCCAATTTTACCCATTCCTTCATAAATTACTGTTTACAAGAACCCTGTTTTACCATACCCACTCTACATAAATCGGTCAACCGGGTTTCACATCAATATGAGTGTTTAACTCACACTCTTTTCTTTACATATTCGTTGAGATGATAATGCGAGAACTTTTTCTGAAACAAAGGAACTTGTTTAGCAAAGCCACTATGAGTCGATGACTTACGATACAATACAAACTTACGTATGGTGTGTATGTAAGTCCAGTGACAATAAAGGCCCACTGTACTGCTGCTGAGACACGGCAAATCTTCAGGAGCCGGAGAGTAATGAACCGAACCGTCGTAAAACCACCTATCACCAAAGTGCATCGTAAAGACTGGGGTTCAATTCCTGGGGTCCGGATCCATTAGTCACATAATCATATCCCTTAATCAAAATAAGTCAAAAGTACGTGATGTTGACTGGATGTTGCTGGATGAATAACATTGTTTTCGTATAATCTGTCGTCCTGGGTGAAATCAGATTAAGGGTGTCACAAACAGAGCACTTCTTTGCTTTTGCGAGACTTGATCCATCCGAGCATCGATGTTGATCAGTTGCTTGTTCTCTATCCATGTTGTCGGTGGAGTATCTCGTGGATTTGGTGACAACATCGAATAAACAACTCCACAGTCCTAAAGTAAGTTTTTGGACTCGGACGATCCTCTTACTTAGCAAGCACGATATTCTCATTCCACTGGGTAAATTGGTTAGTATATGTGCTACGTACGCCACCCCGCTGACTTCGTTAACGCAGTCTACTTGCTGAGCCCGGGGCTGACTGCGGAAACGGTGTGGAAGTCAAGCCGTGACTTGGTAACCTTCGATTAGCAAGCTATGCCTTAGCTCCCTCACGTCTGTATGGCTAGGGACTTCGAGGTTCACAATACGCTCGGTCAGAAAACCTGGTCGGGCGATTATGTTGTGTAAATTTTGCTTTTGCTCGTCAGCGAATTTTTCCATTTTCTTCCGTTTTCTAGTTTGCATTGTGCATCACCAATATATTTTGGTCTGCATTGGATTTATCAATATATATGTATGAAGATAAGTGAGCAGAGGAATACGGGGTATGCGTACGTGATGAGCGGCAACAGCAGCGAAACTGGTCATATGCTTCCGAAGAAATTTTGTCTATCTAATTACATACCACTTAGTAACTATATATATATATAATATATATATATATATATATATATATATATATATATAACCAATCATAGTGCCAACGTATCAACAACAATAACGATCGATGGGAAATGCATAACAGAGTAGCAGTTGGTAGTATAATAAGATTTGATGTAATTTTCTCTGCCTTTATGCCGCACAATTCTTAATGTTTCTCTGTCACTTTCTTGTCTGCATGATATTTTTCGTAATTATGGGACATAACAGCTCAAAAGACGGACTGTACGGTGTTCGCGTCATTGACTCCCATTTGGAGCCACGTATCTCAAGGGTTAAGGGAAGCAACTCTGTTTCGAAGACCTCACAATACTCTGAAGATCTTATTCGGCATAAGTGATTTGACGCCAGAAACTACCGAAGTGATAATTAGGTCGGTTTAAAATATAGTTCCCATAGAACGAAAATCGGTTATTGAGACTAAAATCCCAAAGTTATGCTTTACTTTCATGGCACAATACAAAACGAAATGATGTAATACAACACTCTCATTGTACATCAGTCATCCTCACGTTGTCACATAAATGAATGATTAGTCATACCCTTCGTAGAGTAGAATCATGGAGCACGTAAAGAAGCATCAAATAAAATGGGTGATTAGTGAATGAAGATGACGGTAGCAGTGTCTGGAAAAGCAGTCTCCGAAAATGGGACTGAACTTATTGCAGATGAAATATGAAGTTTCCCTATGACTCATCCGTTAGCTCCCGTGTCCAGTGAAGTTCGCAACCACTTGAATAAAATTAGCAAACAAACGCACAAGCACCATAAGCCACCACGACGTTATTCACATTTCGTCACACGTTTTTTCCATTTAGAAGACGTCGGTGATAGCTAGAAACTTTAACTAGTGTTGTCACTCATCCAGCGATCACGAGTACGCTCTAAAGGGTTTTCCCCCAATCCGTGGCGGTTACTTGGATTTTAGCTACTTATACTTGTTTTAGTAGTAAAAACTGGAATTCGACCGGATTGAAGTGATCTCATAATTACTGGCAAAACTATACATTAATGTTAGAATACCGATACTCTTCCCTTGTCCTCCGTCCTTAGCAACCAGATTTCTGAGCCGCACTGAAGAACTGATCTAAATTGGAAAGCGGCTGCAGAGTGGGCTGAAATGGTCAGCCCAAGAGATTTCCAAAGGTAGTGAAAACAGGGTTTGGTCAATTAAGACAAACTGGGCTTCTGATTTGGGGTCCACAAGAACCGGCTACCGGGTAATTGGAGATATTAGGCAGCTCTCATCAGCGTAGTTGCATTCGAACTCCTTCTTCATCTACTTGATTTCTCACTTTGATTAATTCCTTTCTGGCGGGGTGATGCCTGGATGTATCAATCGGAGTACTGAACTGCGAAGTTATTGACTGAATCAACTGAACTAAATTGAGTAATGGTTCACAAGGTTCATGTTCGTATCCCGGCCAGCCCAAGTGCCAGATAGTTTTGTTAGTCTGCTAAGGTTTGACGTGAAAGAAACCGGAAGCTTGTACACGCTTCCTCGGTGTATCTGGTTCAACTGTGTTGGTTGTTGTTATATGATTTGCAGTACGCATCTAGTATCAGATACAACGAAATCTATCCGGATACAAATTGTACATCCAAGTCCTCTGCTGTATTATAATGCGTTTTCAACATCAAATATGGGTTGACAACAGTGAGCTAAAAGAGGCTGGAGTTCCGAGAACAAAACAAAGTTTCCGGATAATCTTTTCTAATGAACTGGATATTCTTCACAAATTATTGCACCCCGTAGTCTCGGCATATTGTATATCCGCACATGAAACTCCGGGAAAAGCGAACCTTGGATAAATCGGTACTGACCTCTTGGTGTGGTTTGCGCCTTGTGTTCATCCGGATTGATTCGACCGCTTGAGCTGTGCCTGAATGGGAGTTGCCTGAGACGACAGTCTGTATGAGTGGGTGGGTGGATGCTGGTGTGTCAAATTACCACATACGTTGAGCAGTCCCGTCTAGGCTGACCGCAATCGAATGATGTAGCAGAACGGTCGGACTGAATCGAGCCGATACCTATATCAGCATCGTCCGCGTGTGCTTGTGTGTCCGTGAGAGAGTGAGATGGTAGCAGTAACGAGAGTATCCTTTCACTACACTTGTGACTGCTCAACACGGAATTACCACACTTGGAATGCGTTAATCCACGCATAATACCGACTCGCCAATCTGGGAGTTGTTGTTCGGTTGAGCCACTCCTCGTTCTCATCCCCCCCGAGCATAAATGAAACTACAAACGGCCTCGAACGGCCATCATGCTTCCGTGAAATGTGGTAGCCTAACTTCGACGGTGGTTGTACGCTAGTGTGTGTGTGTGTGTGTGCGTTTGTACTGTGGGCTGGTAGTGAGACTGACCCCGCGAACAAGTGTCGCATGGAATTTGAGACCACCGATCGGCTGACCGGATTGTCAAAATACAACGCACACGCCCTGTTATTATTAGAAGACGAATGATTCTGTTCGGCTATGGTATCGAGTGCCATTGAACAGGCCTCGCTGAGTAAACAGATGCCGTAAGGGAAGGTGTTTGTCCATCTATCCGTTTGCATGATTGGGGTCGAATGAGAGTGTGGTGTTGAGTACACCTGTTGATGTTACGTGCGCTGGTCGGAGAAACAAGACATGAATGGGTGGCCGGGGGATCATTACCGCGATGTGGTTGCCTAGCCATTTAGTTGTTCACGCCATTGTTTTCGACAAGCAGTCTTGCTAATAGTGCCCATTCAATTCTAACCCCCGTATACTTGTGCAGTTGGATCGCACAACTGGATATCAAACTGAAGGGGAGTACCCGTTTTCTCCTACCTGTCATTCAATGTCCCAGCCGGGGGACCCTTTTATGTCTCGATCTGTCAGAATAAGATACTTACTTTGTGCTGTCAGAGTAATCCAATTTCATCAGTTTTGATTCGTGTGTTTGCTAAACTCAACAGATTGCCCAATCACCACGTGTCAGTAGAGAAACCATAGTAACTGGAACGCGTGCATATCTGCTTCCTAGTTAACCACGTTCCGGCAGATTCAACTTTATCTCAGCTACATTGCAATGTTTGCCACCTTCAGCATAGCCCTCAAAGAGGCCGAGTTTTCATCCAATATTCATTTCTAGAGAAGAAGTAGAATCCGCAAGTTTACACGTTATCTGGGGTTACTCGAACCGCCATTCAAAATATAACCATGAACCCAACCTTTAAAATAATTATAACATTATAAATGTGTTTTTTTATTATGATTAATATTGTCAACTACCCCATATCTTCTTCAAAGCACTAAACTAGCGAATACTTCTTAGCGAAACTTAAAGCACAGTAATCAGAAATGTGTGCTTGACTGGTTTTCTGGGGTGTTATTTCATTATAAAGGAAGATGTTGCCGTTCGAGTGAATATACGAATCTTATTACTCCCCAAATACAGATACGTGATGGGTATGATAAAAGTCACTTGGGTCTCCAACCCCCTAGCTTACAATTGCAATGTTGATTTCCTCGAGGGACTAAATGAATTCCAACTGATACATGCAACTGTTTGATCTAGAGCCCTCGTGGGAAACGAAAAGAGTTGTGTTGGTTGATTACTTCGAGTGCGGCGGTGATCGTGACGCTTAGAGCAAGCACAACCGATGAACTAATAGATCGCTTTTCTAGGGTACTACTTGGTGACTGATTAGTTTCCATGACTAACGGACAAGAAACTGGGAATAGATCAAAATGACTAGAATAATGTGAGCGTTACTTGAACTCACACAAAAGTATGACTACTATATTGTTTCTTCCTAATAACAGCCACTTTACTCTGGGGCTATAGGAAAAATGTATAATAATAATAATGACAGAAATAGTAATAATCTGTTACTGCTTTTATCTATTGTACTTCCGTGGTAAAATAATTCAAGTGGGTTGTCTTATCGAATTGGGAGCTGAAGAATAGAGAGGTAACCAAAGGTGGCTAGATTCTAATCCGGGATTGCAAGATTCCAAATTCTTGAGGGCCGTCTGACCAGTGCCACAGAGATAACATCACCCAGGTTGTGCATGCGTGTGTATGAGAGAGGGGGGGGGGGGGGGGGCAGCGAAGGACAGCGTGAATGCATTGCAACAAAATTCATGACATAACACTGAGTTGAAATTTGATTGAATAAATGCAGTAGCTTTATTTACACCTATGATTGAATTTTTATGGAGACGCTTTATGGTACATGAGCAACAAATAAGTGATCAAGTAAAATCCATCCTCGGTCCCATACGGGCTCAAAAAGTGAATCGAGGTAACACAGATATAGATAAGTTTTTACCGGATAAGAATAGCATCCCTGTGAATGAAATCAAGATTGAGTAATCTCAAGGGATGATGTCATTGCAAGTTGCAAACAAACCGCTGTGCTTTACTTTCCCCTCATACAAATTTAATAAATCGGTGATCATGAGTGATATAAACATTGGATCCCTTTTATGCAATTCATGAAGATAGAAAGAAAACACAGATTCCGAGATGCAAGCATTTCTCTTACACTTGCCAATCGCGAACGTACATGTCGGTTTGTATATGGTGTAACATGATGCTAAATGTAACAGTAAAGTAGGCAGGACCGAAAGTTCTTACAGTGTGTACATTGCGGAGACTGCGGTCTGTTGGGTTAATACCAAGTTAAGCAAACACTTTGGGTTAATCATTTTTGAGCACAGAGCGCTGGTTGCAACTGAAGAAGCTAGCGGGTTCAAACCATTGTTTATTGCCCCAACGAGTTGCTCCATCAATTTTGAAACCCATTAGGATATTTGCTCTGATACTTGTTGAGTCAAACAGCGATGCATCTTGCCCATGTATAATCCATTGTAGCTGAAAGAGAACTGCTGGGCAATATGTGAGACATAGGGATCAGAAAGTCCGCTTGAGTGATTTTGAAAATAACCTTTGGGTAGTTTGCAGCAAACGCAACTGCGCCGCTGTGCATATGTGGTCTCAGCGCTGACCTAAGATTTCCCTTTTATTTGATTGAATAAATGATCCTCTTCAAAAGGCAAATTAGTAATAATTTGTTTTTTTCTACCGTCACTGTCACTTCGCGTACCATTCTCGGCTTCTGATGTTGTATGAAAACGTTTTCGGGATAGCCCTTGGTCAGCGGCGTTCCTTTGATGAACCATTCTTCCTTTTTCAGCTGATCTTCGGTACAGATTTTCTGTGCTGTGTTCAACAGAGTTTTGACCAACCCGTGTTTGTAAACTGCTGGTGCTGATTTAGAGAACTGTAGATAAAGTCATCCCCACTTTGCCTTTTGAGAGATTCTGTGATGTAAATTTCATTCAGGACGCCTGGCTAATGCAATATCTAAGAAAAGTGAACTGTTATCGCATTCTTCTTCGTGAGAAACAGAGAGATTGGGGTGAGTAGGTTAAAGAACAATGACGAAAGGAATACAACGTTCCTTAGTCTTGAAAAATAAAATATCATCCACGTGTCGTCTATAAAATGGAAACTGGGATTTGTGATCGTACAGTTGTTTTTCGATCATCCCCCAAGTTACGTCTGTCAAGGTCGGGTCGAGAGGGCTTCCCATGGCTATGACATCAATTTGTTTGTAGGCTTTCCCTTCAAGATTAAAGCGAATATTTTCTGTGAATAAGGAACCAGGTTTTTAAGGTATTCAATAGGAATAGGTGAATGAAAGTTATGCAAAAAAATAAAATCACAGATAATCTACCGTCTCACAAAGAAGTACCTCAGTAAAAAGTGACTCATCGTCTACAGAATACACTTTGTCAGAAATCACTGAAAAAATGTTTAGAAAATCTGAGAGTTCAAACGAGTCCTGTGGACAAAATTATGTTACACATTTCCGAACGACTGTAAAGATATCAACAAGCCAGGGTGTAAGTTTGTGATAAGCCAAGTTTTACATGCACAATATCGGCCTCAAAATGATTTCGTGCTTGTGAGCTTGGGGTGATCATCTCAAGTGTGGCTTCCGAGTTCCAAGAGGTTCACATTCTTGTGTACATTTTCAGAAATGATGCCATTTAGGAGAATAATTTGGAATTGTCCAGACATTTGTGTCTCTGCCCATTTCGGGAATCGGAAGCTGTATTACCACTTACTTGTTAAGGGTGATGGATGCTCAACACTGTTTTTTTTCTTGGGAAAGTAACGTGATACTGAAGCTTCGTAACAAAGTGCCTGAGAAAGCTAATTTATACTAATTAAGTGCACTTCAGGCTGTTCTTGATAATCGTGACGATTGCCCTCATGATCAGGGTGATTATAGAATGTTGTGTAGTAATTTTTCCGTGCAAAATTGCTAGTATTTGGTTACTTGATTGTTGGTAACACGTGCATCATTCCATCAATCAACCAGTAGGCCATAATGGGGAAAACATTTCTAGCTCTAACTTGGATAGTATAGGCAAGCTCCACTTTGTACGTTGTATAACTTTTGTACTGACACGAGTCATCTGAGGTGGACAGTACTATATAGAATAGTTTCATTCAACCTAGTTACTGAAGTCGAGGAGATCAAGCACCAAATTTGTTCCCCATTCGTTTTAACCACCCAAAGTTTTCCTTTGTGACAAAATGACCGGTAAACATGAGGCAGCAGGTGCGCGATTAACATTGGTAAAGGTCTAAGCTGTTGATATATATATATATATATATATATATATATATATATATATATATGTATATATATCAACAGCTTAGACATATATATATATATATATTATATTATATTATATATATATATATGTGTGTGTGTGTGCTGACCACGTAAGGTGTGAGTGACCTTAGGTAGCACCATGAGGCAATGCATGAATGTGTAGCACTGAACGTATGGGAGTGAGCTGAAATGGGGTGTAGTGGAGTGTAGTGAAGTGAAGTGGTATGGGGATTGACACACGGAACACACCGAGCTCATTACTCAAATGTCACTTGTTCATAACGCACTACAGCAGTGTTCAGAGACAAACAACATGTGACGTGGGTTATAGACCTGTGGGGGGGGGGGCGCAAATGCACTCATTCAATTTCGTCAGCAAGTTTAATGCCTGTATCAGCAGAGCACAGTTTTGAAGTAATCCGATACGGACCGACTGGTTTTGCGCAATTTCGGTCATCCTCACGTGCGAAATGACTGAATAAGAATTCATATTGCTATTAGTTGCGCTTGTGACGGCATCCAAACAGCTTCACTGGTGGTTACCAACCTTATAATTGAAGAGTGCTCTGTCGTCTTCTCGTATCAGATGTGTGAACCGAATGAATGGCATGTGACAGTGTGTATGCCACGGATCAGCCTGGTTTCAGGTAACAACCATTCGAACTAATGGATGTGAAAATCTTTCAACTGAAACTGCGTACAAAAGTGACCACGGTCAGTCAAACGAAGCTGAAAAACTGTTTAAACCGAACTTCCACTCCATTGTTACAAAAAAGAGTGAAATTGCTCAAGACAACAATGGGAACAAGAATTTTTTAAAGTACCCTTTACCGCCAGCACCACAGAACAATTCAGTACACTGCATAACTCCACTTTTCAAATCTGTTCAGCAAATTTCTCCCTATAATTGTTTTCTCAGACTGATTAGAACTACTTTGGACACAGCTTGGAACAGAAGACAGTGGCGCGAATGCCGTACGACCTGTCTGTTGAACTCCCGCAGGTGTCTGATAAACACGCTTTGTCCTCGTACATGATAGAATTGACGCAGAACTACATAATTTCACATCGACGAAAACTAGCAGGCAGTGGGGAGGTTTTAGGTCACCAACTCTTGTCGTCAGCTTGTATTCGGTGGACAAATATGCTCACACTTCGGACGAAACTCTATGTTTGCCACTACGTAGCGGCCTCAACTACGACGGGACATGAGCCTCTGAGAGAAGACGAAACAAGAATATTTTATACTGAATTGAACCAAACTTTAGTAGGAATACAACTTTCATACCCCGTAGCAAACATATGGTCTGCCTTCATTGTTCAGGATTTCCCGTAGTCCCATCAACTTGGAGTTCACTGTGTTGGTGATTAAATACTTTTTTATCTTATGCTCAATCACAGTTTGCACTTCTGACTCTAATGGCCATTGCGGAGCTAGCCATTTGTTTTCACTCTTCAGAACTGGGAAAATATTTCGGATCAAGTTTAAACCTGCCGTATTAAGGAGTATGGCGCGAACTGTACTTTGAAATTACTCACATTTTCACGAATCGTTCTGCGTAACTTTATGTACAAACCTCTCTTGAAATAAAGCATGAAACGTTGTCGTGAAAAACTATTACCTACCCAGATGACTTCGTTGAATTCGGGGATACTTCCAGTAATACCGGAGAGAATTTTCCTACTTTTATATATATATATATATATATATATATATATATATATATATATATATAGAGAGAGAGAGAGAGAGAGAGAGAGAGAGAGAGAGAGGACGGCGTTCAAGATACTTCCTAAGCTTATTGTGACAGTATTAGCCGAAGTATATTCTCAGCGCACATAAACACCTACTCTCGTACAGTTTTTGAATCCTGGATTGCTATGCTAGATCACGGTCACTGACGATGAGGACCTTTTCACCAATAGAAATGTTATATTACCGAACTTAACATAGTTATTTGAACTATTCCACCCGCTGAGACTGTTCTCACTTGTGCGACAACAGTTCATTTTTATTCTTACGAACCTAATTTGAACTAGATTCGAATAAGGTCAGATTAGATGTTAGTTCATTGAGCACATGACATTCGATAGATTTTACAGTATGAATTAAATGGCTCGGTCGTTTTGTGAGCACTCAATCGATACCGGGAATTCCTGCATTGACGATTCACCAAAAGGGTCTCGGAAGATGTAAGTAATGCCTCTCATTGTTTCCTAATTGGTTTCACTTTGTTCTGTCATTTTCCTACAATACTGTTTTATCTATTGAATCCGCATTTCTCAGTATGACTGACTGACTGAATCGACCCCGTCAACTCCCTTCCCGTCTCCAGCTGAGCGGGTCTGGTCAGTAAGTAAAACCGGGGTCATAAATCCATGTTATTGGATTTTTGTTACCGTTCGCATAAAATTCAGCTGCGTCACGTGTAACCCGAAGATCGACAACGTGATGATCTCTTAGCTAAAGGTTCATCTGTCGGAGAAGAAGCAACTCATTGGCTTGATTTCAACTTATGGTGTGAGTTTTTCGGATGGGAAAAGTACAATACCCAGTCATCGGGTTATTGCCTTTGAGAAGCAAATGAGATGAAGAGTGCTATATTAAGTAGTGGGGAAGATGAGTAAGCCTTTGAAAGCCACCCCGGATAGCTTGTGGTTAGATTTTCGACTCGGAGTCACATTGGAGGACACCCTCGCTCAACTTCTACGACCAACGTTCGTCAAGGACCACGGAAAGCCATCCATGTGTATTCTCGTAGGCACGCTGGTCTACGCCGGGGTAGTCTTGTCCAGAAGTAAGGCTTGCACTAGCCGCATACGCGAAATGTACAGTTTTGGAGGTGGCTCGATGGATATGCACCGTTGATAATACCCAACAGAGGAGAGACAATTGTATTGTGAGTAATTTTATGGTTTTCAGCCACGAATTAAATGTTGCTACCCCGTGATGAATCAGTTCACAAGCAAATCAAATCTCCTATCACTAACCTTGAAAGTACCATAATGGATTTAATTCGTAGGATCATCAGTTTGTTCATGAAACGGTTCATCAGGTGGGTCTAACAGTCACACTCTGCAGTTTGATCGTAATTCCTTCTTTGACCCTTGGCCTCCATTGAGAAGAATTGTAAATCCATCATGCAAGTTGACTGTTCAGAGGGTAACAACTTGTTCTTATTCAAAGTGAGTGCCAGATGGGTACCCTATTATCATGCATGGTTTTCAGGTAAAATGTGCTTTTCATAGCCAGTTCGAAAAAAGTAATGGCCACCTTGGGGCTATTCTGAATTCAAAGCACAACCATTGGCTTGATCTCAGTTCCTAGTCAGGACTCGGTGAACATGGGATGCAACTAGTGAGGTTCCTGACAAGCTGCATGAAACAGATGTACGACTACTTGCGTGGATGATCAGTGGACCGTTGATACTGCTTAACGTGTCAACGAATAAATAATTTCCTGGAAGACTATTAGAGTGGACGATTTAATTCAAGCGAATTCTTCGAGAGAAACTACACGCACACGCAGTTTGATGATAACATACAATCCGTAAAGTCATAAAGACCGGCGGTGGTCAAACGGCTATCACCGTAGGCTTTGGACATTTGCGACACGGGATTGATTCCTGCCCCCACCGCTCGCTTCCGTATCTGGCTGCCCTTCGTTGACCACGGTCTCTCCCAGGAATGTTGTAATTTGTCATATAATAAATAAAAATGGAGTAAAAAGACTATTTATTTTACGCTTTCATTCTATACCTGAATGCTCTGTTACCAAGTACGTCAAGCTGTTGTCTTAAAGACAAGATGAGTTCACCGTAACACTAGGAACTGGGTACCTGCTACTCGTTTAGCGGTTTGTTTTCACAATCCATGCATTATCTTCCTGTTCAAAGTATCCGGGTGAAATTTATCCACTCATCTGTTCAGTTTCAAATTATGCTACTTCATCCTGTTCACATGAGACAAACGGCACCGAGATAGGTCTGCCTGTTCACCCCGTTGAGTCGGAATTTCCATCTATCACGGACTCGTTTGAACCAATCAGCGACCACATATTATGTGGCAGCGCGTTCATTTACCACTTTCCGTCTCTCGAACAGCTCCCCCCCCCCCCTCCTTATCCCCAACAGCTCGCAAAACCACACTGCGTTTGTGCGTGTGTAAAGATACACACGCGTAGCTCTCGATTCCGATTGGTTGTCATTCCACAGAAGAACAGCCACCTCTACACTAGACGTTTAGTAATGGTTAGAACGCGGGAGTGAGAGAGAGAGCGAGAGAGAGTAAAACCTGGGAATAATTTAATCTGTACAGAAGGTGTGATCGAGGCATAAATAATAAGTCACCGAACCGTCGAGCATAGCTCACACTCATATTCGTCATTAGAAACGAAGCTCAGTATTCGAATGGACCTTACAGATCAGAACGGTAACGGTGAGTTAATCCTTGTCATTCGGTACAATGTAATGATTTCTGCAGAACAACAGACAATTGGTGAATTAGCTTTCAATTGTTAAAGTTAAACATTGTTTATCTTATGCTCCTGTAATATGAACTCTCAGTTCACCATTGAAAACCATAGAAGCGCACAGTCATTGCGCCCCAACTAGGGATGAATCACAGAGTCACATATTTTACTACTAGACTCTCCGGGATGGCAATGTTATAGACAAAACTCTGGAGGGGATTCATTGCACAAAATGCGACTTCTTCATTCGAATGCAATCTGTGAACCAACCTGGTGAAATGGTATGAATGACACGATAGTCAGGAAAGTGAGACTGAACTAGAGCATCAAATGATAATTATGATTTACGGACTCACGTTCATCACGATTTTTCCGATAGTACCACAGATCTGTTCACTATCCGATCCAATCGCCTCTCGAGCACCTAGCAGACCCTGTATTTCGAATCGCATTAGGATCATGTGGCTTTATAGTGGAATAGCCGGCTAGACTAGTAGAGGTCTGTTACACTGTTCTAAGGGCTCATTATTTCTGAGTATTTTGTTAACGATCATTCTTTGTCAACTGCATTTCCTGATAGTTTTGGAAAGAAAGAATTGCGTACACATTTCACTGAATAAGGGTATTAGGGATACTGCTGACAATTATCGGCACTGGTGAGTGGAAGTGGTGCCCTTGCTTCCCGAAGAAATGAAGTGAAGTGGATAGGGATTGAATCACTGGTCTTTTTGTGAGTAAGATTGTTTGCTTTTTCACAAAACATCTACTCTTCCTGCATCAATGAACCATTTGAGATGAATTATCAGGCGAACTTGTCTTTCTGAAGGAGAACCTCGCAGTAGATACGGTCTCAAATTCCAGAGGCTACGATGAAATCGGCCGCTCTTTTATAGCATGCATGCGAATAAGTGCGGTACAAGGGACATGTACTCCATGTCCTGAAAAACGAACTGCACTACAGCAGATGACCGGCAGTCTGGCCCTGAGACTTGGAGTAGATCTGAGAACCACAAAAGGCTCCAACAGGTCAGTTGTGGTAACCAGCCGGACGGCAGTTGATTGCTGTCTACCACCAAAAACTGTCTGACTGGGACGGGGTTCAAACCCCTGACCTCTCAGGTGGTGGACAGTCACCATCTGCCATATTTGCGCGAACCCTAGTTAGGAGAACCTGTCCAAGTGATATGAACATGTGCATTGAAATTTTAAGTCCAAAATTATGACTGTGAACGACCGTAAACTGTTATGTTGCTGGATGTGCTACCGGTTAGTCTAAGAAAGACAAACCAGGCAGGTACACAATGTTTGCATTGCTAAGCATTTCTTCCCGATGTGGATGCTGAATCACATAATGTACTCAACTCTCACTTTATACCAGAAGAAAGTTTGTTGTTTCAAGTTACTGGTCGAAAAATTCTACCAACAGGGTGACTCAACGACATATTGATAAACTAAACATAGCTATAGTTACATTTTGTAAGACTAAACGCGAAACTACATGCACCACCGTTGCTACTTTGTGGGTGTAGCATGTCAGCTACGCGTTGGTACAAAGTTTGGTTAATTTCATTTGAATATTAATCTTGATGAATGAAGTTCACGTAATATATGAGTGCTTATTGAAGTCAAATCACAACTAGTGTCTGTGATCTAGCTATTTACCAGTTTAGAACTTATATGTTCTACAGTGTGCATGGGTCTGTTCGTCACATCTAAGCATCTACTCTGTGTTGCACCGCATCGAATGATAGAATCGGTTATCACCCTATTTTACCCCTCAAAGAGAGGTGTGAACAATTCTGTTGATCCCGGATTAGTCGAGTGATTATAGACGAACGGGATTAAGAATTCATAGCATCAATTCTGTTAGCTGTTATTGTAATTGTAATCTGTGCTTGGACGACGGTTAGGGAAAGGAGAGACGGCTGGTACGACCCACAAGCCTTAATGAGATCCGGCTCCACTTTCTTCCCCCGTGGGAAACCCGTCAAACAGTATGATCCAAAAATGTTCGAAAAACTCGATTTTCACTCACGTGGATAGAAAAACTGTCCCGTTCACCTGTTCGCGCCACTCCGCTTATCCCCCCCCCACCCACTTTCCACACCGCTTCCTGCTAAAACTTACAAGAGGACTGAACCGAGACGAGACTTCCGGACTGAACATCAAGACTTGACCTAGTGTTATTCTGGAGCAGTTGGAAAAACATTGAACACAGGATTACCACAATACCAGTGATCGTACACGTGCGTAATTAGGGGAATATTGAGTTGGATCGAAGAACGAAATTGTTCGATTACGTAATGATTTCATTTGAGTCATCCTGTCCAAAGTTCCTTAACCTGTGATAGGAATCATCCATCAAACAATGGAATCTAAGTCCGTGACTGATGCACGGGGTTTGTTTTATCATAAAAGTCGAAACAAACGGTTTTCGGACTCCGAGAATTTTTTCGTTCTTGAGATCTAAGCTAATTGCTGACCGCATTCATTCAATGCTTTTGTAATAAATCGCATTGTGAGATAGACGCACAAAAGTCAGCTGACAGGAATGAAATATTGTTCACTTTGGGTTGTAAACCAGATGTTATCGACCGTCGGTGGTGAAACGGTCATCGTCGTGGACTACTGACGTTTACGACCAGGGTTCGATTACCACTACCGCGGCCCTCTTCCGGGAATTTTGTAAAAGAATATCAATATTAGATTTGTCATACTTTGCAGCATCTATAAAATAAATGGATACAACTTAACATCCCAGTCCTACCCTTGTTTGTTCGTAGGCCCACATCGTGGAACACCAATGAAATATGTGTTCACAACCACCACAATGGAAGATATTCCATTCCATTTTGGACAAGCTTCATCTACACCCCGTCGTCACAACGGATCGCAACAGCCAAATGACTCCACATTCTTCACGACACACTCAACCGCGTTCGATCAACCCTATGCGACCAAACCAAATACCGGGACCCGTTCATATGGGGTGCATTTAGAAGATCTCTGTCAGTCGCAACATCGGCAGTTGGACACCGGGAGTACTCTGATATCCAGTAGCAGTCCACCACCGACGGTATCTTTTTCGCCTCCTTCCGAGGAATATGTCGGTCTGACTTCATCAGTGTCCATGGACGACGGACACTGTGCGGCATTGGATTTGCGCGTTAATCGGGGCAAACGAAATGCATCCTCCATTCTGACGAATTCAGATCCGGATGAAAAAAAACCGCGCGTGGATTTTTCTGGAACGCACTCGTCAGAGTTTCACATTCAAGCGCTACTTAGTTCAACCAATGACTGGTCGTCGAGATCTTCAACTGGCACCGGCATTCTCACGGAACAAAAAGCATTTAGTCACGATTTTAAAAATATCTCTTTATCCAGTTCAAATCTTATTCCTGAGACAACATTCAGCTTGCTGCATGCTATGAATATCATATTCCATTATTTTAACCAGAAAACCAACAATGTTGCTGAATGCCCAAAACCATCCACCTCGGATCAACTTCAGTTCAATCATATAGCTCAACTACTGAAAATAGAACCAGTGCTACCGGCTACCGTTCCTGCACCTGTACCAACCCAACCAACACCGGGATGGACTCTTCGACCGGGTTCAGCAGGTGCTGATCCACGTACTCCTCGTCATCACCAGCGAACGCCGCATCATCACCACTCCTTCTTACACGGTCGCGTTGATCAGCAACACTGCCTGTCAATATTACGAGACGGATCTCCGAACATCCAGGATGATAATCTTCAGGCTACCATACCTGGTGGAGTTCTGTCCCCTGACCGATGCTCAAAAGCATTTGTAGTGCGTCGTCGAACAGACAAAACCGGACTACGAACCCAACCGGATACGTGTTCGGCTATGGATACAACCTCAAACGAATCTGAACGAAGTCGTCTCTTGTCCAATACCGATCTATCGGAAGAGGACGCTCCAGGAAAAGGCCCAATTATTTTGTACTACCCGGAACCGGCTGACAGCAAGAATCAGATCCGGGTAAGTTACATATGATATCACGACGTACACAATGTACCTCTGGTTCATGAACCAGTACACAAAGAAGCTTGCAACCTATGTATATTCATTTCGTATGATGAGTACGTACGCACGTGAAATTCACTGCTGCCGCAGATGTGGGAGTTGTCAATGAAGCTGATTCGTCGATATCAATTAGTAGGAATGGAAAAACCATTCAGTGCTCGCGCATAAATGTAGCGGGCCATAAGAGCTATAAGAGTGTACCACTACACCATGAATCAGGATCTTGAAAAATAGAGTGAAGAATCGAGTCGGACTTCGATGGGTCCAGTGTGGTAATGAGCCGGTCAACACTGAATTGTTCTGTACCATCCAAGTTTAGGTATACCCACTTAGCCATTCACAAATGCAACTTGCGTCATTCAGCTATTTGATAAAATTAATTTTTCTTGGAATTTCCACGAAGTGGTGGAGAGAAAGAGAAAGTGGGAGCAAAAAACAAGTTATAGGTAATACTTGTCATTTATATATGTCTCACAATTAATTGAGAGGGGTGCCCTTGACTGGTGATACTTGGCTTGAGTGACTGTCCTCTGGACTTCATCTTTCACACTCAAACATCTGAACAAAGTTAACCCGGTGATTTGGATCGTTCCTGACGGGAGAGGATTGCGCGGTGGTAACACACGCATTCGAGGTGAATTGGCCCGGGTTCAAACCCTGGGTGCGACGGGGTATACACGCCGCTGATGATCTCGGACAAGGGCGAAACTCGAGCCCGGTGCTTCCGAGAGCAGGATCGATTCGATGACCTGAGGTTTATGCGTGAAAGAGGAAGTCCAGAGAACAATCAGCCAGGTAAACTTGTCAGTGGACTGTTTTTCACTTTCTAAACTGTAAAACACCATGTTGGTTGACTGTTTACACTGCAATCAAAAGATCAATCTAAACATTGCCAACAATTCGATTACAACGAATCCTTTAAAAAGACCCTACACAGCAGTATGTTCTCCCATGAGATTCGATGTTCTTATATTTTTGTTTGATCGTATGGCAAAGTTCAGCCTTTGTCAAGATTTTCCAAAACTGTCAAATGCGTAGATTTTAGTCCTACTAGAGTGGAAGCCTTCAGAGCAGTTGGACGTTTAGTTAATCTGCCCAAACCGAACCGAAAGTTATAAGATACGGACCATTTTGTGTGCGTGTATACATCAAATCCCAACCGGATTCCAAATCATATTCCTAATGATTTGCTCCTCATCTCTTCTCGAGACAGTGTGTTTTATCTACTAGATTTTAGGGAACATACCGATGATTTCATCTCTGACCAGTTTAGGACAATGTTGAAAACGTTATCATGCAGAATGCGAATTATTTATCCCCCTACCCCAAAATTATATCTTTATTCGTACTGTGTGAGTATAGTTGCGTCTCACTAGGAGTAATTGCTCTCTAATCCCATGCGTTTTCAGGCCATGCTTGTCCGAAACGACCCTCGTCTTCGATACGTGAATGACGGAGCTGCGATACGAAATCCGTTCGCAGTTGATCGAAAAATTCAACTAACTTTCCTCACCAATTTGTTGTGTAAGTTATTCCCAGTTTCTCTTACAGGTACACATTTTTTATCAATTTCAATGAATATGTGCTCCGTTCTGATTAGAGTAAAGAATAAAAAAAATGATTTGATCCCATTTGTCAGACAGCTTAAGTACATCCATATTATTCATCAGCCTAGATTATTCTATCTTGTCTCGCAATGTGTCGGATCGTTGCTTGAAACCGTGTATAGAACAGTAGTTCTTTACTCACGGGTCTACGCAAAATCTGGCAAGTGACCCTCATGTCTTCCGCTTTCATTGAGCCATCAGCGTTTTTTTCCTGATCCGAACACATTCAGCCTCGGGAGCGACCAGTTCAACATGGCCAACTCTAGTTCTTTCCTCGTCCCAAAATTTGAGATAACATATTGTTCAGTCCTTCAGTTTGATGCTTCATGTTCCTATACCACTACACTCGACCACATCTTTTCCACACACACACCCCTCAACGCATCAAGCAATCGGGACACGCCTACTCAAACCGTAGCCTCAGTCTCAACATCTGTTAATCTCTGGGCCGATCCTTATGAGCCGTAGAAGTCACACCTATTTCCGCATCAAATACAGCACTCTCCGACTCACAGCTTATCGCCTGCTCAAAAAATATGACCACCTAATTTCATCTTAACACATGGCTTATTTTCCTAGGGATACCCCGGGGATTAGCGTTGCTTGTACACACCGATAAGCTCTTTGACGAAGCGCGAATGAAAACTATGCTCTTCTCATCAAGAACAAACTGAGCAGTGAGCGAGTTAGTTGCCGAGACAAAACTTGAGAAAGTGAATTCCCGATAACCGATAACTGCAACGACCTGTGTTTAAGTCGCTGTACATTCACATACACACATACATACATACATACATAAATACATGCATTTTTGCGCATGTATTCACTCAGTCTTGACAACGTTGAACGTTGAACGGAAATAACCACAAAGTACGAATCCACAAATTGTGGCTTCCCTTCAAGTGATAAGTTACACAGAAAGTGGGCATTTGAATTCGTAACTGTAATAAAAATCGAGGACTAAAAGAATGCCTTAACAGTCTGTCACTCTTAATAATTGTTTTTGAAGGAACATTAAATTATTTGGACCTATGGATAAGTGACCAGAACATAGGATTCCATAGGGTTTCCACACACACACGTCACAAAATCCACTCCAAACTAGACATCTGCACAGACCCATATTTGTTTTCTTCCAGTATGATCAAAATGTGCCTTTCTTATTCCAGGCGTAAAAACGGAAGAGGGGAGTTATTTGTGCAAAGGTTGCAATCGCACCACATCCCGTCTACGGCCTATGCAACAACACCTACTGTCGCATAGTGCGAGCAAGTTCAATTTGTGCGTCCGTTGTCTGAAAGGCTTCAACGACAAGTATGACATGAAGCGTCACACAAGAAAACACACATGTAAGTTGTACACAATTTCATGAAAGTAGGCAATTGATGCAGTTTGCGAATAGACACCGTATCACCTAGTGTTCACATGAGTTGGGCCACTAACAGTCCTTTGTCTAAAGTTAAGGGCTCATAGTCTCCACCGTACGTACCCGGGATCAAGTTTCGGTTGGGCCGCACACACTGTAACTTAGGTGGTCTTGACGATTCAGATGATGCCATTGAACAGTGAGTGTGATACAATGAATTTCCAAGAATTAGTTGTACGACAGAAAACCCATATACCGTTACGTTAAGTCAATGCGACCTGAGTTCTTCGCAGGTGAGAACTGAATTAGCACAACGATTATTCGGGTTTGAGAAAGAAGTTTGCGCACAGGTTATACCAAAACAATCAAACATTGACTTATCGTTTTGTGGTAAACTTCTCATTGACCGAAGATGGAACTGACGGACTATTATCGGGAATTCTGGATTGAACCAAGTGAGAAAATTCGTTCACGCCGGCAGAATTCAAACCCGCCTACGTGGATGCGACCCACACGTTAGTACTGCTAGCTAAGTTCCGAGGACACCAATAACGAGTTTAATACTATCAGGTATATGGAAAATTCTCCCAAGTGAAGTAACATTTTGACAACGACCATAAAAGCTCAATTATCCAGTCCGTTAGTTCGGTTCTGGGCATACTTGGAACATTTTTATCGGTTGAGAAGACAGTTGGGGTAACACTTATTTCCTAAAACGTCCATGAAATTCAAAATATCACTTCTGTTAGAAGATAACTGTCTTTCGGCTCTCCCTGGTACATTCTCGAATACACCGATTGGTACAGAGTTTCAAAAACTTGATGCCAAGTAAATCAACCACGTTTTGTTTGATGAGATTTTTAAGAAATCACATTCACTTATTTTATTCTTAAATTCATTTTCCGGATAATACAGATAAATAGCAAATTTCTGCGAGAAAGATCAGATTTTGATGCGTGAACTAAACGGCTGTGTTGAAATTCAGCCAAAACAAAGTATCAAGATGGGGTTTTCGAAGGAATGAACTTCCAAGCATGCTTACAATTGACACAATTCAAAAGTTTTCAAACAAATCGGTTGGTTTAGGTATTGCGAAATGTGTTTGAATTTTTCGCACCTAGCAGTTCACGCCGAGAGCAGAAATCCAATCTGCCCGACTCCTTGTACCCTCAGTATATTCCACAAGTCGGTCGTTTATCAGGTAGCTCACCAAAAGGTTTCAATGCAGAACTCATCGACAAAACCTTGGTAAACAGTATATTCGATCACGTGTTTCGCCGATAGTTCTGTATGGGTTGGCCACAGCTAAACTTGGAACCAACGACATTGCGGTTGGGAGTTGGAATTTTCGATGTAAGTAGTATCAACCCACGTGGAACTATAAGCGAATCATGGTCATGGTTCTTCAGTGGATTCTTCTACGGGGTGAATCTATTCACACTCCCGATAGACAAATTAGACTGTTGTGCACAATTCAGTACTACTGGCAACTGGTATGATCAATCAATTTAGGTACGTCAGATGTACGGACAATGATCCGCGCGTGTGTAAACTGAACTAACTTTCAGGCGATGTATACGACCTTCGCTATAAGATCAGTTATACATGCTGAGAGAATAAGCTACATGTTTTCGACAGAAACCGGGAGTGCTAAAGTAGAGTGGTATAAAGCCATGGTCTAATTTTTTTCAATTAAAAGCAAGTTTAACTCGAAGTTCTTTCGACTGTTATTCTTTTTTGTGTTGACAATGATCACGAATGGGAACGGTCAGGTACCCGTATTGAGGATGTGACACTTGTCAACTTTAATGGTATTTTATTGTATGACAAGGTATCGAATAATGATGAACAAAGATTATTTGACGGAATTGTAAGTACGAAGAGATTAGAAAGCGTTCAAAAAATAATCCATTGGGTTCACACGGAGAAACAAGACAATGGGAGTGTCAGTACCATTGGGATAGATGTGTGCGAGACCAACTCGGGCCGTTAACGTACTGTTTCGTTGGCCTTAGACTGGGGAAGCTGCATTGTCTCGAGGACTTGTTTTCGCGAGAAGGGAACAGGTTAGTAGGAACCGATGCTAATGAACTCGATGGTATTTTTCACTGTAGCATACTAGACTGGAAGGAATTACCGAAAATATGCACTTGTATGCTGTTAGTCTACACTTTCTACGTAGATCTCAGAGCTATTAATGTACAGTTTCGTAGAACGCATAAGTCAGCTACAATTACAACGTTCTCTGAATTTATGTAAAAATCATTCCTGTTTGTTTTCCCCTCGTCTCCCAAAGTGGTGCGTCCTTACGTGTGTCCAGAATGTGGTCGTTCGTTCAGTCAGCGTTGCTCGCTGGAAGGTCACCGACGTAAAATTCATCAGGTTCGACTGAACTATTCCCGTAATCAAAGACGTGAAGTAGTTCGCGTGTGCGAATCTTGCGGTTTCGCGTGCTCCAATCCAGCCGAGATGGTACAACACACAATCACCCATCATCCTAAGAGTTCCAGCCTACCTCGACTACAACGTCAACTCGCACGACTGGAAGAACGTACCAGGCGGACTGGGGATCCTGGACCGCGATTTACTGGAATTCGTGGACCTCTGCGGTCAAAAAGTTCCGATCAGTATATTTTGCCTACTTCGTTTGAGGAAGATATATACAATATTGGAGCTTGTCCATCTTCTGTTGATGAAGTGGAAACAAACCAATCGATTTCTGAGATCCCCTTATCTGTGGCTGTCTTCGCAAACGAGTTGAATAGCTTCGATGAGGAAACAGGTGATGAGGATGGTCTGGATGTGAAAGAGAACCAGCTGAAAATATTCTCATCCGTCACAGAGAAAGGGAAAGATACTGAAGAAGGAGCCGCAAAAACCAACGAACACGGGATTGATTTTTCTGCTAATGACTCTCGACGAGCTAAGACTGAACGGTAATGTTTCATTGGCAGGAGAATCGCGTGGACAAGGAGGGAGCGGACCAAATTTTCCACACCCCAGCAGAGTTCCAATCGAATAACTGAAGTTCCCGTTTCTCATGGCTCCCCGTTTCGAAATACGTATAGGCTGTGCTTTTGGCTAAATAACTAATCTTATGAGTCCTCCAAAGACTCGCTTTTATATCATTCTCCGCCCTATTCCATGAAAGATTCTTAAAACCTTTAGTGGGTCCGCATTTCAACATTGACCCCCCAAACCACTGGATTAATTTTAACACATTTTGCCCGAGCAGTTTTAATTTCTTTCTTGCACACCGTACCTCTTTGTATTCGCAGTGTATTAACTGTATGTATATAAATTCAGCTGTATTTTTAACCATTATTTTCAACTTCTCGAGCACCTTTGAATCAGTCGGCTTATTGCGAAAATTTGATTCATCCTGCGCATCTACGGCTGTATTCAGCGTGTCCCAACACTTGCCGTTCCATGCTCACTTGGCTAAGGCATACAATGTGGCTACGTGGTCTAATTACACTGTCAGGGGAAAAAGACAAGAATGATTCTGTGATGTGTGGACTATAGGACTGAATAAAGTTCGAAACGGATAGCAGTGGTATTGGGCTGGATGAAAATCGAGCTTTCTGCTGTCACTATGGGCCAGTGGTGCGAAGATTTGAATTTAGTGTTTCACTTGAAATACTATGACTTACGTTGCACGGACGAATCAGGACTCGAACTAAGCAAGCCTTTCAGAGGCTGTCCGGATTGCCCAAAAGATAACACGTCGGACACCGAGAGTTTCATCTCGGATTCCGGTCCCAAAAGGAAATAGATAGTTAACCGACACTGACGATTCCTAACAAAAAGCGTTTTGTGGTGATTTTTATGCAGTTTACATAAAGTATTCGCAACATGAAAAATGAAAATACACAATAGATAACGCAGTAGTTAATAGAAGAATCGAACGAGGACCAATGTGCTCAGATAGGTGAAAAGTAAGAGAATGGTTTCTCGGCTTCCCTGAACTAATCTCGTTACTAACAGAAATATGGAAGTAACTAACGGATGAAATACGTTCAGTTGCAGTACAAATTCCACCAAAAAAGGACTCACGCGGAACAGATGTATCTCTTTTATCTCACAGCCTAGTGCACAGCAATTACTTCGTAACATTTAAAAATGGAAAATATAGGAGCAGAACGTACCAATCGAATGCTGGGAACCAACCGAAGCAAGAGGCATCTGCGAACTCATTTATCTAACCTACTGAGGTATGGTATAAAGGAATATGAACGTCACCCTTGATAGATTACCGGGTATCTGGAAAATCACATACGATTCATCATGTAGTGTGAACGCCCAGCCCACCAATGAAAACCATGGTAGCACAGCAGTTTAATTTGTCTTGTTAGGAATCGTCAACAGCGCGCATCCACGGAGCCCCAACTGGGAATCGAACTCGAGATGAACGGTTGTGAGTCGAAAACCTAGCCACCAGTCTTCCCGAGCTGATTCTCAATGGTTGATTGAATTTGTCCACTACTTGATTTGGCTTGCTTCTGCGGCTGGCTTGGGACGGTAGAAAAATTTCTGCCGCACATCAATGGACTGCGTGACTTATCGTATTATGTAAAAAAGTTACTCTCGAGCTACCCACATTCAGCTACAAATTGTTCGGTAAGAGGTTGTTGAATCGAACTGGAAGAAAAAGTTCAGAGGGACTAATCATCCTTCACAAGTCATCTGTGCACAGGATAACGGTTCAAATCCGGTTGTGCACTTCACGGAGCAGTAATAGACGTAGCGTCATACAGTGCTTCCTTCAATCCGATCGAGCAAATGTTGAATACATTTGAACAGGTGATCCCAGTTGATTTTGACACTCTAAAAGCCCAGTTAATAAAATGAGTTTCCTATTATATGGATGTCAGTGCTCTATCATCAGGAGTTACCAAGGCCATTTGCTGTGTGGCTCCTGTGTTAGCCAGCTCTCAGCGAAATTACAATCAGGAACCACATTTCCAATGATCAACGCGTACACATATTCGTTGAGATAACGTTACATAATGGAAATACGTAACTGAGCCCTGCTTCTGTAAATATATGCAATTCCTTGGATTTTTTCTCGAACCCGTTAGTATCAAAGCGTAAAGCGTCTCTTGTCTTGATTCGACACAATGGTTTCGGCTACTCTAACATTTCAGTGAACTTCCGTCTGAAGCAGTTGTTCGCCTAGAGTACGGTTTATAAACCATAAATGAATTATTATGTGAAGCTGGTAATAACAACAAAAGAACAGTTTACTTTCTTTCTTTATTGCACAGGAATGGTATAGTGTTTCGAAGAAAGGGGTCGCGACCAATGGAAAACTGTCTAGTGGGGAAGTAGCCTGCTGCAGCGGGATTCGAACTCGTAACCACAAGGTCCAAAGTCCGTCACGCTGATTGTATGACCAAAACCAATCCCCAGAAAACACCTAATGACTCCCTGAACTGACTTTAATGCACTACCTTCCTGAAAGCCTCCCGAATGATTCTGATAAAAATAGCTGAATCGTGAATTTCATCACTTTTGGTCTTCTGATCACTAATACTGGACGATTCCTCTTATTTCCTCTTAGCTCAAATGTTTATCGACGTGTCCGAATAAGTGACCTTTGATTGGTCGCTCTTTATCAGACCATAGCCAGACAGACTGCGTATTTGTCCGGTACCTGATATCTCGTCCCAATTACGGTATGCATGTGTCTGCGGTGATTGTTTAAACCGGATTTTCATTGGTTCAAGCTGAAAAATGAGTACTATTCTACAGCATCGATACTGGGCGTACACTGGGTATGTGACTACTCTAAATGAAAGGAGAGCGGACTTCCACCATGGGTGGATCGGATTTCTCCGACTTACGAGCATGGATTACAAGGAAGGATAAGGGGCTTCCTGTTTGATACCCCTGCTGATTAAATAACTACTTTTCAGAAGCTAAGAAAGGGATCCATTTCTTTTTCGGTGCTGTGTGGAAGCGCACATCTATTTCATCCCGTACCACAAAGTTGGTGGGCTTAATTTTATTTGCTAGATTGTTTTTATTCTAAACTGACTGCAGAATTGTTGTACGGTACAAAAGCCATTGTAAGCTTTATGTCCTTCCTAAATGTCTTCTGATGAATAGAGTGGAAATACACTGCCAAAATATTCCTGACATCGTGCATTTTAGCTGAGCTGCATTCAAACGACCCAGCAGCAGCAGCATCACTCCTATGAAGAACTCACCACTATTTAATTATTCCCATCAATGACTAATAAACTCCCTTCCGTAATCAGAATCAGGCATTCCATTTGTTCCGTGTAGTTCCTGTATTCGGATGGCTCAGACATATGCGTTAAAAATTCAGCCCACTGCCCTCCCGTCATTTGATATTTGCAAGTGAATCATCCTGTAGCTTGAATTAAAAAAGAATCACTCGAATATTCTACCTTTTACAACCCAAGCGGTATGATGGGAGAACAATGAATTACTGTGAGAAGTACAAAAAGCAGACAGACAGAGCAAAAATAAAAGGTAGATCATTTCAAATGATTTCTTTTGGATGTTTCAGTTTATTCGTGAAGGTTACTTCCCAAAGAAGAGTAATATTAGCTCCTAATTGTTCATTTGACTGAAAAGGGTGTTTTGCTACGGTGCAGAGAGCTTTATTTGCACTCAGCGACGTTATACCTTCAGAGATTACGGCTGCGCAACGGATGTTCACAGGTCCGTTAGAACAAACTAACTACATAATTAGGGAAACTCACAACGTCGAAACGTCCAGTTCATTTCCGCTAACTTGGTGAATGTGTCCAACTGGCGATCAAATTCATGGCATTCGTGCGACTATTTTTCGTTGACTAGTAAACCAACAGTATCCCTAAAATATTCCACCTAATTTATCGCGCAACATATGAATACAACTTTGAAAGCAAGGATACTGCCCATTAGAAGCTGTTGAAAGGGAAAGTTCCTGGTTGTACTGACAAATGGTTCACGTAATCCTTTGGGCAGCTAACCTTGGTAACTACTTTCCGGGTCATGCAGAGAAAACCTCGTTTCGCACGATTTGAGTAAATCTATGGATTTCCTAAATATTTGAATCTGGGAAAAGGCGTATTCGTACTCATCTGGATGATGATTGGAATATAAATTCACTAAGAGACACTCGTCCAGCCGCTTCTTCAAATTCTCGATATTCATATATTTCATGTCTCACACTAAAGGAACTACTATTCGTTACATTCGGGACACTTATTTGTGAAAGTAAATCATCTCATATAGTAAGAAGAAAATTAGAGATAAAAGAAGTCATTTAAAGAATCCATCTTTGGGCAATCATTGTATGAAATTCAGCATACATCTCGTTCCTATTTTTTAATCAAAAGGTCAGCTGATGAGTGTGTTATAAATTGCGTATGATGGTAACTGTAATTATAACTCGATGACCAGTTAGCAACATTCACAGGATTAACTCTCTGGGGATCTACAGTTTTGACTAAAGCACTAACAACCGCTCCGGTCCACACCTCATTCCCACACGAACTGAATTTTTCTCCCCTATTTCTACTCTCCATTATAGTTCACATAATAATTTCACGCTGTGAAGATCTCGAGAGGATGAGCGCAATGCGGGCCGACGATGGTCAATCGTCTGGAATCGTCATTACCACCATGCTGTTTTAGTTCCACTACACACATCTTCCGACCCCACCCCTGCACCCTCGTGTCCGCTTAAAACCTCTTGAGCATAACTGATCGACCAATATGATTCATGGCGGTAACGCCATGGATCGGATTAGCCACTATCGCTCCAGTTGTTCCGACTCTAACAAACCCAAGGTCTGTTCGTTTTTTTTCTCTATCCGAAGGAATAATGGTTTCAGTCCTTTTGCCGTCAAGGCACCCACCATCACCACCAGTTATTCAGACATCCGAACCTCTAGAACGACTAACTTTTGCCATCTGACCATTGAACTGGAAACTCAGATTACCTCTAGCCACGTCACCCCCCCCCCCGCCCGTTCTCATATACGTTAGTCTAAACTGTTGACTCTTACCTTTTAGCTGGCCTATTCGAGGACCAAAGTCTTATGCCCGATACTACTTTCTTTTTCGTGTGTGTCTGTGGGGGGGGAGAGAGTTGCGCAAACTGTTTATTAACGATCCACTTCACTTTACTTTCGGAGTTGAACCCTCAGGGGTTTACGCGAAGTAGAGTTCGGATTAAGAAAATCCACCAAATCGTTGAACCGACATATTGTTTTTATTGCATAATCTTTTTCTGCATTTGCGAATAACACACACACACACACACACACACACACACACACACACACACACACGGACAGACGCACGCAAATCGCTGTATCGTGTCTCGTGAATAAAAAACATCTAACGCAAAATAAAGTAACGGTGTCAGTGTTACGGCATTCATAAACTGAAATGGTGGATTCTCGGTAATTGTAAGGCCATACCAAAGGTCTGCAGATATTTGATGCGGGTTTTGTGGAAAATTTGTTTCTTCGCCAAGAAAAATTATCAGTTAAGCGGGAATATGATAAAAGGACTAATTCTGGTTTAGCTGGTCATGAAATTTGATAGTACTGATGATAATTATGATTAGAATGATTAAGTGAAGCATGATTTGCTTTATCGTCCAGCATCTTTAAGGTTCTACCCAGCCCAATATCGGTTTCGATTGGTGTATGCATCTGTTTGACAAAATGTTGTTAGCATTCAAAGCCAGTGATAGATGGGTGCCACATCATGCAGTGTTCACGTGAACCAAGTTATTCCTAACCATTTCGGATGGCCCAATGATTATCATATTTGACTCACCAGTCGACACCGCGGACACCAGTTCCAGTTTGGATCAGGTAGGTCTGTATAACAGTTGGACAGTGAATTGTACCACGGATTTTCAACGACCTGTTGAGCTTTAATACTGGGGGAAAAATCATTCCATACGCGGTTAGAGTCTCCCACTACTGCATTTTTTTAACTTCTCTCCTGAATATCTGTTTCAATGGTATTCCAGAATTGAAGATATTCTTTGGATACCAAAGGAGTGAACTACCGTCCACTAGATGGAGAAAACACAGAGAAAAAGACTGAATTCGTGGGAATTCTTGAGGGGCAAATTATGGAGTGTAGAACTGTTTCTCCTGTGGTTAAGTTAGAACCCGAAATGAAGTCAAAATTTGCTCAGATCGGCTGAAATAGTACAGTATTATATAGACAGAAAACACACACATATGAGTACATGTATTTAGCAGCTGAGTCACAAACACTGTGGTTGGTCAATGTGGCTACTCAGAAACGGTCTTAGAATGAACAGACAGGATATGAGCTCCAGCGTCATTGAATAAAATAGCCATCGGATAGCATCCAGGTTATGAATTGCTTGGTTGAGTATTTATTCTGTCTGTTATGTGTAAAAGTGTGCCCAAGTTTCAACCGGGAAATCGTGCGTACATTAGCCAAATTAAGATTTCAGACCGGCAGTGGTCAGACTGTGGTCAGCTTGAGGCGTAGACATTGACATCCCTGGTTCGAACCTTGCGATCGCCGCAGGTCGCTTCTCTACCCGGCAATATTAGTGATGCAACAGATTTAAGGTGTTAACATGTTAAAAAAGGATGCAATGACATTAGTGTATTGCTGCCTATGACAATCCAGCAAGCCGTAGTGCTCATCAGAATGGTTCTATGTTGGTTCATGATTATGAAAAGCGATCAAATGCCGAGAAGGAGCACAAAAGTGCGTACTGTCTCAACGACAGACTAACCACTGAAATCAAAGTAACTAACACGAAAAATGTTTGTTCATCCTTGGAAAAACGAGTTTCAGTTCGTAGTGTAGCTGAGAACTGCTGTGGTAACCGAGAGAGGCGATTATTAGCAAGCTTAATGCGTCAACCAATAAGTCAATAGACACAAGCAGAAGAAGACAGTGACCACTTTGGAGGCCTCTCGCGAGAGGTAAAAAGCATCCTACTGACAAGCAGGAGGACCTGAACTGAGTCTCAGGTAGGCTACGAGACGGGCGAAGTTGAGAGAGGCATTTCAAGACTTCCATTAGGGAAGTCGAGTTAGCACAGCTAGAATGGTCAGTGCTTCACAACAAGCACAAAAGCAATCCAGAAAGATGCTAAATGCTCAGACAGTCGGAGGAATGATGTTGCTGCAGTGTAGACATGGAGAAGAACTATCCCAATGGTCTCACATATTTTAGCTTTTTGTGTTGACTGGCTGAGCGAATACGGGCGTGTCTTACCTATTTCACATTGTATCTAAATAGCCGTCAGTCAAAGGAAGGAAATTTGTGATATCTCATGTACTCCATAGTGAAGCTATTCAACCGTCGTCGCCCAAGTGAAGGGCTCTCGAATGTGGGAGTTTTCCACAAGGCAGCGAGACTGTAGCTTCTAGTTCAGTACGAAAGACCTGGACAGCAACTTGAATACGTGAAATAGATGCCGACTGAGTCATAGATAGGTCAGGAATTTCTGCCAAACGAAGATTTTATTCAGTGAAATATTACCATAGTCTGAATTTGGAAAAAGTAACGTAAAATGGCCACATTATGTTTTCTAAACATGCGAAGGTATTCTCCGAACCAAAATCACCAACTATTTTCCATTTTTGATTTAGAATCAGGAACTTCAGGGATAACTGTCGGTATTCAAAAGCAGATAGTCAAAATTATTATGCAACTAACAAAAACAACAGACGGTTTTTAAAATAATATTCTGACTGATGCGGTGCGCAAATCACGAAAATATAATGAATATCGTACATTTTAAATGGTTGATCTTATCGATATACGTGATTATTTCATTTATCATCCTCTTTTTCTGTTCAGATACACTTGTGAATGTGGTGAGGGAAGATTCCGATCAATGTCAAGAAGACCAACTGACTAGTAATGACCTCCTTATCCGCACCCATAGCTTACCAAAACACTAGTCTTCCCGTATTATCCTAAACCGGACTTCTGTTCGACATACTAGGCTAACAGCATCGGATTTCATTATCTTTTAGATTCATGGGTAAATATGACACAGTAAAAAGGTTCAGTCCCATGGCTCGTTGAACTTACTTTACAATAAGGATAGAGAGACCTATCACAGTCTTAAACATGTACAGCGAAAGGTCCTTGTTGCGAATAATCGCGAACAGGTAATGTCAGTACTGGGACTTGAAACTACGAATCGCACAAGTTTCCAATAGGTTAATCGTGGTGTTGTACCAAGCTGCTGCTCAACTGTTATTCGCTAATAACTGCAAGCCTATTATGAAAGTCAGATTATCACAGTGGGATTTAATGATTATATGTGAGGCGTGAGTGAAAACGGTTTGGTTGGTTTTGTTTTCATGTTGATATCTGCGAATAAACAGCTCCATTCTTGACTTCGTAATCCACATCAGTGGATTAGTCTTCACCAAAATTCCGTAACTGGCTTCCTATTTTGATTGGACCTGGTACTCCCTCATAGTAGTCGTCATAAAGCCGTATCTTACTTCTTGAATTTAACACGTGTCAAGCGGCCCGTTTCGCACTTTTCGTTGAAATATTTATGGGATAACCTTAGAATCTGAATCAGCCGCTAGGGCAGAGGAAACGACCCACTCTGTCTATTTCATCCTAGACGAATAAGCTTACTGATTTTGCGGAGCAATTTTATCAGTAGGTAACAGTAAACCCGTTTCCAATTTTTTTGAATCCAGAAGTCCATACCGTGAGCCGGAATCGAACCGGTGGCTTTCTGCTTCCCGGGCCTTTGTTAGACCAGCTGGGATGCCAAGTTACGTCAGTCGGGTATGAATATTCATTAAGGTGAAACCAATATTCCAACTATGAACCGAAAGCGTTTGGGTTCTATTTTTTGAACTAGCTTTGTCGGTCATTTAAATTAACTACATCACTCCGGCTTATTTTGTCATCCATTAATCTCATCAGTCTTTCGAATAATAACCCGCAAAGGCGGAACTTATCTTGACTGTCGCTGATCATGCTACTATCATCATCCCAGTAGTCATATTTGTAATTCGAATTTCCAAGGGATGGAATTACAATTTTTACGCACACGGCTTTTCTTGCCGAGGTTAAAGGCTAACCAACATTTTGTAGCATATGAAGTGACTCAGTATATAGCACGTTATTAACCAATCCATAAAAATGACTTTTGACATATTATCGAGTAGCAGAAGATTAGATTTGTATAATACGATTCATCATGCAGCTTCAACGCCCAACTCACCATTGAAAACCATGAAAGCACTGTACAGCTGTTTCATCCTTGTTGGGAGTCATCAGCAGTACGCAACACACCGAGCCCTCACGGGGACTCAAACCCGAGGTGAACGATTGTGAATCGAACACCTTAACCACAAGGCTATCCGGACTGGCTCCCAACGGTTTGTTGAACATCTACACTACATGATATAGCACCCTTCGGTCACTGGCTTTGAAAAGTAACAACCCGCTACCCGCACAGCGATCGACTGATGACTCCCAACAAGGATGAAACAGCCGTACAGTGCTTCCATGATTTTCAGTGGTGAGTTGAGCGTTGAAGCTGCATGATGAATCATATTATACTTCTGATATGGCAGACTTGAATCACTCATATTTTTGGCCTGATAAATAGTGCGTCGTTTAGGGTACCACTGACAAAGCGACTTCTACAATATTGGCCTTGAATGAAAGCAGCTTAAGGAAAGCGCTAAGATTAGTCGCGGAAGTAATATGCTTTCTCCACTCCGATTAACTTACTTTTGAGAGCAGGTGCTTGGGGGCTGATATGAGTATCGTATACGCACGCACGCACGCACGCACGCACGCACACACACACACACACACACACACACACACACACACTTGCCGATATCCTGTGTACAACGAAGACGAATCAAGAAAAGAATGAAGGCACTCATCAGTTTTCCTGTCACCGAAAAATTCCCTTAAAGCTGGTACTTATAATTGCTTATGGCAAAGTCGCTTACGGATTAAATCGTCCACATCAACGTAATCAATCAAACTCTTCAAATGGAGGATTTATCGGAATACTTAACAGTAAAATAACCAGTCGTATCCTAATCAAACGGATGAACGGTTCTCTCTAAAATATTTCATCACCATATCTTCACTTAAAATTTTAGCAGAAATGAAAAGTTATGCAGCGTTATAGTTACAAATACTGTGGCGAGTCAATTGTAGGACTTGAAAAATAATTTAATTAAAATGATACGAAGTCGTGGAACCACCAGATTAAAGGATCGCAGATGATGTAACGGCCATGTACGGATCATGAAACTGGACCTCTAGCTCTCCTGCGCTAAAAGATCGGCAATGACGGTAAGTCCTACAGTTACTCATCAATGGCAGGGTTAACAAGGTCATGCCTCACCGAACAACTGAACGAAACAAACCGAATGCACTCAAGTCTGTGAAACGTCTCACTCCTCTGGCAAGGGGAAAAGTATTACTCCTTGAAGAACTGCTGCGTTTCAAAATTTTAGTCTGTTGCCACTACTAACATAAGGCAAGTAGCAAACTCCTGAGACTCATTAATTAAATCAAAAAATAAAAACCGATTTATTCTTTTACTTGTTTCGTAGTATTTTTTGATTTGCATGAGACTATTCATGGTTATTTATAATTTCACATGAAGTTTCTTTCTTCATATTTATGTTTTTCTCCTTGTTTTTTATTACGGAAAATGTGCTCAGTAGATCTGAATGAAAGAGACCGCGACCGACTAAAAAGCTGCCTACATTTTTCAAGCATTTGGTTCAATCTCGATTGTCCCAAGAAAAGGGAGGTTTTCCGGACACCATTTTGAATATATTTTCTCTATGATTTACTCTGACAAGGGACTATGATAAGACCACGTTTAGTTTATTGATTTACTTGCGTTCTGATGACCTTAGGGAGCATGAAGTTTTCCTCGAGTTCGCTTTTGCCCGCTTTCGATTTTTCGCTCTCTGTATGCACTACTCACGCCTCGTTGGTATCCTATCATAGCACAGATCCTTGAATTCTCAGAGTAACACGTTTATTCGAATTTCCTAATCAGTCTACTGAAAACTTGAGCGAAAAGTATTGTAGTTAAAGTTCAATTTCCTTCCGTTCAAAGCCAAGCAATTTGGGGTATCGCATCTGATCATCGATCGATAATTCGTTCATCCTAACCGGCAGCAAATAACGACCACAAGGAGTCTACTCCGAAAATCCATTACCCATTTCCTCTAGTCATTTATCAGTTCATCTGCAGCGACGGTGACACCTGCGTAGGCAGAACGGATCGGTACTTCAGTTGGAGAATGTGGGAGCTTGTAATGCAATGGCCGGCGCAGTAGATGAGCCATCTTAAGCCAAACAAACGACCATGAGAAACCCGGCTCCGTCGATGGCCAATTATTATGTGACCTTTAGTGATCAGATTGATGTGGGTCAAGCGGTGCTAGTAATTACACGAAATCGGGACCCCAAGCTTTTAGCTTTTTGTGAGGCTATACTGATAACTGGACTCCCACTCCTATTGTTGACTCACGACGTGTTAGTTTACCTTAGCCATCTGTCATGATGAACATAACACCTGACTTTCCTTAAGATAAGTGCTTTCCGCTCATCTTCAAGAACCAGTGGAAAGCGGCATCATTTATTTCATCAAATTTTTGTTGCACACTCAAATTGTAGCGGGGAATGCTGGGACAAGAGAAAGACTTATATATCTAGTCAGACAGACGAACTAACCGAAGGTCACAGAAGAAAGAAAAGACGGCGATTATGTCGGAGGCTTCCCGAAGCAGACAAACGGAGGCATACGGACAACCAGAAAGGAAGCATCGGGATCTCGGACAACCAGCAAGATAGCCCAAGTGAGAGGCTGCTGATCAAGCTGTCAACCGGGACAATCGGACCAACCGAATAGAAATAATGCCCAACAGAAGCAAGCTATCGGCCACGGGCAACTGACCAGAGCGCAGCCGAAACACTCATGCAGCACCAAGAGCAATGTTGGTGCCTCGCGGTCTGGAGAAGGGACTATATAAACGATTGTGTGTTTCATGGACTTGACCTGTTTGGCCGTTGAAATTCAAGTGTCCTAACCCGTCTTGTCATCCTTATTACAAAAGGACACCATTTTAGACTGTAGTCTACACAGATATGATCTTACCCCATAGCCTTGTTTGCGATCACACCCTGCACGGTTTCCCGCGAAACGCCAAGCATTTTGCCACAGAGGCTAGTGTTGCCTTTGGTTCAGAAACCATCTCCAGAATCTTTCCCTCTTATTCATTGATTGTTTTCTGTTCATGATCTCATAATGAAAAATCGCACTGACATTCCGATAAACAAACTCAGAATCTTTTCACGTCTTTAGTGGCAGCCAACAGACTGCGGAGCTATTGATCTATCCGAAAAACATCGCATTTATTGCGTGACTTTTGTAAGCCCACGTGCTTACATTTCAGTCCAAAACATTCGCTCAAAAACAATCCCATTCAAATTTCACCTTATAGGTAAAATGGGATCAAAAGAACTAAAGTCCATATACCGAGATGGGTGCACCTCTCAGTTATTTTTCTGTTTGTCGATTTATTATTATCCCTAGGGACTCCATGAAGTCGACTATAGAAAGGCAACCATTATTAATTATCACACCGTTTGTCAGTATGGAAGAAAAGTTAGAGAAATGTTAGCATCTCGCACTATTTGTACAGTACTTGACTGACTAATCGGATAAACGGTACTCAGTGCTTGGAATACACAGAGAAAATATCGGATGCTTCATCCGTTGAGCACGGGCTAACAGTAAGGTGGATAAAGTTTTATGTGCTCTCTGCTACTGAAATGATCAAGTGAGCTGAGTCTCCCTAACCACGGATACCCTAGTCGATAATAGACTGGGAAAATCGATGGAAGAGTAACGTTTACAGATTTCCCTTTACTGATTCTAAATAAGAAGGTTGTATCTGGACATGCTTGAAAATGTTCTATCTCCTGATATGCAGGTCATGACACCAGTCGCATAACCGTTTTTGTTTCCAAAAAGATTAAGTACTCGTTCATGGTACACTGTCCTCGGCACACGAACTTCAGTTTTTTAATTCTATTTTATGTATAAGATAAAATCTGAATGGTATGATTACTTGAGCGAATATTTTTGACTGAAATGTAAGCTTTTGAGCTTTTAAGAGTCACACAATACGATATTTTCTAGTATAATAACGAATTCCTACAAGCTTAAAAGATCGAGTCTTAACTCATTTTGTGTAAGATTATTGCTTTACGCTCGTTCACTGTAAACACAGGCATCACTTTTACAAATTTCAAGTTGTGTTACCTAGGCGGTTGTGAGGAGTAAACGAAATTTTAACATTACCGAATAAAAATCACTTCGCTTATTCTCGATATAGAGGAAAATCAACTGAATTCTCTCAATCGAGAAAGGCCGATTTTCGTTGTCCTATTAACAAGCTTAAAATCAACAAACCCATCACGATCGATAATCAGCCCAGCTGCATTTGGCTACTGATCCTAGCTTGTGCACGCGCATGGACGCACACGGTGACACACATTCAGTTTTCCATCAAGGCCTGTCTTCTACGTGGACCTTGTAATCGTTGGACCATTACGTGACAGGTGAACCGAACTTCGACACCGATGGCCGCTGTACACGTAGTCTGCGGTTAGTCTCAGTTGTCCACGATCCCAAGCACGGTAATTAGCTTGTTTACAGTGGGTGAGCGGTGACTTATCGTGGGTTACTTCGGGCACAGAAAGTAGACTAACAGACCTAATTGGTTGGTCCAGTAGATGCCCTGTTTTGACCAATCACTCGTGATAACAGCTTCTGCCAATCGGGTGCTACTTTTTGGAGACTTAATCCTATAGTTATTCAGTGAGGCTGGTTTGGGTGATAATGGGGAACATTTTTCAGATTGCGACTTTTTGAGTGTGTTGCTTTCCAAGAAAACCAGGGTGATTCATGGGTATGGGAAAGGGGTTTCCCAAATTTTGGGAACATTTGACAAACTGCTACTTTCTGAAGGTACAACATTTGACTGACTTGAGAGTACATGTAAGTGATGGTCCTTCCCCGTGTAAAACCACAGCTGATGAAATGTGGTGCAAATAATGATCATAAATCGCTCGTAAGCAAAGCATATACTTTACTGAGCGAAGGCAGCGGATTGATCAAGTAATTAAAGCAGAGTCTCGTTATTGAAAGATCGCTCAAGAGAAGGGGTTCAACAAAAATCCGTAGGATACTGTTAAATGGAGAAGAACAGAGGAGAACCGCGGTGATTAACAAGCACCGTAACACGGCTGAATCGCCTTAGCTACTTAGATGGGAAAACGTTGCGGGACTAAACTTCCAAAGTACGGTTCCCAAGTGTTTCAATGATATCGGTGCGCCGGCTTATTCCATCGGGTCGCAGATAGGGCAATGGACTTTTTCATCTTCTATTGTTTAGTTTTATTACCGTCTCCGGGATAAAGAAATTTAGGGTGGATCCTAATTAGGGGCAAGCAGCACACGTTGGACCTGAAACGTTTAACCGTAGCAAGTCGTAGTCGTTGAGCTCAGTCAGAGTTACCGGAACATCTTTGTTGTGTGACTTAAGTGGCGTTCTGATAGATAGCGGACTGAGTCAAGTCCATACTTCTGAGTGCCTATTGATTTGTGTATATTGACAGTCCCGATTACTCCCACGCATGCATTTTACATGTGACCAAACCATTTTATCCAACCACGTTTCACCATGCTTCGGTTGGCCCTGCTTGGCCGCCTTGATTTCTTGTCCAGGCTGTGCCAGCTCAGTTGCTCTGCCAGCTTATTTGAGTACCCGCTTATTTGTTTGCCTACGTACGGCGAATAAACAGATTTCTTACGTACAGTGTGCTAGGAATAATCGCGTTTATTATAACTCTGCATACTCATTTAGTGATGATGGCCTTTTTCAAAAACTGGCCAAAAGTATACAATGTGTGAAATTCTAGTACCTATCCTGATTTTTGCGCTAGTCAAAACTGTCTCATTTTTGACAATCAGTCAGTTCGTTTTTCCATTTGAAATTCCCGATCGATAAGATCGTCCTTGTGTCAGCCTATTGACTCAGACTCTCTACTGATCATGACACCCTCACTTAGACTCTGCGTGACTGTGTTCCTTCAGTTATGCACACGCACGCAAAAATAAAATTCATCCTTTGCTCACGTATTTACCCCGTCACCCCTACCCCAACCCACAAGCGCACTTTGCAGCTGTCTGGCACGGGCAACAGACGCGTCATATCCCAACTCGGTCTTGTTTGGGGTTGACTCGGCTAGACGATTTTTCACATGGTGGAAAAGATTCGGCCACAAGATAATTTTCTTAAACATTGTCCCAGAGAAATCAGTATTTAATCAAGAAGATCAGAGGTACGATAACAGTACAGAATTCAGAAGTTCACTGGTTGAAAAAGACAGTGGTTAGCTTCCCTTGGTGAATTATTTCTTCAATCTGTCTAGCACAACCATCCCATAGACATAATGTATTCAATGATAACCCTACGAATTGGACAGTGAAGTGTGGATTATTGTAAAAAAAGAGGTTCTAGCGGAGGAATTGAGACATTTTTCCAGCAGGGTTGACTGGAAACTAAGGATTCTTGTATAACGAGATATTAAAAATGTTTTAAGGACCGCTACGCCAAAGAAAATAGGCGGTTATGGGATACCTCATGATTACTAATCAAGAACTCCAGACGGACGGAGGAAGTGAAAATATTTCCAGAATAGCCGGCGACAGAAGAAACAAATCTCACCTAGAAACAAGGGGACAGCAGTAAATCATTTACAAACAGAAAATGCAGACCACGAGCTTTCGATTAAGATATCATTCAGGCCAAACCAGCAAGAATGGTGCACAGAGATCCAAAGTCCGTGGGGATTTGACAAAAACTGAGCCGTAATGCGTACGCAGCATGACAGTCTATCTTCCTGGAATGTGGGGAGCATTAAACCCACTAGTAAAGCGGCCACATTTGTATTATTTGGTTCATGCTGCTATCTCCCACAATGTCTTCTCGTTACAGAAGGATCACGGAAAAAGTTTGATCTATGTAGGCTGTTCTTGAGTGGCCCACACTTGCAGCACTTTAGATTCCCGATCAGAACCCAATAGTAGGGCGATCGTCACAAAGTAGAAACTGCTCTGTTTTCTTTTATCAGAGGCAAATCATTTTTGGCCTTGAACTCTCAGAAAAATAGACGTATTACAGTGTTTATCGAATGACAGAGTTGTTTCCATGGAATTAAATATGTAAATTTTTTCCGAAAAGGGGGACTACTTTATAGTCAGTGTGGTCCGAGAGCTCTCACAGGAGCATCCAGCAAGTACATACTCATGCTATCTTTGAAAAGATTAGTAAACAGCTAGTATTACGCCGCTCATCTGACAACTTAACTGGGATCAGTGACGACCGTGAAAGGGGATCAGTATTGTCCATCGACAACAGGCATCAGGTGAAAATGACTGAATTCTAAGTTACCAGTTCGCTTGGCAAGGCAGTCAAACGGACTGAAGCAGAGTCACCGTCTGAACCGGTGAGCGGTTGAAAACCACGGTCTCATAGAGCCTTACATGCAAGAAAAGCAGTGAAAATTTGTGGTCTCCAGTCTTGTCAGTCACGTCAGTAGGTCGATCCTGAGCTTACTGAAGCTAATTATTGGTTGCTTTGAAAGATAGCACTATTTTTAGAGCACTTTTACGATTGTAAAAAGCAGATAGCCGAGCATTCTCTCAGTCGAGAACGAGGACGATCGGAATCAGTCTCCGATATCAATTACAGATAAAATCGACACTACTGACTAGTAGGCGAATCCTGAAAGTGTAAATAAATCAGAAAAATAACCACTGGATACAGCAAGTGATGTCAAAGCCCAACTCCAACTCCATTCCAGAATAGAATTTAAACACGGAGTGCATAATTGTGATCTTTACACGTTTATTGTTAGCAGTAAATGTTTATATAGGTTTATGCAGATCTAGGCTAGTTTGAAACGAACTGCGTCTGGGGACGGACAGACGGATCGAAAGGAGACGTAAAACTCCTGTCCAGTTAATTTTTATTTGTGTTGAAAGTCATCTTTCCAGGTAAAGAAATCGGTTTGTTGCTCCAGTGTTCAACAAGGTAATCTCCAACAAAGCTTATCATTGGTTTATACAGTCCAATGTACCAAACAAAAGTTCTTTTTGGACCAGTCAAAAATAGAACGTTAATGCTTTAAAACAAAAATCGTGACAACACATTATTTTAAGAAGAGGATCTCAGGAGCGTACCAGGTACGAATTCCTGGTGGGGCCTGATAACACCTCTCCTTTCATCCAAGATAATTTCGTTGGTTCCAATGGTTGGATCCAGACCGTGTCTCTTGTCTTGAGTGGTTGCTGTGGTTTACTACCTCAGTCGGGAAATCTTTGTTACGCTGCCGTACATTTATTCAGTTCTGACCTAATAGATAATGGAGATAAGATCCCTGGGTCTAGTAATACAGGGGCAGGTTCTTTCCCCTTTCGCCTTTCAAACAAGTGTTTTGTTGGGCTTATTCCCATCGCCGCCGTCTGTGTACTTCCAAGTTCAAGAAGAGAGATGAATGGATCACTACCCTCGGCTTTGTAATTCTTAAGTATCTTCTTCGCCTGTTTGACCGCGCTCTCTGCTTTGCCACTGGATTGACTATGGCAAGGACTGGCGAGGTGACTTTCAAGGTGCGATATCTCTGAGAACTGATGGAGTTCTGTGCTGCTAAGCTGAGGACCTTCATCGGAAGCCACATGAATTTGGATTTCAAGTCATGCAAATTTAGCTCATAGTTTGAAGTTAATCTCTGAAGTTCTGTCCGTCCTTAGCAAATCGCTTTCGAAGAAGCCACTATAGTAATACACCGTCATCAAGTAGCTGTCCTTCTCAAGGTAAATTGTATAAAGATGCGCAGCCTGTCAAGGCCTGACAGGTATTGGCCGAGGTTTTGTTGGCTTTTCTCTTTATGGCTGATCAAATTGTCTGCACGTTCCACAGCTTTATACCATCTGTTTTACCTATTCCTCCATATCCGGTCAGAAGTAGGCCTCTTTTGTTCTACTGACACTTCCAGTGAGACCTGTGTGTGACCAATAAAACAAACGCAAGAAGTCATTTCGAATTGTTTTTTTAGACCATCAAACGCTCTCCGCGAAAGATCATTTCATCCATTGTCGTTAGTTTGTCACAGAATTTGAAATAACGTCACATTTCTGCGGATAGATTTCTTTTACCATCTGATCAACCTTGGAAGATAACCTTCTCCTGATGATGATTGCAGGCATTCATCATCAATCGTAACTTTCCGCAATTGGATAATTTAGACTCCGCTGCCGCCATAGTAATAATAACTATCTCACTTTGATGCTCTTTCTCGGTATTTGGCAGCGCGAAGCACCAGATTGTACCATCCACGAACATAGGCTTACCTTGTTTTTAGTGTAGCTCGTAATTAGACTTTTGCAGACGCATTAGCATAGACTGTAGCCTTTCTGGTGCCCGATATTATGGCTTGTCCACGATCGTGATCAACAGTTTGTGGTCCGCGTGGATGAGTGTAAGTTTACCACATGTGTGGTCGCCAAACTTCTTTAGGGCATACACCATTGCTATTAATTCCTTCTCGATCTATGCATACTTCTGCTTACAAGGATCAACGTTCTCTTGCGGTAATAAATCGGGTGACCATTTTGCAAGCGAATGGCTGCTAAACCGTACTGACTACTGTCATACTGTATAAAAGGTGGTAAAGATGAATTATAACACGCTAGTACAGGAGCCTTAACCATAAGTTGTTTTATGCGACCGAAAGCTGACTGCCGCTTTTCTGCCCAAGTCTTCCGTCTTACTTGTTAATCGACTGATAGGTCTCATCCATTCCGCTAACTCCGGCAAGAATCTGCTAATATAGGTTATCATTCCATTGAAAAGTGAGACACCTTTCGTGTCGTTCGGTATAGGCGTATCCAAGACGGCACGTACCTTTTACGGATCCGGTTTGATACCCATTCTGGTGAGAATATGACCATGGGACTTGATTGCTGTTTAACGGAGTATCAGCTTGACCCGATTTAGTTTAATTCCTTCTCGGATGCAACGTGACAGGAAAGAATCAAACCTTCAGTTGTGTTCCTGAATATTCTTGCCAAAAATCAGAATATCATTCGCCAAGCAAAGTACCCCAGGCAAATCGTCTACTGCTTGCAGAATCCTCCTCCGAAAAATGTCAACGCAATTTTCAAACCAAGCGGTGGGCGGCCCCAACTGTAACGAATAAAAGGTGTGCCAAAAGTAGGCAAGCAACTCGAAGCTTGATCGAGATCTAAGTGCCAAAACAAAGAAGACACAAAATTTTACAAAGTATTATGCCTTAGGTGGTTCCGGTAGAATATCATGGATGGCAGGTAATGTAAAGTGCTCTCGTTTGAGTGCTTTATTTAGTGGTTAGGGGTCGATACAAACACGCCGTTTCACGGGTGCCTTCGTCACTATCACAATTTAACTCACCTAATCTGTTGGTTCCTCAACGAGACGTCCTTTGCTATCAGGATGTGCAACTCCCGTTTAAATAGTTTTCTAACAGCATACGAAACTCACATTATCGGTAATACCATGAGCTCAGCAGGATCTTTGATGCTTAGTGACACCATTCCCGGAAAATTCTCCAGTTTCTCATCAAAAGTCGAGGTGTATTTTTCCAGGTTAAGTTTAACTTTTTCCAAAATATGGTAAACAAACAAACCATAATGGAGAAAAATTAAGTTTAAGTTTTCGACAGACTGTTAGCCAAGAATGAGGACATAGCCCCTGGTCGACCACCAATAAGTTCGTGACAAAAGATTGTCCATTCTTGGGATTAGTGACTTGGGGCATTGCCTCCCTTTTCAGACGAGCTTTGGCACCATCCCACTTAGTGAGTCTTGGTTTTGTTGGTCTGCCTGCGATATCTGATGGAGCATTTACAGGCATATTGTTTACGTATGTCCCCGTGTCTATTAGAAATTCGATTTCCTCCCCGTTCACAAGCATTTTGACAAAAATGCCCTTCCATTTCGCCGGAAAGTGAGCCCCATTTGCTCGCTGTCTGTTTTGCGACTTTTGGCTTGTGATCAATGCTGTTCTGGAGAAATATTTTGACGCAGAATGATTGCGCATTTTGCAAATATCACACATTGTTCCCCAAGCTGGACAATGCTCTCTTCCTGTGATATGCCGCCAGCCATGAAAATGACGTTCTTTCTTTGACTCGGTTCTTTCACTCGATAGTGGCGTACCCAAGGTTTCCGTGCGTTTTTCGGTTACCTCCTCACCTAGGATAATATCAGTGCTTTGCTGGATTGTGAACTTTGGTATTTTTAGCAACCTTTTCATCACCACTGATTCGCGCTAACATGTTACAATTCAGTTATGCATTAGGCTTTCCTCTAGGAAAGAGCAAAAGCTATAAGATCGTGCAAGAGATCTCATGAACAATAGAAATGAGTTAAATAATTCATTTACTAATTTGGTTCGCTTATTCGAAGGAAAATGTTTGTATGTATCGTCGCACTCCCCGAGACAGCATCTATATAGTTTCAACATGACTGTCTCCCAGTCACCTCTGTCTCCAGTGCCTTCAAATGAAAATCTATTGACGAAGCGAAATACTGTGAGTTGAACAGTGTGACGAAAAGGGGTGAGCTAGATTGCCTTCGGTTTGCAGTACGTCGCTGAAAGCCGCCAGAAATGGTCATATTATGCTCGTCCCAGCCTCCATTTATCAGCTAGTTGCCCATATCGTCTATCACCAAACTTATGAGTAGATTGCACTGAAGAAGACTATTCAATGGTGTAACATGGTGTTGACACGAGAACGATTATGTGGCAATCGAGCACTCACAGACACCCGAACCCGCGATAGTGATAACAAGAACAAAGCAGCTTACGGAAGCGTGTATTCGGCATGAGGCCATGATCAAGTTATGAAAGGTTTGTCATCGAATAAATAACAAGTTAGGACATAGATATAAAGTCCGTTCACTAAAATGTCACTCATCATATAACGGATTTATTCGTTGTTCTAACGTCCCCACCAGCTCCGTTCTGGAATGGAAAACGAGAGAGAGCAAGTTTATAGGAGCGCATTCAAATCATCCGTTACCGCTTGATCTCGTTACAACGGATTTTCAAATAATGCCATTAACACTTCATTTTCTCCTGCCACCATGTCAAAAGTCAGTTCTTGAAGAAAAGTGATCGGTTTGTAGTTACAGAGTGCAGTAAAGAAACCTCAGCCAATGCTTAATAAACAGTAGCTTACAAAGTCCATTGCCCCGGTCAGATTTTCGATTTTAAATGAATTGAATAGGCTAACCTCCGAGCAGAACTGCTGAAAATTGATTTAATATGCGCAGAATTACTTAGTATGCAAACATTTAGTATAAAACAGAGAATGCAGTAACGCAAAGTGGAAAGATTCGCTCTCGAATTTCACCTCGGCCGCATGCTGGATTGAATTGGAGGTGTTCGTAATCTCTTCGAGTTAGTGAACGAATCCTTTCGTATCTTCGAATAGTTAATCATTCCGCGAAACCCTCTGATTCACAAGTATCTAGATCAGAATTATCAGTCGGTGAAACAACAGGTGAAATGACTTCAGGCTGACCTTCTTCATTGAACTGTACCTTGTCCTCTTGACCTCTGCGACTGAAAAAATCATCTAGATCCAGAATAATGACCGTCCCATTCCCGCAAAATGACAATCCTGTGGGCTGGCTGCGAATCATTCCCTCTGAAATAACTAACGTTAGCTTCCAAATATAGTCAAAATTAGTTCCCAAACTACGATATTTAAATAACTGAGAAAGACTTATATCAGTAGAATTACGTGCAGCTCTGCTATATTACATCAGAAGATTTTCACTGGCACGATCAAATTCAAGAAATGAATGGGGACTCATAGAATGAATTTCATTCTGAAGCATGAGTACAAAATTCTCTGCAAGACCATTAGACTATGAGTGACTATGAACAGTGTGTACAGTGTATTCTTCGGGAATGGGTACACCTCTAGAGCTTCGAGTTTCTGATTTTACTACTGAAAAAGGTAGCAGTAGCCAGATTTCAACTCTTTCTGAGTTCTCGCGAGAAAAATAGCGTTGCATTGTCCGCTTGAGAGAACGGTGAATGACACCGGCATTTGCAAATTATACCGTTATTCTCCATCACTCCCTAGTTGTCTACCTGGTTCAGTCCCTTAACTTGTCAAAATATATTTTGACGTAATGGAATGAGCATGAATCACTGAAAACGACTTCTTTCACCTGTCTATGTTCTCTAAATGAACTCAGTGGGAATGATCTGACGACTATAGCCAGGTTTAAAATAAGAACAGCTGACTGTACACGTGACGATAGCAGTCGCAGTGCATTCTTCCAGAACTATCCAACGTGGTTTTCATGACTATTTGATGACTTTAAGTGAATATACGAGAACTGACCGCAAAGAGGTTAGAGATAAACGCTGTGCTAGTGTATGACATACGGCTGACCAGATCATACATAAGTTGCTACTCAACTCGGGCTTTCCATGCAAGGCGCCGGAAAATTGATCAACATGGTCCTTTCATTCACAACGAATGAGATCATGTCAGCTTGATTAGATAACTTTGCGTGATTGCTGTGGGGTCAAAAATAGCTGGTCTGAATGTATACTTTGAAAATTCCAGCTTCATTCACCGTTCTCTCAAGCGGACAATGCAACGCTATTTTTCTCGCGAGAACTCAGAAAGAGTTGAAATCTGGCTACTGCTACCTTTTTCAGTAGTAAAATCAGAAACTCGAAGCTCTAGAGGTGTACCCATTCCCGAAGAATACACTGTACACACTGTTCATAGTCACTCATAGTCTAATGGTCTTGCAGAGAATTTTGTGCTCGTGCTCCAGAATGAAATTCATTCTATGAGTCCCCATTCATTTCTTGAATTACCGGTTTATTTGTTGAAAAGCACTGGTTCCTCCACTCTTGAATTGAGTAAGCACCATAAACCATTGTTATTCCCATATGGAGTGGCGTCGTGGCATATGAAGTAAATGGTCAACACATTGAGACAATGATTCGATCACGTCATGTTTAAACATAATTACAAGCAAGAAATTATTGGACGAAGACTGATCACAAAATAGTCTATTTAAATATACAACTTGGTGGTTATCTGACGGTATTATACGCATACCTTCTGGGTGATACAATTATTCACGCACGCGTTCAGTTGGGTCAGCTCTCATGTTATGAGCAGCTGAGTATTTCAGATACTAACCACGAAGGAGTAGTGTACAGTCAAACTTCTCTTACCCCCTAAAATCCACTCATTTGATTACGGTTTAGTAATGATGTTTGTCCATTCACCGTAAAACTCCGGTCGGAATAAATTCTTTCATCGGACAGTCTGATTCGGTCAGAGAGGAGTATCTCTCACGGAATTATCACGAAATTCTGAAGCACACCAGCTGAAAATCGAGTTCAGATTTCCTTTATTATACACGAAAGTGGAAAAAGAACAGCAGAAAAACTTTAAAGCACCCTTCCGTCACTGGCTTTTGAACGGTAACAACCCGCTTTCCACACAGCGATCGACTCCTATGATGGATGACTTCTCTGTAGGGGCCTATGTACAACGAAGGCATTCCGTTATGAACAACCTACAGAGCTTGGTTACTAGTTGCAATTGAGTAGTAGGAGATTAGATTTGTATATAATATGATTCATCATGTAGCTTGAACGCTCAACTCACCATTGAAAACCATGGAAGCACTGTACAGCTGTTTCATCCTTGTTGGGAATCATCAGCAGTGCACATCACACCGAGCCCCCACGGGGACTCGAACCCGGGGTGAACGATCGTGAATCGAACACCTTAACCACAAGGCTATCCGGGTTGGCTCTCAACGGTTTGTTCAACATCTACACTACATGATATAGCACCCTTCCGTCACAAACCGTTGAGAGCCAACCCGGATAGCCTTGTGGTTAAGGTGTTCGATTCAAAATCGTTCACCTCGGTTTTGAGTCCACATGGGGGCTGGATGTGATGCGTACTGCTGATGACTCCCAACAAGGATGAAACAGCTGTACAGTGCTTCCATGGTTTTCAATGGTGAGTTGAGCGCTCAAGCTGCATGATGAATCATATTATATACAAATCTAATCTCCTACTACTCAATTGAAAATACATTAAAGTCAACATTTACTAAAAATCAACCTCTTGTTTAACCTGTGTCCAGTGTACTTGTACGTATTTCGTAGCCTAGAATAAGTGTGTGTGTGTGTGTGTGTGTGTGTGTGTGTGTGATGTGATGTGAAATTTCACATACGAGACCATTTTCCCAACCAGGTCATTCTCCATTCCTGGTTGCCCAAAATTTCTTCCAGGGCTCTTCTACTTATCACCGTTGATGAACTGGTTTAGCACTTTCCATATCGTTTTGATCGCGGTCAGAGTCAGTGGATACTATGAGTACTAGCTGGTGATGTCATTCCCTCGCTTGCGAATAAATCGGACGGTGGTGATGACAAGGTGCTTTATCACAGACTATAACGAACAGCTTCTGCGTAACTTGTGAAAGGTTATCTGAAAGTGCTTTTAGTTACTGGAGATATAGTAGCAATATAAAATTCCCTTTTCATGGTCAGTTCGTACCGGAGCTGTTTGCCGCTGCTATGCGAGCTATCGGTAGACTTGGTGGCCTACCAATGTTTCCAGTACAGTGAAGTACAAAATTAGTCTCGTCACTTCAAACGGTCTCGTAGTTTAGAGCCTTGGATGATTAACAGTTCCACTTTATCGCGGAAATTATTGTTGTAAAATGTTTGCAGATATACCTTTCCTCCTTTCTTTGTTTTTCGGTATGTTGTTTTAAGGATATATAGTCAAATTTCGTGAACTCTGTTACCTTCCGATTTAGGTATTTCCTGGTATTAGAGACAGAACCAAATTTTCCATTTTCGACCTTTAACTTAATTTTTAGCACTGACACCGGTAGCTCCAATTCAGTCCAGGAAATCAGCCAGTCGACCTTGTTACCAGTCACTGGTCAGAGACGATCACCACCCTGAGTAAACTTAGAATATCTTCCACTGTTCTCCTGTTCCAGTTTATAGAAATTTTTCTATGTGAACCAGGTGCTTGAGACGATAAGTGCCAATCGTATGGATCTTCACGCTTCTCCAACATAAGTTCATTGGTATCCAGACAATGGATGTTGTGAGTCATTGACAAACTGGTGATCGATTTCCAAATGGTCACTTAGAGTGTGACCCATATTTTATTGTAGAACTCATTTAACCTTTAGCCTAGGATTATACTTAACACTGTAACAGGGAAACACCCCTAGGCAGCGGTTATGGAAAAGCTTTGACACATTAGATGAACTCAGAGTATTACCTTTCGGACTGCATCAATCTATCTGTGGTCTCTGGACTTTCAGTCACGTAGTCCACTCAGTGACATTGTTTCACCTCAGAAGAAAGAACTATCAGTCGATTAGTTCATCGATTGTACTTTTTGTATATGTTACGGTCACCACAGTGGTCGCAACGACCAGTAAAATACATTTTGATCAAAGTCTATATATATATATATATATATATATATATATATATATATAAATATATATATATATATATATATATATATATATATATATATATATGTTAACTGACCATCTTTCGTGAGAGTCGTCAGTTTGTTTATTGAGCTTGATTAGTCTATTTAAAATGGGATTGAATTTTGTTCAACCTAAAGTAACAACACAGAAAAATTCTGTGGGGATTTCTGCTCTACTGGCACGCAATCAGATAAATCCCATTTGAATCAGTCCGTGTTCATTTGTTCACTGCAATCATCGTCAATACATTTCCATGGGCGACCAAATACATCGTGCGAGTATGATTCACCTTACCGCAACTTTGGGTATTTAACATCGCAATAGGCATGCCCTGCGCGTACGATTCGCATCCATATCAGGTGACAGCGTTCCTGCTAGTCCGAACATAATGATTGCTATAACAGAGTTTCCATAACTTCCGTGTACCCTCTGTTCAAACTCTGACGGCTTCAGTCTGACCGGGGGTGGGTGTCACAGGATCCGAGTTGGCTACTCGTCCTGAAAACCTCTCGAAATGCTCCCAAATGATCGTGCGTCTGACACAGCCTCTGTTGAAGAAGTCCTACTCACTGCCATCTCGTGGTGGAGGGGTTCCCACTAAAGTGAGAGTACGAAAGCGAATGCCCGGCGCTTTCCATCGAGTCGGTTGACTGAGAGTCAGCCTAGGGAAGATGGCTAAACCCTGATTCCAAACCAACCACGAGTGACGCATGAAGCGTGTAAAATTATGCTCACCGGCATCTGTGGTGGAGGGGTTTACTGGATACCCAGGATGTTTGACCTCATCCGAAGGGTGAATGAAATGAGCATTCAGTCACCGGCTCCCAGTGGTTTCCAGAAGAGGCGAATGAACCATACAATTCGCCATCGGCTCATATGGATAAACCCTGATGCCTTACAGGATGCGCTTAGATGCGCAAAGGCTAGAGGTGCATGCTCGAAAAAAATGCCCATCCTGGACTGAGCGACCGAGTAATACAATAGCCCGCAACGCAAACAACAATGATAGACTCTACCACTGTGATTAACTGCTCTTTCATGCGCACAAATGAACATTCCCCTCTATCGTACTTGTTCTGCAATTTCCGATCCCTCCTCACTTTCTGTTTCATTTTCTTCGGTCGACCGTGACTGCTGGAGTGCCACTCGTGGAAATCCTGGCCATGTTTTATCTTGTCCTTCTTCGACTAGCTTCCAGTCTCACTGAACCCGCTATCACCAGATGATGCCCTACTTCGTCCTCGATGCCCATTCAAACTAGCTACATTCAACGTGCGAACCCTGATGCATATAGGACAACAGGTGGGCTTAGCTCGTACGCTTGAATCCTTAGCCATCGATGCATGGTGCATTCAAGAGACTCGCATTCAATACTCCAGTTCCATAATTCGATTCACGCCCCCATGTAATCGTTCCGCAAAGTTTCATTTATGCCTTCCTGGGGGCGCTGACACTGCGGCCTCTGGTCTTGCTGGCGTTGGCATTGTTCTCAGTGAAAGAGCTGAAGCAGCCCTGCTAGACTGGATCCCAGTCGACAGTCCTTAACACACAGTGAGACTCGGGGGTTCGTGTAAAGTGAACAGTTGACATTCCGATAGACACAATCTGTTTTTCGTTTCGGCGTATACACCCACCGACTGTAGCCCACATGCAGTCAAATATAACTTCTAACAAAAGCACCACAACCTCCTATTTAAATCAAACCTGACAGATATCGTGATTTTGGCAGGACATTTGAATGCTAGAGTGGGTCGGCTGTCATCGAATGAGACGCATCTAAGAGGTCCTTTGGTTTAGATTCCTCTCGCTTGGAAAACGAGGAACTGTTGCTGGTCTTGTTGCTCAGACCATCGCTTGTTCCTCACCAGTACGAACTTCAGACGTTTTAATGGCCGGTACGCCACGTGACGCCCGCCCTCTTCAAGACAACTGTGGACCCAGATGGACCACATCGCTAAAAGCCACAAATGGTGGGGTTGCATACAAGATTGTCGCTCGTACTGGAGTACACCCCATGATTCCGACCACGCATTAGTTTGCACTGAGCTGTCCATGTGTTTCAGTGGACGCCCAAAACGCATACTGCAATGACAGTTAGACTGAAATAAGCTCTTCGACCCATCTCGCTTATCCGTTTTCCAAAACGCGCTAGCTGTAAAGCTAGATACAGCCCAACTTGATAACATGAGCCAGCACTGGTCGCTCATCAAGAATGCTTTGCATTCCGCTGGTCTAGTAAGTTGTGGCCTGTCTTGTCGTGCCCAGAGACCCTGGGTTTCTGCTGAATCTCTGCGCCTTCTCGACGCAAGCCAGTCGATTCCGGCACGAAGCGAGTATATCGCAGCATGTCTTCTAACGAGACATGAAATTAGTGCGAGTCTTCATAGGGAACGAGAAAACCAGGTCGTAGCAACGTGCATCAGAGATGGAACGTGCTGTCGACATGGAAGATTCCCACAAGCTGTACCATCTCATTCGATTCACCGGTAGGAAGCTATTAGGTGTGAGTGAAACAAACTGAGGCTGACGGTTCGCAAATTCACATTCAGAAGCGGCGTCTCAATTGCTGGACGGAGTACTTTCAGACACAATTCAGCTGGCCACCGGTGTCAGCCTCTCCTATAGCTCTTCTGGCACATGTCCCGTGGTCTGCTTCGACTGATACACCTACGGAGGCGGAGATCCAGACCTTAGAACGTCACAAATTGCCGGGCTCTGATGGTATTCCCCCAGCCATATTTAAAGATGGTGGGGTGAAGATGGCTGGAGGAGTTTACGTTTTGTTCACAAAAGTTTGGAATCGTGAGCAGGTCCCGTCCTTGTGGGGGAATCGACTGTTGTTCCTATCTTTAAGAAAAGCTCGCACAGTGACTGCGCCAACCATAGAGGTGTAAGCTTTATCCCAATAGCGTTGAAGCTGCTTGCGTCTGTCACACTTCGTAGGTTGTACCAAACACACGAAGAGCAGACTAACGAGGAGTAAACTGGGTCTCGTGCCGGTCGTGGATGTATCGATCAAATCTTCACCCTACGACAAATGCTAGATAACCGTCACTTCCCAAAGACCGATAGTCATCGTGTTCTTGGACATTCGAGCGGCCTTCATCTCCATCGATAGGACTGCACGGTGGGATTGCTTGTTGAGAAATGGAGTATCTGAAAAGTATGTATCAGTCCTCGAAGAGTTCTATCGTCACACCTCAAGTCGGATGAGGGCCTATGGCCAGCTATCACCTCCTTTTGTCGTTTCCATTGGAGTTCGACACAGTGGCCCTATATCCCCCGTTTTCTTCAACTTTGTCACAGAGGATGTTCTATGGAATGCTCTGATGGTATTCTGAACAGTAGAGTTGAACTCCTCCCAGGGAACATTTCTCGACTTGGAATATGCCGATGATATTGCCTTGCTGAGTGATAACGCACAGGAAGTGCAACATGCTTTGGACCGCTTGGCGATTGAGGTATCCAGATATGGAATACACTTTGTGTCTTCCAAGTGCAAAGTGCTTTTGCAAAATTGGGAGCAGCCTGTGCCTGCCCTCGTCCTTTGTGGTGATCAGTCAGAGTACCTTGAGAGAGTCTGATAACAGCTGGAGGGGTGTTGGGGAGGGGATCAGTTTACGCATAGCGAGAGCTAGAGCAGCTTTTGCAGGCCTGCGACACTTGTGGCGTTGCTGTGACATCCGGCTCTCTCTTAGGGAACGAGTGTACTTCGCCGCGGTTCGCAGTGTTTTGCTTCACGGTTGCGAAACCTGACCACTTTGCGTTGAGGATGCTCGACGTCTTTCTGTGTTCGGCAACTGGTGTCTCCAAAGCATTGCTCGCGTCTGGTAGGAACATCGAATGAGTAATGACAAAGTGCACCGTCGCATGCTACGCACGGATAGCTGCCCACTTAATGAAGTGATCGCTCTACACTACCTCCGGTGGCTCGGCCATATTTTACGAATGCCTACCCATCGTCTACCTTTCCGTGCTCTATTCGAACGTGTTGGGCAAGGCTGAAAGAGGAGACGCGGCCGTCAGGCCATGACTTGGAGCCGAGAATGCTTCATTTCAAATAGAGCCTTTTTGATAACACCGAAACTCTTGCTTGCCTAAACTAACATCAGCATTTTATGCCAATATATGTCTGTGATCTATCTGGAGATCTATTGGGGTAGTTCACGTATTGACTGACAATAGCATGATGAATATTGTTTGTGCCTGATTGTACCGGACGGAATATGTGTGAAAATGTAATATTAGCTAGGTCACCGTGGGTTTGCTGTTAACTACGGTAACCCCAGAGCAAACGTTCAGGAATGCGAAACTACGTGCATAGTACAATTAAAATGTACCATACCGATGTATTGGGGATATGCTTACAACAGAAATCAGAGCTCAGCTGGCCGAGTGTTGAGACGAATGGAATTTCAAATTACTCAGCCGTACAAACACTTTATGATAAACGTGAAATGCTGTGAGACGTACGAAAATATGACCACAGCAAGGAAACAAAACCTCTGAACAAATTTATCGATCAAAGCAATATTGAAGACTGGAGTGTCCGTAGAAATACCAGGTGTAGAGAATGAATGACCCCATAAACGTGTCTCAAAAGGTTGTAAAAATCCGCGTGTCCGAAAGGTTTCAAAGTGTAATGGGCAGAAATATTAAATATATTTTTGTCCGATGGTCTTTCTTGAATTTTATTTGTCCGTTTTTTTCTGACTGGCTTGTTTTTCCAATCACCTCAACTTTTCTATCATCCCTCTTTAATTCTGAACAGAATCTAACAAACTAGGTAAGTGCTGTCACGAAATCGCTACTTTTGCATGACCATCCGGAGCAAACAGTCTAAAGAGTATATCGTACATTGTTACAAATTCACTGCACAATGACCTGTGCCGAGTTCATTAGAGAGCAAAAATTAAATGTGACAGGTTTCATATTCTACCAAAGTGCATTCGATTGATGGGAGGACTTAAATTGATCCACTCGTTCGAGTTCTGTTCATCAAACCTGGATAAATTTACAACTGCCGACTGATGGTGTTCTGAACAATATTATTGTGATTTTATCAACTACTCTGACCTAGTATCACCCCCACCTCCCGATCAGATTATATTCCTTTGTACTTTCGAACTTTATAGTTCGTGTGTGTGACACATTTAAAGGTCTACCGTCTAGCACCGGTCTGATCTTATTCTGATTTCCTACAGAAGTATAGTTAGTTCCGGGAAGAGCTTATTACCGTCTGCGCACGATGAATGCTACACGTGGTCTGCCTTTTACCTCTCTCATCCTGCGTTGCACACAATGTAACCACATGATTGGGAGTTATTGGAAACGAACCTGGTTGTAATTTTGCGTTGTTCTCCTACGACAGTAAGTTACAAGACATGTAATATACTTTAACAAATTATTCACTGAATGGCTGGGTCTGTGCTTCCAATCCAGTAAAAGGAAAAAAAAACAATTTTGCTACCGACCAGCCGATAAACGCTCTGTTCTTGATAGTCTGACACTGCGTCAAAACCACTAATGAGGAATGGACGTGTATGATGAACACAAAACCAGATAGGTTTGCCGAGGATCGTATTTCGAATGTAAGGGTCTCTCCATCATTTTCAGTAATGTCGTGATACAGAGCTCACTTACTAGAGCTTATATCCTTTAAAGCCGGAAAAGTGGATGGCTTTCTCAAAACAGGTTTTGATTTCCGCATGCCACTGACGGAGGGCTTATTGAATCCACCCCCCTTCTCTCCCCAAAATGAGGGCGCTAGAATTTTCGCAGTTGGTTTATACGGGTTACGACAGAAAGTACACATGTGTTGACGACTAAATAATATTGTACTAATGGGTACCTAGTTTGTCATGCGTATCGTGTGCTTCATTTCACGAGCTTTAGTCCAAAGCTAAGATTAAATTATGTTATGTGTAACTACTTGCAAGCGGATTAGGCTGGTGTTGTAATGTTACGGTTGGATAATTACGTTGTAACAACCGGTGTTCCGTGGGAAATCAAGCGTGGTACAAAGGGACATATTTTGGATGTACTAACAAAGCCATTTTCATTCAACTAGGTGCATTTGTGAAGAATCCTTGCCGGTCAACTGTTGCGTCGTTTGATCCCAAAGCATAAACAAACCTTATGCTTAGAGAGGCTGAGATCATAAGTCTATGCTGTCGTTAAATAACATTAACGGGATAGACACCGGCCACTCAAGATGACACCACCCTGGAAAGTAATCCCAATTCGTTCCGTGCTTCAAAATGCGACTGGCGCTGATTCTGAAGACAGTTATCAAAAATTCTAGAAACAATTGATAGTGAACATGAACTTGAGCGGAACAGTTTGAGATTACTTTGAAAACAGGTGAAACCAGCACTGACAAGTATTCCTCGACCGAAACTTTAAAGAGGATCAGCGGATGATGAAGTGGCAACTGAACAACCTCAAAATTTCAGAAGGTTAATTATGCAAAGAATATATAAATGGTTTTTGCGAAACTGTACCGGCGATAAGCCTCGGTGCTCATGCTATTTAAAGGGTATTTTTTAGACTGACAGAGAACCACTATGAGATCAATGATTACACTGAATACATCGCACTCACAAAACAGTGCAATTTTTGGAAGTCTAACAGAATATGATGGAGTAGAATACCATTCCAAACTTAGTATTCTGTGCGGTGCGTTCAATAATTTCGGACCTACCACGTCATTTTCGAATTTCTATCTTGACTACTGATGGCGTTGACATTTCCCTATGTTGTTCGAAAAATTCATCAGACTGTCTCTTTGGAATGAGGATGAACGACATCGGCATTTACAAGCCATGAATTCAGAAGTGAAATTTTTGACCCCGAAGTGATCACGCAGTGAAGCTGACTCATTCCGACAGCCCGGTTAGAGGTATACGTTTACCAATATGAGCTCGCTTATTGTGAATAAACTGGATCACCCGAGTCAGAGTGCACTCACATACGCTTACTATTGCAAAATAAATGTTCTATTTGTACGGCTGACGTCGGTGACCCGGCTGCAAGTTAAACCCTTGGATCCGGTTGTAAATGTTTCCTTGAGAAAGGTTGCTAGAGTTGTCGGAAATTGTATCTGAAAACATTTTTCGAAAACTTTGTAATATTCATTGTCTGAAATATACGTCTGACTGCACTGTCTCTTTAACTTTATCATTGTCTGAGTTGTAAAACAAATATTCGCAAATGTTTACGAACTTTTTCGGTTGAAACTGAAAAACTAGGTCATAGTTCCAGTGGATTACACAGTGGTTGAACCCACGGATTGTTGGAAGTCGTCATTTTGTAGCTCCTCTCAAAGAACTGTCCTCGATTTTTACAAGAAGTGGAAAAGCCGTTCGATATCGTGGGATACATGAAGGGATATCTTCAACAGAGGAATCTGAGCAAGGGACAGACTACGTGACCGATATCGGAGAAGGGACTCCAGTGTTGAACAAAACGGTATGTTAGACAAGGAATAATGAATGACCTGTGGTTAAACCTGCCTTGGGCTTTCACAGTGCCCATTCTGGAAGGTATACTAAATGGACTGAATTTTAATACCAACAGAGCTGAACACGTTTTCCGTGGTTTGTCTCGTAGTATGCAAGGATCGATGTTCTTTCCCAGGAGGTTGTTTGCGTTCAATCTGTAAAGTACAAAAGCAGAAAACTCCATGAGTACAAAGGCTCAGTATGTGTATCTACAGGATCCTACACTTACATTAATCGAACACCAATATGGCTGCTCACTGCCTGCCCACTACAGTCTTAATGGCCGACTTTCTTATACGCCTCACATGACATGTTACAATGTGTTATGCGACGTGCAGCGCACTCGCTCTCGAAGTGGTCCAGTCGAGTTTGCATTATAAAGAGAATACACGTGAAAAGAATAAGTGATTTCAGCCACTGAAATCGCTGACCTCGTCGTATTACTTATATAGATTTGATGGGAATGGCATGTCGGCATGGCAGTTCCACTTCCATCTCACGCTTTATATTAAACCAGTGTCATTAGGTGTATCAACTTCTATTTATTAATCGAGGTGTGCGGTGAACTGAAGTTGAAAATCCTTTAATTTGAACCACATTTTCTGTCTAAAAATTCCTCATTTGAAACCGGATGATCGGTGTTTGAACAAAAACCCAGAGTAGGGTGCTATTCTCACCAGCTTCTTCGTTGAATCTCCGTTTTTTCTGTACTATTCTGCCTGCTAAGTAGTGTTGCAGTAATTAGCATGACAATTCGATACCTGTAGGTTGATTTCATGTATTTTGAAAGCATTGTATGCTATCAAATGTCTCTCTAGTTAAACACAAAATTGATTAAATATACTTTCATTAGATAGTTACGTAGTATTCAGCCTATAGACACTGTTTTTGGTACTCACAAATCGATACCATTGGTTCATCACTTATTATGATCCGAATCGGTGATCCGATTTGTTGGTTTTCATGAGCCAAAAAGGATGAATAGAACCGACTGCGTAAACCTGTGCATGTTACATTCAGCAGATACACAAAACAGCGTTCCAACCGACGCTAACCACCTACTAGGCCCGGCTGTACTTCGTGACGGTCACGGTACACCCCCAGAACACGAAGGGTTCATTTCCAACTGGTATTTAGACAAAATGACCGTTCACAGTTCAGTTTGCATAGGTTGTCCTAAATGTGCGTGAATAGAAAGATGACACATAGATGCAATGCTTTATCACACAACATCGAGTTAGTACTTCACAATGGACTGAATCCTCTTGGTGCCTCTAAAGTTTCTAGCTTTTAAATGCCACTCTAATTAGCTTCCGATAATGTGGCCATTGAGCAAAACCACTAACAAGGAAGTTATGATTGGTTTTTGTCCGATTTCCTTGTTCCACGCAGAAAATCAATACGATGTGCGGCTGTACCGCTCGACTGGTAGAAGAAGGCTTCGTCAAAATGAGAATCCATCCGGAAAAATGGCACTTTACAAATGCAATCAGAGTAACAAAAGGAATGTTCATCACAGTTCAGTCTCCGGTAATAAATGCACTGTCTTCAGTTAACTTCGGGGTCCACCAAGTTGGTGCATTTAACCGGAACAGATGAATAACTTGAGATAGTACAGTCGACCCGACTTTATGCTACCGTTTTCGAATTTCGTAACAAGGCTTTTAACGTGTAACCATTCTGTTCTAACTGGGATTCCGTTTGTTATCAATTCCGATGTGCTTTCAGTCACTGCATTTATGATGTTTTATCTCTTTTTTGATTGTATACTTACCGTGTTTCACAACGAGTACTCAACTGAAAACGCTTCAACCAACATTGCTTGCTTTCAGGAAAACAGAAGGTGCTTACACCGCGTCTCTTTGTGATGTTCTGATGCAGCACTTGACTCTCAAATGAGGCAGTCCAGGGGAAATAACCATCTATTCAGTCTGGTATGGAAGTGAAGTCATCAGTGCACACAAGACTAAACGGACTAGGTTCAGTCTGGTGTTATACAGTCCAATACCTTTTCATCATACGTGCCGATGAATCGCCACTAACAGGTTACTCACAGATCAGGACCCGTATCTGTTTAAATGTGACTTATGAGGCTAACAGACATCCACGCAAACGAAGTGTAATATTTGCTGATTACACGGAAGATAGCACTCATCGGAACCCCTAGTGAAACATTCCTTCAAACAAATCGTTGCGATCAGAGCATAGCACACACAAAATGGCGAAAACAAGATGGACTACTTGCCCATGGAACAGCATTATCATTCATATTCTGGGGATTTCCGAATTATCCGTTCTCTCTGGTCATACAGTGGTTTCAAATGACAATGAGATATTCACTCCCTCCTACTGAGAATAAAATAAACGTTACCGTGGTAGCTGAATCCAAGTATCCAAGTATCTCTAGTCACTTTACAAACCATATGTTAGGATTCTTAACACCTTTCAAAAACAACTAAAAATATCCACCGAGGGACCCGATAGAGCATTGACGAATACTTTCAGGACAACTCAGAATAAAGCTGTGGGGCCTGGGACTTTACTAGTCTCCACTGTACTTAGCTGCTTCCGAATAACTACTTTGTTTCTGAAAACAAAATCGAGGCAAGCTTCATTTCTGGTAGGGGAATGTACTAAATTTGTCAGGCCGAGTTTCATGAAAAAAGTTGTGTCAAATCTGTTAAAATCACCACCGAATATACACTGAGAGTCATCTACGTCAGTGATAGCTTAAGTCTAGAGGAGATCAGGAAATGCTCTGATCTCCGTGGCCGTTTTATCTGGAGTTAGGTAAATAATACCAACGAGTACAGATAGAAACCCGCCTAGAAAATACGGCTTGCGTTTGATAGCGTGAAAAATTATCGTATCGGTCGGGGTTTTTTTAAACCAAAATGGACTGTCTTACTCTATCTTGCTTTCACGTAAGTAATAACTCCACAACTGCGATTTTAAGGCTTCGTGGGATGATGGGCTCGTAACAAGTGAAGGCCATTTCATCCGCTTTGTTTTTTGCAGCCGAGACTCTTACAACATTATAACTTCGGCTTTTTTCCTCTCCTTTTGTTGCGATTTCTGCGAGATCATCTATCTGCCCCAGCAACGAAAATACTCAGCATGATGATATTACATAAGTCTGAAACTCTCCTGGAAGATATCGTCTTAGACCCACGTACCATCTCGCATGACGCTTTATTCTTGTCCCATTCCGGATTTTCATGATCCGATTGGACTTTGTTTCCGTATTCTTCGACAACAGCATTTTGCGCAACTACACACACGATGACTTCATAAGAGGACCATCTGTAGGAAAATATTTAGTTTTACTTTATTGTTTCCAACAAAATTCTGGAAAAGCCGATCCACAGAAACTGTGCAAAATGATAGTCCAAAGTACATCACGGCCAAAGTTGAAGGCCCAGCACAGATGCCAAGAAATTCCGGACTTCAATTTCAGTCGTGTTTGGTGTCGCTTATCGTTAACCTTTCAGAAGACTGTTAGAAGCCGTATTTTGCGAAACGTGATTAGTTCTTTATCAACCGGTGGGGGGTGAAGACTTTCTGTTTTTTCTCTCATTTGTTCAGCACAGTCTGATGTGTGAGTGATGATTCATCGGGTGAGGAGTTTGGTCAAACCTAGGACTCGGTTTGTATTTCCTATCATCCGGTAACCCGGGTGACACAAGTGTATGTTCGCGTTTAGTTAGTAAGTGAAACGACAGAAACCTGCACTCTGTAGGAATCAACGTTTACCCCTTGAATTTGATCTTCAAACTCACTACTGAGAAAACCTCAGTGAGCACTCATTTGTGAATGACCAAATCAAGGCGAAACTCAGTTTGATTGGATAGGAATAAACATTCCAATGTTAAAAATGGATGTATTTGCTAATTCTTGAAAAGCAACTACTCAATACCTGTTATTCTTCATGAATCCACGGTGAAAACAACAGATGCTGTTAAACCAGAATTTACCAAGAAGAATTACGTAAATTATGCCACGGATAAACCTTCAGCGTCACGGTTGCTTTTCCGCACCCATGTCATTCAATTAAAACTCTTATTTTGCACTCGTGTAATGCTAATAAATTCAACGGTGATATTTACCAAAAGGTTGTTTCAGTTGCGTTCCGTGGGTAAATCTTTGAACTGTAGGTTTCCGAGTGGAGTAAGAATTGTGTAACACGTTATAGATTACAAGTGTGAGCATGTCAAAAGTCACACAATACAACATATCACGCAATATTCTAAAAAAAATGGAAGCTTCAGATTTCAGATCAATCAGTTCAGATTCATATTCTACACCGGATGAGATAAAAAAGGACGTTCTGCGGTGTACTTCAAATTCCGTAGTTTTAACTATGTTAGTTTATCCAATAATCCACGATCATTTTGTTATTGTCCGCATTCTGTCCATCATTTTGCAGACTCATATTAGCTCTTTCTGAAAAACTGTGTCATATCTTTATGGTGAATAAACTAATGTTAACCGATATTATCAAAAGTATTATGGGGAGCCTGAGTTGTTCATAAAACAAACGAGGTAGAACAAAGATATCCGCTGACAAATAATATTTTTTAACCCAGATGTAGAAAGTGCTATACGGAGAAAAATTGTGCGCAATGAAGATAGCAAGCACACTGGACAGTCTACCAGAAATGGTGACGACGTGAAACCGTTAGAAAAACTAATTTAAAAAGAGGCCACTCAAAATAGAAACTTCCGGATATTATTATTGAAAAGCTGTGCTACTTTGTAGACGATATTCTTTCAGTGAATACAGATTTTAATAAAAGTCTACTTGAGTGGGTAATTCCAAAGTTCACCGCTGTAGCTACACCATGAACAAATTGCGGTTCGAACCGATAAGCACAGCAGAATGGACGTCAAGACAATCCACGCCCTCTATACAGAACGGTTAAGGACACTGGGAAACGTGGTGGGGCGAATTCTCGTTGGAAAGCAGTTCGAAAAAAACCACTCATCAAGACTTTTCGATCTAATGAATGCGCAAACTTGAACATCACTGTCAGCCTCTCAACATCTAGAGTGCTATAGTTCGGATATCACGCGAGAGGTAAAACAACCATATTATCAGCAGACTATCACCAATGTGCAGTTCCGAGGTGAGTGCTGACAAAATAAATATTTTTGAAGAATTTCCTATGTTAATCGACTAGAATCTGAAATTCATCTGGCCAGTTAAAGTTTTTCACATTTCATTTCTCGTAGCAACTCATTTTTCAACCCCATCGAAGAAGCATTTAACTGCCTCTCCACTCTAACAATTCAAGCGGTACTAAGTAATCAAAGCTTTTCTTGAATTTTTGCATCCTGATTTCTTGTGATATGTTAAGAAAGAGCAAATTATTGCAAAAAGTAACCCGCGTTTGTCGCTAGTTGGCAGATAAGCATCCAAACAATGACCATCAAGGTCTAATATTTTCCCATGGCTATCCCCAATCTCCTTGAGATGTGGACTCGTGTCCCACTTAACTTCTTGTTCAGTTGAGTCTGTTTTGGCTCAGCCCCTGCAGCTCCATTTGGATGAATTTACTTGGAGATTTTGCAAACAGCTGCAGTCCATTTATACAACCTGATAGATCGATAAACAGTGCCAATTGTCATGAGTGCGTTTTGCTTCCAAACCTTCGCCCGTAGACAACTCTACTACTATAGACTACACTGCTCATGAACCGGTAGACTGCCGAATGTATGTCGGAATTACTCGACCAGATAACCTGCACTGGTATTTGTGTATTCGAATTATTGCTGGAAGACTCCAACTATCGTCCTTTCAAACTCATCCGCCCAGGGTTATGCCGCCTGTAATGTCTTCGTGAGTAATATAACGTATGATTAGCATACTTTTATGTTGTGTTCCACTTATTCTCCCTACTTAACTAAAATAGACTGTTTTACTCTTCTTCAAGGTTTACGCGTAACCGGCCTTAATCTTGAAATAGCCTAGGGTGTGTATCCGTTGCTTTTGCATACTACTACACTGTATCGGAATAACCGCCCTCATCGTACTGTAATCACTCTTGTGGTCGATTCCACTGATTTAACAGTTTAATGTCTAGGTTTATTTCTCCTAGCTAGCCACCGATCATTAATTCAGTAGATTCATTTTTTGATCTTTGAGAACCAGCAAACCAATGACGCTTTTGGGAATGCCAACCAGTTTTGTCTAGGAGGTTCTATTTGCTAGTATTTTCAATCTCTGCAAAGCACTGTTCAACCAACTGTATGCCAGCGAAATAATATTACTAACATTTGTAACGTAAAGGAGCAGAAAAGGGCTTTTCGAAATACGATTCTTTATACGAACCACATGATTGTTCAGACATCATACTACATGCTCATTTTTACTTCTTTGTACAATCTTTCGATGAAGTATCGTTTGATGAATAGTCCATGAATTCCTTTTGAAAATAATACAGTTACACCGCATACATTACCTCACTTCTTATATGTCACTTGATTCACGTCGGTTGAATATTTTAGTCGGACGAAATCTATACACGCTTGAGCAGCAAGAGATTGGATTTTTGCACGATATGATTCGTGTGTTGTCGATGATTTCTTACAAGGATGAAACAGCTGTACAGTGCTTCCACGGTTTTCAATGGTTTGAACGTTCCCACTGCATGATGAATCTCATATTATGTAAGAATCGTAGTGGCCAAAAAGTATGACACTCCAGAGGTTATTCATTATAAATGAATCAGATTGGTTCAAAAATATTCCATCTAGTGATTTATTCTTAGATAATTCCAGCTACATTGTCACTGTTAGCATTAGAGGTCATGCAAAATTGCTGCCGTATGCCCTATTGATTGTAACCGTTGCTCCCGTCAGTAGGTCATTGATTCACAGGTATCATTGCTAGCACCAACAGATGATGTAGCTAGATATTTCACTGAATGGACTTACCAGTTCCCAATCAGTAGTCTCAACAACACTCAACAAGATTTTTAGAAAAGTTCGAAAGCTGTGTGTAAGTAGTCGACGCAAAAGTACAGTCCTTGTAACCGCCCTCTGAATGACCGCGGATTGCATATAGCGGGAGCCGGAGACAGAGATTCTACTTAGATTTATCACTGAATAAAGCTGCTTTGATTTCCCCGTCCTACGAGGGCCAGCATTCCGTTCTGAGCATCGAAGCAAACCACGAATGTACTAACACCCTTCCAATACCAGAGAGTCTCATCCCCCCATATCGTCTTTGCCGTGCACCTTTTGCCCGACCACCCGCCCACGTTGGCGACACTGTATAGCCAAGCCGCTTTAGACTATTCATATTCTATGCCTTCCCATTTAGCAGTAACTGGATTTCTAATCTTCCTCACTCAAGCTATGGAGTATACTAAAGTTGTATACGGACAATGACATTTCTTACTAGTTTTCACCCGGCCATCCCTAGCTTACTTCACCGAAGTCAGTGTTGAAGTCAGCATACATATGTGCAACCTCATGAACCTAATGGCACATACATACGTTACCGACTATCTTTTATCTACCCTAGCTTATTGAGGTATGTTACCAAATTCAATGAAAAGTTATAACAAATGATGAACCCCGCATTATTGTGTCGGCAAAAGGCCTATCAACGGAAAGTTCCCACCAATCAACGCAGTCATATCATTCATAAAATAAATCTTCAGACCTGAGGGTGCAAATGCTTAGTTGAAACTACGATTATCGGAGGAAAAAGCAGATTTCAATGTATAGTATATTACTGACTGAAAGTCGAACAAAAATGATTGTAGAGGAAGTACAAATCTACCATATGACGCTCCAATTGAGTCCGTGTCAAAAGCATTTTGGAACCAATTCATTCAGCGTAACTAAGAAAATCACAAACAATACTGACCAAAGTGATTGTATGGTTATCTTCATTGAATACCCCTCCCGTTAGGAGGATATGGATCAAATTGATGACATCGAAAGGTGTAAATAATGCTGTCCTTGACTATCCATCCCATTGACAGTACTGCCCACAAGATTATACCAATAATTCAATGTGTGAAGCAACATTCGGCTATTTACCATTGAAAACAATGGAGACACCATACAGCTGTTTCATCCTTGTTAGGAAACACCAAGAGTGCTCATTCACGGAGCTTCCACTAGGACTCAACCCCCGGGGCAAACGATTGTGAGTCGAACACCCTAACCACCAGGCCATCCGAGCAAGCTCTCAGAGTTTCGTTTAAATTCACAACTAGATGTTATATCACCACTCCGTCACTGGCCCATCAAGGATGGCAACCCATGGAATGCACAGCTATCGACTTCTGTAATGAACAACTCTGCCGTAAGAAGCCCAGGTAACAAAAAATGCTCTGCGCATGTGCACTGCTGATGATTTCTAAAACGACGGATGAAACCATTGTACACTGCGTCCATGGTTTCCGAAGGTGAGTTGGGTTTTGTTACTGGGTGATAAATTATTCATCATCATAATATTATAATAAGTAAAAACGTCGTATATCATACTACCGAAATATGGATGCTTACAATAAATTCAGCTATGAAGACTTAATTTCTACCAATCTGGAGTGAAAATAGAATCATGAATATTGATTCCAGCGTTTATTCTGGCGTTTACTTGTATTCAGCCCGTCCATTACACGAAAGCACCCTTCAACGGGTATTTGGATATTGACAGATGGCAAACAAATTTCAAGATCCAGCCAAATCCTTGTACAGTTTCATTTTCTAGGGAAGGGGTCACGATTATGATTGGACTGAAATGTGAAGCTGATGGAAATTGTTTGCGATTTGAATACAAATAGATAATTATCGACTTCACCTTATGTGATTAACGATGCACAGTTAGTTCACTAAGAACTACTGAATCGATGGGTGAAAATTCGGTACAGACACGATTGTTAGAGAATTAGAGCAGCAATGAACAAACGGTGAATGATAGACTCGTCGGAGTACACAGTGATATCACGTTTTGCCTCACCAGATCAACAGTTCGACCAGCTCGATTCTTCCGAACTTTGTCAGCCGTTTTTTGCTTGGCCAATTCCTAGTTTTCACAAAAAACAAGAAAGCCTACATATCCCCACATATATTGTACAAGTGTTGTCGAAACGGATGCATCGGGGTGTATGATAAGAACGTTTTGTTCTCCTATATAGCCGCATTAGGGCAGAACTGCATACTTGTAAATCTACGATAACTAACAAGTAGTGGCCAGGTTCTGGGACAATAACCCTTGTGATCTGGCTGTGTGTGGTGAACTAGTATGCTCAAAATTCAGGCAAAGTCCTGTTTTTGCCAACTCCAGTTGGCCCTAACCGCGATGCGTTATGAGCCTCTGAGAGAAAACAAAAACAAGATTTATCCACCCAAAACATTAATAGAAACATAACTCACATTCGCATTATTAATACTCTGAAGTGCCTTTATTCTTCAGGATTTTTCACATCTTCTTAAGTATGCTAGTCTATCATTTTGATAATCAAATATTTTTTTATCTTACGCCCCATCATATGGCACACTTTTAACTCCGATGACCAATGCGCAAATGGCCTGTTGCCGTCTTCCATTGAACTACTTACACAGTAAGTTTATCTAAATATAACCTGGGGTAATTTATTTGGTCCTGCTTATTAATTTGATTATATTTCCGCATTCCTGTATTTCTTATTCTACCTTGCTCATGTCCTTTTACCTCGGCAACTAAGGTCACACACATTCAAATATCCACAGGGCGGCAAATAATCAACATAAATAAGAGGAAACTTTGAATAAATTAAATTCATGCGATCATCCGATGAACTAATATACCTTAATTCAGGTACAAGCCTCGAACTAAATGCAGAGTAAATTTTCGAACTCATCAAAATTAACGTCACCTGATCAATCCCAAGGTTTTTTCAGAAGAATGTTGTACACGAATTCAAATGAACTCATATTGAAGTGATTCTTTGTGATTCTCCGATCGGCTCGAGGTTATAAGTACTCAACACAGATGCGATCATTCTCAGATTTCACCCAACGACCGTACACTAGTGACAATAGCGACAATAGTTAAATATGTCAAGGCTATGGCGATGGCGGAATTAACATAGTCAACATTTAAAAGACTCCATTTCCATCACTGTCAGAATCCACCTTAGTTCGTCTCATGGGACGGAAGCACTGGGAGTGCTTTGTCTCACAATTGAACCTTTATATAATTTAATGAATAAAATAAGACAATTTGATCGGGATAGCTCCGGCCCCTGGTCGAATGACAGCGCTCATGTCCACTCAGTAACCCAAATTTTGTGTACTTTTCAAAACAGTTTTTGAAGTAAAACCATTAGCGTATTCGCACGAAGTACTTCAATGAATTGCTCAGTGAGAACAAAAATTATTCTGTTTTTGCACGAACAGTGGGCCAAAACACGCGGACAATTCAAGAAATAAGTAAGAAGTGAAATTTAAAAATGACCAAATCACACTTTCATTTTCCGTATCTTTATTTCACTCTAAAATAGTTGCACAATTGAAGCTACTAGTTAGACAAGTGTGGATTGACAGATTGCCCGGTGAAAGTCGTGTCAGAATTTAAACCCAGAACAAGTCGTCCCGAAAGTGGATGATGTGGTTACCGTCTGATTAGAAGCGAATTACGATAGTTTTTGATTAAAACGAGTCGGTACGCAGTATCAGTGTCTAGCTCCCCACTGAAAATCGTGCATCACTGTCATTCTTGTTGCTCGGGATCAACGGCATTTGTGCATGTCCCCTAGATCCAACTGGGACTTGAACCCGGCGAGAGGCAGGATTATGAGTCACACGCACATAAACGACAAAGGAATTATAAAGGAACATCTTCCGTAGAAGTCGTCCATCGTATGAATCGATCAACGTGCGGAAAAAGCGGCCCGTACTGTTTTGGACCTTCAAGTTTCTAGTCCGCCGTTTTTCTATGGACGGTCTGACCAATAGACCCCTGTTCCAGCTCCGATTGCTCCTGTCAGCGTCCGTCAGAAGGCAAAGGCACTGCACGTCAGATGATAGTGTACTGATATGAAAGAACAACAGGCTATTTAGGGCGAAAGTGGAATCATCGCGAACGAGCCCTTCCACTAGGATTGTTGTCTTGTAGGGTCTGACTGACTGTTTTCTTTCTTGTTAGATCGAGCCATTCTTTGAAATGTTCACCAGACTGGTTCAGCCATATGCATACGTGCGGGTGTGTTGATTGGTTGACCCGCCTTGACGCGTTCAAGGTGATTAGTGGCTTGGCTTCAGCGAGGTCCTCGCGGTGTCCTGACAGCTACCGTTTAAAAGTAAATGACGGAACGGTGGTTTATAATGTGTTAATGCGAAAAATGTTCGATCAATAAACGCTTAATCTGGTACATATCTCTCCCAAATTGCAAACATTTTTCACGAAAACACTATTTTAAACGGTGGTTTTGGAGAGGCTCTCAGTTTGTACCTCGGACCATCTTCATCAATATATTATGTGAATTAATTCACCATGAAAAACCCACGTAAATATCGCCAACCTCTACGTTTCTTTCCGGAGGCCATTATTCCTATCAGCTTCGGAAACCTTTGTCTGGGAGTCGTCTAGTTGCAGTAGACAAAACCGTCTGTGTAAATAACTGAGGCCGAAGAGAAGGTGAACTTTCGATTTCATGGAGGATTTTTACTCATTCCAGACAAATAATGCATCAGTTTAGTTGGTACGTGCTACCGAGGTACTTATCCGGTGGCCTATTCGTTACTTTTGATTATTACTATTATTATTATTACACTGGCTTGAGCATGCTTTTACAGTGCTTTTCAGTCGTCAAGAAAAAGAGAAGAGAGGCTTTGCACGCCAAAATGGGTTAGCAGTTATGACAAAACATCATTCTTGTTTGTTAAGGCACGAGCCACAAAGGGAACTACAGAAGTCACGTACAGCTATAATCTGGAAGGAAAAAGTCTAAACATAGAACGGGTTAGCCGGTGTGATTGGCTCGGAGAAAGATCGCAGTGGGGTGGGTGTGAACAGTTTGCAATAATCTTCTCAGCAAATAAAATAAATGCTCTTATGAGCCTACCACATAAGCCCGATATGGGGTCTCTTAAGACCTTACCAGAAATAAGACTGACTGAGCCAAACTGCATCGGATGAACCAAGTGTTTTCATACTGGAATTGGAATACCGGTAAACGGCTTCAATAAGAGTTTACCCTAACAGAACAGCTATGAACATGGAGAATTTTTTCCAGGACTTATCGCAGTGTACACGCTACAGCGAATTGGTGGAATCCCGCAGAGAAGTTGTGGTTGATTTAAGAGGTCCATCAACGTTAGTTATGTTTAGAGAACGTTTGAGCTAGAAAACATGAAGATATATATATATATATATATATATATATATATATATATATATATATATATACGATGGACGACTTCTACGGAAGATGTTCCTTTATAATTCCTTTGTCGTTTATGTGCGTGTGACTCATAATCCTGCCTCTCGCCGGGTTCAAGTCCCAGTTGGATCTAGGGGACATGCACAAATGCCGTTGATCCCGAGCAACAAGAATGACAGTGATGCACGATTTTCAGTGGGGAGCTAGACACTGATACTGCGTACCGACTCGTTTTAATCAAAAACTATCGTAATTCGCTTCTAATCAGACGGTAACCACATCATCCACTTTCGGGACGACTTGTTCTGGGTTTAAATTCTGACACGACTTTCACCGGGCAATCTGTCAATCCACACTTGTCTAACTAGTAGCTTCAATTGTGCAACTATTTTAGAGTGAAATAAAGATACGGAAAATGAAAGTGTGATTTGGTCATTTTTAAATTTCACTTCTTACTTATTTCTTGAATTGTCCGCGTGTTTTGGCCCACTGTTCGTGCAAAAACAGAATAATTTTTGTTCTCACTGAGCAATTCATTGAAGTACTTCGTGCGAATACGCTAATGGTTTTACTTCAAAAACTGTTTTGAAAAGTACACAAAATTTGGGTTACTGAGTGGACATGAGCGCTGTCATTCGACCAGGGGCCGGAGCTATCCCGATCAAATTGTCTTATTTTATTCATTAAATTATATAAAGGTTCAATTGTGAGACAAAGCACTCCCAGTGCTTCCGTCCCATGAGACGAACTAAGGTGGATTCTGACAGTGATGGAAATGGAGTCTTTTAAATGTTGACTATGTTAATTCCGCCATCGCCATAGCCTTGACATATTTAACTATTGTCGCTATTGTCACTAGTGTACGGTCGTTGGGTGAAATCTGAGAATGATCGCATCTGTGTTGAGTACTTATAACCTCGAGCCGATCGGAGAATCACAAAGAATCACTTCAATATGAGTTCATTTGAATTCGTGTACAACATTCTTCTGAAAAAACCTTGGGATTGATCAGGTGACGTTAATTTTGATGAGTTCGAAAATTTACTCTGCATTTAGTTCGAGGCTTGTACCTGAATTAAGGTATATTAGTTCATCGGATGATCGCATGAATTTAATTTATTCAAAGTTTCCTCTTATTTATGTTGATTATTTGCCGCCCTGTGGATATTTGAATGTGTGTGACCTTAGTTGCCGAGGTAAAAGGACATGAGCAAGGTAGAATAAGAAATACAGGAATGCGGAAATATAATCAAATTAATAAGCAGGACCAAATAAATTACCCCAGGTTATATTTAGATAAACTTACTGTGTAAGTAGTTCAATGGAAGACGGCAACAGGCCATTTGCGCATTGGTCATCGGAGTTAAAAGTGTGCCATATGATGGGGCGTAAGATAAAAAAATATTTGATTATCAAAATGATAGACTAGCATACTTAAGAAGATGTGAAAAATCCTGAAGAATAAAGGCACTTCAGAGTATTAATAATGCGAATGTGAGTTATGTTTCTATTAATGTTTTGGGTGGATAAATCTTGTTTTTGTTTTCTCTCAGAGGCTCATAACGCATCGCGGTTAGGGCCAACTGGAGTTGGCAAAAACAGGACTTTGCCTGAATTTTGAGCATACTAGTTCACCACACACAGCCAGATCACAAGGGTTATTGTCCCAGAACCTGGCCACTACTTGTTAGTTATCGTAGATTTACAAGTATGCAGTTCTGCCCTAATGCGGCTATATAGGAGAACAAAACGTTCTTATCATACACCCCGATGCATCCGTTTCGACAACACTTGTACAATATATGTGGGGATATGTAGGCTTTCTTGTTTTTTGTGAAAACTAGGAATTGGCCAAGCAAAAAACGGCTGACAAAGTTCGGAAGAATCGAGCTGGTCGAACTGTTGATCTGGTGAGGCAAAACGTGATATCACTGTGTACTCCGACGAGTCTATCATTCATCGTTTGTTCATTGCTGCTCTAATTCTCTAACAATCGTGTCTGTACCGAATTTTCACCCATCGATTCAGTAGTTCTTAGTGAACTAACTGTGCATCGTTAATCACATAAGGTGAAGTCGATAATTATCTATTTGTACTCAAATCGCAGGCCATGATTTCGGACGATCAAAGGGGCTTCGAAATATATGACCAGTGGAAGTGATTTTATATTTCTGTAAGAAAACCCGAAGAGTTCAGTCAAATTCTCTAATGGCAAACGTGGATTGTTGACTCCTTTTTTGCCGACTTAGTCCTGTGCTAATAATCCAAGATTGTGGAATTGATTTCGCGTGGTTGATAAATTATTTAACCACTCGCAGAGTGGCGAAGAGGGTGTGTAAGCAACTGTATACGACATTCACGGTGTAACCGAGTTGCACGTCAAATTACAAATAACACAAAACCTAATTGCCGATTCATTTCTCCATCTTCCTTCTGTTAAGTTTAAATCCATAGAGTTTTATAGATTTGTAATGACTGTTTCTAAACAACGCTGACTGAGTGACTGAATGCTTTGCTCATTTGCTGCCCTCCATACTGGGGATTTAACGTGAGTTTACATAGCTTTCCGTCCCATCTCAGCCCGGTATTGATGACAAATGTATACTGATCGTTTGGTCCCGAATAATTAACATCATTTCCACGATGTCATGTGTGACCATTTAGCTTATTTCGATCGGTGTACCGTTTGAATCTGCTTTGGATAAATAGCTTAATGGGCAATGGGATCACGTAAGTAAGGACTAAATATGACATTGGATAAAATAGGAACTACACCTTTCCCTAACAACCTTTATCCAAAACTCGTACTTGTTTAACAGTGACCCGGAATTTTCTTAGTCAAGACCCACAATTCTTTAGTCTTGACGCACAACTTTTGGCCAAGCCGCTGAAAGGGAATTAGATCAAAACAATCGGAATATTTTGCGACGTCAACAAACATTGGAACAATTAATTTATACAAATACTGGTGTCGCAAAGCTGACTGAACAAAGGAGAAAGTGTGACTGCCCCTGTGCTGCGCAGCTAACCATGGTAATGGTGTCAAATTTTGCAACGTAAACTGGTGACGGTGACGGGCGTGTACCTATGTTAACTGTGTGTCATCATCTTTGGACTGTCATTTTATCCACTTATCTAAACGGCATTCCATTTAGATAAGGATCAGAAGCTCACGATTTATTTTTTCATTATATCAAGTCTTGATCTTTTCAGCCCTGGTGAATGCAAGACAACGTACTGTCTACTACACTATGGATTTTTACTCGGGAGATCTGCTTACTGTGACTTTTACCCTTCCTTGAGGTTATTATTTCCTTTGTAGGCAGTCATTCGATATAAACACTCCGCGATTGATTGTGATAATATTAGTAGCACCCTGCCCGCCAGTGTACACATCATCCCTGAACAGTAGGGAAGGCGTTAATAAGGGTTCAAAGATACTATCGTTTCACCAACACGGAAGATCGACAAAGGATAATTTAATGTGCACGAAGATGATAGGATTTGAAGGATTTAGCCAAACACATCGGTGCTGAGGTTAAAACATATATAGCAGATACGGATCGGGTATTAGCTTCCACACCTAGACGAAGTCCAACGGAGAGTTCATTCGGTATTTGTGTGATACATTTGAAAGTGAAGATTGAGAAAGACCTTCCAGATACAACATTCAGAAGCTGACCATTCATCGAGTGGGGGAAAAATGGTACACAGCTTAAGCAAAACAAGCGGAATATGCCGAACTGATGCAACGATCAAGTCCTGCAACTGTGAGGTTAGATATGGATTAAACCAACTACAACATCGCCGTTATAGGCTTTCAAACGTAGGCATTCAGGTAGTTTAAAGTCTTCTTAGTCAAATAAAGGACCTAACGCGAACAGATCAGCATGTTCGTTTATCGTTAGTGTCTTGAATTATAAATACCTCACTCATATTACTCGGCACATTTTTAATTAGTTCCTTTCATGTTCTACAGCGTCTATTGCTGCTGAGCAACCAGGTGTCCCAGTGATCTTTATCTTTGATAATGGGCCTATTCTTCAGGCGAGCTGAAGACTCGCAGTGACTTACGAATCATGAAACTCGTAGTCTCATGACTTCCAGTCAGTAAATTCATACGGGGGAGAATTTTACTAATTTGTTTCGTCTGGATTTTTGTACATTAAAAACTGGATCACTGACAATGCAACTGTTATACGGGCTGTGCCACGTGTTTAGACGATACCGGTGCAGCGAGTAAACAGTCCCCATTCAGTTCACTGTTCAGTATCTGCTACCATTACTATGGTCATCAGCGCAGTACACCGCAGTCACCCTTTCCCATTTGTTCAACCAGCTTTGCGACACCAATATTTGTAAAAATAAACTGTTCCAACTTTTCTTGACGTCATAATATTCCGAAATTCTCACCCGACTCGCTTGTAGTGGCTTGGCTAAAGTTTGTGTACCAAGTTAAAAGAATTATGAAGCACGGTCAAATAGTTGCACGTTTTCGATAAAGGTCGACGGGAAAAACTGTGGTAAAATGGCATTATCTTCGGTGCTCGCCCATGAACTTCCCTGCTGGCTAACAGTTCCACTTTCCATTTGCATGAATTTTGATCGGTTCCCAGTTTAATACATGCTTTGTGGTCGCTGACGGATTAATAGTTTAGGCATTATTTGTTGCTGGATAAAGCTAATATTTATCGAATAACATGCACAGCTAAATTTTTAGTATTTCATATCCATCAATGTCTCATAGGAGTCATAAACATTGATCTGTTTTTACTATAGCCTTCCGTTCAAGTTGGATGCACTGATTCTTTCTCAGGCACAGAAAAACCACTTGATTCCGTGCGTAACGTTGAATAGAATGGAAAGCTTAGACCATATTTAATGCAGACTACAGAAATGGGAAGGGTTTTGAAATCAAGAAATTTGATTAGAGCTATCAATCCATCTTGTCTTGTAAACAAAGAGAGAAATCATGTTATCACGATAAATTATGTATCGTGAGCCTAGTGACTGTGCTACAAGTAAGACGGGATGTAGCCTCTTTCTCTGCAAGGTTTCACTACTGTGGGACAGCTGGCGAAACAACTGGTTGGTATGTTAAGAGAAACATTTCTTTTCTTGTTCAGTTACCCCCATTCTATTTGACAGACTTTTGAAGTGTATCATGAAGCAAGAAGTACACCATTGCTTCCTGTCCTATTTTTCTCTAATCCATCGGACTTCTAGCAATTTTAATGTCGGGATTTGCCACTGAGCAGGCGCAGTTAGCATGTGACACGGAGTGGTGAAACATTTTCGTCTCCTCACATAATTATGTCGATTGTTCTTTTAACCGACACCTACCACGACATAGTCCCCCTGAATACTTTTCCAGTCCCCCGGTCTAATAAGTAGCACAAAATATGTGCAGCACTTCTTCCTGAAGAAACATTTGGTCTGAACGTGGTTTCAATTGTCAGAGTCAGCAAGAACAAAGTCATCTATATGACATGGATTTGTACAGTGCGTCCAAAAAACGTGGAAACACCCCACGGGGATCGAATTATCGAACTGACTACTGTAACATTACCTAGTAGGCAAATTAGCGCTGAAAAACTGAAACTTCACAATCAAACGAGAGGGATCTGCTCTGGGTCAATTCTGCTTCACTTTGGGTTTTGTTCTAACACCGATTATCCCTTTGCGAAATAAGAATCTTCGTGGCAAGTAATCTGACTATCAATAAAGTGAAATCATCCGTAGGTAACTAATCAGTTCTTTTGCCAATCAGAAAAAGGAATGGCTCACTGAAAACATAATTGTGCTGGCTTAACATGACGCAAGAAACGGAAGTAGAAATACCTTGTTTGTACACTATTGCCACCAAACCTACGTGAGTAAAACGAGGAGATCTGTTGTTTTGATAACTGAAATCACAGATGCACGTTTTATGTGCATTCGCCCTATAAGTCCCGGTCGACTGGTACAATTCTCCTTAAACTGAACGTGCTAGACAACTTATTTCTCCCATACTCCAGAGGTAAGACGGGGTGACTTTTTTGGTATACACTGGAGGGCTACTAAAAACAAATTTAACTTCTGACTGCTACCGTAATCGATAAGTCAGCCCGGTTTTATCTGATACCGTGGAAAGAAAGTAAAGGATTATCATGACTTTGGACCAACATAACTGATTTCCGAAAACTTGCGTGATAAACTTTAAGTAGTCCATGGCATTTCGCGATCCAGTGAACCCGTGACATTGGAAGTCAATATATTTTACTGGATGTTAGGTTTATTCACGTAGAAATAAGAAAAACCAAGTCCCAGAATACCGGTGACTTCATGCACAGTTTTTTTTCAAAGACCAACGGAGAGATGAACATTCGTGTATTGTGGGCTGCCAGTTTTAGTGATGATGAATTTGGGGGTAGATCGGCAAAATTGCGGGGAATCGCATCAGGACTAGTTGTCTTAAGGAATTATGAAGACTAATGTATCATGGTAAACATGATTATGAGTTTTCTCTTCAAATACTTCCATATTTCTCCATCGGAATATCATTTTCCATAATCTTGCTTTTCCTGTTAGGCCGGAATTTTCTGTGCACAGTAGACTTGAATGGACCAGTTGTTTAATTGGAGACAAAAACGGAACCCGGTAAATAACTGCTATCGCGCTAACCTCCTCCTGTACGAATACAACGAATGAAATTCGGGACCATGAGGTAATTTTTGTCCTAAAAAGGACTGAAATATCACTCTCCAGGTCTGAAAGGATCATTGTATCGTTCTTTGATCCAGATCAGATGGCGAATTCACAAAGTCAATTTCTACCGAACAATTACAAATAGTCCTGAAACAACACCAATCACAGTTCGAAGCAGCCCAATAAAAATGATGGGATCGATGATGCGACAGTTCATTTTTCGGCCCCACGATTCAATATCCAGCAGCAATCAGTCCACATTAGAGAATGTCATTGCTACCAGCATGTGTGAATTCATGTATGATCCAGATTCGGGAGTGACTATCGATTCGTGGTCCATATGATGGGAAGGTATATTTCGAGTCGATTTTGCCGAGGCTGATGATGCATGGAAAGTACTACTTTTGCTGCGCAAATAGGGTGCCAAAGAAAACGAGGCGTACAGTAATACAATTCTACCACAAAATCCTCGTGATCTCACATTAGACGATACAGACAACCGTTTGTAGGAAATTTGGGAGAAAAAAGCCTCACTGTTTAATATCCGTTACCACAGTTTAAAACTGTTAAAGGATGAAGCTGACAGTTTCCCGCAGTTTTCGAACAATGTCAAACTCGACACATCTAAGAGCTTTCAATGTCAGAAGAACAATTCAAATGTCTCTTATTTTCTGTAGAATACAGTCACCTCGTGATGCTGAAGTCAGAACCAGCCTGTTAAACAAGACTGAACATGATCCTGAGACAAATCTCCGGACTCTAGCCGCCGAGCGTCAACGAATCCAAAATCTGAAAGAGTTCCCGCACCTGTTCGTGGTTACTGTTCCTTTGGGATTGGACGACCGAGGAATCACTGGCAGGGGATAATACAGAAGTTGGCGCCCTGACAATACATTACCGAACCACTTTTGGATGATGCCACAGCATTTACGTGTCCAGTCATGCTCACTGTCAACAGTCTGATGACATCTTGTGGCATACTGTCCTATTCCCCTATCAAGACTGTCTTCAGCTCCCTTAGAGCTTTGTATTGCCCCCTCCGATCATTATCCCTCCCAAGCCGATCCCAAAATACTCGAGTGGATTGAGATCGGGGATCGAAGTGGTTACGGAAACGTGTTCGCGCCGAAATGCTCATGAAACTCGCGTACGAAAAGGGGACGATTTGCAGACTTGTTGTGTTCCTGAAAAATTGCTTCAGCAGTTGAGTGCATCGAAGGCAAGATGTGCTGAATCAGGACTTATAGGTAAACTAAACCTTTGATGACGCTGTCCAGAACTGCCAGATCGCTCCAACCTTATCATCAGATGGCTCCCCAAACATGCACTGAACCTCCGTTGTGCTGAATTGTTTTTGTCATTATATAACTTTCGACAGTTTCAGAGATATGTTTCCACACACATCAATCGATCCATCTGCTCATTGTCCACCTTGAAAGACCGGAATACTTGTTAATCTTGTGGAGTGACTTTCTTGATTCCGTTCTTCTGATTGCAAGCCAGATGACCTTCTCTTCGGCGAGCATCACATGAACTCATGATATCAGATGGACATGTGGTCTCTCAGACTGGAAAGTGCACATAAATGTGTGTCTGACCTTCACAACACATCTCAAGCACTGGTAGATGGTAAGGTGTAAAAGTAAGACTACGTTGTACTTGTCTGAAATATTTCCCACTGAAGATATGGAGCTTCAGAACGATCATTTATTCGAAGGAAGAAGGGCTGGGGGGAGTTTTCTGACGGGTAGTGTACGTAGGCACGCGTTAACCAGGTTCCTAGGTCCATACCAATTCGGCCGATGTGCGCAATAAACAAGCACAGATTCGTAATATGATTCATTACCAGAACCGTCAGAACACATCAGAGTATGTGAGTAATCCATTGGGAGTTAGCAAATGCACTTCTGAGGTCGAGCTTTGTAAATACCGACCTTGTTAGTCTTCATTTTAAAGGAACAGTCTGATGACTGTTTCTATTACCACTAAACCCTCACCCCCATCCGCGTTCCCCCTCCCCCCAACTAACAGCTGTCCGCACTACGAATAGCCAAAACACAAATTCGAAACTCTCTGGATATAAATTTGAAAACCGAAGTCAAAAACACAGATTTCACGATGTATCCTGGATCATTTCGCTGCACCTTTACAAAGTGCATATAGCAGTCGAAATGATTGTTCTCATAGCAGAGTAAACGAGCGAAATGTTTATATATAATCACGCAAATACTTGCGAGTAGTGTGTGGAACTGATAAATCTTCTGTTTAGCAGTCTGTACTACGGACTCCACCTTTCACGCGAATACCTCGGGTCATCCGACCAACCTGCACATAGAATCACCAGACTCGAGTTTCGCTCTTGTCAGAGCGCATCAGTGATGCATATCCTCTGCCACACCCAGGGTTTGAACCCAGGCCCTGTCAACTCGAGGGCGTGTGTGTTACCACTGCGCCACCCCGCTCCCTTCCGGGCTAATCCAAATAGTCATGGTAAGCTTGTTCAGACGTCGACCTCTATGATAGCCAGAGATGACCGACAGCTTCTAATGCAGGCACGGTACCAGCCCCGTTAACTCCAAGCGAATGCCTCCCACCGAGTCAGGTCTTCTCTGCAGGATTGGGTGCACATCCCCCCCATTTTAAACCTGCATCGCATTTTGGTGTATAATCACGCAGTTACTTGCGAATCAGTCCGGACGGGAGCGGGGTGGCGCAGTGGTAACACACACGCCCTCGAGTTGACAGGGCCTGGGTTCAAACCCTGGGTGTGGCAGAGGATATGCACCACTGATGAGGTCTAACAAGAGCGAAATTCGAGTCTGGTGCTTCTGAATGCAGGTTGGTCGGATGACCTGAGGTTTGTGCATGAAAGGTGGAGTCCGAAAGTCAGTCAGCAAAACAAAGAAATATTTATAAACAAAGGAAAAATCACATGACGCACACATTCATATATGTCTATCGGATAAGCACACTACGATTATCACACTTCGTTACCACGGCAATGATAAATTGATTAAAAGTTCGCGTTGTTAGCACAGTTCAGGTTTATGCGCACGGATCGACAGGGCCTTCATATATCTTAATAGTTTGGTACTGGTGGTCGACTAGATCAGTTTGAATGCTTGACTTGCGTTGACGCAATGCTTAGTCTCGTAAAGATGTCGAGCAATTGATGATCTGATTGACCTTTGTTCGGTTGATGATGCAATTGTGGTGAAATCGCTACTCATCACCTTTTGCTCACTTAGAAAACAAGACGAAGGACAAAATATCCGACATGATACTCTATCGCCGTTACGTGGATGATATTTTTGTCATCACAAAGAGCAAACGAGAAGGTGAAGAGTTGCATGCCTTGCTTAATAATCTACACCCATATATAAGGCTGACAATCCACAATAAGGACAATGGCGCCATAAAGTTCTTAGACATTGAAATTTTCTGCAGAAAAGATGGTTCCGTTAGGAGGTCCGTTTATCGAAAAGACACCTGATCGGGACAATATCTCCACTTCAGCAGCTTCGTCCCGATAAAGTACAAGATAAACACAGTGCAAACACTGTTCTACAGAGCACAGGAGATTTGCACGGCGGACACCTTGGATGAGGAAATCAATCATATCACTAAAATTCTGACGGAAAATGGATACCCAACATCATTCTTGGCAAAGTATCGTCACCTGAAGCTAAGAATGGATATTTTAAACACAGTGTCTAAGATGAAAGTATATCTGAAACTCCCCCGCACGTACTATGCAGCCAATCCAGTGATTATATTTACAACTAATCGGTTGACTAGGCCATCGATCAAAGAACCCTTGCCTATCCACGCCAAATCAAACTGCATATACCAATTCAAATGTGAGTGCTCAGCCACCTACATAGGCAGAACGAAAAGGCAGTTACGTCATCGAATGGATGAACACATTCCAGTGTGGCTTCAGAAGACAATGAGTAGCGGTTTCACCCCAATTGCATCATCAACCGAGCAAAAGTAAATCAGATCATCAATTGCTCGACATCTTTACGAGACTAAGCATTGCGTCAACGCAAGTCAAGCATTCAAACTGATCTAGTCGACCACCAGTACCAAACTATTAAGATATACGAAGGCCCTGTCGATCCGTGCGCATAAACCTGAACTGTGCTAACAACGCGAACTTTTAATCAATTTATCATTGCCGTGGTAACGAAGTGTGATAATCGTAGTGTGGTTATCCGATAGATATAAATGAATGTGTGCGTCATGTGATTTTGCCTTTGTTTATAAATATTTCGTTCATTTATTTTGCTATGAAAATAATCACTTTGACTGCAGTATACACTTTGTAAAGATGCAACGAAATGACCCAGGATACATCGTGAAATCTGTGTTTTTGACTTCTGTTTTCAATCTTGTAACGGGGAAAGGTTGTTTCTCGTTTCTCTGCTATAACCAGAACTATTGAACACACCCCACACATTTAAGCTGAAGTACAGTACCACAAATTCCATGATGATACTGGCGTAAGTTAATCAGATTTGTTGGACATTGTGAATCATGTATATTTCGTCACATTTCCTTTAGGCATGGTGAGAAATGCCTTGCGGTGAACGACGTAAAAGGTTCACGCAATGTGCAGATAATTTGAACACGTAAGTTTTAAATGGTGAATTGCAACTAAATGGTGAAAAAAAAAATCGGTCAATAAGTTACTCAGGGAAACCTGAAAATAGACTTTAAGAAGAGCATCATATATGAGATAGAAACAGAGTGATAGAATGACACACTGAAGAACTTCTGTCGTGAAAAATGGTCAAGACTTTGTTACCACGACCATGTTAGTGGCTACTGTCATCTTCGTTCTTGCTTTTAATACGTTTCTTGTTTAACTGAACGCTGACTATCAGGCACTGTGGTCACTTGACCGTCGCTCTTGCTCACGCTCCCAAGTACACGCTAAAACAGTATCTCTCCCGATCACTTTCTCGTTCTCACCCGTCGTGGAGAATACTTTGCTGGCTAACGTATTCGTACAGTGTCGAGTATTAGAGTAACGTGCAGGTGGCCCACGTAGTACGAAGGACCGAAGAACGCGTTTAAGAATGAAACTGTGAGGAAAGGTTTAGCCACCTTATAGTGTGGTTATAATTCGCGATTGTTAAAGAGGTCAGATAAATGACCACCGGTGGACGTCAAGCTACCATCCACAACGAATATATTTGGAAACTTATTTCTCATTACACATTTGAATGCATCATTACAGTCCCGACTACTGGCGGTTTCTCATATCATATGGAATGAAAAACAAACTAGTGTTCGACATATTTGCATTAAATGGGACGCTCAAGTGACGATAGTCAAGCTGACCGAACCAGTTTTTCTTATCTCAGAGGACGTTCGATGCAATAGAAGTCTTTGAACACACAAGTCCAGAGTATTAGATTACACGATATACCTTCCAGGTAGTGAACATGCACTCGCACTATAGACGCTACTCTAGCATAATCCAGAGTATTTTCATGGAAGAACAGTTGACTGTATAAACATGTTACCGCTGATAATGAAATGAGGGCAAATTCCGTTTGCACCCTTGGCGTACACACGTCTGGAACACACACTTCATCTTCATTAGTACTGATATACTTAGAAAGAATATGTCACCTATGAAATCTTGGCTTAAGGAGTCTAGAGCCATTATTCAACATTCAATGCCCGTCACGTCCGCTAATTTGCTTCTCTACCAAGCAATTTTTGTGTACACCTTTTTGACGGTCTTTGTTATCTACTTCATGGTATTGGCTCCACTTTGCCTACTAACAAGGTGTTGAGTAGTAAGTTGAGAAATTCGACCTCCCCAGGGTGAAATACACATTTTTTGTCCAAGCTGCACGTACAGTCCGTCCCATAAATACCGCTCGAAAGGACATCGCCCACAGGCTGTAAACATGTCAGGTAAAGTGCACCGGTGCAATGTTTTCCAGTATATTAGCTGTATAAAGAATGAGGGATGTCTGCAAGGATTTTGTAAGAGAACTTTGCACATGCCATCAGGAGTGATTCGCACAATTTAGCAGATAGTTCAGTCAAGGGTTTGAGAGATACCCGACTGATAATTGACAGACCTCGGTGGAGGATTTCAAAATCTTTTTCATTAGACCAATAAAAATAACAAGGGAACAGTAGAGGAGAACAGCAAAAACATACTGACAAGTAAAAAAGAAGTAGTATCTTGTTTAACATTAAAATGTCTAGGCTTTTGAATTTGGTAAGATAGCCCGCGTAGTTTCTTCAGACTTCATAGAATATGCCTGTCGATTCATGAAAATGCTTGTAACACGAAGAAATTTCCTTTTAATATATCACTTCAGGCATATACATATATAGTACTGGGTAAAGGCGAGTATATGTGCAGTTATAGATAGCAGTGAGTTATTAAGTGTGCAACAAATTCGGTAACTTGACAACATGCTTCAACTTGACCAGCCTTGTCCGTTGTGTGAACGGCGGTAAGTATGAAATCTGTAACCAGATGGCGTGAAAAAGCGGGTGTGAAAGGCGAAGGTGTGAAAAAAGAGATGCTGCGCTGGGGAAAATTTGTACACGGGAACCATAAGAGAACCACCTGTTAAGGCCACGGCAACAACCTCGTGCAATAGTTGTTGTTGTATGAAATATTAGATGACCACTTCGAACTTTCATCAATGATGATTCCCCAGTATTTGACGGAACCATTCTGTGGAAATGACAGATGGATCACAATGATAAGTCGACCCAGGGGGAGTAAATATGCTTTCTTAGTATTCGGACAAATTTAAAATTAAACCGGATTGAACAGAGAAATGACTAACATGAGACTTACTGAAGAAGTTACTGAAATCCTGGGTTACAGAAACAGCTTGACAAAGAGCCATATCATCGGGATATTCAAATTACTAGATCAAAGGTCACTCATGTGGGTGGAAAATAAACAGTGTAACAGGACAGCTCCCTGAAGTGCTCCTGAACTATTCACCAAAGGTTTGGACGTTTTAAGATTTAGTCTTGTGCACTGAGTTCTGTTGGTAAAATAGTCACACATCCATGCCAGTAAAGGTCTGGGACAGCCGAAAGCTTTCAGTTTACGGAGGAAAGACAGCAGAGTAGAAGCAAGGGCGGATGAGCATCCTAGAAAAGCACATCGAACAGACTTCGCTGATCCATCCAAGGATTCGGTTATATGATGGACTAAGAAAGCGATAACATCCACTGTGGATCTGTTCGGATTATAGGCAAACTATAAGGGATAATAAGGAGAGTTCATAGAACTCAAACTTTTAGAAATGGCTCGCCCTGCAAGTTCATGACCAGATAATGTTAGAGCAATGAGAAGAAAGCTTTTAGCTATGACTCCAGAATTATAAGGTTTGGGTATAGGAACAAAATCAACGGGTCTCCAGCAGTCTAGAATAGAATACAAGCAAAAATATATTCATCTAAACCTTTCCCCGGCGACTGGGTGTAAAGGAACCCGGAGATCCAATATCATTGCCGATATTTCGATCGTCCTTTGAATAATTTGTATAATGCTCGATCTCATCTTCAAGGTAGTTGGGATGAACACCTCAGAAGGTGAAATTTTATGATGTGTGCGAAAGCGACCTATTTTGGCAGGGTTACAATTTTCTCTTGAGCTCCTGGCAAGTGAGTGTACCAAACCCGTGAACAGCTTAATAGGAAGAAATTATAAACTGGCTTCGAAAAATTTTTCATCAGGTTTTTAGTTGATTGATTGAGGTTGTGTTATCTGTAAAACAGGTTTTAAAGCAAACAAAAATCAAGAACAATAAGTTAGTACTGTGAATGCGTGCCACCGGATAATGTGGCTTGGATGGGTCACAAGTGTAAGGGATTTGCGTAATATCCAAATCTCACGCTGCGGGCTCAGTGCTGAGTCGCTAGAGTGCTCTAGTGATATCAGTGAGCCAACATCAATAATTGGATGATTTTGGTATTTCCTACTGGCCACCCCTTTGATTACAGTATTGATTTTCTCCCAGTGAAAATGGAACTGGTAGGTAGCATGCGTGGAAATCTGACCGCTCACTGATAAGCTGATTTTCAGTCTTTTTCTTTGATCATTTTATTTCTTCAAAGAATTTCAAACACGGTGATCACAGTGGAATTATTAATAGACTCACCATTTTGTCCATTGCTTTGTCGCACGTTACCGGGAAACGGACAACTGTTTGTGACTTTATTAAATACCTGTTACAAAATTGGCTGGTGGCCGGCGGTGGTCGAATAGTTCAGACCGTTCACCTGCCCATTCGGAGGACTGAGGTTCGAATCCGGCCGCAACTGTAAACCAACAGTGGAGTGCTTAAGTATAGAAATGATTGGGCAGAGGTGTACCGGGTGTACATAACTGATGAGCGGCAACTACTGCGAAATCGGTCGTGTGCTTCCGAGTAAACTTTATCCTGTCTTCCAGGTATAATGCCATACCACTGATATCGATAACCTTATATCATTTACAATACATGAGTAGTTGCATTGGTAATGCCTTTGATTAGGAGATGAAGCTTCACAATCTCTGGAGTGCAGACAAATGTAAATGATCAGTAAAATAAAGTCCTTTGGCTCATGAAATATTCTTGTAGACTACATTTCTGAGTTGAAAAATGAGCAACAAAACTGGTTACTTCCTGTCTTCTTCCTTTGATCTTGAGTTTTCCTTAAAGATTTCTTGATGACTCGTGTTGAATACCAGGCCTAGAATCTATTGGAAGAAACGACGTTACACAGAAGGTACGTGAACAAAACCTCTGCCATAACAAAAAATGTACAAATGCACAGTGTGTCCAAAAATTTCGGAATTACCTCAGTCCCGTCGAAATCCTGATAAACGGTAGAGTTCCAGTTTATACTGCTGATGATGCTCTCTCTCCCTGAATAAGTGTCTGTTTTGTTTGACTGATTGTACTTTGTACTCCAGCCTCCACGCACAAATCTCGGGTCATCCGATCAACCCTGCACCTCAGGGTTTATCGAACGACCTGAGCTTTGTGCGTGAAAGGTTGAGTCCAAAGTACAGTCAGCCAAGTAAAGTACCATCAATCCCACACACTACTCGTAAGTATTTGAGATATATGCAAATAGTGTCTGTATATTTTTGGCTGCTGAGAGTAGAATCAGTTGTATAAACTGGAATTCGACTGTAGGTCAGGATTTAGACCGAATTAAGATGATCCCGAATTTTTGGACGGACTGTACAAATCACATCCCGGAACCGGTCACATTAAGACATTCGATTGAAAATGAGACTTCAGGGAAATTACATACTTTATTTTCTTAACGAAATAATCATTCGGAAACCAGAATAAACCATCTCAATGACCTTCTATCTTAAACGGACGTGGACGGAATAGTACACGCGGTTTGAAAGTCCTATGCCAATACCACACAATCGAGGTTTTGTTCGGATCCTACGTGTAAGGTCGTGCTCACTCGCGGTTGGCAGTCGGGCACGTCACGCTAGCAGTCCGCGTGTCTGTACCTGTTCAGAATCCAGGTCAATGCCTGAGACAGCGAATGTGAGAGCAACAGGGTAGCCGATCGATAAGACGCGAACAGATTCCCGTAAAGTGGTGGCTGGTTGCATCACCAATCCACCAATCGGAAGATAGCCTATTTGATACACGTATGAACGGGTTTGTTCGTGTTGCAATGATTGGTGACGGTGACTGTTTCCCCTCGGATTAGCAATGTGTTCTTCGCTGATAAACTAAGAATATTCCAGGACAGAAAAGTCTTCTCACTGGAGTTAGTGGGCGGTTCGAAACATTAATACAACACACTGGAGGTATGTGTACTGCATACACAAGCAAGAATCACATTGTTCGGCAATGGTTATCTGGGTAGGTGTATCCAGAACCCAGCAGTGGAGCAGATAGTCACTATCCACTGTTCTCGGTTTCCAGGGCTTAAATGTACTGAAAATTGTGCGCAGTTTCATTTTTAAGTAGAGACAATGTGTTCTCTTCTGATATTTGCAGGTGTCTGTCTAGAAATTGATAACTCACGTGAACTCCAAGTATGCTGTATTGTACAACTGGCGTATACCCATTGCTCCTCCAGTCATGGGGGCACAGAACAAGACTGCAAGTTAAGACAAATCTGTTTGAAATTCAAACAGAAATCTTATACAGTACGGTTGGGTCGTTGAATATTTTCTTGAACTAACTGAAGGCCTTGACCAGGATAGATAGTGTGTGCTGCGATATACCGAGTTGCATGCTAGACAGAGTCTACCAGAGTATCGGTAAACGAATGCAAGCTCGTATGACAAACGATTTTACCAAAAAAAGCCTAGAAGCGTATGCAAGAAAACAATTCATTGCTTTACTATTCAAAAGTGACCATTTATTTAATCAGATCTATCGAAATCTCTGGTCACTCATAAGACACACACACAGCGGCACAGTTACATTTGTTCCAGACAATCAGTGGACTGGATTTTCGTAGTTACTCAAACAGCCTTGCTGATTGCAATGTCTCAAATGTCATCTATATATTCATTTACAGCTGCGGTGACGGGTCAGTTGACAGAATGGACCGCCGCTTGGCTCAGCGAGTATTAGGACACGCCCACAAACAACTCGTACCAAGTAGAGTAACTTTAGTTGCCAGGTTCTTCGGTTGCAGACGGTTTATTAGATCAGGTAACAAAGCTCACCTGACCCAATCTTCCAGAGTTCTGTTGCACAATCCAATCCAGAAGCTATTGTGACACGCACAGATGGAGATCCCCACGCTTCCTTCCCTTATCGGTTTAAGGGTAACGCTGGTTGATGCGCTCACTAAGCCACGGCTCACCGAGAGTCCTTTCTGTGTCTTTGCAGATTGTGCACCTACAGTCCTCACGGAAGAACCCTGAATACAGCATACCACACTGCTGGCTTTCAGCAAAGCGATGGTTTGGGCACAGAATGTTTGCTTACATTGACATTGACTTAACAAACTACTCTGTCCCACCCTACGCACTGTAAGAGCCTTGAATCCAGCTTAATCTTTAGCTATATTTTTATCCTACCATGCCTTACGCATATCGACATGTTATACGTTCGTGATCGTGAGTGTAAAATAGAAGCATGTATCTCTCGACTTACGTCCTCTTTTTGTTCTAGTGAGTAGGATCAAGAGAAGACTCAAGGTTTTCATTATCGATGGTCACTATGTCCACTCACTGAAAAGTGTCCGTTCAGCAAGGGTTGTTAAAAAGAAGTCACTTGAATTGAACAAATAATGCGACATGAAGAGTTTTCAAATAGAGAATGGTGCAAAAGTGAATACACAGAGAAAATACCGAGTCTGGTTTCTCGGCTTTCGTGGATTATGACGATCGAGAATGAGGTGATCACAGCAATCATCAACTAGACGCCAACATATCACTGGAGTAAGTTGTGTCTGACGTCAAACATTTGCATCACAGACAATCAAACCATGATTTATTCCATGATCCAATTCTTTGTTGTGGTGATATATTATTCCTTCAAAATTCTCAGCCTCAGCTTGATGTGTAAACCACTCGGTACTCGCTTACGGGGAAAGGACGCTGAGGAGAAGTGTTGGAATGTGTGCCATCACAAGAGTAGAAAGTACACACACACACACACACACACACACACACACACACACACCATATTACTCCTCATCCAATAATAATACATGGTTTAATGAAAGAGGAATATCTGTTTGACTCCACTGATGCTGGCTTACATAACTCATTGGTTTGTCGGATCTCAACATACTGGCAGAACCTCGTCGTGGAGAGCGATATTAGTTTCTCCCACGCCATTCAACGGAACCAGGTTCTTCTCAGTGAATTCTTGTCATATGATCGGAAAAGAGGCCAATAAAGAGAATGTTATTTATTTATCAACTAAGATGACGATGAATGTTCCATTTGCTTTCTAGTTCTCTCTGTCAGTATAAATACAGGAAGCACGAGACTGTTCGGCTCATGTTTTCCGAACATGCTTCCACACGCCGTACTTGTTGTTGTGCTCACAGCTTATGGATTGGCGCGACAGACACGTGCATCAGGTGAGTGTAACTCATACATCCCGTACGGAAAGATATCCATGCTTTTTGATATTCGGATAACTGCATGCCTGTGTGCTCGTGCAATTCTTAACAGATTTGTGTTTCGCAATATTGGGGGAGAATAATCGTAAATCTGGTTCCCCTTTGTGATCATGAGTAGTCGTCCACTGGGACACCTAAATTGATGGTGATGATGATGTGCAGTTTAAACAGAAACAGTCGGAATGCCCCAGGAAATAATGACCCTGTCACCCTTTCAAAAAAGAAGCTTACACAAGAGTCAGAATGTAGAATCGAGCAACATTTTGCAACCGTTGAGCTATCCCCGTAACCCAGACAGTAAGGAAACACAAAAATGGGTACCAGTTCCTATCCTCAAAAAGCCAAACCGTGATAAGAAAATTCAACTGGTTTCGTAGACAAGTTCAAGTGAAACCGAATTTGTGCCTTTCTAGATGAATGGTTCTGAATATTGTTCGTAGCTCAGGATGACGTCTTCTCGACGGGACACGAAACAGTTGTGGCCCGAAAGTCAAGCTCAGTGATTACAAGACTATGAACATTTTTGAAATCACTATTAAGGTGTGTTGCGCAGTTATTTGCGAGTAGTGTGTGGGGTTGATGAATCTTCTCTTTAGCTGACTGTCCTTCGGACTCCACCCTTCACGCGCATACCTCCGGTCATCTGGCCAGCCTGCACATAGAATCACCAGACTCGAGTTTCGCTCTTGTCAGAGCTCATCAGTGATGCATATCCTCTGCCACACCCAGGGTTTGAACCCAGGCCCTGTCAACTCGAGGGCGTGTGTGTTACCACTACGCCACCCCGCTCCCTTCCGGGGTAAGCTTGTTCAGATGTCGACCTCTATGAAAGCCAGAGTTGCTCGACAGCTTCTAATGGAGACACGGTACGAGCCCCGTTAACTACAACCGAATGCCTCCCACCGTGTCAGTTCTTCTCCACAGGAGCCGGTACCGTGTCTCCATTCGAAGCAAAAAGTTAAAAGGGCCCGGGTTCAAACCCTGGGTGTGGCAGAAGATAAGCACCACTGGTGAGCCCTGACAAGAGCGAAGCTCGAGTCTGGTGATTCCGTGTGTAGGCTGGTCAGATGACCTGAGATTTGTGTCTGAAAGCTGGAATCCGAAGGACAGTCAGCTAGACAAAACGACTAGTGGATTGTCACTGGGATATGACACTAGCAATAGAGAAAACCTTTAAAAAGTGATATTGACTCTGAAATGTGACACTTCTGCATTCCCACTCTCCCACCCTCATTCATCTCATTCACTCACAAGATGAGCATATCTTCTGCCGGTGCAGTAACTTGCAAAAGTCATCAAAAAATGTCTAACATAAAAAAGTTAGGTTATTTAGTCGGTAACTCCTTTGTGAAACTTCAGAATACTGGAAAATTGACATCGTGGATCCACTTACCTCAATATAAAGAAGGTTTTTCAAAAAGATTTAGAGGTTCTGATTTGGTTATGCTACTGAACTGCACAATTTTAACCGAATAAACCCGTCGAGTTCACTCTGATATTTCATTTACCAACCAGTTATGATGTCGTTAAATCATCCGTTCGTAGCCGTCTCTTTCTTTCTACGTGATATTTTCGCAGTGGTACCGAATGCACCGACCATCACCAGTGTGAATCGAACACCAACCGGATGGTACGTGACTTGGACATCTGAAAACCCAATAACTGTCCTAGCCAATCAGGTGCATCTCGAAGACAATAATGGACGTGCACGCCTACTCACTTCATACGGGACCAACAACGGTGCTTCGTTGACTTACACACGACCGTGTACAAATTATACGGTCCGGGTTAAGTTATTAAGTTTGACCGGTTGGTCATCAGAATCTGCACCGTACCACTTTCGCACGGAGACCATTGGTAAGTGAGTACTTTCAGACCGGTAGGTAAGACGTACTTGTGCTAACAAATCCCTTGTACTTTTACGACTGAACTATACCAACTAACTCGTTTGAACCAGTATTTTGTCCACATTACATCCAGCCTTTAAAGTTGACGTCATTTCTAACATCAAACTGTGCACAATTTTGTCGGGCTAAATCAAGCGAATCATGAACTGTTGAACGGTCATCCTTTTGACGAGCTTGCCACAGTTTGGGTGTAAGCAATAAATACTGAAATAGGTCCGCTTAGATCGAATTCATGTAAAACTGGATCAATTCGGCTGATGATCGAGGATACCAAAAAGAATCGCTTATCTTACATGGTGATGTTTACATTCTGACAAAAAGTTTCCCATCACCAGAAAATTTTGAGAAAACTGACCAGGGCTTATTTCTTTCGGACCGTCTCCTATTGTTTTCTCCCTTTAATTTGGAGAGAGGGAACGAAAATTCCCCTAGTGATAGGACAGGCATTTCACGAGAAATCATACGATACAACTTCGCGGCCACATACACTGAGAAGCCTCAGCCAATAGGAATCACTGTGAACAGGTTTCACAAAAACCCGCTGCGATTGATTATCTGGTGATCTACTAATTAGTGCCTTTGATATCATATACGCATACAAATGAAATCTGGAGCCGTGACCTTCCTGCTATTTTGGCGTACGTAGTTCCGGGTTGGAGCCATTTTGATACATTCTGTCAGTTGAAGTATTCCAAATGACAAGTAATCCAGTAGCCAATGATATATCCGAAATTCTGGCACAAATTGGCAAAATCGGGTCTTTAGCAACTTTAATTTTACGCGTATCATTCGGTCCTACCATTAGCATCGGCATAGTGGCACAAATACGTGCTGTGGGCCTCGATGTTAGTGCTATCGATTGCGCGGTTCTGTACCATAACTTTAGATTGTCATCACCGAAATACAAACCATGAAGTGTTGCTTGCCCTTTCATTCACCTCTTCGCATCCTCGTGTATCCCCTTTATGAATGATTGGTAACGCAGTGACTGAGCAGTATTCACACTGGCATGCCTGTCTGGACGGGCTAAACATATGTTTACGTAATTCTCTGCGTGCATGTGTGCCACGGGTTAAGCAGATTGAACATAACCGGCATTTTCTCCGTGGAATCCCCAGATAGAGGAAGAAACTCGTGTGTTTTGTGAGTATCACCAAACAAGAGTCAAAATCGTCAGTACCCGCGGAAGATGTCACCTGGACTGGTGATGAAACGTTTGTGAACTAAACGTTAAGTTCAGCGATCAGAAGCTGCAGAAAACCACCGACCTGAGCAGCCAGGAACGACAACAAGTAGCCAAAGCCCTGAGTTGCTCGAAAAACATCTCACCTAACATTTTATTCCTTCAAAATAGAGGCAAATGGAAAGTTTCATCACTGAGTCTCATCACTCCATCTCATTGGTAGGTAATTGACTTGTGTGCCAAGAAAGACTCTTTCTAAGTTTCAGCGTGTAATCACTTGCCTTTTTTGGTGTTTCAGCTAACACAGAGCTCAAAAACATAGTCAAATAAAATGTCTATAAAATCAGCATGAATAAAGATGCAAGTGGTTTATGTATGGTCTGTCACAATGGAATCTACTGATATCCATCGACACCGCACACCATAATTCGATCACTCTTCCAACTTTAACCTCAACTACCTTTGACGTAAAACAATTATTGCAATTATGATTATGTTCTTGGTTGATAGTTCACCCCGGAATCTTGATTTGGCTTACTGCCTCTCTCCAAAAGTAAACCGTTGATTGTTTCACAGAAAGCCACTTAGTGTATGGAACACTATCAAATTCAAACACTGAGCTACCGAATCCACTCTCTCTGTCTGATTTTAGGACAATTCGTTAGTATAATACAAAAACGACAAATTTTATTATTCAATTACGAGGCCGATTCGTCTATTGTTTACAATATGCATTGCCCAAGGGAGAGCACATATAATCGCCCGACTCGCAGCTAAACATGATCTGTTGAGGTCTAGTACAAACGATCAGTCCAAGTCTTAGGATAAAATACTTTTGTTCTTCGTGGCAATAGAACACGCCCTCATGGCTGTCGAATCCCATACTTTCCAGGGCAGTCATGCCTATGCATGGATTAGACAAAATTTTCGTGGCCTTAGGATTTTGAATAAAGCCCGGATTACCATTGTTTTCTTCACCCCCACCCCACCGTTTTCTCACTATTGATTTTTATCACTTACCACTTATCTGATTGGTTCAACCCTTTAACTGGTTGTAATATATTGCGACGTAGTGGCATGATTATGAATCACTGAAAACGAGCTTGTTCGTCAAACAGTGTTCTTACTTTTCAACAAACGTATTTTTCATCGGGTAATTCACTGATTTATCTTTATGTCATTGAACCATATCGATTCTCTGTGCTTCTTATACTCTTCCGCTCTTTCTTTTTTGAAACGCTCGATCGTGCAAGTATGTTGTCAAACGGAAGTGACTCCGATATCTTGAGGACGTTCGAATCAATAGAACACCTCCCTTCCATGGGGTCGGCAGTGGTAAAACGGTCACTATCACTATCTACAAAGCTGCAGGTCCCGGATTCAAATTGAGAGCCGCCGGTCATTTTATTCTCGGCAACTGACCACTTGCCCCTGCTTGAGGTTTTTTCTTTACCTTTTATAACAAATAAATAGAAATCCAACTGAAGATATTATGATAAAAAATGGGGAATATCGGATTTCGGTTTTGAAGATAGGAAACGCATACTGAGATCAAATAGCGGACTTCCAACTGGACAAGTAACTTGCGATTGTGGCTCCTTACATTCATCACCCACTGCTCTCGGCCACTGATATCCTCACCATTTGGTAGTGTTTACACCAAATATTTGCAAACGCCGTCGTCACGAACGTAAATACCACATAGAAAACGATTTAGATTGTGTTGAAGCGTTCCGCGTTTGAATGAGTTGCTGAACTATATGGAACCATGCGCACACTGACTTCGGATATTTATTGCCTGAATTTAAACAAAAAGGGGACCATATCTTTGTATTTTTCTGGAAACTTTCTCGTTTTAAATTCTTAGTTTTGTTGTCCGTTCTCTACAGAAGTCCCACCGGCACCGACCAATTTGAGATCCACGGTAACACGTGCGGGTCGTGTATTACACTGGATCCCGCCAAATACGACAGCGCACATTCGCCAATACCGAATTGTCGGTAAGAGAGACAAGGAGATAATTGAACAGAATGCAACATATGACAGTACACAGGCGTTGCTCGACTCGTTTCACAAATGGCACAACTACTCGATGGTTGTGTATGCCGAGAACACGTGCGGATCGTCTGGTCCCTCAGAGGAGTTGCACGTGATCGAAGTCAGCGGTAAGTTTGAATAATATTTGCGAGTCAAACTTTGCCCTTCTTTTCCACTCCCTCCCCCACTCTCGTAATGTTGTGCATAACTCTTCGACTGGTAGTCAGGCAAAACCGAGCGAGTACATTGGCTCCTGATCGGGGATTACCTACTCACCGAAAGTCGTGACGGTCAGATAAGAAACATTTCCAAACCGATCTTTTCAGAACATGGTCGACTGCTCCTAGGTTGCTCACTTGTGTTAACGCACATGCATATAATATGGATGACGGTTTCTCAGTGCAGATTTCAGACCTATGGTGGTTTGTTTGTCCGCAAACGGCTCGTCATTTTCGGCCGAATTATTGAAAGTCAGCCTCTAAACCTAGAGGAGTTAAATTATCCAGCCGGAATAATTGATCAACTCGGATCTGGTGACCACCTCTGCGTGCACGGCAGCCATAGGAAGTAGCGTCATTCCAAATTCCACAATCAGAATTCAAACTACCGTTAGAGTTGCTTTCTCGCACAATCAATCCAACAGGCGGGTTATCAAGCAAAACTTTAAATAGCTATTTTGAATGGGATAATAAAAGAGAATGAATGTCCTCTAAAGTAACTACGGTTATCAGGCACGTTTATTGTTGGGCAAACTAGTATATTGACAAAGATTTCGCAATCAACTAATCTCGTCTACTGAAATAAAAGGGCAGTGTTCACTCACGGTGCAGTTTATATTTCCTATCTTTTGCATGATAAACTTTGGGTACAGTGCTAAAAGAAAAATTCGCATGTTCTAGAGCTATACTGGACCGTAAAAGTGAGTTTTACGATAAAGCATTCGGTGTGTGTGTGTGTGTGTGTGTGTGTGTGTGTGTGTGTGTGTGTGTGTGTGTGTGTGTGTGAAGGTGTGAACATTGTAGGAACAAGGACTTACAGAATGAGGTTCGGATGTTTCACTATTTCACCGTTCTTTGAAAAATAGGGGAGCTGAAATCAACAGTGTGACAGGTTGGGTTGAAAGTTTTATATGGGTGACTTTAATCTAAACACAAGACAGAAGAATAAAACGAAAGGCCTACAGCCCATGGTAAATGTGATAAATGCCCGATGGTGGATCAGCGATTGTAATATGGATGCCAGCGTGGAGTAGCTAGTGAGAAGTATGACTTTACTTCGAATTCACCGAAAAACGGGGTGATGTACAGGACGAGACCTGGGTCCAAACGTGCCTGTAGTGCTCAAAAAGGGAACGAATTTGGGTTGTGTATGAAATAATAGAAGTTGAATGAGCCCAACGAAAAGTTTGGTACAGAAAGGAAAACTCTTGAAGATCATGAACTGACGAGTGCAAGAGAACCGAAGTCTCAGAAGAACTGAGGATGATTTGGGATGAACAGATGTGGGGTCAAGGGTGAAGACCGAGCCATATAGAAGAGACTAGACCCTCTCAGATGTCAGGCGATTTCTATTGCATAAGCCTAAAATTTACTCGTGTAATTATGTATACAGAAAACATTTTGGAGAAGAACTAGTCATTACCACAAATCCAGTTTTGGTTGAAAATGTTCAATTTTGAACATAACACCCTCCCAAATTCAGGGCCATGGGCAGTGAATCTGTAACAGCCGAACTCATATTTTCGGTTGTCCTCGACCTTGGAAACTTATCAACGCACTAATTGATCAACTCCTTCTCATTTCTAAATTACTGACTTTATCAGTCCGTGAAAATCACACCGTTTTCTAGTTTTCTACTGTTGCAGTCCTACTATCCGATCTCATTATGATCTTTTTTCATCTCTATTTTTTCCATTTTTCTATCTCCTGTTCATCTACAAACTCGTAATCTAACGATTCAAACTATTATTCAGTCCCACAGACACCTCATATTGTGCAAGTAAACGATACCCCGTCGACCATAACAATCTATTTCAAGGCGGGTGGACTAAACGATGTGATACATCACTACCGTGTGAACTATACTGGTCCGGCCGGATCCCATCAGTTGGACAATATCTCCGAGAACGCTGAGTCGGTTCAACTGAATGAGGACATCCAGTCATGTTTCAACTACACTATCCAATTATTCGCGGTCAATGAAGTCGGTGAATCGAAACCGGTAGTTTTCCACCGGGTTGTGCGTTCCACAGGTACATTCGTTTGCCGCATGCACGTGATACTGTTGATTTCACTGTTTGTGCTCCACCGTCTATTGGTCGTTTGGGTCCTGTAAAATCCTTCATACCTGCCGGTCAATCTATCAGCGTGACAATGAGGCGGTTGTGAGCTTCTTTCGAAGGAGCTACACATCAGAGGGACCGGACAACACTATTTTGGCTTTATTTTATCGTGTACTTGAACGGTTGTTTCCAGAATAAACAGTCTGATTTTCAAATGACATTCTAAAGTTGTTCAGTGGTAATTCATAAATGTTTTGCTCGTTTCACGAAAGCAATATTATCCTAATGGTCATAAGTGGTAACTGTTTCGTGTGTTCAGGTTGACTATTGGCCTTCTTGCAGATATCTAAAGCTATGAATGAAACAACCTATTGTTTATTCGAACTTGTGAGTTCCTTTACTTTTGTTTTTCAATTTTTTTTAAATAAATTTTACGAGTTGATGTATTGAATATCGTGTTCCCACTTTTTCATGCGTAATATTGATAGTTCTTTACCAGGAATAAATCCCCATAACAAGCATGTCCTATTTTGTGGTGTGGTAAACTTGTTTACATCTCAACTTGTGCATGTATATGTACTCCCGTTCTAGCAGTGTTTATTAAAAATGCTCAGAAATCATTCATATGCACGGATCCCCGATAAGTAGTGAATGCTTTCAGCCACAAAGGCGGTGGTGTCAAAAAGTGAATTTAGATTTTTAGTGAGAAACAACTAGTTTCCGCAGCTGTAGGATTCCTCAAATCCGGCGTGTTGTTGCTTTTACCTTGATCCGAACAAAACGAAATTCTATGGACCGAACCGAGCACGCGTGAAGGTGAGTCTTTGTTGTATTCACTCTGAACCCTAGCCCTGTTTTGTTGAATTCGTCACAAACAGTTTTGATAGGACAAACGCAAACAAACTTCAGATCACCGCCTTTTGCTGTAATTTTAACGATTCGAAGTAAAATTGCAAATTTACGAAATCCATATTTACGTAGTGATAAATGTGTTACCACGTATCTGATGAAGCATGTGTGATCGCAGACACATCATTTACTTGGGATTCGATATATAATTGCAATGACAGAACTCATTTTGTGTCCATCAACAGAGCGGCCAGAAACACCGAAGCTGACGTCCGTGGTTCCAGCTGATGGGTCTTATGTGGCCCATTGGAAAGTGGTTTCAAATTTGAGTCTGACCGCTCACCGTCTATGGTACTCATCGACCAGAGGAGTTCAGGGATCGATTCAAATACCCGGTGAAGCGACCAGTACCGTGCTAAAATTTGTCAAGCGTTGCAATAGTTACACTCTACAAATGCTCTCGGAGAACAAGTGTGGCTCTTCAGATCACTCAGACCCGTACACATTTGATGCCGTGCCACTGAGTGAGTTCACGAAATACTAGAAGAAAACAATAACATTAACGCTGCCAGTCAATAGTCCTCTTTATGTCCGCTCTTACTAACCGTAACAAATATAGTCATGATTTGTATGCGCGAAAACAACTCCAATGCGGTTTTTACTGTCCAGTCAAATTTATGTTCGGTCAAGGACGTTAGGAGTCACACAAACCGTCGGACAACTGTGGTGATTCTAATTTAACTAGAAGTGTCTACTGTCCCGTGGTTTAACCTTTTCCATGCAAGCCGCGGCCAGCTTTCATCAACCAACGAAATTTAACTTCTTCATAACTCGCCTATTATTCCACATACTATTACAGATGCACCAGGAACTCCTGCCAATGTGACAGCCAGCGGCACGAATCAAGAACTGATCTTGTCCTGGGATGCACCATCATCCTCGGAGTACAATGAACAGTACGATATCGATCTGGTCGGTCCACAGGGATTCTATCGGTTCTATTGGGCCCCGCCAAATGCAAAAAATATTGTGATTCGCGGTTTGAGTGCCGATGCTCTTTACCAGGTGGCAATAACAACACAAAATGTTTGCGGCTGGTCCCCGTTCTTCCAGTTGCCCGTGCAATTGAACCAGGACGGGAAAGTTGTTCTTGGCGGAGGAAAAACACTAATCTGAAATTACGCGCACGCGCTCCATACAATTCATGAAAACACATCAGACCGTCACTTTCTGTACGCCTACGTACTTGTGTGCCCTTGTTTCATGTTCATTTGTGATTGTGTCTTTTGCTTGTCAGTAGTTGAACTCGATCACCTGGATGCTTCTATTTGTGTGTGTGTGTGTGTGTGTGTGTGTGTGTGTGTGTGTATGCACAGAGTTTGCAGATTCAAACTCACAAGTTTCGGTTTGTTTAGGGCTTGTGGTTATATGGTGAATGACATAACACAATAATAATAATAATAATGAGCACTTCACTTAATCGGTGATTTATTCTTTTAATGGATGGTTTCAACTTAATTCGAATGATCTGATTCACGACTGTGAACAACTTGCGTGATCGATTACAGGAAGGTGTTTCAACACTTTTAACTTTCAGACGATACCGTGTAGATTGTACAAAATGCGGTAAAGTCGATCTAAATCAACAATAGCAAATTCAGCATTAAAATTAGCACACACAAAGTTTGTTCGAAATAAAAGCACATAAAACCAACGGAGAGACGTGGAGATAACTGTTCCCCAGCAACGTGGACGTGAAGATCGATCATTTGATACAGAGAGAGACTGTTTACCAAACTTCACAAAAAAGCGCAAACAATCCAAGATATAATCATGCATCTCGCGGCAAAAGAATGCTACCGTCTGGGTTACGACGATGGCAAATTCAAAACAATATCCTTTTCATCATTGCTACAAGCCTTGGACAAGAAAACTGGAGGAAGGTATGGCGTTGACTGGGCACTGATTGTAACCAACTGGAAAATCCTACGACTGATACCCGTGATCACAGTCAGTTTAAGGAAGTACGAACTCATTGTGATTTTGGCTACCACTTTAAAAGACTAACTAAATTCGAGGAAAGGAGAATTTCGGTACTTTTTCAAAAACCGTACTCTACATGAAATGGTAGGGAGGTGCAACCGACAGCGATATTTTCAAAGGAAATTACGGTAGTCCACTGAAAATGCTTATTGGACGCCTTAGAAACTTCCACACTAAAAAAAAGTAGAATAGGTCGTCTGCCACTGAACTGAGAGCTGTTCTCGGGGTCTGCGTCTCAATTCGAGCACTACAAATACCCTCACAATCGTACCATTCACATTCACAATTCACATGTAACCAGAAGTTGGTCACTGTTCTGTGGCCATGACGTGGTCATCTGGCAGCCTCCAGTTCAACCCAATGGAGAACCGTTGGGTACTTCTGAATCACTGAGTATAAAAAAGTGTCGTCATTTGCATGGACAGCTAAATTCCCAACTGCACTGAAGTGAGAACGGAGCAATATGGGTCAAGATGTGATCCATTCTTTTGTGGGCGGCACGCCGAGAAGGTGTATCGATGTCCTCTAACAGAATGGTCGTAGCACGTGATTTCAAGTAGATTTGGCTGGGCCATCTGTTAGAAGGCCAAAAACTTTTGTCGCTGCTAATTTTCCTAGTTTTTCCGACATTTTCGTTCCAGTTCGATATTTTCAAATGAAATTCGGTATCTTAGTTGAGAATGATGCCCATTATTATCCGTTAAGGTCTGAAATTGTTGGGCTGTAAGTTCTCATGTGATATAAAACAAGGAGGACATCGGAAACTTTTGTTTTACGGTGTATTTAATCTGTTTTATCGCGTCAGAGACCAAACAAATCACACTTACTGGAAGGTTTCCATCATTGAGCGCTTACTGTAACAACGGACGTCACGAATCCGTGAAAGAATTATTCAGTTACTTCATCCGTAATGTTATAAATAATGAATAAAACTTATATTCATGATTGAGGTCATTTTGTTTGAGACCTTGTCGTGGGATGCTCAGTCTGATGATAATCCGAAACCGTATTTTCACTGCACTGGGTATACCCCAGAAGACACAATGCATTTTTACAATAGTCGATATTGCCATCACTGACCATTGTTTACCTGCAATAAGAACAGTATAAGCTTGGCGTCATTCAGAGTCGCGGAGAGATAAAAATGACAACGAAATGGTTGGATGACGCGGACCTGAACGCAATCTCCTATTGCTCGTTCCTAAGGTAATGTCCCTAGTCAGGTCGGCACAAAACTTGACTACAAGCAAAGTTGCTTGCCTGCTTAAAATTAAGATTTAAATCAGTCACAATGCGGTAGAAAAGGGAGATGTTTCGTCGAAGTAACGAAGTATCTGTGCTATCTTTGAATCAGTCGTCTAAGGCACACCAATAGGAGAAGCAACTCGGTAACCGGATTATCCTGGTATGATAACGGGTCTTGGTGCGCTAGCTGAGCGATTTTCACTGAAAGCGTCTTAGCCGTGTCGACGCGAGAGGTATATCTGATTTGTAATCGTTGAAATCTGGGGTTGTTGTCAGGACACCCAACAGAAAGGGCGAAGGGTGTTCGCTATTAAATAATGAGAATGTCCTATTCGACGATCATCAGACGACTTTTTTCGACTAACTCTCTACACGGCCTAACGATAGGCGGAACCGTGAACTGGTAAATATACTGGAAACTGTCATCGTCGGCGTTAACTGACTTAAGAATTTCTAGGTCATCGTTTTTTTAGAATCATTAGAAATTAAGTGTACATCAAAACTGCTATGTCCTGATTTCGGTAGATAGAACGCACACATGTACGAATAACGCGTATTCAGAATCACAGAACTGCAACTACCAGTACCGGTACAAAAACAGTAATGTCCAGGCAGACGTAAACTGTCAATCAATATCAGTCTAGCACGAAGTAATCTGCATGTGATTGGTGGAATGAGACAAAGCATATCGTGGTACAGACACGTATCCGATGCCCAAGTGCAAGGCAGACGGAACAGGAGTGAATCATGAACGAAAGATCACGGTGCATGGGTAAGCCTCACGGTACCACGTGACTGATTCAACCACACAACACAAACTAGCCGACATATCCAAGCAGCAAAACCACCGGTTTCTTTTCGTAAAAATGCATTTATATGTTACTTATGACAGGTCTGATCAGTTCAGTCCAAGCAATCCATTTACTGGTGGGATTCGAACGCATGCAAGGACGCCACCTACGCCGTATTACCACATGCACAATACAAGCCACTCTACGAGTAAAACCTTCCCGAGGCGATCAAATCCCAAACTGACTGATGAATGCTCTGTGTGCTAATGTGACTTGGGAAAGGAAAAAATGTGATCCATTTTTGTGATGCTTGAAGCCTCCTCTGTGATCTTTTCATACCTTGAGGGGTTGACATTATTGTGTTATGTGAGTGTGGTATCCCCACTTGGGTTCAAATCCGATCAAGACTGACGACAGTTGACATTTGAATCATCTCAACAAATTCGGTGAATCCATCTACCTGAACAACAATACCGAATTACGAGTGGTTTGTCAAGGCATGTGAAAGATTCTTTGTGAACCTACACACTAAATTTGGTCCCAGTCTTATTCTGATTTTTATCGGATGGATAAAGTTTAATATGATTTTCTTCAGACAAGAATTAACTCAGATAAGAACTAGGAAACCATGGTATAATCAAGAAAAGACAGGAAATTGAGTGGGTGACGCGGCATGCCTACTGGCTATTGTGCACCGTTAGTCCAACATTGGCTACACACACACACACACACACACACACACACACACAGACAATTATCCGAATCCACAATTGTCACTGAGTATAATAACCGGATTACTCAAAATGAAATCAGAAGTCAAACCGGGGGGCACTGAAATGCAGTGTCCTTTTAGCGTACAAAATGCGGCAGTTATGTAGGAAGGGGACGCTTTCACACACAAGTATTGTTGCATCGGTAATGTGGTTGATGGGCCCATACTTGCCAGGCCCTGTCATGTGATATGGAAGTAGATCGTGTGCGCGAGATACGCGTACTGCGATAATCAGTACACATGGTTGGACCGAGATGAGTCATACGAGTATGGCGCATTTGTTTGTGTGCAGACATGCGTGGATGCTGGCTGGAAAGTATGTCGAACGAATAAACACTGACTAGTCCAAACTGGTTTTCTCGAAATGTATGTGACCAGGACAGAATCACCACACTGAGCCCACCCGTTTTTGCCGATGTACTCGAACATATCACATGAACGAAGAAATCGGCATGCTTTTGATCCGGTGTCGTGGATGTGACTGCGCCGTACACAAGTTGCCATACTTTTGCTATCGTTGTACATCCACCAAATTAACTTCGCCTTTTGGAATTACTCCGAAAGTCACAGGGAGCCGAATTAAGTTACTGGTTTGTTGCAACAAATTTGCTCTAATATCATGCAGAGTGTTTGTTCAACGGGATCTTGAGTACAAACTCGGTTAGTCTGGGGGTTCACTCATTAAAACCTACGATCTTGCGCCCCGCAGCTGGAGCCCCTTCTGCGAGGGCAGACTGCTGCGCAGGTTATTTACAAGTAGTGCAGCCATTTTAAAAATTATGAGGATTCTAAATAGATGACACATGAAATTTCAAAAATCCAGCCGGTCGCCACGTAATTAAACTTCATAATACAGAGAAACGTGCGGGGAAACCAAGTGAGGAAGATACATAAAAAGTGCCGCGCTAATGTCCTCGATCCGTTTGTTACTTTTGTTTGTCTCAGGAACACTCCTTCTGTGAATCAGGAAATCATTCCGGCAGATCTAGGTTCAAAGCTCACATGCTTCAGACGTTATATATTTGAAACGAATTACTGGACCCAAATGTCACAACGGCGTCATCATCATCACCATCATCACTCGCAAGATTAGCATACTGTGATACAGGAAAGGTTTTACGATCAGCTGGTACCGTGTGGTCATACCGTCGGTAAGATCTTTGACAGTTCCATCCAGGCCGATATACGGATCGATCTGGTAGTCGGTAATGGCTACTGTAACACACGCACGCACGCATGCAAGCAGACACATCACCTTGAATCCGCCCATACAACGAACGGTTTGATCTAATCAATCAAACATCTACACTGAGTCATACCTGCTTATTGATTTCTTGCCCCCTGAGCAAGCCTCGTTGATTGCATGCAATCGCATGTATTACGTACGTTTGCGACAGGTGATTCACTTGCTCGTTTGCTGACCTGCTTTCTTGCTTACGCACGAATAAACAGATCTCCTTCTTTTATACCACCTGCCGCCAGTAATCGCGAATACAACTGGAGGCAAACGAATTTTCTCAATCTATTCATGTAACAGATGTTTGATTTTATTCTCTGAACCGGGACAAAATAGGTAGACCCAATACCGTTGAAAATTGGTGTTGTTTGTGGTCCTGGTTGGTGACTTTCAATGACTTCATACCGCAGAGCTTGGCGCTTAGGTCGCAAACGATTCATCATCAGTCGAGGTGAAATCTTCAGTGCGCAGCTCATGTCAACTCGATAGGTGACGAAACTTATGCGACCTGAAAGCCAAGCTCAGCGATCAGAAAGCCGTCGAAAAAAAACGTGAACAAGAGAAAAATTTTCATACTCATATTATACACCACATCTTACACGTCCCGAAAAGCGCTGTTTGGGAAGAAATCGTGTTTTGTTCTCGGAAATCACAGGCAGATGCCAGTAATGGATGTGAACAGAAATGACTCAGAACTACGGTGGCGTTTCTATTCATTCAGCTCTAAGTAGTAGTTCGATGTGGTTGTTCAAGGACTGTACAGAACTGTGCATTTCAAACCTGCTTCCAGTTCCAGTCATCAAAAATTGTTTACCGCGTAGGAAATGACTTGAGACCTTCAACTGGCATCCTCTTGAGCAACCAGGGAGTAGACTTAGTTATATTTGGGATCCTACCGATAGCTCTATTCGCCGAAGACTTGTAAACCGGATTGGTAATAACCCCTTTTCTGATTTCAGTCCAGCTGATTTTAATTCTCACATTTATCACTCTCTTCCAGATGGAAACAACTCCGCCGTAAATTCCACGTTAACAGAAACGAAACGAAGATCCGAACTTTTATAGAACAAGAAATTCCGCGATTTAAATAAACGTAGTTCCATTAAAGTCACGGCTGATTTGATGATTGGTAATGACAGTACTTTGGGTTTTTTTATTGCATCAATCAAACCATGTAAATTAAGACCACATGTCATTTCAACTGGTGTTCTCACAACTTCGGGGGGCCCAGTTTGGGCTTGAGCTTTTCCGTGTTCAGTGAGACCAGTCCTAGTCATAAGTATTTTCATTTTTTGGAACTACACAAAATGAACGGGAACGCAGAAGAAATCCACGTGAGGCGAGAGCCCACCAAGAAAAAACGATCTACAGTAAGAAAACGGTGCACCATTCTAAGCTTCGAACTATCTGAAACATTAAGCAAATTCTAAATAGGAGAATATCAAATGAAAAAGTGTATCATTTTACTATTCGCAATACTTGAACTGAGAAAACGTGTTGTAATCACCCCAGTCCTAAAGTACGCATACTGAAATAGCGAGAAGACCAAAGCTGTGGAATTGCCCATCTATTTTACTACAGAAATGATTTGTATAACTATATAGCATCAAAGTCACTGATTGGTAGGTCACAGGTTAATCACTCACATCCGGCTTTTTCAGTACTCGTTAACCCTGATTCTGACTGGCTGGGGTTTCTCGTTGTGTGTAAACGTACCGTACAGCGGCCCGACAGGAGCCTGTCAGATCATTACAACTACGCATGACCTCTTTACTCTGAATTGTTTTACCGTATCAGTTTTGGTTTTCAACCTACCGAACAAAGATTTCTGTTTTACCGATCAAGCGACGTCAATATCATCAATGCAAAAGAACGTGTCCGGTACTGAATAAGATTTACACTTTGTGTTTATCGAGGAAGTAAACAGTCTGATTTCTCCGATAAAAATCCGCCTTTTGGTTTTTGTTCGGAGCCAACTCTATAGGTTGCCAAACATGCTTTGAGACTGGAAAGTGAGACAGATTCGGTGTTCCTATCAAATTCCATTCCATTCTTTCGTACATATGAGCATTTTACTATTGCGATCTGGCTTTGGTTGCTCTCCCGCAGTACAGTCGAGTCAGAAATAAAATAAATTGAAAAATGAAAAACAGATGATCACGAAGAAGCACACAAGTGGAAATCGTTTACGCGAGGGAAGAATTCGAGTGCAATTACGTCACCGACCCTGGGAGTTTTTCATAACACCTAATACCTCCAAACACGCGAAAGGTGAATCTAGCGGAACTCATCCTGGAAGCCTGACAAGTTCTACTCGGTGAAGTTCACGGACTAAAGTTTTCACTCCTTGCAATGTCTTGAACTTGGCATTTTGATCAGTCCTTCAAACATTACTCCAATAACAGACTGCTGGTCCCCAACACCCTAAATATTACTGATGCGATGTTCCCATCAAATTTGATCAGTGCTTCAGGGACATCGATACCGAAATACAGATAGCCTTATCGCAAGTTCCACTCTTGAAGGCCATGTTTCTGAGACCTCAGTTTACTGTCTGAGCACAGAATGATGACACTGCTCTTATGATGGGGTTATTTTTAGAATCCTCTAACGTGCAAAGTTGAAAGGGAGGAGGACAGAGCACACTCCTGAAGAACAACACATATGACGACGAACTGACATACACAGAGGGAAAAAGAGATGAATTCCTCTGGTACACCCTTTATTCAGAAGCAGCGCCACAGAACAAAGGCTTGTGTGTCGTTTCCCTTGCACGTATTTCCACAGTAAATCAGTTAGCCATCCGATGCCTTGATTGCCTTTCACATGCCTGGCATTCGTGGACCACTACTTCAAATCGGACCGTAGAGATTGCTGCTACTGCCAGTCGACGCAGTCTTCTCCATCTTGCCTAAGTTCTCAGTCCACCCTTGCTGGCGGTCATTTCTCAAGCCCTCGGTCTATTGATGCCTGATAGGTCTGCGCTCCTCATGTCATGTGGAATCCGGATGGACGGGTCTTCGAGCATCTAACGGAAGCGCTAATGCCGAAGACATTCATCGTTTGTGGATCCCATTGATACTGTAGTTTCGCATGACTTTCGCAGCAGCGTACGAAACTTCCTTGACCTATTGATAGTGTGTATTTGGATCCTGGGTATCAATTTGCATCAATAATCACCTGAAAAGCTGTGTAGAAGGCATATTGTCAACTATCATCAGGAACTGGCAGTGCAATAATTATTGATTAGAGTTGGTTCGACTACAGCCATCAGCGATCACAGACCAAGGTTTGAACCAAAATGAGCTATAATCCTCGACTGATGAAAGCCAGTGATAATCTGTCCAATCATCTTTCGCCAATCACCTCGGTCAGTGTGACCTATTCAATAAGAATGAATAGGTAAAACGGATTCAGTTCTGTTGACGTAGACGCCTGTTCCACCTCGATTTTGCCGAACGTGTTTATCCCGTCGGGATTGGAAAATCAGAACCGAATGAAGTGTAAGAAACACTTAGGTTTCAGGCAGTTGAGACATGAGCTATCCAATCTCATGAAAAACGGAAAAGTTTGAAGCAATTCAGTGGGAAATAAATTCACAGGAAAAAACGAAGACCAACAGCGTGAATACTATTTTTTCTTCGTACATTTTCCATGGGTCCACTAATAGGTGCTCAAATTGTCAGCATGGAGAAGATACCCTATGAAAAAATAGATTCTGTCTTCCACCCTAACAAATTAGCAGCCCCATTCACGCCCCAAAACCCCTAACGCACGTTTTCTACAAATTCGTCGCAGCTGATATCGTTTTGAGGACCAACGCAAACTTGTCTCAAGTAAGTAATATTGTGGTTCAGTAAAGTGATTGTCTTTTCTATTTTCTCAGATGAAATTGTTCGTGGAAAATCTGTGAATAGAGTTGATCTCTCACGTAGAAAGCAGTATGGAATCAAGCACCCTTAAGCAATAAAAAATTTACAAACGATAATTCGCATGTGAATTGGTTACAACTTATGTGGAGTTTTCTCACGGTTGGTTTGTCTTTGATCAAGTTAGTTTTGGTCTGGCGGAGACGACTAAAAACCGAAATAGTTATGTTCATTCGAGTACAGACTTTTTGTTTCTGGTGTCATTTGAGATGGCTTTTCCACCTTGTCAAGATAGTACGTCAGTCAGTGAATAGGCCTTTGGTTAGTGGCCCTAACTACACCTTTTCCCACTAAGATTTAGCCACAACCCACTATCCTCTAGCCACGACCCATCATTCTTTAGCCTTGACGCACAAACATTAGCCATGCTGCTGCAAGCCAGTCAGGTCAAAATTATCGAATATAATGACATCAAGAGATATTGGAACAATTTATTCTTTTTTCACAAAGATTGGTGTTCCAAAGCTGACCGAACAAATGAGGAGGTGTAACGATCATATGTTACGCAGCTAACCGTGGTTTTGGTATCAAATGCTGCACTGCAAATTGATTGAAGAAGGTTTAAACGATATTCCGGTACCGTCGAACCACGTTGTCCTTTGGTTGACATTTCGTTCGGAGGCAGTCAGGCGGTATAATTACACCGCGACCGTTTGTGATAATATTCGCTGCATTATACCTGGTACCGTACGCGTCGCGCGCCTCAATGTGCTTGTGGGGTATTCGTCCACCACTTCACACAAATGCCTGACAAAACTGTAGTTGAACTTCGTCTTGTAGGACCCAGATGTGAATGCTGATTCCCGATCTGTAGCTGCCATAGCACGGCATGTTTTGATCTTGACGTTGAGGTGTTTGGCAATGTCCTTTAAATCATCTCTTCGTGTGCATTCGATTATCCTTCTTCGACCTTCAGCGCCGGTGAAAAGGTACGACCTTTTCTTCTCACCCATATTTACGCTCTCCTGACTGTCAAGAGGTGATGCGTACGGTACCAGGTATAATGCAGCGAATATTATCACAAACGGTCGCGGTGTAATTATACCGCCTGACTGCCTCCGAACGAAATGTCAACCAAAGGACAACGTAGTTCGACGGTACCGGAATATCGTTTAAACCTTCTTCAATCAATTTGCAGTGCAGCATTTGATACCAAAACCACGGTTAGCTGCGCAACATATGATCGTTACACCTCCTCATTTGTTCGGTCAGCTTTGGAACACCAATCTTTGTGAAAAAAGAATAAATTGTTCCAATATCTCTTGATGTCATTATATTCGATAATTTTGACCTGACTGGCTTGCAGCAGCATGGCCAATGTTTGTGCGTCAAGGCTAAAGAATGATGGGTCGTGGTTAAATAAATGGGGGTTGTGGCTAAAGCTTGATGAGAGAAGGTGTAGTGTAGAACTTGCAACGAAGTGGAAAATCTCCAACACTAAATAACCTGCCACAGTAAAATCAGTCCACCTTGCCGATCTGCCATCTGTTGATATGACGTGGTGTCTATTTTCTTCACGAGTATTGTGTGCGGTCTTATATCTTTTCTCGGTCAAGTTTCGCACGACATTTGAACTTCATCTAAAAAATGCCCCAGCAGCAAATCCCATGTGAACCTTGATAGGAGCAGACAACTGAATGTCTCAATATGTTGTTGAGAGCTCAAGCTTTAGCACCAGCTCAACGCAGCACATTGGGTTGCGTTCATCACATGATAGTGTTTCTCGAAAACCTTTCGTCCAAATGTCATGTGAGATCTCCGTGACCAAAGTTCTCACTGTCACCAAACCGGTGAAGCCTAGTGGAAGACGTGTCTGATCCTTCACGTGGATGCGCAATGACGGTTGACCAGTTCTGAGATCGACCTTTCCGTCACGGTGGGCAATTCAGATGGTGTTCTCGGCCACGGACTTGCGCCCCCCCCCCCCCCCCCCCTCTTCACAAACTTCTCACTCCAGCTGCACCAGAAACCTTTACAGAAAACACGTGAACGTATCAAGATGTAGATAAGTTTTATTTCATTCACGTGCGGCGATTGGTCAAGGGCGTGAGTGCTTCAGAATAACACTTCGATCAACCGTCAGTTGAAGGTTTTGTACAATACTACAGTATTTTCAGTAGTTTGAGGGCGAAACTTCGCAGCTTAAGAGCCACCCACCAGCAACTCGTGGACTGGCTATCGCACGCCTCGAGTAAACGGTGGAATACCGGATATTTTGACTCACCCATATAAGCCGATGTTTTAGAGGGATCTTAATTCCAGAAAGTGATGCAAACAGGACTTTTAGGCCAACACCGTGACAGCATCTTAACGCCTGACACAGCTGTAAAACCAAAGTTACCGTATTCGGACACAGAAACATTCAGTTGCTATGGCATGTGGTTGCCGCTTTTCAATGTCCGTAAGGCCCAAACACGTGATTTACCTACTCGGTATAGGACGTGATGAAGTGGGATTGATGTGCACAAATGGCTTAATCAGGTGATGTAGTGTAGGCAACACACTGAATGGAGCATGAGGGTGTGAAAAATAACCTTGGTTTTGGGGGTACTCTTTGGTCATCCGATCAGTTTCAACTTTACAGAATGGTGAGAATCGGTAACTGTGTCATTCGTAAAAACGAAAAAGGCAGAACGGAGATGTCCGCCGAGGAAGTGATAGAGGGGATAGAAGTAATCGATTTGAACCCGGAGAAGAAAAAAAATCCTGTACACCGTAGAAAAACTACCAACAGTGGAGATCGCAGGCGTATTGTACAGCGTGCCAAAAACGGTGATTATTTAATGCTGATATCTCAACATCTCAGAATAAACATAAAAATACGTACTGCAAAAAGAAATCAAGAAACTTGGCTAAAACGAGGCCTCAAGAAAAGGAAATTACCGGTAGATAATATTGCTAAGCTATGCAACATTGTAGACGAGAATCATTCAGTAAATCTCGCCCGGATTAAAACAATATGTGAGTCTGAAAGTTCCGGGCTAACCATTAGCGGAACCTCTACTGATCGACTCTTTGATAACCATGGCCACAGAACGAAAATCTTACTATCTAACCCACTGAGCGTAACAGAATTAATGTCAAGACCAAGCGTGCTCACTATTCAGAATGGTCATCAGAGCAAGGAAGATCAATGATACGAATCTATGTTGAGGAAACAATTTCGGAGTTTGGTGTTCTCGATCGACCGGACGATCTGTTAAAGGAAAGCCATGTAGGAAAAAACCTGTCGCCAAATAGAGGTGCTAACCTGAATATCATGGCATGCATTTCGACCCTTGGGATGCTACATTATGAATATCACGCAAAAATAAATAACAGATTTTCAATAGATTCTTGAAGGCATGCTCCTCTTAAGTGAACGCTGAACAACCCCATACTGACGTAGTGTTTATTTTTGACAATGCTCCTATACATCGGTGGGTATCTGAATCTCTTTCGGTTACTAGACATTCTTTCCGTTTTCTTGCTGTCTATTTTTATACCTCATTGAGTAGGCATCCAACTGTTTTAAAAGTTCGGTAAAAAGTTTGTTGGAAGCGAACAGAGAAAAGCTCATAAGAGTACCAGAAAAACTGTCTGCCAGGATGTATAGGTTTCTTTTATTACGGGAAATCAGCCGTAAATCCATCCAGGATATCAAAACAACTGCATGTGCTGCCTACGATAGGCATAGTTTCACATTCATACAACCGTCCAAAGACGTTAATTTTATTTATAGTTTTGTTTCTTCTGTAAATTAAGTGGTATAATTTATATTTTTATGTAGAATTCATTCATTTGTGATGGATCGGTCTTTATCCTTGACGCAGGGCTCTTAAACTACGGGAAATACTATAGCTCTGCATTTTGTGACCAACTCCGCATCAATTTAGGTGACATTTCGGTGTAGCAAACAAATTCAGGATTCTGATATGAGGTTAGCGGCTGGTATAACAATTGAATTGACCTGGTGATCTCTTAGTCATGTCTTCGTCCTCACCAATCGCTTTTGTCCGCCTGTCACCTCACATCGTTTGGGTATGATTGTAGGTTGTCATTGCACAATGGGCCAGACCCACCTTCCACTGGACAACACTGGTTTGATTAGAGAGAACATTGGTCACGGGAAACTTACGACAGCTGGCCAAGTGGATGTGCACGCGGCAATTTCACGCGATAAACACAGCCGAGCCTGTTGTGTCGGGTGGGCGTAAGTTATGACATTGAAAATTGAGCTGGTGTTCATAATACGCCTAAAACGCGATGGGCTAGACTACAGCCACACAAGTATTCCAACCCAAAAACTGGGAAAAGCGAACGAGTGAGTAGCAGAGTATGGACCAGAACCGGAATGGCCGTAAGCATGATGTACAAGCGTTCATGGATTTATCAAAACAGCACGGTCACATCTTATCTAGGATCATCACACACTTCCAGTTGTTTGCGTGTCCCGAAATTTACCAGAGGCTCAAAACTCGAGTATTCTGTCGACGAAATTGACATCACTGCATAAAGAACTTGGCTGTTTGAACATAGTGTTTTGGTTGTGCATTTTTTCCATCCTTTCTGTGCATAAGTATACACGTGCGTGAGGTTTGCGCTGTGTATTAACAATCAAAACAGCTGTTTTGGGAGCATGACTAGTTGTTGCTCAGGCTGAAATGAGGCGTGTAATCCTTCGAAGATAGCGGTGTTCAGCTATCGATAACTCCCCGGTTTTTCTCCGCGAACACTGGCTGAACTCCTGGTAGAAAAGAGTTAGCCCAACTGCTACAACATCTAACGAGCAAACAGATAGCACGTCAGCGCCACATGTGACTGAGGTTGAAAATAAGTACTCTAGCTGTCTCACTAACTTCACGCATATCTGCATCTGCAAACGATTATTCATCACAGCCTGGTCGGATTGGGCTGCAAGCTTCAATAATTGTCTGTTAGAAGAGGCATTCAACAGGAGCACGCCGAATAAACTCTTTCCAGGTTATGCTAATCACTATGTTGTCCTGGTACTCGTACTTTTATCGAGGATTTCTGAATCCGGCAAACCTACATTTCAGCCAGTTTATCATAAATTCCACTGTGAAGACAACAAGAGGAGAAATTGCAGCGCAGTCAATCGAAGGGTGCTCAAAGTCCATCCGGTTATTCGGCATTCTTTGAATTCATGGGTTTTTGAACTTAGTTCTTTGGAGAAATTCAAAATAAATCTCGAAAATAAATATTAAACTAACCCGTTTATTCAAATGGATAAATAACAGGTTTAAAGCAGCCAAGTATGTCTTTGAGGTAAGTTTTTTGTGTCCCGACAGATGACTGGTTCAGCGGGCATTGTCGGACAGTGGAATAATGAGAGTCGGTCAGCCCTCTGCGAAGATTGTACTATGACTCCATTGTCTAGCAAATGCACACTGGTCAACAATAATTACGAAATCCAGAAATACTAGGTATTTTTTCTCACAGGCTACGTAGAAGCTTGCCACCTTAGGGAAGGGGTTCGTGTTTAACCTTGAGCGTAAAATTTTCTCAAGCGGCTGTTATTCATGAAATGAACATTTCTGAAGCTTCGTATCATTTCAGTATTCTCTGTGATCGTCATAAGGCAGTAAATTATGCTCAAGGAGATCGTCTCATTAATAATTCAGCACCACATGATCAACTGTCGACGTCTTTTTCACACGCCAAACCACTCGGATGTTTTGAGTGTGTGAAATATTACCCGTCCATACTTCTTCAGCGATAGGTCTGCGCTTTTCACGTGATAGGTCGCAGCCCTTATCGACTGTATAAAAGTTACACTTAGCCTCAAAAACTAGCTCAATCTGGCTGTAAACGCAACGGAATGATGGGTCCGTTGATTAGTGTTTTTTTGACTCTCCTAATCCTGTGCACAAGTCAAATGAGTAAGTCAGTCCTAATTCGTCATCCGCAGATTTTTCGGGTCTGTGAACTGTAAACCTAAGGAAGTAGTTTCGTTTTTATTTACTTATGTGGCTATATGCTTTGAAGCCGTTCACAATAAGTACGTTGACCAAGATATTAATTATACTACGACACGGAAAACAAAGTCTTACATATTCTGAACTCTTGGTGAATAACATACTCATCATAGGAGTTGATCGCTAGCTACTCGTGACCGGACAATATGTCTTTCAAGCTCGTGACAAGTGTGTATGTGTTGTTCTCTAGTCATGCTTACGTGACTCAAGGCGTTTGACAAACAGTTTGCGAAATATGGGCAAAAAATTCAAGACTCAAAATCCTACATATTGAGTTCAAGCTCCGGGTAATGAATCAATAGATGCATACTACTGACGGATGATTACCTGCAGCGATTCTGTGACTGCACCAGTCTATGTGGGACAGGTTCTCAGCGGAAGACTGTGAGAGACCTTCTTTTTCTTTCTGTTATTTTTGAACTCAACTGCTACTAGGCTGTCAATAACATCAAAGTCAAAGTGCATATGCAAAGTCTATTAGGCGAAATTTAATTCACCTCGTAATTGATAATTTGGAGAATGATGCATCCCGGTTTGACTGAGATCTTATAAGGAAAACTTCGCCATTTGTATTTCCCACATCAAATAAGGTGGTTTTTGTGGTATGCATTTCTGTTGTATTCACCATGACCAGTTCCTGCGCACGATACACCGAGGGTCACGTTAAACAATCGACCGGAAGGGATAGCCGTCATTTGGGGAGTCTCACCGAACCTCACCGTTTCGAAACAGCTAGTGGAGTACACAGATTCTGAGGGACGCCGACGTGACATGTGGGTCCCGGCTGATGAGCGACTCGCGTTGCTTCGTTTCGTGCGACCATGCCAGCTGTACCATATTCGTGTGTCAGTCTTTTACCAGAACGGACAGAACCAGACTTCGGAACCGCTGGAAATTGTTCGAGATGCGATACGTAAGTTATCAGTATCTTGCATAACCTTGCCTGAGATATTTCGAAAATTTTATCACCTTTTCCAGTTAGTCAGATTGTTCGTTTCAAAACAAGAATCCTAGTGTCAGCATTTTTTTTAGTTTTATAAGATGTTTCAAAAGTATTGTAAAACTGCCGTCTCAAACTTTACTAATTGACTGAAGACACTACCAGTAGGTTCAGTAGTAAATCATCAATTGAGGTCCTTTCTCGAGTAACCACACCGTTTCTTATAGCCAACGTCATTCGACATTACTACGCGGCAAATTGGTGTCTGATCTCATTACTGAATATCACAGTATATTGATGGGCTTCGCAAATTGCTGTATTCACTGAATACTGAACAGTATCAACCAAGGGTTCACAGGAGGATTATTTGATCTTATCAGTGATTGGGTTGATTGAAGCTCCCGAGACACGGTGTTACACCTCTACATCGACAAGATCGGTTCTCAATCATCTGTTGATCATAGCAGGGAGATATTATTGCTAACACGGCATAACAGTAACGAAGTCATAACTCAGCGTGGGGAAATAATAGTCCCGCTGGATCCGGTTTTCCTATTTTGTTGGTGATATCAGCTCCAAATATTAGAAGATAGAAATGCACTCTGTCTGCGAAGAACTTTACTCGGTGAGATCCAGGCCATCCCACAGAGGTATTTCCTTGTCGAAAACAGTTAAACTGCAGCCACAGTTCAGAACAAACTTTTCAGAAGCTTTGACTTTATGCAGTTCCAACAAAAAACGAGCTCCCAATTCCAGTGATGATTAGTGAGCTCAGACCTTAAATGGCGATAAATGATTTATACGGACTTAGCATTTGGGTATATTTTGTGCAGGTGCTGAATTCAGAACTGCTCTCATTTTAAAAACCTCAGAAACAATGCATTTTACCAAAGACAGCATGAACACGTAATGCTTTGTGCACTGACGTTTCAATCGCATCTCCACTGTTACATTGTATGATGTTGGGGTACAATTTTGCCGGGCGATGTGGCTTGTATCAATCAGTCAAACGTAATTTTCTAATGCACACGATCAAGTCACTGGATAAAAGGAACAAATAGGCTTGACACCGGAAGCGGCAAATTAGTCTAGTTGTTGCGTAACGAAACAAAGCAAGTTGGAGAACAGGACGTGTGACGATCATTGGATGAAATGTGGAAGAAAATGGGAAGCTGGGTCCAGAAGCGTGGGGATAGTGGGCTCTTAACCTGGGTGTGGTGAACGTCACCAAGCTAACGTTAGTTCAGCCACAATCTGTGTCTGGGTGCAAATAATCGAGTTGAACAATCCAGTAACCTGTGTTGCGGTTAGAAATCTAATTTGGCGCTGTTTGACTTGAAAATTACAGCCCTTTGTTTGACTGTTGGTTCAGGCGAGAATTAGAAGAAAGTAGATAGAAATTGTCGAAAACTTCATAATGAACGCATTTGGAGAACGCCGATTTATACTCATGCAGTTGCATCACAATATGTTAGGGAAACTTAGGGTATGGGTCTAATTAGATGGGGATTATTGATCACAAACAAAAGTGTTGGTAAGCCTTAACTTGAGACCGGATGGGGTTCGTTTCACACGTTGATCAGTTTTCCTCTGGTCTGGGCCTGTTCTATGGTGGACGGCAGGCCAAGGGAAATGAGAATCACACAAATTGTTTTGACCACACAGACAAGGGGGGAGGAGGTATGGAGGTGGATTCCGACAGCCTCCACCGTGGCCAGTATGCGATATTTTACTGGTCATGATTGCCAACCCCGAATCGTATACAGGGCGCGCGAATTCTCATCCATGCTCAGTGTGATTAGTTCGAGCAAGGTGTGAGACCGCCGCGCTGGTGAGTGGCTTTATTGCTCCAGTATCCAACCATACCGGGTGATGGTCGCAGATGCGTTCAGACAAATGCCTGATCGTGCGGCCGATGTGCATTGCTCCACAGGAACAAGTGAATGAATAGACACAATGAGGCTGCAGAATCAGGCACTTTGTCTTTCAACCGCAAACGCACTGTTGGCCTGGATTCGAACAAAAACCGGTGACCTCTGACAATCTTCGACAACGTATCACCTTTAAATGACAAAGGGATGTATGCCGGTTTACTTTCCACTACACACCTTGGAATTTTCACTTCCATCGTCTCAACTAATCGATCTGGGCAGCCGTTTTAGATGATCATTCTTCGCACTTTCTGGAGTTATTCGTCAACGGTGTCGTTTGAGCATGTTCTTCTTGCTCTGTTTGTGAGACGCTTAACTAGGTTTCCCTTAATCCTTAGAGGCACAAATCTGTGGAAGTGAATTTATTGCCCATTCCACGTTGCCCATCGATGTACTGACCGGCTGACCGAACCGTCTTCACGACGACTCATCCGAATGTCAATGAAAGCGACTGTGTTTTTTTACTCTGTTTCCATTGTGAATCATAAGATTGTACGAGCAGAGTTAAACCTATCTAGCAGTTGATTTGTGGTCTGGTGGATCAACTGCACATGAAATGTCATCCACATAGCGTTTGTATGCACAACAGCTTCGGATTGATGATTCAAGTGGATCATTTTCTAACTCTGCCATAAAGACACCGGCAAGTACCGGTCCGAGTGGAGAGTCCATTGCTACCCCCATCCTTTTCGCGATAAATCTGGGTTGTTAAACTTTAACTGAATGTTGTGTGCAGGAAAACAGAAGTTGTTTCAGATGTTGTAGGGGAATTTCCGTTTCAGTTACGTTGCTTTCAAAATTGTTACGTAAGTTATCGATGCTTTCACGTAGAAATGGAATGTCGAATAATTATTCATGACCATTTGCTCAGTCAGTCTAAACTTTCCGAATGGTTTTCCATTTACTTTTCGACTATCGGATAGCCATTCCTCCAACATGTACTGATTTAAAAATCCAGGAATATGGATCAGGTTTCTCATTGTCATGGACTTTGCCGGAAACAGATGTGCCCATTTCAAAAATAAACATCATCGGGTATGGCGATGACGGCGACGTGGTGCAGCAGTCCGCAACCTATGATCAAACCACGTCGATTCTAACGTCGTTTCACTTACATCACAGCTACAACGTGACTATGACCACTGAGAACTCTTGTGGTGTCTCAAATAAATCGGAAGCGGTTCGTCTGGAAGCCATAAAGAGTGAGTTTTCTTGCCAGATAATGAGAGCTGTATCACTTACCGTCAAACGTCAGTTCAAAAAGATGGGAATGGTACTGAGAAATGCTCTATTGCATAACGGATGATAATAATAATAAAGATGAATTGGTTCAGGCTTTTTTATTCCCAAACCCACTAGTGGGGAAACAGTGCATTGGTTAAATTCAGTTAATAGTAGGACTATTTTGTGTACGACTCTCCACACAGCGAGTACTGGTATTCAGTAGACACCCTGAGAAAATCTAAATTTGCAACTTACTACGTTTTATTTGTTAGTAGGCAGTTTATCATAGAACCACAGAGGCAATTGGTAAGCAGTCTGTCTGACAGAAAATTTGAGTGCAACGAGTACATAGGGATACATTGGGGTTACGCCCTGTAGAACAAACCATATTGCATCCATTCGAGTATTAAATTTCTCCTGAAAGAGTATTGCGTTATTCAGCCTAAAAACGCTGTGCAGAGAAAGCCGAGTCTGCTGTTCCAGGAGGCTGTGTCATTTGCGGGAGACAAAAAATATGATACCGTGATGTTCCACCGAAGACAAAACAATTAAGTATTGTTTTTCAAACTGATATCAGTTATGCCACCTGTCTTGGTTAATTTGATTCTTTCCCCGTTTGTTGCGAAAACAGTAAGACCACTTTACGAACTCACGGTTGAGCAGAACTTGGAAAAGAGTACTTTCTATGTTCGTAAACCTAACCGGAGATGAGAGATGAAAAGTACCGAATTTTTCATAGAATACCAAATTAGAAACGGAACAATCGTCATGATCCGTCAAAAAGAGTGGTTTTAGCGCATGAATGGTTTGGAAGAATACTTATTAGTTTTAGTTTTTTCGTTACACATTTTCAATCGGTTGATTAATTCATTTGCCAGATAATGCAAATCATGCTATATTATCATTCCCAGGCACTTCAGTAAGCTACATTACCTGTTTCTGAGTAGAATGAACCTTTCGAGTTTCCACAGCTAGCTGCGAATTCTCAAGTCTGAGCTTTCTTCTGAGTGATCAGCGCAATCCCCGGATTCGACATACCCGACATCATCATCATCATCACAACTAAGGAGTAACCGCGTTGACATACCTGCAGAAACGCAATTCACGTGATATTTTGATTAGTATAAGTGGTCAGCATGCTTTACTGTGGCCAAAATAATTTCTAAACCAATCTAAGGCCCTAACAACGTCGTTGACATTGCCACCCCTTGAGCGGGACGAATTTGAACGAGCTCAATAGTAGTGGGTTTCATTCGAAAAGGCTGGCGTTAGTTGTATTGTATTGAGGAATTCCGTAAGTTAACAACTCACAGTTCAGCTACAAAAGCGATAAGTGTCAATTGAGAAACATCGCAAAAAATGAGCAGAAAAACCGGAGAACTAAAATCAGGTTCAACTACCGAGGTTGATACGAAGTTTCTCTGCGGCATTCAATTTGCTAACAAGAACACGTGCAAAATGGGGCACTGCATAGTTGCAATAAATATTTGTACGGGACGAGGCAAGTTTAAGCTCGGAACTTGCAGAACGATGTGAACAACAAAATGGGCAGATCATGGCTAACAGGATGGATGGGTTCTGCAACAACCTACGTGGCGAATTTTTCACGGGTAAAAATGTGTAGATCACATTTCGTTGATGAGAGTGACTATGAGAATCAAAGAAACGCGAATAATGATAACCAAACCACAGTAAACTGAGAGAAAGTCCATTTTAAGTAGACTAGCAAAGATAACAGAAGAACGGCAAACTAAGATGGGTAGAATAGATTGGTGGACAAAGGAGAGGATGACAGCCTGTTTAGTACGAAAATACCTCATATTTGAAAAGAGAGTCGACGAAATTTCTTCACACAGTGTAGAGTATAAGAAGCCTACCGTAAGCTGGTGCTCATAGTAACACTTGAGTTAGCCCTGGAAGCAGGGACAGAGTTATTGATCGATTTTTTTTATTGAGGTTAGAAGGTCGAGAAATGTTGAATGTGCTCTGGAAGTATCTGGGAGTGTTGAGATGTAGGCCAGAAAGGGACGTAAGTCCTCAGAAAAAGAGGTGAAGTCGGGTTGGTTGGAAATGTGTCGACAAAGGACCACTTTATCGTCCTGCGGGATGAGCAGTGGACAAGTCGCTAATATACGTAGTGAACAAAGAGGGGGAAGGAACAGCACCTTGAAGAATACCAGAGTTGTTCATTGAGGGACTGGACAAAATGTGACCAACTTTGCTCAGCTGGGTTCGGTTGGAAAAAGTAGTCTTTTAACCACGAGAGCAGCCAAATTACTCCAACTTTTGGAGAAGTAGGGGACGAGGAACCGAATCAAAAGCAGAGAAATAGTCCAGAAACACACAACGAATTGCTTTCGCAGAACTGTTCAGACTTTCAGAAATGAAGTGGTAAACGGAAGCAACAGCGACCAGAGTGCACCTGTTGGGCTTGTATGTGAATTAATAAGGACTATTGGGAGCAATAAAAGCGGGGAAAGGCACAAATTTTACGCGTTTCCAAGAGGCAGGAAAAGCAGCAGTATCAGCGGCTTTGTTGATGAATGAAGTCATTGTTTCTGTTGGCAGACTTGCTCCATATTTGAGAAGGGTGGAAGACAAACCATCGGTACCAACAGCGGAAACCGTTTTTAAAGTGCGTAGAAGCCGAAAGACTTCTTCTTCTGAAGAAGGTTTAACTTCTCAAGGAACACAGAGGGTTTAGGGTGGTACGATGTCCATGGATGGGTGGATAATTTTTGCATTCAAATTGTCGGCATCTGCATTGGAATTACTTGACCGGACTCACTATCCGCACTGAGGCTTGATCCTGTGCCGAAGAATTTTTTGTTTGCGGTCCTCAAAAATTGCTTAGCACAAGGCTTATTTAATCGTTGTATCTCCTGAGTGATCAGGACAGATTGACGTTCTACCGATCAATACAGGAACCGTCACCTTCGGTGTTGTGTGACTAAGGGCAGCCTGCCAACCAGCACTCTTGCGTTTCTATGTCCAGCACATGAAATCGACTCGTGGGTGATGAGGTGGAGAATGATGTGTACACTCCGAATGAAGGTGTCCTTTGAGTAGCGATTTCGAGGTGACATCGACTGATAACGAGAATAATTTCCAAGTGACAGTGACTCAGGACAACAAATTGTAACGCAGTCAGTCACGGGGCGCGCCGGCTTTTGAATGTGAGTACGAAGCTAAAGACAGGAACAAAATAACGTCTTTTAGAATTTAAATTATTTAAAAAACACTGTGACTACCCAGAAACTACAGCATCAATGTTAACCATCTCCGTGATATCAGGTGTCCGCATGGAGAAAGCATACCCCATTTTCGATTAAAACCCAATTCATCTATGCATTTTTTATTAGTTTGTGTCTACAAGAAAGTACCTTGCATTTCCACGCTCAAATTTTAGAACCCGGAGCACCTGTTATTACCGGCACCGTAGCTGGAATGAAAGAAATCACTGTTCGGTTTCAAAAAGCAAAGACAACTGACAGGGTGGATGAGTTCTATGTGAATTACACCACACCAAACGGAACCGTTTCTCTGCCTCCTTTACGCGGGACTAGTGAAAATGTCTCGCTCACTGAGAGCATCAGTCCATGTGTGAAATACGAAATCGATTTGTGGGCATCGAATGGAGTCGGTGTGTCTGGTTTAGCGCATACTGTGGCTTATGCGTTCTCAACAAGTAAGTTTTCTTTATTGTAGTTTATACGGAACGCGTCTTCATGCAGCATCAAGGCTCAGCTCTGATACTATTGACAATACATGGAAGCAGGATGCAGTCGTTTCATCTAGCTCATTGAAAATGATTAGTAGTACACAAGCATTGTGAAACAATTTGCTAAGAATTAGCCTAATAGTTTGATAGATAAGATGTTGTAGCGCCCATCATATAGGCCGGATGCAAATCTCATTTATACCCTGAGGGATTCGCTCTGCTGACCATAACGAACAGGCCGTATGAAACAGATCTACAGTGAGCACTTAAGGGAATTTTTGAAGCTGAGTTGACTGTTTATTATACATCAAGAATTACTTCAGCATAATTCGTACCGCCTATTGTATTCATCTGTGCAGAAGTCCTATGTTCTGATCTGACCCATTAGGTTTAGTGAGAAGAGTTTCCCGTCTTCGACCTGTAGTCTATCGGCGATGGATCAGCCTACACGCTGACATACCACCTACTTAGAAAAAGACGGCTGATTCTGGTTCTTACTGGTTCATGTGGACTTTTTCCATCCTCACTAACGCTGGCATTTAGCTTGTGGATGTACCTTCTGCCTCCTCGGTTAACTGTTTTATTCAGTTAAACCTCGTAAGACCAGCTTCCCGAAACTGTACGGCTTTCTCTCCATCGATGGGATCTTTCTGGAAAATACTGAACTACTAGTTAACCTTCCTCCTTCAGTACTGGCAAGTCTTGTACCCCTTTCGCGTATAACATCACGGCAGGTTTTTCGGATGATCGTATCGCATCGTATTCCTCTGGAAGTAACTGTTAGATTCTTCTTTGTCAGCCTCAGGATTCCGTTCGTCTATATCGTTAATCTCAATCTCCCCAACAGCATCTGTCATATCCGGCTTTGGGTGTGCATTTTCAAAAATCGTGTTGTACGTTCCCTTCGATTGACTCAAACGTTACTTGTCAATCTTCGGCAACACCGTCATACGCTCTTCTCGATCGTCACTTTTATCAAAAGCGAGAGTGAACAAAACACATCTAGCTTCATCCCCAAGAAAGCATCGAAGTATGGCCATCCGAAAACCCTTCGATTTCAAAAACCGCCTTTTGAGGACGGCAAAACTTTGAAATTGGTGCTTTCATACACGCTATTCCTCTTTCAAATGATTTTGATTGATCATGTTCAGCGCATGTTCTTGATGTATGCATTGTCAAACTATTGCGGGGTTTCTTGGGTTCCTCTGACACTATATTCTGATCCGATCTACTAGCTCTAGTGAGAAGAGTCTTCTGAATTAGAATTATCTCATTCTATTATCAGAAAACAAACGGTTTATAGGATGAAACTCATTGCTACCAATCATTGCACCACAAACTTATTGGTCCAAACTGGTATCGGGTAACGTCTGATTGGTTAATTGGTGATACAGCCAGTCACCTCCTGATAGGAATACTTTCCCGTTCCCTCAAACGTTGACCTGGATTTTGGGCAAGCTTTGACGTGCTGATTGCTAACGAGATTTGGCTGTCCATCGATCATCAATCAGTCCATACCCCCGTACCCTGAAATAACCATTTCTAATATGCCTGTTTAGAAAACTTGGATTTCTTTCGAAGAATATGCGCACAAATCTGCCACAATGAAGAGCTGAAATGACAAGAAAATCTAAAAAGACTATTTACGTGAAGTGCTTGGTTGACAATTTCCCAGTTTTATTTTCGAGGAAAATTTTCATTCTGTCAACTAGATTTTATTACCCTTAGTATCAAAGATTCATGATACCAGTTACGTTTCGGAAATACGCAAGAATATGTGTATGCATGACACATATTCAGTCAAACGTGACAGTCGTTCCTCTTTTGATTTATACATTGAAAAAAGGGTATTCCTCTATTCTTAGACCACTATCCAAAACGTTGATAAAGCAAGTGACAACAAATGAGGCAAATTATCGTGCCTCGATTTTTTTATGATTACATTATTGTACTCGTATCACTGTATCCGGATACTCTATTCAAAGAATGATAAGTGATAATTTATTGGCCAACAGTATGGTTCACGCAATCAACTTGATTTCCGTCAACTATCAGAGGTGCCACAGAAACCGGCAAATTTGACGGTTCAAGAATTCAGAGAAAAAACCCTCATTCACTGGGACAGCCAATCGACGGAACCTGTGCAGGGAAACGAATACATTCTCATCGACCTATCCAGTGGGACTTCTCTTACCGAATACCAAAATGGCGATATGTCTGAGACAGAACTACCACATGTGAAAAGATGCCACAGTTATCAACTAAAAATGAGGTTGGAAAATCGCTGTGGTTGGTCTTCCTGGTCACCGGAACTCCAGTTCACTCTGAAACCGAGCGGTAAGCCTTACTGTTTGTTGAAGTTGCATACGCCTTCGCAGTAGAAACAGTTTTATTCGCATGTTCGCGCTAAATGCCTAACACTTCGAACAACCATACAATTGTCTGTGGACCAGACATTTGACTACTAACAATGACCACAGTAGGTTGAATTAGCTGAATTCTTTAACATTGGCTATGCATTTCATAATTCCGTAGTGCATATCACACATTTATTGCACAGCATCCTTTCGGTATGGTCATTACATACGTCAGAATCGTTAGCATATGCTATACATACGCTTGAAATATCTAACCTAATAATCATGTGACATGCTTGTATGAAATGAGTAAAAATAGAATCAAATGTGCTTCTTTGGCACCGTGCAGCGTGAAAAAGTGAGGCGAACTGTTCCTGCTCCGGAGTTGTTAGACGCTGCCAGAAGTTATGATCTTTGAATCTCTAAACAGTGAAGAACGTGCATGTTATGAACACCCACGTTAAACCATTCAGAACCTAGAACTTCAAGGAGGTCAAATTTTCCATCCGAATCCTTCGTACTTGGTAAAACAGATCAGATACATTATTCTTCAGCTGTTTATGTGCAAGTAACGTTGAATTCTTAATTATTCCCCGGTGATTGACTGTTTTTCAGTCAAATACACCTGCTAGATGGGATTCCTCTTCAATAGCAAATCAATTTTTCTTCCAGACAAGCCCCTCCGTCCGAATCAAGTGACCGTGTCAGGGAAATCGAATAACCTAACATTAAAATGGGACCAAGCGGATCCAAAACAGATGTTGGACCAATACGATTTGCTCATGGTCAGTTTGGTGCGTGGTTCGGTCACATACTGGATCCCACCGAAGTCCACTCAATTCGTTGTCACTGGTTTGGATACGAAGGCAACGTACGCGTTGAGTTTGGAATCAAAGAATGCATGTGGTTGGTCCGATCCGGTGGATATGCTCATTCAAATCGGTGAGGATGGTTCGGTCAGTCTGCTCACTATTACTAACCCCGTCCGAGCGATACTAAACCGCGCACGACGTGCTGCAAGAAGGGTCGTTTAAAGACCAAATTTCATTGAAACGCGCGCAAGCACACACCCGAGGACGAATCATAAGGGCACACATGCACGAACGGACACTTTACTGCTCATCAAATTAACCTTTAAAGTTACATTTTATTTGTTGCAAAATAAAGCGACAAACATATTTACAATGGTTTTTAACCTCCGGGGTTTTACATTTGAATTCAGTAATTCTTAAAAATGAGCCCATTGTCTTTTTAAGGAAGTTGAATCGTCGCGAAAAGACACTTCATTCGCGGTCCAATCTCCAGGAGTGAGATAAACTTGAGAGATAGATGGATCTATCCAGCATGTGAAGTGCACAGCCATTTCCCTATCCAAACCAAAGGAACTTGATACCAACCACACTAGTTGTCTGCATTGGTCTGTTAAATGAAAAAATGCTATTCTTTAGCTCATGGCAGATTAAAGATACGGCACAGAATAAAACGCGTTTCTTTGCCAAACAGACCCTGATATAATTACAACAGAGCACAGATTAAATACTTTTAAGACTATGTTTCCCTATGGATGATGCAAATACAGTTAGCTGTTTTCCGTCCACCCGCCTGCGGAGCGAGCGCCAATCCGGATCCTGTCTTTTATCTGTGTTTGACTTGTATTCAATGACGTGTTTCTCCAGTTTCCAGGGCTCGAAACATGAATCCTTAGAGAAGGTCAAACTGCACTGAATAATTTCATTGTCAGAGCAAACGATTGTTTCTGATGTCGAATATGCACTAGTTTAAAATCTTTCCTCACTCAACAGAATCTCGGAACACTGTCCTTGATTTGCTTGCCAGGTCGAAGCAAATGGATTCACCCACCAAAACAATGACATAAATCTAATTTTTATTTTGCACTTTCCCTCGAAGCACGTACAACGTGATTTACTGAGGAACTGGAAGAAATATTCACGGAACTCATACACGGGAATTATTCGCTGACCTATGGTGGTTGCAGGCTGTTGAGTCACGGGTACCAAACCAGAACCCGGACATGGCCGGTCAACCTTGATGGTAAACTTTTTAAACAACTACCGCCCGGATCTCTGGCATCTTGTGGTTCTCCGCCTGAAGTCTCAGGGTTATGGGTGCAGGTTCTCTCTGATGGTGTAGCGGATCTTTGTGGTTATGGAAGTGTCTTCTTCACTGCATCAATGTGGGGCAGGTTACAATTAAAAAAACTATGGGAAAAACGACAGTTAAATTCGGTCAGAACAACCACGACGGAGCAGTGCGTGCGGTGGTTCTAGTTGCTGTCCTCCGGTGGGAACTTTAATCGAATAATCAACAGTTTGAAAAGAGTAAGTACAGCACTGTAAACAAGTTGATACAGGAGGCGCGTGCATAAATTAGCGCAATACTCAATCATGCCCATCAATGTACCAAACAATTGGGCGAGCGAATCTCTTGGACTTCACCCAAGAAACCTGGTGCGTTCGACACAGCTGATTCCATTGGTCAGGTATTTCATATATCCCTTCAGTATCATGGACTGACCACCATTACTCTTTCTCCAACCACTACTTGTCGCAGTGAATATAGACCACCGAGGAACCCTATCGGGGATAATGTGCAACATGTGTGCCAACTACCTTGGCCAAGTAAGCTTTATCGCTTCATGTAAAGGTTTGTTTCGTGTTCTTATTTATATAAGCCTAATTCCATCATTGTTGATCCAGCCTTCCCACAAAATTCAAGAAATGGTACGAAGACACCGGTGTTAGAATATCAACAACCTTCGTGGATCTTCCAACCAAAAAGGTCAAGATTTCAAACCATCAAGAAGAACTGCCCTGACTGCTGCATACAATCAATCCTTGCTAGATAAACGTGTGTGACATCAACGCCACAGATGACTGAGCTTGGCAAATGCCAAACTGACCTTCTGTATACGAAATGAAACTTCATCCGATATCCGACCTCCTGGTGAAATGCAGTTGCCTAGATAGCAGAATTATGTACTCGGCTTATGATCTCCTCAGATGACGTAACTTTTGGTGTTGAACGAAGCCAATCCTGTAACAATCTTAAACTTTCAGGGTGAAAAAACGCATACCGAACATCGTTACGCAAACCTTCAAGCCGTTTAGAACATGCAATTTACTTCACTTGGAAGAACGATGTCGTCCACATTCCAATGTTTGACAAATTTCTGTACCGTAGGGACAGTCTCTAGGACCATATCAATCACGAATTCCAACCTAAAGAGGGATAGGGGGCAAATCGGACATACTACCTCTTGTGGTGAACTTGGGTGAAAAATCGGCGTAAACCAGAACTCGATTTCGGCTATTCATGATGGAAATGAATTCATTTGGTGCACCCTTTAACAAACGGCAGCGGGAGGGAATTGTGTCATTTTCCAATCAACAAACCCAGCGACGGTAGGTCTACGTTCTAGAATTTGTCGAAGACTAAAGATGTGAGCAACAAAATCTCGACCATGTCTAAACCCAGCTAGATTCTGACGTGAACGTTAAACAAGCTGATAAGCTTGGAATAATATTACTACACGATATATAGTGATGAAATCGAAAAAAGCATTGCGAGCCAGATTATGCATCCTGGTAGTTAGATGTTCGACTCAGTCGTTCACCCAGTGGGGGCTCGACAGGTGTGCACCGCTGATTCCTCACGGAGAAACCAACTGTACAGTGCTTCCATGGTTTTTAATGACGACTTTTGCTTTGATACGGCACGACAAATCAATTGGTAATAAAATATCTACTCAATGGACACTGATTATACCACCTCGACTGGTGATATAACCACCAAGCTCATGTGCTTGTGCAATTCGCAAACGTGAGCCCAAAACACTATCAGTAACAAAAATTCTAGGACGGCGCGCGTGGCGGACAGCCATTGACCCGGAAAAGTTTGAAAAGACTGACTTCTCGTTTAGCCGCAGTGGTGCCCTGTCATCTTCGAGGGTGGAGCAAGAATGACGCCGAAAACGATTGATAAGATACGCTGGCGGATGTGGCCCGAAACCGGAATCAGTAGCGCCAATGCAGTGCTGGCTCCCCGTGTAACAAACAATACGAAAGAATGAAAAGTGTGTGTGGAAAGAACTTGCAAAAAAAACCTCTCCAACTTTTTCTATTCTCTTCTTTTTCGTCTACTGTTTTCCTACTATGCCATGGTCTCGTTGGCACGTTGTCTGCACCAGATCCGTGTTCAATATATATATATATATATATATATATATATATATATATAATATATATATATATATATATATATATATATATATAATATATATATATATATATATATATATATATATATATATATATATAAAGGGTGTCATTCAAAGAGGCGAAAAGCTGTTGGACCAGATGGGTTACTTTCAAAGATGGAGGCGAAGCCTTGGTATCGGTTTTACCAAAACTTCTCCATTTTATCTTGGAAAGCTGACGATCCCAGAAATTGATTTTCACTACGGACTTTAACAATTTACAAAAGCGACAGGTCCTCTCGCGAAAACCATAAATTAACTTGGTAAGTATAGCATCCAAACTGCTCGCCGGCATTATTTCTCAACATTTGAAAAGGTGTACGCGTGAGAATCAAGTTGCGACAAATTTTTGAGCCCAGACACCTTCCATAGGCCCATAGTCTCTCTCTTCCTCGATCTGAACGTGGTATTCGACTCAATAGACCGCGCAGCTATCTGATATTGCCTCTCACTGAATGGCATGCTAAATAAATTTATCTTTCTTCCAAAGACCGTACGCGAATAGCCGAACCCGTGGTTATGAAAATCTTAAACCTGAGTTCACCGGGAAAAAGTGATATTCATCAGGGTTGCCCCTAAACACCCGTTCTTTTTAACTATGTAGACTGCTTTACTGTCTTAACAAAGACGGACGATGTTTTCTTTCTAGTCCAGTTGCACTTTTCCAGTTAGTTTGAACAACACCGCGGCGATACGTTCGGCAACTTCAGTGCAAAATGCTACTGCAGGGCTGGATGGGCCTTAAGTTAAACCTTATTTTAACAGGCGAAGTCATAGCTGGGGTAACTCTCATTATCTGGGTAGCTATATCATACTCGAAGGTAGGATACTGCATGAAATATCGTCGCGTATACAGAAGAACGCTCGGCTTTTGCCAATTTGAAACACTCGTGGCGACGGCGTGACACACGCCTATCTATAAATGGTCGAGTATACACTACAAGTTAGGTTCATCCTTTTACATGACTCAGAAACTGAAAAGTTAGCGCAATCAGATAACATCAACCACTACTGGCTGCTTATTAGGAATGCTGTGTATTATGCTGGCAAAGTGCGTTGTGGCCTGACTCGTCATGTCGTTATACCTTGGGTTTCTCCTGAGTCTGCGTCTTCTTGGTGGACGCCAGTCCATCCCGGCTGGTAGTGAGCATAATGAAGCACGGCTCACAACGAGACGTGAACTAAACGCAAGGCTGCGTAGGGATCGCGAGATCTGGTGGTCTCAAAAGGCATAAGAGATGGGACAAGCTGCCACTGTGGGAAATTCAAGCAAACAGTTTATATCCGAGTCACACGTAGGAAGCGATTGGGTGTGAGCGAAACGACCTGTGAAGCTGACGGTTCTCCTATCCACAGTCTGCAGAGACGTCTTGAAAGCTGGGCGGAGCACTTTAAAGCGCGGTTTAGCTGGCCTCCAGCGTCATTTCCTCCCATAACTGTTCCGGCACACGTCCCGCGGTCTGTTTGGACAGATCCATTTTCCGAGACGGATATCCGCAAGGAAATCCAAGCCCTAGGATGCCACAAAGTGCCGGGCTTCGATGGCCTTTCCCAGCCTTATTTAAAGATGGTGGAATAAGTTTATTTGAGTACTTCGAGCTTTGTTTTCCAAGGTCTGGCGCCGTGAGAAAGATCCCTCGTGGGAGAATCGATCGTTATCCCCATCTTTGAGAAGTGCTCGCATTGAATCCGCCAAAGCATGGGGGTATAATCCCAATCCGGATAGCGTCTAAACTGCTAACGTCTGTAATTCTACGCCGGTTCTTCTTCAACACTGACAGGAGCCCGTGCCTGTATTCACTCTTAGTGGTAGTCAGTTAGAATTAGCCAATAGCTTTAAGTACCTCGGGAGCTCGCTCACAGCTGGCGGTGGTGTTGGGAAGGAGATCACATCACAAACTGCGAGAGCCAGAGCAGCTTTTGTGAACCTGCACCATCTGTGGCGCATCCATGACACCCGGCCTTCCCTCAATGGAAGGGTGTGAAGTGCCACATTGTACACTGCTTTTTACGGTTGCGAGACTTTGCGCTTCTGCGCTGAGGGTGTTTGGCGTTTTTCTGTATGCGATCACCGATGTCTCTGGAGCATTACTCGTGTCCGGTGGGAACATCGGATGAGTAATGACGAGGTTCGTCGTCGTGTGTTCCGTGCCGATAGTCACCCTCTTACCGAGATAATCGCTCTATACTGCCTCTGATGGCTCAAGCAAGTTGTGCGTATGCCTATTCATCGTTTACTCTTAATTGCCGTTTTTGCTCGTGCTGAGCAAGGCTGGAAGAAACGGCGCGACAGTCAGCATATAACTGGGCGCAGGCGCATGAAGAAGTTAGCTTCGGCTTTGATTGATGCTTCATCATCATCATCATCATCGTACAGCACTGACCAGTAGGGCAAGCCCCACTGACCACTGCCTTTCCCACCATGTTGCACGCTGAATTAGAAAGTATGAATATACAAGATGGACAGGGACTAGACCTATATGGGTGCGAAAAGGAAAGAATGCCCTAGTAGCCAACACACAGAATACACAGTCGGACTGTGCCAACGTACACCGATCAGTCATTCTGATTCGATAGAAAGTGACAACACGATCTCCACTGTTCGCGGTTCGCAGCCATATCCTTCAGTGTCTCCAGCCAACTGGTAGACGGATCTTTTGGACCCCAACCACGAAAACGTGAAGCACCTACTTTTCCTAAGTCTGCTGTAGATTTCCTCATTCCTCGCTGCCACGTCATCTGTTGACCTCCACGTGGTCTCTCCCACTCCTTAGGAGGAACGGAGAATGGGACGCGATACGGTAGACGTGTGTTTGCCATACGTAACACATGCCCCAACCAACGAAGTCTACTAAGTTGGATACGCTGTGACAAAACGTTCTCCAAATTAGTACCCAATACTCGATTGATGCTTCCCGCCTTCCTGGTTGGGGCCCAAAGCATGAGGACTGCCGCTGGTTAGAGGCGCTGACAAATACTGGCTCGAAACCGAATCCAGTGGCTCGAATACTGTATGACCTGCCCGTTCCCCACAAACAATTGAAAAACCGGAAAGAATTTTTTAAAAAACTTGTACAGTGGAAATAATGAGAAGGTCTGCTTTCACTTGTTAGAATCTCTATGTTGACTCTTAATCCTTCCCCCAGCTTTGTAATTTAATTTCGTTTATGTTGCGTTGGCACCATGCATGTTCTCAAGCCGGTGATTTATATATATATATATATATATATATATATATATATATATATATATATATATATATATATATATATATATTCGTGAGTGTAGCAGGCCGGTGCAAGTGGGTAGGCGGGTACTTCAGTGCGAAACTTTTGAGATCAACCGTTTACAAACAACTTCCTGAAGCTTCTTCTAGTGGTACAAAATCTTCGTAAATTGAATTACTCCAAGGAGAAGTAGAGTGTATTACATTAGAATGGCAGGTGTAAATTCCTTGAAGAGCGACTGCCTAAACGGATTTGTACGCGAACATATTATCTATCTGAAATCTTAAGATCGAAGAGCGAGCAGGAATGAATGAACGAAGCGACAAAGAAGCGATGACCATGCGACATTAGACAACCAACCATCAGATACACCAAGTTAACAACGAAGAAGTGATAAATGCAACTACACCCTTCCTCAGTAATCTTAAGCCAAATCCAACAATTGTTTGGCCGCGACCTACGGTCCTTTAGCCTTGACGTACTACCGCCAGCCATGTAGGTGTAAACCGGTCAGGTCAAAGCATGGGAATATTAAGACCTGAAGAACTGCTCGATTAATGTATTACTTTTTTTACATAGATTGGTGTTACAAAGCTGGTTGGACAAATGGGAAGGTGTAACGATCAGATGCTGTTCAGATGACAGTGGTATTGGTATCAAATGCTGCACCGCGAATTGATCGAGCAGTTTGAATGATGCGCCTCTACCGCTGAACGATTTGACGCAGTCCGTATGACTGTTGCATTTTCAGTGAAGCAGTTTTTGTTCCACTAAAAAATTCAAACGAATTACAGTAGTAAAAAATCTCGAATGTTAGAATTCACTGAGTACCTCCTTCAGCGTGCATAAAAAAGGACCGCACAATGGGACAAAACGAACTAAGCGATTGTTATGTAATTGTGCGTCCAGAGCTCTCTGATGAACGAGAGCATTGTCAAATACAGACTACTGGAACAACTCGTTGCTCAGTAGCAACAGACGCTGCGCAGTATGAAAGAAACTCGCTAAAAATGTGCCATGTAATCTGAGTATGACATCCGTACTTCAAGATACCAGCAACAGATGAATATATCATTCCCTAGGATGTGTACCTTTCGATCAACTTTAGAGCACAGGCGCTCTTTCCGAAGGTCCACAATCTGTCTTTCGGCATCAAACTCAGTTGACCGTACAATTCTTTGGCGCTGACTCTTTTTGAAGAGTATGCCAGAGAAATCCATTTCATTTCTCCAATCGTTTTATGGCAAAAGCCAAAGATGAGTTCGTACTTACAGTGTTCTTTCGCCCGAGTTCACCACAGCCAATGGTGTTCTCAGGGCTGACCTCTATCGCCGTTCCTTTTCACTTTCGCAACAGGAATGAATCTAGAGATAGCCTTATCCTCGTGTGAGAATAGCAGTATCTACCTGTGCTCAGGTACTAAACTGGTTGACTTAGAGTACGCGGACGATATCGCTTTGCTGAATGAAGACCCAGATAAGTTGTAAGCTTTCCTAGATAGTCCAAACAAATACCCACGTTTGGGATGAGATTTGTAAGATGTCACCACAAAGCTGGACTGGAGCTACACTAAACCTTATCTTATCAAGGGAAATCCTAGCTGAAATAGGTAATTCTTGCAACCTAGGCAGTTACATCTCACCAGGCGGTCGCCTATCGAATGTAGTATCGTCCTGTATACAGAAGACGCGCTTGGCTTTTGCCGACCTGTCATATGAGGCGCCAACGTAACATCCGATCGTCTTTCAAGACCTGAGTATGCCCTTTGGCGGTTAGATTTGTTCTTTCATACGGCTCAGAAACAGAGCCATTAAGGGTAGAAGATAGGCGAAGTCCTTTGGTGTTTGAGCATCGTTGTCTCCGTAGCACTGCTCGTATAAGATGAGAACACCGTATCAGCAATCGTGAGGTTAGACCCAGGGTGTTGGGAACTAGTGATCAGTCTCAGGATCAAGTACTGAAAGTAAGCTGGTTAATGTGACTGAGACGTGTGGTACACATGCTCACCGACAGACTTCCTCGGCGTATGCAGTTCTCCGAGACAGATTGTGGTTGGAAGATGGGTTGACGTGGTCAGTCTATGATATGGCAAAAAGGGATGAAAACCTTGACCACTGGACTTGGCCAATTAGGACTTGTCCGACTTCCGGGTTGGGGTTCACATGACCTGCCTCTCAGCTGGCTGGAGACATTAAGTGGTATGGTTAGGTGTCGCGGTCAATGATGTAGTTGCATTCAGGCAATTTCTTCGTCTTCGTGATTTCCACTTTTTACTTTGTTCAGGGCTCTTTTACACTTTATGGTTCTACTAGAACTTTCATTTGGATGATGTTGCGGAGTAGCAACTAAAACCAGAGCACGAAAGTGCGAGGCTAATGGTTGAATGAACTCAACTGATGATGCGTACAGTGGCAGATAAAATACGACCATCGTCACCCCAAACAGTTGCCGTGTTTACATTACCTGACTGACAACGGATAAAATACCAAAGAAAATCGAAAGCGAGCTTCGTCATGGAAGGGCCAAATGTTACAAACAAGCAGATCTTGTAAGTTAAAATCTACAGTGAAACAAACATTGTTTTGTATTTGCAACCAACGACAGCAACGTTTGGTGATACGGGCGAATCGTTAAAGTTTGCCCAATCAATTCGCGGTGCAGTATTTGATACCATTACCATCGTCATCTGAGCAGCATCTGATCGTTACACTTTCTCATTTGTTCAGCCAGCTTTGTAACACCAATCTATGTAAAAAAAAGTAATAAATTAATCGAGCATTTCTTCAAGTCATAATATTCCGATACTTTGATCTGACCCGATTGCACCGGCATGATTGAAGGCAGTGAGTCAAGGCTAACGAACTTTGGGTCGTGGCTGTAGGATTGCGGGTTGTAGCTGAATCTGATTTACAAGTCTCTCAAACATCCCCAGGAACTCGTCCCACTGATGTGCCTGACTGACTGAAACAGAATATGCCAAGAACAATTCTCCACCGCTTTGAATATTGGTGTTGTTCGTTTCCCGGGTCGATGGCTGCCATAGGTTTATGATCGCTGAACTTGGCATTTTGGGTCGCATCATCAGTCGATGTGCAACTATTTTTGTGCAGGTGACGGGTCCTGTATTCATAGGAATCCTGTTCTTAGATTTGACTGTGTAGAAAATGCAGTGATAATGGCCTGAGTGTTTGATACAGCAACTCATATACACGATTCTTTCGGAACAGATCAAATATTCAGAGGTTATGTAAATGTAGAAGCGGCAATCAGCTATAGCTGGTGGAATCTCAGACAAGAAATTATTCGTGGGTACGCGGAAAGTGCTTTGTAGTTACGTGACAAATATCAAACTGAACATTCAATCATCAAAATCATGTGCCCTGGTGAACGCAATATATCACTGAAAGTAGAAAGCCTGTGTCCGTTGAGGTGGACGTTTTTTCCTCGCAGGCTAACATAGAAATCTGCAAAGTTAATGCATGGCTACCATACCGTTGCACGAGAAAATAAGACAGTATAATTATTTGGATCCATTCTGCTCCTGTACACAAAATGTGAGTTAGCAAGAAGGTAACACACGTCCGCGATACACTTTCACAGACTGCGCTAATCACATCGCATCGCAGATGCGTTGATGAGTCAATCGCAGTTGACAGGGATAAGTTGGAAAGTGAACAAACCAGCACACAAGCGGAAGAGGATTGCAAATGAATGGAATCGGGTAGGGAAGAGAAGAGTCATTACAGGGGATTGGCTTTTTCCACACAAAATGGAAAGAAAATGATCTGAATTACTGAGTTTTTGCGCGCAATGCGGCGCGTCTGGCTGTTACAGCTTGGAAACCGGAAGTGACATTCTTCACGGTGGTACGTGAACCACAACGACGACAATGGAGGAACAACAGGCGAGAATCTTTGCACAGTTCAGTATCGGAAGACTGACAAGTAACACAGAGGACGTAATTACCTGAAAATAAGCAATAAGAGTGATGACAGATCACGCTTGGCTACTATTACTGAGGGCTTGGGTCACAGTAACAAGCAGTCAGGACCTCATGGGTTAGTGAGATTCTCATAGTGAATTAAAAAGTAAATATTACCTAAGTCTCAATTATGGGGAAGCAAGAGCAACAGCTGTCCAAGAAATCTACTAGCAGGCCTGATAATCCTACACCGTTTCTTGACTACGATGGTGCTGAGGAAAATAAGATCTGATAGCCGCTTGAGACATTCCCGGATATTCCGTAGGAGTCACGGCTTAGTGACAAATAGGTGGTCATCAACTAACCGTAGTGAAACTAATAAGTCACAGGCCGATCATCTATCCTTAATGTACGAAGCCAAACAAGTTCGACCGCGGTCCCGTCTGGCGACAAACAATAATTCTTTTTTTCTTAATTTTGGACGCATGAATAGGCTACTGGGTTGCCAACTGAATTCTGAGACCAACCTATCAACCTATATGTGAACGAAGAGTTTGAACTTATGTCCTGCGGCAAACTTATATTGAGGTCCATGATCCCATTGAGGGTTTCGGTCACTGGAAACTATGAAACATCAACTGTTCTCAAGCCTCTGAAAACATATATAACAAAATTCTACCTGAAATAAGCCAACCACGCTCGAACAAAACTTCAAAATGAAAGGGGCATTTTCAACCTCGTTCATTTGAATACGGGCGGGAGGTGATAAACAGAATTACTCAAAAAGATCACGGCATCAAATCATACGTCTTTAGTTTTATCATTTGTAAGGTCACTCTTTCTGGCTCCTATAAACCATTTCTGTCATAAACCACAGAACCTGCCTCTTTAAAGGGAACTAATTGCTGTTGCTCTCCCTTTAGCATTTCAAATTATTCAAAGTCTATAAAGGTGTAGCGCAAAGGTCAATCTGCTGTGCAAGTTTACTGATTAATGTACGATTTAAAGTGCGAAAATTGCTATTTACAAATAATTGCACGCACTCCATAAAAACTGACGAAACTTACGCTCATAGAGCCTGGGAGCCAGTTTTAAATTGTTTTTAGGTTAGAATGCACAAGCTAGGAGTAATGAAGTTGTGTGTGGTTTCGGAAGCAAATTTAATAACCGAAGAACACTTCGTTACTCGTACACATAGGTAGATCTTCAAACTCACGACAATAATTCCTTAGTACAGGTTCCATATGTTTGCTCTGATAACGGCCTTTGAATAACAGGCCACCGCTGGCGTCGATTGAACCCTGAGTTCCAAGTTCGGCCAGAATATAAGTGGTCAAGTGGGCTTGGTCTCGATTTAACTGACTGCAAATAGTGGAAAAATTGACGAATAGCGTTTTCTTCGTGCCAACACGTGCCATTTGGGGAGGGACCATTACTAATCGGCGTTTCTGATCGGATACAAGCTCGGGATTATGGGTTCCAAGTTGGGCAAAGACACGAGTAAGCAGCTGCAGGATGGAGTGAATGAGGTCAAGCGAGACCTTATTAGTCTCGATTAGATGCATAATATACGGTGAGTTTGGTCTTTTCCTTCAAAACATGAAGATTTCATTGTATCTAAACTTTTTAGTATTACATTTTTCCCGACGAAGACTAGTGTTTGCTTAGCATCTATTATTAAACGAACCACCTCAGACCGTTTCCCTCTTACAAATATATATAAAACAGAAAGGCTTTTGATAAGTGGTTCCTTTGAAACGAATTTTCAATGCAGAACAATCAATGAATGTCGATGATTTCATCGAAAGACACGGCTATCTGAAGGAAGAAAAAATCACACTTTGTTAGTGACACGGTCCAGGAGACCACCTGACCACCATTAGAAAATAATGGTATTGAACTTTTTGCGGATGGAGAAATGCCAGAACTCGAGTTCGTGAAGGTTTAAGTGGATACTTTATCACCCAGGCAGCAGCATTTAACTCAAGTGGATGAAGAATTTTCAAATATACAGAGGGGATGTTTGGTTTTTGCCAACGTCAATCATCCGTGACGTTGACGTTCAGTTCAGTTCAGTTTTTTAACCATTCACCTCGCCCTTGTGTTCAGGTTTTTGTTCTTTCCTGTTAGCACCATTGAAGCAAAGATGAAATCGGAGCAAAAAATGAATAAATCGGAGGGTGTGAGTGAATGAGATAGACTAAGGATGACTTTCTCTTACTACATGCTTGCTCATGAGTGCAGTGGAAGGGGTATATGCTCCATAGCCACGAAGGCCTACTGCACTGTCAAGTATAACCGACAACCACACCCTGAGACTTGAAGTGGAGAACCACATAAGGCCCCAATAGGTCAGGTGTGGTAACGATCCGGCCGACAGTGAAATGCTGTCCACCACCAAAGAAACCGGCGGTGGTGGAGATCCGAACCTCGGACCTCCGAGGTGGTAATTAAACGCTCTAACCCACTCCACCACCACCGGTCCTAAGAATGGAACTACACAACTGACAGCGGCACCTAATGTCGCCAATTGCCCGGTGAATGGATCTCGTGGACCTCAATCCGGGAGCATAATATGCTCTATTCGGTCAAGCCCACCAGTTAGAGCTATGCCTTTTTGCCGCTTCATGGACTGACTATTTCGACCCACTCTCCGATCACTGCCGCATTGAAGACATTTCATCTATACCTCTCAGAAACCTGTTTTCTGAGAGTGCAAGAAAACCGAAGACTGTCGGTATTTAGACAATAACGTATTCGAAGCGTTGCTAGAATCTGATAGGAACACTTGTTCAACAATGCTGAAGTCATGAAGTGTTAGATATAAGGCGAGAGCCCCTTAATTAATTACTAAAGCTCTCCAAGGTATGGAGGTTGTGACAGGTCTCCGGGAGCAGAGTTTGTGACTTGGAATATGCTGATGACATTGCCTTTCTGGATGGCAACGCACATGTAGTTCAACATGCTTTGAACCACTTCAGTCAGTTCAGTTCAAACAACCATTAGCCATACATGGGATGCGATTGCTTTGGTTAGCGGGAACCTCGATCGGTAATAATGAAAAAAAACAGGCGTAAAAAATAAGAGAACTGAAAATAGTATCAAGTCGACGAAGCTGTGTGAATAGAAGTGCGCCACCGAGTCATGCCCTCCAACGTTACAATGCCACAAAAACCTAACAACCAACCACAGCCTGTTTTATTGACTTTCGAGCGGCCTTCGATTCCATAACTCCGGAACATGCTAGGGCTTGACGGGTTGCCCGAAAGGTACACAAGATTGCTGAGATCGTGCTATTCGGTTACGCGAGTGCTTGCCCGCACCTATAGGCGAAGAGTTTCCGGAGTTTTCGCTTACATCCGGTATCCGTCATGGTCGTCCCTTGTTATCAGTTCTGTACAGTTACGCCATAGACTGAGTTATGCGTCATACGCTCATCGAATACGGAGGAATCCAACTAAACCAGGAGATTTGGATCGCGGATCTTGAAATTGTTGACGATATTGTCGTTCTGGGGGACGAACCGAACAGTCTACAACCGGTTCTCAACCGTATCAAATACGAGGCCAGAGCGATCGATCTGGAGATAAACACAAAAAACCAAGATCTTCGAGATCTCCCCAGACCCAACAGGCTTCATCTAAGTTGTCAGGCGAGTCCTGGAACTAGTGCGAGAATTCCAGTGCCTTGGGTCTACCATACAAGCAAACGGTCAGGCTAAAAACGAAATCAAACTTCGAGTCGACTGCGCAAGAAGAGCATTCCTGGAAATCCAAAAACCACCGTGGTTCCGCTGTGAAACAAGCCTTTACATGAAACTGCTCGTTTGCCGTGACTTTATTCGCTGCGTCCACGCGTACGCTTGTGAAAATTGACCGCTAAAGGTAGAGAATACGAAAAAGCTGGAAAGCTTTGGCCACTGGTGCCCGCGATATATGGTCAAAATCAAATGGCATAATCGAGTCTCAAACTCTGCTGTACGACAACGCTGCCCGAATATAGAAATGCTGTTTACTTGTATTTTCAACGGCGCTGTCTCCAATGGTTTCACTGTCCCCCGTCAACCCGAGGTGGAACTCACAAACAGAGGCCTTTTACCGGCACCTTGTCCATGCTGGAACTTTCCTTACTACATGCTTGCTCATGAGTGCAGTGGAAGGGGCATATACCCCATAGCCACGAGGGTCCACTGCACTATTGAGTACACCCAGTAACCGAACCCTGAGACTTGGAGTGGCGAAGAACCAAATAAGGTCCCAACAGATCAGACGTGGTAACGACTTGGACGACAGTGGGTTACTGTCTACCACCAAAGTAACTGATGATGGCGGGGATTCGAACCTCGGACCTCTGAGGTGGTAATCAAACGCTCTAAACCACTCAACCATTACTGGTCAATGCCGGAAGTGCCGCCTTGGGGGTCAACTGAAGACGTGTGTCAACACAGTGAAAGCGGACGTAGAATATCCAGGAATTCGGTTGGTATTCGAACTTCGCGTGTGGCGCAAGAACTGCTTTTTACTGTGCACCGAACTTACCGCCTCCCGCAACACATCGGAAGCCGCAATTAGACACATTCATGAAGCCGACTTATTCCCTCGCAGGATACAGTCGCATAAAAGTAGGTAAATCCTCCAACGTACCCAACTATTGAGTGAGGGATTTCTTGGACCCCATGCAGGAAGTCTAGTACTCTACCGGTTAGGCTTTTCATCGTCTTCTTATATGGCATGAACTGACCACCCCTACCCATCGTCTTACTCGTCTCCGAACAAAGCGTGCTGTAGATTCTTATCCGGGCACATACGCAGCATTTGTTCCAACCATATTATTCTATTGGCCTTTAGTGTTTCATCCAATGCTTCGGTTTGTAGGCCTAATACTCTGTGCCTAAGCTCAGCATTGATGGCACACTGTTTCCATCAGATTCGAGCTATGCCACGAAGAAACCGGTGGCCGAATATCGACAATTTTCATATATCTCCATCCACGGTGGCCACGTTTCTGAACCATATAGAAGTATTGGCCTCATTGCTGAAGCATACGCTCAACCGTTGATAGATGAACGGACACCATGTCAACACCACAAATGACTGAGGTTCGCAAATGTCAAAAAACCTTCTGTATACGCAAGGACATTTCCTGCGATATCCGACCTCCGGGTGAAATGCAGCTGCCTAGATAACAGAACTTGCCTTATTAGTCTATAGTCACCCCAGATATCCATGGCAACTGAGGTATTTAGATATGATGTCATTAAACCAGATCTAGAAAGATTGCAGCGTTTGATAATGCCTCCTCCTCCAAATACTCTCAAAGCCCTGGAACGTATTGTCGGCAGTTTGCACATTACTGGCGTTGGCTCGCACATTCACCACGCAAAATCCACCCTTTGGAAGCAGGCCGAACTTTTGCGCTTTTCATCGACATGTTAAACACTTGCACAAGCTTTAGTCAATAAATTGTGAATGCCGCGGTCGTCACCACAGACCCAGGGACATCGGTGCTCGTCGAAACCGATGCATGCCTATCCAAACCGAAGATCGTTGGTATTTTCTTCTCGAACTTTACCCTCACCTGATCAGCGCTACTCTGTTGATAAGAAGGAGATGTAAGCGATCGTGGAAGCATTAAAAAATGGCGTAATTTCTTGACTGTATATCACATGAAACTCGTCACGGATCAACGGCCGGTGGCTTTTATGTTTTTAATCACTCAAGAGGTAAGATTAAAATTAGAAGATCCAACGGTGGCGTGTAGAACTCAGCCTGTAAATACGCTGTTTATCGTCCTGGACGTGATAACCCTGTAGTAGGCAGACTCTCTCGGCGAGTCAGTTTTTAGTCGTTCTGACCTATATAAACATACGCGCCTTTATGCCACGCGGGAGTAACTCTCACGATTTATTTTGTGCGCGCCCGAAATCTCTCGTTCTGCTCAATAAGTGAAATATATGACATCCTCTTGTCGAATTTGCGCAGCGGAGGCGAGGTTTTTAATCCACCGTATGTACCTCTTCTGAAAGCCACTCAACCATTTGAGAGAGTCAGCATCGACTTCAAAGGACTATTACTATTATCCACACAATGAATCATTTCTTACAACAGTTAACGAGTTTTCCCGTTTTTTCTTTCGCTTACCCTTTTTCAGATATTTCTACACCCACCGTCATTCGGTGCCTCGCCAATTTGTTTACTATTTTTGGTATGCTTGTGTGCCTCTATTCTGACCGCGGATCTTCGCTCATGTCTGACGAACTCTGTGAATTACTTCAAGAGAAAGGCATTGCCATCAACCACAGCACCGTTTATAATTCCCAATCTAACGGGCAGGCTGAACGTCTAAACTGCATGCAATGGAGGGCCATTATTCTGGCTCTGTAGTCACGAGGACTCGAAACTTGACACTGATAAGCTGTTCTCTTAGATGTATTATATTCGGCACGTTCTTTTCTTTGCGTAGCAAGCAATGCAACACTGTGAGAACGTTTTCTGTTTACAACCATCAAGCTTTCATCGGAACATCCTTTCCTAGTTGGCTTCTGAATACAACCGGATCTTATTGAAAATGCACAGCCGATGTTCCGAGTATGATCCTTAGGCAGAGGAGGCAGAACTACTCAAGTGAAATCCGAGTTCAGCTCGAGTTCATCTTTCGAATGGCCGCGAAGAATTAATCTCATTACGTCCACTACTCGCGACGACGATACGACTCTCTTGGAATCAGAGATTGAACCAAAAACTACGATATTATCACTCTATCAGAGTACTTCCGATGATGACGCCCAAGCTGAACACCTCAGAAAGTCTCCTCCAGCAACAACAGAAAGTTCATCCCTACTGCCTGCAAAATCGCGAGGCGTAAATCTTCTACACATACATCAACGCGTGCGAGCTAGTTTTTGTGCTGCATATCCCATTACATACACGAACAATTACATGAACCCGAGAAGTATGCCGTAAACTGGACTTCCGGTTTGTTGTTGTTATTGACCGTTTTTCGCATATCCGAATTGGTATCACACTTTACTTTTAGCTATTTGTATGACTGACCAATTGATTAGGGCCTTAGCTCCAGGCAAGGTTCTTATTCTACAGTTGTCGCTGAACGCTTGTTGTTAACACCTGAGGGAGTCCTACTTGTGGTGGAGGGGTTCCCACTAAAGTGAGAGTACGAAAGCGAATGCCCGGCGCTTTCCATCGAGTCGGTTGACTGAGAGTCAGCCTAGGGAAGATGGCTAAACCCTGATTCCAAACCAACCACGAGTGACGCATGAAGCGTGTAAAATTATGCTCACCGGCATCTGTGGTGGAGGGGTTTACTGGATACCCAGGATGTTTGACCTCATCCGAAGGGTGGATGAAATGAGCATTCAGTCACCGGCTCCCAGTGGTTTCCAGAAGAGGCGAATGAACCATACAATTCGCCATCGGCTCATATGGATAAACCCTGATGCCTTACAGGATGCGCTTAGATGCGCAAAGGCTAGAGGTGCATGCTCGAACAAAAATGCCCATCCTGGACTGAGCGACCGAGTAATACAATAGCCCGCAACGCAAACAATAATGATAGACTCTACCACTGTGATAACTGCTCTTTCATGCGCACAAATGAACACTCCCCTCTATCGTACTTGTTTTGCAATTTCCGCTTCCTGTTCACTTTGTTTCATTTTCTTCGGTCGACCGTGACTGCTGGAGTGCCACTCGTGGAAATCCTGGCCATGTTCTATCTTGTCCTTCTTCGACTAGCTTCCAGTCTCACTGAACCCGCTATCACCAGATGATGCCCTACTTCGTCCTCGATGCCCATTCAAACTAGCCACATTCAACGTGCGAACCCTGATGCATATAGGACAACAGGTGGGCTTAGCTCGTACGCTTGAATCCTTAGCCATCAATGCATGATGCATTCAAGAGACTCGCATTCAATACTCCAGTTCCATAATTCGATTCACGCCCCCATGTAATCGTTCCGCAAAGTTTCATTCATGCCTTCCTGAGGGCGCTGACACTGCGGCCTCTGGTCTTGCTGGCGTTGGCATTGTTCTCAGTGAAAGGGCTGAAGCAGCCCTGCTAGACTGGATCCCAGTCGACAGTCCTTAACACGCAGTGAGACTCGGGGGTTCGTGTAAAGTGAACAGTTGACATTCCGATAGACACAATCTGTTTGTCGTTTCGGCGTATACACCCACCGACTGTAGCCCACATGCAGTCAAATATAACTTCTAACAAAAGCACCACAACCCCCTATTTAAATCAAACCTGGCTGATATCGTGATTTTGGCAGGACATTTGAATGCTAGAGTGGGTCGGCTGTCATCGAATGAGGCGCATCTTGGAGGCCCTTTTGGGCTAGATTCCTCTCGCTTGGAAAACGAGGAACTGTTGCTGGTCTTGTTGCTCAGACCATCGCCTGTTCCTCACCAGTACGAACTCCAAACGTTTTAATGGCCGGTACGCCGCGTGACGCCCGCCCTCTTCAAGACAACTGTGGACCCAGATGGACCACATCGCTAAAAGCCACAAATGGTGGGGTTGCATACAAGATTGTCGCTCGTACTGGAGTACACCCCATGATTCCGACCACGCATTAGTTTGCAATGAGCTGTCCATGTGTTTCAGTGGACGCCCAAAACGCATACTGCAATGACAGTTAGACTGAGATAAGCTCTTCGACCCATCTCGCTTATCCGTTTTCTAAAGCTAGATACAGCCCAACCTGATAACATAAGCCAACACTGGTGGCTCATCAAGAATGCTTTGCATTCTGCTGGTCTAGTAAGTTGTGGCCTGTCTTGTCGTGCCCAGAGACCCTGGGTTTCTGCTGAATCTCTGCGCCTTCTCGACGCAAGCCAGTCGATTCCGGCAGGAAGCGAGTATATCGCAGCATGTCTCCTAACGAGACATGAAATTAGTGAGAGTCTTCATAGGGAACGAGAAAACCAGGTCGTAGCAACGTGCATCAGAGATGGAACGTGCTGTCGACATGGAAGGTTCCCACAAGCTGTACCATCTCATTCGATTCACCGGTAGGAAGCTATTAGGTGTGAGTGAAACAAACTGAGGCTGACGGTTCGCAAATTCACATTCAGAAGCGGCGTCTCAATTGCTGGACGGAGTACTTTCAGACACAATTCAGCTGGCCACCGGTGTCAACCTCTCCTATAGCCACTCCGGCACACATCCCATGATCTGCTTCGACTTATACACCTACGGAGGCGGAGATCCAGACCTTAGAACGTCACAAATTGCCGGGCTCTGATGGTATTCCCCCAGCCATATTTAGAGATGGTGGGGTGCAGTTCGTTAGAGAACTTCATATTTTGTACTCAAAAGTTTGGAATCGTGAGCAGGTCCCGTCCTTGTGGGGGAATCGACTGTTGTTCCTATCTTTAAGAAAGGCTCGCGCAGTGATTGCGCCAACCATAGGGGTGTAAGCTTTATCCCAATAGCGTTGAAGCTGCTTGCGTCTGTCACACTTCGTAGGGTGTACCAAACACACGAAGAGCAGACTAGCGAGGAGTAAACTGGGTTTCGTGCCGGTCGTGGATGTATCGATCAAATCTTCACCCTACGACAAATGCTAGATAACCGTCACTTCCCAAAGACCGACAGTTATCGCGTTCCTGGAAATTCGAGCGGCCTTCAACTCCATCGATAGGAGTGCACGGTGGGATTGCTTGTTGAGAAATGGAATATCTGAAAAGTATGTATCAGTCCTCGAAGAGTTCTATCGTCACACCTCAAGTCGGATAAGGGCCTACGGCCAGCTATCTTCTCCTTTTGTCGTTTCCATTGGAGTTCGACACGGTGGCCCTATATCCCCTGTTTTCTTCAACTTTGTCACAGAGGATGTTCTATGGAATGCTCTGATGGTATTCTGAACAGTAGAGTTGAACTCCTCCCAGGGAACAGTTCTCGACTTGGAATATGCCGATGATATTGCCTTGCTGAGTGATAATGCACAGGTAGTGCAACATGCTTTGGACCGCTTGGCGATTGAGGTATCCAGATATGGAATACTCTTTGTGTCTTTCAAGTGCAAAGTGCTTTTGAAAAATTGGGAGCAGCCTGTGCCTGCCCTCGTCCTTTGTGGTGATCAGTCAGAGTACCTTGAGAGAGTCTGATAACAGCTGGAGGGGTGTTGGGGAAAGGATCAGTTTACGCATAGCGAGAGCTAAAGCAGCTTTCACAAGCCTGCGACACTTGTGGCGTTGCTGTGACATCCGGCTCTCTCTTAGGGAACGAGTGTACTTCGCCGCGGTTCGCAGTGTTTTGCTTCACGGTTGCGAAACCTGACCACTTTGCGTTTAGGATGCTCGACGTCTTTCCGTGTTCGGCAACCGATGTCTCCGAAGCATTGCTCGCGTCTGGTGGGAACATCGAATGAGTAATGACAAAGTGCACCGTCGCATGCTACGCACGGATAGCTGCCCACTTAATGAAGTGATCGCTCTACACTACCTCCGGTGGCTCGGCCATATTTTACGGATGCCTACCTTTCCGTGCTCTATTCAAAATGCTGGGCAAGGCTGAAAGAAGCGACGCAGCGGTCAGGCCATGACTGGGCGTAGGGGTATGGAAAAGACGTTCAGGGACATGGCCGAGAACAGAAGTCATTGGCGCGAACACTGTGCGGTCAATCTGTTGAACTCTCGTGTCCCGTAACCACAAAAATGTCATTCCGACAAACAAACTGACAAAAAAAACATCAAAAAAGGGTACGGCGAAAAGCCCAAAGATTTCAGCATTCCCCCCTTCTCACGTTTGTTTACTGTATTATATATATATATATATATATATATATATATATATATATATATATTATATATGGGGTGAGGAAAAGCACGAAGAAGGGAAATGTAAAAGGAAGATAAAAGTGCAGGTGGTTTGGCTTGTTTTACCACACCCTTCGTATTGAGTCAAACGTTATCCATTAACCATGGGATTTAGTTTTTCAAGCAAATCGGACATCATTCGCGCCAGAGTTCGGTTCCGAGTCACATCCCTAACGCTTCTCACCTAAAACGATCCTCTTTTCTTCGGTTCTACCTGAGCGGTCGGGATGTACCGAATGAGGCCGATGTCATTGTCTATGCATACACTAAGTCAGGGTTTGACCAGCGCGTCGTTTTTCCTGCCTTGTTCAAGGTTTGCAAGTAGAGCGTGATACAAACAATTGGAAGGCATACACGAAGCTTGTCCGAGCTACTGGGTAAGGTGCACGTTGACTATCTTGACTGGTGTTTATCTGCATCGAAAGTACGATGACGAACCTCACCGTTGCTAACTGCCTCCTCACCTGATGCAAGTAATACTCTAGAGAAACGGACGATCGAATACCGGCTAGTAGTTCATACGGCGGAGTGTGCATAATAGCTACTGAATAAGTAAGTAGTCCATTACTCAAAACATAATTAAGGAAAATTGTTGATTGATAATGAATGTGACTACGTCAGCGGAACCGAACGCAATGAGGTAAAGGCATGCGAATTATATGATTGCACTCTGTCTGGATAACGGCCGTCTTCAAGTGGACTGGACAGATGTTATGCAAATAAGCATTCTTGCCGTGTTTGATTTTGATGATGTCCAAACGAGCAGTGTCCAACGACCAGCCTGCTTACCAGGCACTTCTTCCGGATTACAACACGTACAGTAAAGTGCTGTGACTGGCTGAACTGCTGTTGTTTACAACTGACATCTCCATCAAGCGTCTCCTCTATTTTAAGTTGTATCTACTACCTCTTTGGTGAGATGAATGAAATTTAGTAAGTAGGACTTTGTTCTGCCCTACCCTGTTTGGCTGACTGATCCAAGTTTCATCTCAGATCGGTTGCAGAAACTTGTATTTCAACTTCTGAGCTTCTTTTTCACGCTTTAAACTGATTATTCGATTCATGTTCTGCACGGTACCACACCTCTGCACTATGTACTATGATACTGGTGAATGTATATATGATAGCCTGATTTACTTCACGCTGACAGCCGTGCAGTCACTGGTTCAAACTGCACTAGGCAGATGTATAAGCCGAGACAACAAAAGATTGCATCTATCTTAACGGCGACTACATACCTCGCACGAACCTACCGCACAGCCGATTAGAATTCAGCCTAGCAAAGCGGTTTTCGCCCTTAGGATTACATAACGCCCGCTTGACTGTATACTACAGAAAGGCGCAAATAAAACTGTAGAGATTGAATGGGTATCAAGCAGACGGAGCTGGGGCAGCGAATACGAGTCGCCTGGATGGAACATCGGTGGCAAGGGTCCCAATCGTACACGACTAACTCAGCTGTTTTACTATACGAAACAATGCTTGTGTATTTACCGTGGCGAACTAGAATAGGTTTTGCTGATGAATAAGGACACCAGCCAGCGTTCGTTGGCTAAACAGTACTGATAAGCCGTTATAGGAAGAATGGGAATTGGGCCAAAACTCCTATCTGAGGCACTAATACTAGTACAAGCGATTAGGACCCCCACTAGACTAGGCTTGCAAAGAAGACAGAGTAAAAACGAAAGATGTTGCGTGCAATTTTTTGCAGATCATCGGAGGAAAAGTTATCAGAACTTCATTATCTACGTCCACTTGCATCATATATGGTGCAGGTTTTCCGTTTCATCGTATCAAAGTCTGGAAAGCAATTTTCAACCTAAGTAGACGCAACTACTTGTATTAGGAAGACACTATGGGACTGATAACTAAGTTACTACAAAGACAACTAAAATTCAAAGCACATCAATGATAGGGCATGATAAATAGCCTTTACTGAAATTTACTTAATCAAGGAGTCGGTATCAAAATTTTTAAAAATCAACTGTCAGCCGTTCATGAGTGCCGAAAGCTATTGGAAGTGGGTTATATATATATATATATATATATATATATATATATATATATATATATATATATATATATTACACCCGTCTGGTTTCGGACTGTGCCAAACAAAACATGGTACAATCGGGGAGGGGTAGATAGTCCGAGTCCATGATTTTTTTGTGGGTGCGATACTGCCAGGTTGCCCAAGCCAAAGTAGGTGGTTTTTTTAGGGTTCCAAAACCGGAGCCTTTAGCTTAACCTGCAAGGCAGCGGGACGAAACGTGGGGTCCGTGACCTACTGGGGGCCGGTCAGTGGGGCTTGCTTTACTGTTTAACGCTGTACGATGATGATGATGACGATGGGAGCCGGTGATTGATTACTCAGTTCATACGTCTTGGGTACCCAGTAAACCCCTCCGCCACAGATGCCGGGGAGCATACCGTTGCATGCCTCATACGATATCCATGGTTAATTTGGAATCAGGGTTTAGCCGTCTCCCCTAGACTGGCTCAGTCAGCCGGAGAACGCCGGGAATTCGCTTTCATCCTTTCGTTCTAGTAGGAACACCTCCGCCACGAGGAGACAGTGAGTAGGGCTTCCTTAGCAGACTGTTAGACTCATGGTCACTGGGGAGCATTTCGAGGGTCGTTCAGGTCGGCTAGCCGTCTCGGAGCGTGACACACCCACCCCCGACCATACTGAGGCATTTGGATGGAAGAAGTTCGCACCAGTTATGAACAGAAACTATCACGACCTAAAAACCACGACGGGCACTGAGTCTATATTAGGCAGGCGATGCATGTAGCAGCAGGTTTTGCCTGCGTTCCTAGAAAAGATGTTCATCAGAGAAACTGGATTTCTCAAGAGCCACTAAGTCTAATGGGATGAAAACAAAAGCTCTCGAACTGTAGGAAGATGGACAAGATACGAAGACGTTGAAAAAGGCAATTCACAAAAAGCCTAAGGGAGAATCATGAAAATTGGTGGGTCAAGGTAGCCGAAGAAATGGAAGTAGCAGCTGTTTCAGGTAACCGTCAAAGACTTCATACTTATTTGAGCAACCAATGGACAGCGAACCCCGGTCAATGAAATGATATACGATAGAAATGGAGAGCCTATTCATGGGTAACAACAAAGGCTTGATCGTTGGACCGAATAATTTAAACGGGTTAGCTGACCGCCCGCTAAAGTACTTATTCCGACCTTAACAGCGGTGGTTCCTTGAAGAGCATCACTTGACACCCCAATGGGAAGTGGAAGTAGAGTCCAGTGTTCGATTACTGAAGCGTGGAAAAGCGGTCGGTCCCTACGAGCTCCCTCTCTCCTCAAGTTCTTCTCAAACTGGGTGATGTCTGGGTAAAAATCACTTAAGATCTTGCTCCGTGACATCTGGAACAAGGAACGTATTCATTTTGGGGCGAGTTATTGATTGCACTCATCTTCAAGGACGGTGTACGCAACGATTGCATTAATCATCGTGGGATCAGTTTAATTCCTATAATCACCAAGTTATTAGCCTCGATTTTGTTGCACCGTCTGACAACGGCTCACGAAAGAAACTTTCGCAAACAGCATGCTGGATTTCGTCCAAGTCGAGAGTACATCGACCAGATTCTTACTCTTCGCCGATTACTTGAGATGCGTTGCACACACAAAGTTGACCGGCTATAATTATCTTCCTCAACTTGAAAGACGTCTGTGATTCAGTTGGCCGAACAGTGCTATTCAGCGCTCTTCACCGGAAAGGTATGCCACAGGAGTTTATGAACCTAATGAGATCACTGTACTCTCGTACTTCTGGCCACGTAAGGGTTTACAGTGAACTATCAAGCCCATTCGAAACAACCGGCGGTGCTTGACAAGGGTGTCCCATTTTGTTATTCCTGATTAACTTCGTCATGGACGAGATAATGGAAAATGCCTTGCGAGATCTTCGAGATGTTGGTGTCGAACTGGTAGCTGGTAAAAATTTGTGGCCCACATTAGGCGGGCGATCCTGTCTGCTTGTCTGAATGTACGGAACATGCTTAAGGTGCACCAGATAGACTGAGCTGTTGCCCCATTTGGCATGCGCCTTGCGCCTACAAAGTGTAAAGTGATGTTACAAGACTAGACGTCAACGGTTCCGAGCTTGATGCTCAAGGGGGAGTACTAACGATTGTCGACCGCTCCACTTACCTCGGCAGCAGTGTGACGACGGATGGGAGCACTGTAGTAGACGTGAGCACGAGTATATCCAAGGTTCGAGTGGCGTACGCTCGACTGAAGCACTTGTGGCACCGATCTGGTATTTCACTGAAGTTGACAGGTCGCGTTTACTGTGCCGCGGTGCGCTCAGTTCTGTTGTATAGTTGCGAGACATGGAGTCTGCGCTTTGAAATTCTCGGCCATCGTTGTTTGTGTAGCATTACTGAGATTGGATGGACGAACCGAATGAGCAATGCTGAGATCAGAAACCAAGTATTGGGCACCAGTTCAGAGAATATTCTATCACAGCATATCCAGCTTAGCGGACTTCCTTGGTTGGGGCACGGGTTCCTTATGGCAAACGTCTACCGAGCCGCGCCGTTTCTTATTCCCCTAGGAAGCAGAAGAAGCCACGTGGAGGTCAACAGATAACGTGGCAGTGGGGAATAAGAAAATTTAGTGAACTCAGGAAAAGTACGTGCCTCACGTCTTTATGGTTTGGGTCCAGAATATCCTTTAACCAGCTGATTACAGACACTGGAGGATATGGCAGTGAACCGTGGGCAATGGCGATCGTGTTGTCACTTCCTGTCAGATCGGAATGATTGGTCAATGTACGTTTGTACAGTTAGACTATTCCGCGTGTTGGCTACTTAAGTGTTCTTCTCTTTTCCCACCTTAGTAGGTCTATTTTGTAAATCCATTTTTCCACTGCTGCGCGCAACATGGAAAGAAAGGCAGTGGTCAGTGGGACTCGCCATGCTACTCAACATTGTACGATGATGACGACGACGATTTTAATGTACTGTGGTACGCTGAAATCGCATCCCCGGCCCCTGTTGTACACGGAGAATTAAACTACTCTGTGTTTAAGCAGGATGGTACTAATACAAATTGACTATAGCCCAATTTAAGTCATTGTTTGGGCAATCTGAATGTTTTCCACACATCAGATAAAACCCAAAAGTGGCAATTTACATGTTCACCCTTAATGTACGGGCACCAATGCAAGAAATCTAGTCGAAACTAATAAGTGCACTTGTAGTGGTGGAACAGGTAAAGCCCAGTTACATCATGACAATACCTCATGCACGGCCTCTATGAAGCTACGAGTGAAGATGCAGCATCATGCCATCAGTTAGATGAATCGAATACCGTTTACCGATGGAAGCTCCTTTTAAAAATGACTCTGGCAGACTACCCAACGCAAGGTATACCCCCACCAGAAATACGTGCAATTCCGCACCTGAAGTGAACAGCGCATGGGGATCCTTGTATTGATGTAAATGGATTAGCTGAAAAGCTGGAGACATGTCACTGCATACCGCACTCACAACCTTGGAAGGGGCATAAGGAACGTGCAGCGCTGATTGAGGAATACACTAAAACAGTCGAACGAGGCACTAACGGGCACCCAACGGCTAGACGTGAAACTTACAGCGAAAAACTGGTCTGGAGTCGGGCTCAGCTTCAATGAGTACTGTTAAAAATGGCACGGGTTTAGTTCAAATATAACGACAAAAAGTTGTCAATTTTTTAAATAAACGCCCTTACCATGTCATAACTGAAACCCAACGCATCAACGTTCTCTTTTGAAAACGTGTCAGCGCAGGTGTCTGTGGTCTCGATGGCTGTTACCGCGTCAGCGTCAACCACTTTTGTCTTCTTTTTCTTTTTTTTAGTTGAGAATGAGAGTTCATCGTCAAGCTTTTCAGTCAGTTCGTTGACCTTTTCCTCGTCCATAGTGATTTTCTTTTTCTTCTTTCCTTTAAACTCATCCGAAAGAAACTGGAAATTGCAAACATTATTACAATGGCAAGAAACGCACCTCGTCTTTAGCTTCACCATCCTCAGCAACGGTATCGTCAAGTTCTATGGGCTTCGCCTTCTTTTTTTTCTTCGTACCAAAATCCAGCGGATCTGTCGCGTCACCGGTGTCGACAGTGGGTGCAGTTTCCAGCGGCGTCTTGCTTTTCTTCTTCTTTTTGCTTTCAAAATTTAAAACGTCTCCCTGAAAATTCAACGGATTGACCACAGACTTCAGCCCCAATCCTGTACTGAACCTACGGGTGGCACCTCGGAACTCATCGCGTACGGAAAACGCGTGTAGCGCACAAAGCCAAAAAAGCGCTTCTGTTCAGTTCAGTTCAGTTCAGTTTGCACAGGACTTGGTGTGGCTAGAGCCAATCGTGTGTCCAGATAGTTGTGTTGTCGGCGCGTTTCCGTAGCTCCCAACACTGCGTGATTTTCTTTTTCTGAAAGGCATAAATTTTGTGCAGTATCAGCCCTGGCAGAGTAAGGTGGAAACAATAAGTAAATTGCATCTGACCCTAAAAGTTGCTTAGCATAACTCGGGGTATACCACCACCCAACATATGTCTAGTGCTTTCTTAAAGGCCTTCACTGTTGTGGTATTTATGACCTCTTCCGGGAGCTTATTCCAATAGGGTACCACTCTATTTGAGAAGTACTTCGCCCTAATTTGGAGCCTCGAATGTTTCCTTTGTAATCTAAGGCTATGCCCCCTTGTGCCTCTCTCGGGGATCAGCGAAAAAAGGTCTTCTCGACTTATTCCTGACAGTCCTTTTATTACCTTGAAGGTTTCTATCAAATCCCCGCGAATGCGCCGTCTTTCCATCGAGAATAGGTCTAGGGCACGGAGACGCTCTGTGTAGTTAAACCCCCTTTGCCCAGCCACCATTCTAGTGGCTAGCCCTTGCACTTTCTCCAGACAGTCGATATCTTTCTGGTAGTACGGTGCCCAGGCCTGCACGCAGTACTCCATATGCGGCCTAACTATGGCCTGATATATCGGAACGAATATCTCCGGATCTCTACACGACATAATGGATCTAACTCGAAAGAGTTCCCTCCTGGCCGTATTGGCTGCTGAGGTGCACTGCTTTGACGGCTTAAAGCTGTTGTCCATTATAACGCCCAAGTCTTTGACCTGCGAGACCACTTGCAACGAACCCACACTATTCTCACTAGCCCCTGTATTTGTGGTCAAGCATTGACACTTGGTGAGGTTTAGTGGAAGGTCCCATTTGCGTGCCCAGTTTTGTACTGCTAACACGTCAAGTTCTATATCTACTCCAGCTATCTTGACGTCATCGGCAAACATAAAGGTGGGGTTTGTAAGCCCACGTGCTAGGTCGTTGATGAAGATGAGGAAGAGCAGAGGGCCGAGCACCGAGCCCTGTGGCACCCCACTCGTTACACCTTCCGGTTTTGAAACATGGTTCCCCACCTTAACACTAAAGGTTCGCCCTGCTAAGAAACTACTTATCCATTGTCTGGCCTTTCCAACAATTCCCATGGACTGCAGTTTGACGTCCAGAAATCTGTGGTTCACGGAATCAAATGCCTTGCTAAAGTCCAAGTAACAGACCGCAATCGATTGCCCTTCGTCCAGACGCTTGGTTACCTCATCGAGGAACAGCAGGAGATTCGTCAGACAGGATCGCCCTGCCACAAACCCATGCTGAGCATTTGATATGAGGTTGTGTTGAACCAAATGCCTAGAGATCTGCTTCCTGACTATTCGCTCCAGGCACTTACACAGTACCGAAGTCAAGCTAACCGGCCGGTAATTTTCCGCCTTTTGCCGGGGCCCACTCTTGTATATGCCTACCACTGTTGCTCTCCTCCAGTCTCCCGGCACAGTTCCCTCTCTAAGTGACGTTTCATACAGCTTCGTCACCGGAGCCTTCGGGACCTCGGCCAGAGGCTGAACGATTGCTGGATGAATCCCGTCTGGACCTGCTGCTTTGTTCCTATTCAAAGTTTGCAACTCCGCGTACACTTCTTCTTCTCCTACAGTAAGTTCGGGTATTGGAGGCGCCTGTGGGCCCTCCATTCTTTCCTCCAAACTATTTTCTGGTCGATATATGCTCTTGAAGAATTCCAAGAGCGTGTCAGCCTTGTCTTCGTCGTTTAGAGCTAGTCGCCCCTGTGCTCCTTCCAAAGTTGCTACGCTCTCTCTCATACGTTTGTGAGATTGCACGTAGGCGTAGAATCGCTTTGGGTTTGTGCGGACCGACGCCGCTAACCGACGCTCGAAAGCATATTTCTCCACTCTTTGGATCTCTTGAGCCCTGTTCCTAGCCATCTTATAGCTATTCCATGCCCCCTGAGTTCTGTACAGCTTGTACGCCGCCCATCGTTGCCTACGAATAACTATGGCCTTGCGGACCTTCGACTTCCACCATGGGGGTAGACTTCTACTGCTTGCCACCATCAGGGGTGCGAACTCACTTCAGTTCAGTTCAGTTCAGTTCAGTTCAGTTCAGTCTGCACAGGACAGGTAATGGCCACGGCCAATCGAGCGTCCAGAATTCCTTCGATGGTATGCACAAGAGTTATGCACCCACCACTGCCGAGTGTATTTCGTCGAATCCCCGCTAAAAATGAGAGGGAAACGGAAAACCTCATCGCACATCAACTGCGAGACATTACGCATCGTGAGCGTTCACTGAGACAGTATGCAATGAGGGAAAAAGTCTATTAAAACATACTCCAGAAGGACCACAGTGCTACCCGTCATCCATCTAGTTGATATACTCAAGGCTCACTACCAGGAAGGATCTCGTACCACTTGCGATCTAGGGCACCTTTGAAGGATTGGACTGTCTGCAGATCTACCATTCCACCAGGCAGACCGTTCCAACTGTTCACAACCCTGTTGCTGAAGGAGTGCGATCTAGCCATCAACCTAGATCGGGCTTTTATCAACTTCTTTTCGTGTCCCCTTGTTCTGGAGTCTACGGCCACTTGGAATAGACTATCTGGTCTAAGGCCAGAAAAGCCCTTCATTACCTTGAACGTTTCTATGAGATCCCCTCGACGTCTCCTCCTTTCCAACGAGAAGAGATTCAGGTCACAGAGTCTCTGCTCGTAAGTCTTACCCCTCTGCCCTTCAACCATTCGCGTGGTGAGATTTTGGACTTTCTCGAGGCAGGCGGCGTCCCTTTTGTAGAAGGATGACCAAGCCTGCACGCCACCTTCTAGGTGAGGTCGTACTATAGCCATGTTAATGGGTACGAATACCTCCGGCTTCCGGCAAGACAAAGCTGATAGCAGTCTAAGGAGTTCCCACGGGCCTTTCGCGCAGCATCTTTGCACTACTCCGACCATTTGAAGTCACTACTCATGATGACCCCAAGGTCTTTAACCCTACTGACTGCCCCTATGGTGAACAGCCCTTGATCATGAGCGACAATTGGGCCTTCTTCTGTCGTTGACAACAAATGGCTTTTTTCGCCTCTCAGAGGTGGGTCCCATTTGTATGCCTGGTCCAGGACGGTGCCTATTTCCTTTCCCAAGTCCACCCTACCCTTAGATCCAACAATCTTCACATCATCCACAAAAATAAAGCTGGGCGGTGGAAAGGCGGATGCCAGGTCATTAATAAATAACAAGAATAGGACCGGGCCTAGGACGGATCCCTGAGGTACACCACTGGTGACATTCACTAAACTGGAGCACCTATCCCGCACTTTGACGTAAAACATCCTGTGGGAGAGGAAGTCAGCCAGCCACCCAAATACTGGCCGAACACCTCCATCTTGCATAGCAAAAGACGATGATTAACAGGGTCGAAAGCCTTGCTAAAATCGAGGTAGCATACCTCAGCTTGCTTACCTTCGTCCAGCCGTCGAGTTACTTCATACAAGAAACACAGGAGATTGGTCAGACAAGGTCTCTTTTTCAGAAATCCATGCTGCGCCGGACTTAACATGGAGAGCTCCAGTAAGTGCTGGCAGATATGGGCACTGATGATCTTCTCCAGAACTTCACATAGGATGCTAGTTAGGCTTACCGGTCTGTAGTTCTGCACAGCCGACTTAGGCCCACTCTTATGTATTGCCACGACTGCCGCAAATTCCAGTCCTGAGGCAGCTTACCCTGGTCCAGTGTGGATCTGTACAGTGTGCATACCGATGGAGCTATGATATCCGCCAACGGCTTGATGATAGCTGGATGAATGCCATCTGGGCCCGCTGACTTGTGGCCATCTAAACCCTGCAGGTACTTACGCACGCTTTCCTCTGATAGGTCCAGCTCGTTTAACTGAGGAGAAGGATGAACCAGAGTCAAGTCTACTCGCACCCCACTATCCATTCTATGTACACTACCAAAGTATTCCCCCAGGGCGTCTGCTTTGCCCTGGTCATCAGTGACAATACCATAGTCTCTAGTAGATAGCGAACCGACGGCATTCTTTGTTGAGCCTTTCGACTGTACATAACTGTAGAATTTTTTCGGCTGTTGTCTTACAGATTAGGCCAATTTGAGCTCAAATTCCCGCTTGGAAGTTCTCAAAAGGCTTACAGTCTCGTTTCTCAGCTTTGTGTAGCGGTTCCAGGCTAGCTGACTGCAGGAAGCTTTGTGCTGGTTCCAGCTGCGGTTTCTACGTCTGATGGCCTTTGCTATTGCAGCCTTCCACCACATGGGTTTGCCCTCCCCACTCCTTCGTTTTAAGGGTGCGAACTCTTCCTGTAGGGCAGTCAGGGATCCCTTTATGGTCTGCCAGCGCTCCTCGACAGTAGCCTCCTCTGTCGTATCCCAGGTCAAACTCATCGCCCTATTACGAAGCCTATCTATGTCCATGCTACCGAAGTGTCTGACCGGCCTTGAAGGCACCTCGGGTTGCAGCATGCATAGAACTATTTTGACACACACGTGGTCACTCTTGTCCAGCAGTGCACAATAATGCAGTCCAGACACATCGTTGGGGAAGTTCGTTATAGCTAGATCCAGCAAGGATGGAACGTATTCAGCCCTATATCCAGTATTTTCCCTGATATGCTGGTGCAACGCATTGGCACGGAGCCATTCTAAGTAGGTTTGCTCCTCCGATCCCGGCACGCAGACCTCAGCCGCCCAGTCGATGAGCGGGGGATTGAAGTCGCCCACTATAATGGTCTTTTGTGCGTCCTTAACTAGTTCAGTCAAAGTCCGCAGTAAACAAACGTCCTCTTCGTGGTTTGCACTTGGTGCCCTGTAGACACAGACAACGTCAACCCGTCCGCCTGGAAAGGTGATCGTGATCAGAAAAACGTCCGTTCGGTTTGCACAGGACAGAGAATGGCTCCGGCCGTTCGGGCGCCGGTGATTCCTCCGGCAGCATGCGGACAAGTTAGGCACCCACCACTGCTCATTTTATCTCGTCGAACCCCAGCTAAAAATGAGAGAGAAAAGTAAAACCTAGTTGCATGTCGACTGCAAGAGACTCGATGCGTCTTGAGTTTTTACTGAGCCATTATGGGACAAGGGGATATGTCCTGTGATGGAATGCGTCAGGCGGTCCCTAGTGTTCATATCTACCGGTCTAGTGAACATGCTGAAAGCTCGATAATGGAGATGATTTATTTCCGCTTGGGATCTTGGATGCCTCGGATGCCTGGAGGGTCCAAAGTCCTACTACCTCTCCTGACCATCTCTTTCGGTATTTTACCACCGTATTGACAAAGAAGTTAGATCTACCTGTCACCTCAGATAGAGCTTTTGGCGGCTTGTGGTGATTCATTGGCTGTCGCACTTGACACGGACTGGTACAGCTTCTTAGTCACGCACGAGGATGAGCCTAAACCAATCAGGAACGCCGCAGACAAGCCCGACAAGAGCTCCCTCCGACTGATCGTCTTCGAGTCTACCAATTATATTTCCCGATGTAACATATTTATACAAACCATTTCTGCAATACATCTAACGTACTATTTCGCTGCCTTGAACTCTTGCTGCTTTTGCTCGTATAGTTCTGGGTGGGGCGATTTCGTTGGATCCTGTCAGTTCACTTCATTGTGACTGCTGCTCAACTTCTTCCCGTGACTTCTTGTCCAGAATTCTGGGGCCGTTTGGGAGAGGTTCTCCGGTCGAAACCCAGAAAAACGTTTGATACCCTAAATGTATGTAATATACCCCTCGTAGTCTCCTCATTTCCTTGGGAAGTAGTCCAAGGTCCTGGGGCCTCAGCTCTTAGATCCTGCTCCACTGGGTCTTAGCTATGCTCATTGGAAGAAGTTGCACCTTCTCCAGACGGATGGCTTTCATTTTGCAGAAGGGTGACCATGCCCAAACAGTTTTCAAAAGAGGGTCCGGGTATAGACGTGTACAGTGGCATCAATGGCTTCGGTTATCGATAAGAAAACGTTTATCTCAATCCGAAGAGCTTAATGCGTACCCTTCGCAGCTGCTGCACACTGATCCAACCAACTAGGGTCGGGATCAACCAAGGTTCCATGGTCTTAGGCCTTGTTTACTGCATCTACGGTAAACGGGGTCTTGGTCGTGTATGACTGTCTGACATTTCGCTGTCCGTGACGAAGATCGGCTTTTCCTCAGCATCTTGGGGCAAGTCCCACCAGAGTGCTTAGTTTAGAACGGCAGCTATATCTCGACCCAGGTCCTCCCTCGTGAGCCCCCGATCAGATCAGATCGGAGCGCGGGACATGCTCTGGATGCAATTGATAGTTAAGTTTCTTGCTCCTTAGGGCTTCAGGATCTTACGGTACTCAGACTTACCGTAGTCCTGTCATTCAGTATCTAGGAAGCACGACAAATCGTGGTCGACCTCCGGAGTAGTGGCAAAAAGCAACCTTTCGTCAGGGCTAGATCTCGGTAACTGGGGGTTCACTCTTCGTGCAAAAGTCGAGACATCTGACTATCAGCCCCGTTGAAGCAGTAAAAGACCTGAGGATACCAAGAAGTATCCAGGAGATGGTACTTAGGTAAACAAAAAAGACCAAACTAGGGGAAGAGAAAGGAGAGGAAGAAGAACAGTGCAGCAGACCGAAGAATCACAACTAGGCTCCTTCTGCATTGGTTTTGGGCGGATTTAACGGATTTTTGAAATGATATATACGTCAAAAGTCGCTGACCCTGGCGGAATTCGGACCAAAGCAAGGTAGCCAAGCTAGCTTCAGTATCGCCAGCGCTTTACTAGTTGAACTACGGAGCCACACCAAACAGATTCTAACTTTTTCGGGAAGATCACTCAATAAACCCGCCCAAATTACAGTAGCTCATGGAGTTCGCCACGGCAAACGAGCTTGTGACTTGATTGCCTGCAGTAAGGGTTCCCTCTGTACTGACCGGCGTGCACCAGTTCGTCTTGCCTGTCCAGGGGTGATTCGGAAAGGCGTGCTTCCATGCCACGCCTACCTACCTTTTGGACACTGTCACTTTGTAATAGCCGGTCGTGGAAAATCCCCCTTTTTCCCTTGCGATTCAGTGTTTTTCCCAACATCACTCATTTCCACACACTATTGACTTGTCTTTACGAACTGGTTGTTTTTCTGGACCAATTGTTGTTTGTTCGCGCCCAGAGCGCTACTTTGGCACATCCTTGTTCAGGACCTGCGTGACGCACGTGCTGTCTGCTCACACGCTGCTATTCGGTTTCTCGTTGTTGAGTCCTTGTGATCGTATTATTGAGGTTTGTATATTGTTTATGTCATTGTTTATTTTAATAATCTAGTATCGTAGAATATCACGGATAATCGTCTTTTGATTTCGGGATCCGTTGCGAATTTGGCTACGCATTGCTCAAACGTTCGTAACAATACTCAATAGATCAATTTGAAACGAGGAAAAATCACGCAAAATGCCAAGAAAAGGATCAAAAGCAGTCGAATCCGGACAGGAAGTAATACGGCAAGTCTCTGGGGAGGTTTTGGGTACATATGATTCTTTAGTTAATGCTAGATCGCCTAGTCCTGTCAGTGCTAGCTCATGTGTTATTGAAAGCAATATTGATCGTAAGGATGTCGATTTATATAAGCTGAGAATACTAGAACTAGAGCAACAGTTACTTTCGGCTAGACTACAGGCGCATGAAGCAGAGAAGTGTACACAGAAACAGCGAGAGCATGAGACCAGTGACTTCGACACTTCCGATAGGTTAGAGTGCAATAAGGTAGGGAACCCCACGCCGGTCGCCGAATACAAACCACCATCGATCGATCTGCCTAGAGTGGAGTTAACGGTTTTCGACGGGCGAGCTGAGCAATACTGCAAGTTTGTCAAACAGTTCGAGACGTTCGTTGAAAACAAGGTAAACGACCCTGGGCAAAGGCTTCTTTACCTTACTCACTACTGCCGAGGCCGAGCAAGAGAAGCTATCGACGGGTGCACCATGCTCGATCCAGAACAAGGCTACACAAGGGCAAGAAAGATTCTGAGGGACTTGTTTGGCCAACCTTTCAAAGTAGCCCGTAACCTTATAGAGGGCGTGATGGCAGAGGCAAAGAGAACCAAGGGCGACGTCTACACCATGGCCGACCTGGTGATCAAGATGCAGAACTGCTCAATAGCCCTCGACCATTTAGGTTACAGGGCTGACCTAGACGTCATGCACACTTTGGAAGGCATAGTCCGTCACCTCTCTCCCAAACTACAGGGTCGGTAGGCGGAAGAAGCAGAACGGATAAGCCGAGGCGACAGAGAATCCAACTTCGAAGACCTGACTGAATACTTAGACAGGCAAACGAAGACAGCTGACAGCAGATTCGGCCGACTCGTCCGGGACAGCAACCGAGCAAACAAGCTCAGTACTAGCCAAGTCCAAACCCCAGTTCGGGAACATCCAAAGTACCAGCCTTGGACCAATACACACGTCATTTCACGAGATGCTACGGCGAAACCAAATTGCAGATCCTGTGGTACTAGCCATGGCCTACCAGAATGCCCCAAGTTCGGCAACGCCACAATAGACGAACGGTGGGGAATGGCGAGGATGGCAGGAGCATGTTTCATCTGTCTCAACACCACGCACCGGGCAGCAGCCTGTAGAACAAAGAAACGATGTGGTTACGAGGGCTGCACGGGCAGACACCATCGGCTGCTGCATCAGGCGAGAGTAACCGTATCCGGGGCGAGTGCCAAGCCCAGCGTGATTTGTTCAACTTCACAATCTGCCAGTAAACCGGTACGTTTAGGCGTAGTGGCCGTGAGAGTAGTGACTCCGACCGGGATATTCAAGGCGTTGGCTTTCGTTGATAGTGGATCCGACACCACTTTAGTGAAAGAGCGGTTTGCCGACAAACACCAACTGGCTAAAGGTGCGACGTCGTTAGCAGTGAGCACGGTGGGCGGAACACAGGTAATGACTGCCGGTAGATTAAGGCTGCAACTCATCTCTCTAGACACTAACGAGGAAATTGAACCAACGGAGGCATTCACGTTAGCGGATCTCCCCATGCGAGCACCAAGGTCGGTGAACGCAATCTTGACTCGGTGGCCCCACCTGCAGGATATAACCGTTGTAGACTGGGAAGATGATGAGGTGGATCTCCTCATCGGATGCGACGTGCCAGAGGCGCATTGGGTGCTTGACCAAAGAGTGGGCGACCGCCAGGCACCTTATGCCGTACGCACGGCTCTGGGATGGATGTTATACGGTCCAGTAGGGGTACGCGGTTCCGTGAATTACTTATCCGCCGAAACGGACCGCATAGAGTATCATCTGCAACGGCTTTATGAAAAGGAGTTTCATGACATTGGAGACGAAAGACCGACGTTGTCTCAAGAGGATCACTTCGCTCTACAAACGGTGCGGCATGGCACTAGAGGCCTCAAAAAACAGTTCGAGGTTCCCCTCCCATGGCGCACACCGGTCGACCCGTGGACTGACAACAGAAATTATGTTCTCCAACGATTACTACGACTAAAAGAACGCTTCATTCGAGACCAGAATCTGTGGGAACGATACGCGGATTTGATGAAGCGAAACGAGGCCCTCGGTTACGTTGAAAAGGTGCCTGTCAACACCGACAGCAAAAGGGGTATCTGGTATCTGCCTCACCATCCGGTTATCAACCCCAAGAAACCCAATAAACTGCGGGTGGTTTTCGACTGTGCGGCCAAGTTCCAGGGCAAGTCGTTAAACGATCGTCTACTACAGGGGCCTGACTGGACCACACCACTGATCGATGTTTTGTGCCGTTTCAGAGTGGGTAAAGTGGCTTTGTCTGCTGACATTAGGGAAATGTTCCATCAGGTGAAGATTCCGGTAGGAGAACGAGATGCTTTGCGTTTCCTGTGGTGGGAAGGGAGCGACCGGGACAACGCAGTGGTGAACTATAGGATGACCGTCCACCCCTTCGGAGCCATATCGTCACCATTTTGTGCAAACTACGCCCTCCGAGAATCAGCGAACAAACATGGCGATCTAGTACATCGGACGGTGGTAGAAAGCGTCAGCAGGAACTTCTACGTCGACGACTACCTTGGGTCATTCGATGATGTGGAATCAGCTCTAGAGCAGTTCAGGGGTCTGACGAGATTGCTGGAAGGGGGCGGCTTCCATCTAACTAAATGGATGTCGAACGCTTCAGAAGTGCTGAAGGTCATCCCGTATCACGAAAAGGCCGAAAGGGTAAGAGATTTAGACGGCTCTCCACTTCCTATCGAGCTCACTTTAGGGATACAATGGGACGCGGAAACGGACGATTTTGTTTTCGAACTGAACGTTCCCGAGCTGCCAATAACCCGTCGTGGCATACTATCTGCCGTCTCAAGTTTGTTCGACCCGCTCGGTTTCGTCTCACCGTGGCTGCTACCCGGAAAGATCTTGCTGCAGCGGCTGTGCCGTAAGAAAGTTGATTGGGACCAGTCGCTGGACCGAGGGGACCGGCTGGACTGGGAAGAATTTCTGAACACCTTGAAGAAATTAGGGGACATAAGAATCCCACGATGTTTGACCCCTGGCCATACGACACGGACTGGAGAACTACATGCTTTTTCCGATGCATCCGAAGTCGGTTATGGAGCTGTGGTGTACGGACTATGGTGCGCAGGAGATGGACAATATACCACGAGGATCCTGTTCGCCAAAGCCCGCGTTGCTCCACTGAAGTCGGTCTCAATCCCACGCCTTGAACTCAGCGCAGCCGTGTTGGCAGTCAGGGTGGTGCAAGCTGTGAAGAGATGTTTCGATCTCTACATTTGGTCGGTGAGCTTCTGGACGGATTCAACGATAGTACTTTACTACATTAACAACGTGCGGAGCCTGTTTAGTACTTTCGTTGCTAACCGGCTCACGATTATCCACGATGAATCAGCCACGCACCAGTGGAGTCATGTCAGGTCTGGCGATAATCCGGCCGACCTGTGCTCCCGAGGTGCGAACAACTTCAGGCAACTGGACACGTGGACGAGAGGGCCAAACTTCCTGCAATTGCCCAAACAGGACTGGCCCGTGTTCGAATTAAAACCCCCCTACGGAATTGGAACTGGAGATCAAAGGCGTAGTGATAGCAACCAACGTCGTTGAAGCGTCGTCCATTTTATCGCGACTGGTCAGGTTTTCTTCCTGGATGAAGACGCTTCGTTCTCTAGTTTGGTTAACCAGGTTCAAGATAAATTTACTAGTCATGAAAGGGCTACGGCCCTCAGGTCGGATACCGGTCGGCCCGATAGGTCCCGATGAGCTACAAGCGGCAGAGTACGATATTTTCAGAATGATACAACGCGAGGCTTCCGCCCGAGAACTCAAGAGGGCGGAAGAAGTGGGGCCGACCAATGAAGACATGCTATCTCCAAGAGGCGAGCTGAAGCGTTTAAACCCCAAACTCATCAACGGACTGCTGCGGGTGGATGGTAGGCTGACCAACGCCCACCTGAACTTCGACACAAAGTATCCTATACTGCTGCCTGCGAGACAACCTGTAGTAGAGCTAATGATTCAACACGTCCACGCCGTGGAGGGACATGCCGGGGAAAGTCACGTGACGAGCGTCATCCGGAAGCGTCTTTGGTTGTTGAGAGGACGAGAGACTGTAAAACGCGTAATCCGACGGTGTGTGCAATGCAGGAGACGCAATGCCACAGCAGGCAAACAACTCATGGCCCCACTACCAGAATGCAGGGTGACTACGGGCTGGTGGCCGTTCAGTGACACCGGGTTGGACTATTTCGGGCCCTTGTGGATCAAGTGCGGGAAAAGATTAGAAAAGCGATACGGATGTATCATGACGTGCATGAAATCACGTGCGGTACACCTAGAAGTCGCACATTCGATGACGACCGATTTGTTTCTACGGGCCTTGCAAAGATTTATCAACCGAAGAGGCATACCGGCCGATATATACTCAGATGATGGATCGAACTTTGTGGGCGCTCAACGGGAATTGCAGCGTTGGCACAAGAACATAAACAGGGACGAACTGCAGAATCGAACCGTGGCCTACGGCATACGATGGCATTTCAACCCCCCACAGGCCAGTCACCGAGGCGGCATATGGGAACGCATGATCCGGTCCGCCAGACGGATACTGCTGTCAATCATGGAGCAGCAGCCGCCCGACGACGAGACGCTGAACACCGTCATGACTGAGGTGGAGCGAATCCTGAACAACCGCCCCCTGGTTCCAGTATTGAACGGCGACCCCACCCACCTGGCGCTCACCCCGAACGACTTATTGACGCTAAGGTCGAACGAGGGTTTCCAAGGGCCGGTAAACCTTCGTGGGAGCTACCTCCACGTGTGGAAGCAAGCGAACTATCTGGCCAAGGTCTTCTGGAGGCGATGGCTACGGGAGTACCTACCGGCTTTGCAGACTCGACAGAAGTGGCTGGCCAAAACAAGACCATTCAAAGTTGGGGACGTGGTCATGATCGCCGACGAACGCGCACATTTCAGCGCTTGGTCTTTGGGAGTAGTTACGGAAACCATCAAAAGCACTGACGAAATGATAAGAACGGTGAAGGTGAAGACAGCTAACGGAGTGCTTATTCGTGACATACGCAGTTTTAACCTACTCGAGAGCGAAGACGGAGGAGCTGATAACCCTGAGGCCTAGTAAACCTTTTTCACACCAGTAATCGAGGTGGATAAAGAAACACCATATATACCACACAATCTCCGTCAAACACGTTAAGGTGCTCGCGGTCCTTTCGTTGACATTACAGAAGGTTCTTTCCGATATGTGGTGATGAGTGCGATTCCATTATACATCCCGATACATACACGCATGCACGACGCACTCTACATCCCGTAAACCGATCATACATGTGACAGTGTTCTTTGTTTGCCTTTTGTTGACGCTACCGAATGCCCTTGCATATGTGGAAGTAGCGGAGCTCAGGTCACACACATGCTACATTTACTCGTCTTCTTGCCACGCGGTCTTTTGTTGACATTGCAGAAAGTCCTCCTTTGATGTGTAGTCATACCTGTGATTTCATTGTAACCCCGGCACACACACACACGCACACACACACACTCAAGCACGTACATCCAGGACCGGACGGCCCCTTACGAGGACAACGTCTATGTGACCATTCAAGCCCGCCATCGGTCATTTGGTCTCGTGGAAGATGTAGACTAGCCTCACGTCTATGTATCCAATGGATTAGGTGCGACCAGTAGTAGAACGTCGACGACGAGCGTTAGACGCGCGCACTGACAGCAGGGCCTAGGCAGGTAGGAAGAATCAGTACCTTTATACCGAACCTTTGACTTTGCTAAGGATCCAGGAGGATTTTGGCGGGCGGTGTAACAGCCGGTCGTGGAAAATCCCCCTTTTTCCCTTGCGATTCAGTGTTTTTCCCAACATCACTCATTTCCACACACTATTGACTTGTCTTTACGAACTGGTTGTTTTTCTGGACCAATTGTTGTTTGTTCGCGCCCAGAGCGCTACTTTGGCACATCCTTGTTCAGGACCTGCGTGACTCACGTGCTGTCTGCTCACACGCTGCTATTCGGTTTCTCGTTGTTGAGTCCTTGTGATCGTATTATTGAGGTTTGTATATTGTTTATGTCATTGTTTATTTTAATAATCTAGTATCGTAGAATATCACGGATAATCGTCTTTTGATTTCGGGATCCGTTGCGAATTTGGCTACGCATTGCTCAAACGTTCGTAACACACGGTTTTCGCTACCACCACTTCTTCGGGAAGCTTGTCCCAACCGTCAACCACCGTACTAGCAAATGACTGGCTCTGATGGTCTTGTTGGCCCTTGGCTTGATCATTTTCAACCTATATTCACGGAGGGCAGTTTCCGTTGCGGGTAAATGGTTGCTCTCTCGTGGGTGATAAACCACTTGACCGGTTCTCTGTTTCAGTTAATTCCTGCCGTGTTGTCCTGTGTCTGAGCGAGAAAACCCCAGTGCTGTTGGCCTGTTATCATTCTAATAGCTGCGCGGCATGCGCAACTCAAAAACCTCGCTGCTTGAAATTCGATAGATTTTCCAAGACGAAACCGTTTGTCCTGCACAAACTGAGCGGGAAGCCGCAAAACTGAACTCACCCCGTTGTCCAGTGATCTATGTTCCTGGTCACCGGTACTACCCGAGGCAAGATTCTGTCAAGACTTGTATTCTTAACCCTCTCCTTTCGCTTTACTCAATTCCACAGTGAACTATCTCCCAGCTTGCCAGTAGTATTCAAATAGCTTGATAAAACTAAGACCCGGGAACATGCGGGCTTCAGCCTGCCCCTGGTGTATTGCTGCAAGACCACTTCAAGATTACTGCAGTCCTCGAAGCCCTAATACCTTTCTCGTGAACCTCCTCCAGAACTTCTCCGGAGAGAGGATGTCCTTCAAGAACTGCGGAGCCCAGGGTTGGACCAAGCTGCCCAAGTAGGGCAGGACCAGGTTCTTATATTGTGGCTACAGCACCCTAGGGTAACTTGATGTTAGCTTTCAGTTCAGCTGATAGTTAACTCTATTTGGTCTTTTAGCAGCCCACAGACCTTTTACCGAGGGTCTGAATAAGCATGTGACGACCATGCCCAAGTCCCTGACCTCGCTTTTATGGACCAGTGGTTTCGGGTTGTCCAGGTTTCAATGACGCTTCCCGCTGGACCCTTCCGCTATTAGGCTTGCGCATTTTGACAGGCCATCTGTGGACTGGATACGGGTCCAACGGTACCCACTACATTTTGGGCACCCTGGAGACTCCATATCTCCTAAACTGATAACTGATAATTAATACTGGTTTATTTCGGATAACCCCGAGGCATGCTACTACGCAAGATCAAACGGTACAGTTGGAATTAGAGTCCGAATTCCAAGAGGATGATTCAGGTATATGCACTCTATATTGTACAGGAGTAAGTATTTAAGTCACTCTCTAAGGCGGCGCCCGGCAAATTTGAACTCAAGGTCGGGTGGCCAAGCCGGCCAAGTCGGAATGGAGCTAGTCGGAGGTAGTAGACTCTTACTCAAATATTACAAAAAGAGGGACTGTGCAACGAGAGAATCAGACAGAATTGACGGACGTTTTGTTCATTTTGAGGGAAAAGAAGTTTCCAAGGGAGATGTGAACCAGCTATAGCTCTCCGCGGAGTATGACACGGCTTTGGATTGGAGATCTGACGATGAAAGGAATGAATTTGCGGACAAAGAACAAGAAGAAGCTTTCGAAAATCACCCTTGCACGTTCAGCTACCGAATATCGGCTGCGTCAGTTAAATACGCAGTGAAGGACTCATTTGTAGCGAGAGATTGCCTAGGTGAAAGTGAAGGAAGTGGCCGGATGTAAACATGTAATCGTTGCACACATTGCTTACTTTCAGAAAGGCGGAATGTGATGCACCAAAATGGAAATGGGAGCTGGGCGACAAATCAATTCTTGATGCGTAGTCATGATAGTCGCAGATACACGGTTTGCAAAGGAGACGAGTATTTAAATGACAAGTAGGTATTTACGTATGACTATCGTTATGTAAGGGCCGAGCATGAAGACCAGAGAGATGCAAGGATCGAATTGTCTTAGGGAATTTACCAAGATAGAATACCGAACATGAAAACCACCGAACAACCGATAAATACGTTTGCAAAGTTGGGCGGTGAGGTAGTTGGCAGGTAAAATGCTATCTGTTGGTATTCTTTGTGAAAGGTGGATCATGTGGTGGCGAAAGACCAAAGCGCTGCGATACAGACGTCTCTCAGATGTAGATATATGGGGAGGGCATGAATCTTTGCAAAGTGAGGATACTGCAATGCTACAGCCGTGTGGGCGAACAGAAGGACTGATGGAGTGAGCGAACTGTCTCAATATCGTCGACTGTTGGGATGCTCTGATGACATAGACTCCTCAGTGAAGTATACTGTTTGGACATTGTGTAACAGAGGTGTGTGCTAACATTGAATGTGACCTTTTTCAAGCATATCCTCAACTGTGATAAAAGAAGAGCGAGTTGTATCATGGGGATTGGTTAAGTTTGCGAATGGGACAAGTGGGTGGTTTGGCACGAATCCTCGAGAAAAAGGGTCATGAACGATAAGCCGAGTACGAAAAAGGTCTTTTAACCCCGCGATAATTATGTTCTGGGGAAAGTACATTTTGCCGGCCTTAAGAAGCGGTAAGCTAAAATGGCGAAGATGGAGACGAGTGCGAAGAAAAATAGGCGGTAACTGAGGGAGATAGTTTCATGTTTGCAGCATTTCGGGTGTATAAAAGCGTGAAGTAGGACGATATTATAACCCGCGGTAGGTGACTAATCCATACTAAGTACCGAACCCGCCCCACTCCCGATCCTTGGGGGACTCCACTGGTTGATATCTCCATCAAGCACCTTGTGTCCCCAAATTTGGCAGAATCGGCGGTCATCTTGGTGCACTTCGGGCCAACCAATTAGCCCCGCTGCCACGCTCATCTCACAGCTTACGTGGAGGCAGTCTGTGGTGCACGCTGTCAGCCGCCTTCAGGAACTCCGGGTAAGAAACCTCCACTGCTCTCCCTGGTCCGTCCTCCCGGTTGTTTCATCAGAAAGCTTAGTAGGTTGCTGGGGCAGGACGCGCCACTTCCACATCCTTGCTGTTCCTCAGCGATTTGATTGTTTTTTCTGGGTGTTTTACCAAAGCATCTGAGTTTTTATTTTCTGTTACATCCAGCACAGTTCTTCGAAGACTGAAAGACCGTCAATCCGTTGCCCTGCCTCCTAAAACTTTCTTGTGGATTGGCATCACTTCCGCGGTTTGCCATTCAATGAGTGGCAAATTTTCTCCGGGGGATTTACTAAACGCTGTAGACAGGTGCCCCGCCGGTGTCCGAGCCAGCGGTCCGAGATTGGCCGGATGAATGCCATCTGGTTCAGGGACTTTCTCCTTGTCGAGTATTTCTAATACAAACCGAAACTCGCTGGGATATTTCAAATTTCAACATAAATAACAAAAACAGTAGCTTGTTTCGGATTACCCCCAAGCATATTGCTATGCAAGATCAAGCTGTACAGTTGAAAGCGGAATTCGAGTTCCAAGAGGGTTATGCAAGTATGTGCACTTGATTGAGAATGGAAGGAAGCATTTAAGTCAACGCTTATGGTAGCGCCCGGCAGATTTGAACTCAAGGCCAGGTGATAAAGTCAGGTGAATCCAGGTAGGGCTGGTTGGAAATAGTAGAAGTAGTAGACTTACGCGCGGATATTACAAGAGGACTGCACAATGGGAGAACCAAACAGGATTCACGGAAATTTCGTTTACCTTGAAAAAAAAGAAATTTCCGAGAGAGACGTAAACAAACAATAGCTTTTTGAGGTGTTTCAAAGGGGTCAGGACTGAATGCTAGACGATGAAGGAGGGTGAAATCTTTGACGCTGAACAAGAAGAATCATTCGAAGAATAAATTTGCAAAGTTTAGTCACCGAATATCGGCCGAGTCAGTCATATACCCCATGAACGTCACGTCTGCAGGGAATGACTACCGAAGTGGTGGTGTACGAGGTGACCGAATGGAAACAGGCGAACGATGAGCAGCTGGTTTACTTTCGGAAAGGTGGCATATAATGCGTCAGCTTGGAAACGGGAACTATGGGGTAGATGAAGGTGTGGTGAGACTGTTCCTAATAACAACCGCGATTAGCCTGGAGATGCTTCATCCTTCTCCGTAGGAGTAGCCATAATCCGCTCTAAGTTGGGATTTTGCCGTCTCTTGTCTACCAGTTAGACCTCCTTGAGCTGCTCTCGGAGGATTTCCGCCTTCTCTTCGTTGTTCTTAGCCTGGTTACCACTTCTCTTTATTATACCTCTAACTGTTACTGTCACGGTCGCTTTAGCCTGGACACAGTTGAAGCAGGCCTTTGAATATTTATTGGCCGTCCTAGGAAGGCGCATTTAGCATGCCATCTCTTCTCACTCCATTGTTCACAAACTATCTTATTTATTCTACTGTATTCTAGTGACCGTCTTCAACCCTCGGTTTCCTTAAAACTTATCCACGCGTGATATTTTCACGCCAGCGCACTTATTTTACTGCTTCACCAAAGTGGCCATACTTGCCCTAAAACTGCGCAGATGGCGTAATTATTTAGCCAGCATAATCGAACCTCCTTTACCGTACCTTCTTGCACGTAGGCCAATGTCTCTGAATTTGACAGCAGCCTTTACTCGTCCGCTCTCCTGAAAGTTCTTCGTCACTCATCTAGTAGCTTTGCCTTGTCGCCCAGCAGCGGGAACCTACCGATCCCGCGACCGACTTCCCAGTGAAGCATCCATTCATACATCGTCTTCTTCTGAGGTAAGCTCGTTGATAACTAGATCCAGTAGCTCCGGATTTTAGCCCTCTTTCCACTAGAGCTTGGTGAATGCACTGTACCAGAGCCATAAACTCGGCACAGTCCGGCAGGCATTGTCCGAACGACCTCACCAGTGCCCAGGGCGGCCGCCAGTCCACCTCAGGGGCACTGAATTTCCCGAGTGTCTAGCACCCCTTTGCATCTCTGAATGAAGCCGACACATACTTCAGCAGGCCTTCATCTTCCTCACAGTCCGCTGAGAGGCTCCTGTAGGCATACACCAGTGACACCCACCGTGTCCAAACTTACATTCACACTGAGACAAATTGTATATCGGGGGTGGGATGTTTACTACCATCATTTTGGGTTGCGTTCTCCGTCACTGGCGTCAGCGCCCTCCTATTCTTACACCTCCCCTGTGTTTCTCTGTGTAAACAAAAGCCTGCTGGCCAAGCCGGACCTACTCCCTCCCCGTTTTTTCGCCACGATTCCCTGATGGTTACGCAGCCCAAACACAGATTCCACCACTGGATCACCCCATTTGTTCCCAATGCTGCGTGCTTTGCACTGCGCCAATGATATTCTCCCGCAGTTCAACAACTACCCGGGCTTTGATGCCTCGGTTTTTCACGCGAGTGAACCCGATTGCTTCCTCCGTTCTTTGTTTCATTCCGGTTTCCTATTTCTGCCATTACGGTGGTTCCACCTCGACTGCATCCTGTGGGGCTCTTCTCATCACAAGACTGCTGTGGTTCCGTTGGTCTTTTCGCCCATCTGTTGGCTTCATGTGCAATACTGGGGTGTACGGGATCCTGGCCGACCCCGGACCACTTTGGCTGTGCGGGGGTCCGTGCGCAACCGACCGGGTCAGGTGTAGCGCTGACGACACTGTCCCCCGTGGGTGTGTCTCTTTCGCCAACGAGGACGGTGAGGGCACTCTTGTGCCCCGCCAAGTGGTATGAGTCTGCAGTGGCAATAAACCTTGGATTTTTGTTCAACACGCATCAGCTTTTATCTGAACTCACTCCACTAAGAGCTGTGGCCACTTGACCGTTGCCTGTACACGCTATAGGCACGGTTTTCCAATATACACTAGCCACCATCCCCCTGCCTGTAGTATTCTCCCTCTCACGGGTAGTGGGAAACATTGCCCTGGTGGTCGTGGTGGCATATTGCAGAGTACCGCTGTAACGGATAGGTGGTCCAAGCATAGTGGGAAGGACTGGAGAGAGCAAGTAGTAAGAAAACACATTGGGAAGGTTTAATGAACCTTCAGAGCTCTCATGACACCGAGTCATCCCGTTCTACCGTTTCGCTCCCTTCAAGGCTCCTGTTTTTCTGGCCAGCAAAGCTGTTTGAAGAGGATTGGTGGGCCCGGTAATGGTGGTTTTCGAGTGACCGGGATCCTGTCGTCAGGACTACCGCTCGGCTCTGTGCAGGCCCCCTCGGAAGCTCTCACGTATGTTTGATTTCTAGTGACAGTTATGAAGTGATCCGCTATCCAGAGCAGACCAAAACCCTATTTTTGTCTTGTTCGTAGAGGAGGCTGAGTTACGGAACAAAGTAGCGATTCCTCTTGCTCCCACAGAAAGCAGCAACCCCAGAGTTATAAACTGGAGCTCTGTCCAGTTACAGCCTCACCCATGGGCGGAGACTTTGCCAAGTCGTACGTACGAAGACTATCGCTCCTTCCACCGTCCGTCAGTAAGTAACTCATCAGCACTCGCCCACAGTTTATCTAGGATGCCTTTCATCCCGTGCAAACAATTCAGACGCACGGCACACACTCCTGCTGTGAACGTCATTCAACAGAGGAAGCAGTAGCAGATCCCACCTACACTGCCTCACACAGCTGGCCCTTCGTGACACAATGGACCTAGACCATCGTGGTTAGAACCATCGGCAGGCTAGAATGGCGTAAGTTGTTGAGGTATGTGAGGGTGTACTGGAGCGTATGTTCGTGGAGTGATGCCGGGGTGGCGGGGTCTCCGTGTTTGGTAAACCACGACGTTTTTCACCCGGTTCAAGAGGGTAAAGCTGAAATCTCCTTCCCTTTTTTGTAGTTCGACTTCAGGAATTGGTTTGCGCCGTTGAAGCTTTCTGACTGCCTTTTTCTCATTCACTTTTCCCTCCTCCCCATCCATCTGCCTCTCAATTCTTTTTCTTTGCTTTCCTGCTTTCTTTACGTTTCCCCCAATTCCATGGGTTTTCTCCCTCATTCCTCATCACACCTATGCTGTCTATATATATTTATCTCCCTTTTGATTTTCATGTTCTTATAATCTTTCTGTTGGTTTGTTTCCATCTTTCTCATCGATTTGTCCTTCGTATTTATGGATTTACCTTCTGTTCACTCTTTGATTTCATTTGCGTCTCTAACCGAGTGTAGTGTACTATATTGCTGGTTTTCCTCTTCCCTGCTATTTTTGCCTGTTTAAGTGCGTTGTACAGAGAACGGGTGTGGCAGAAAACCTCTAAAAAGTCGTGCGAGTACGGTGGACTGCGGTAATAGATTTTCTGTTGCTTTTCAGTTGATCCAGCCATCCGTACGCAAGCAGACGGTAGACCAGAAGAAGCTGGGGAAAACACCAACTCAAAAGATAGTACAACGATTGAAGAAGATTTATTTTCAATGTGTTTATATCTGTAATTTTACGTCAGTATTATAGTGCTACTTTATCGAATAAATTCTTGTGTTGCTAAGGTTTGTCTTCCCACCACTGGGCTGGACGGTACAAATTGCTTCCGTGACCCGGGACCAAGGGGGACGAAGTGCAAGTCAAACTCGTCGATCTGAGGGCCATGACAGATCGCCACGGCAGAAAGGTGGCCCGAAGAATTAGTCGGCCCGTGAACCGTCTTGCGCATTGACAGAGCGCAAGGTGGCATGGTCGCAGCAGGTGCCTTCTTCTTTTGCACCTGAGAAACTCTTTCTAGGGGAAAATTGCAACAGGTGGGGGAGTCAATTTCGGCGGCATATCAAATACTCGCGGAAGAAAGGCAGCAGGCTACCATGATGTGCCTTCTGGCGGGGTAAGTCTGTGAAACTGCCAGTGAGGCCGATGTTTTTAGAGGTGGCAGCTTTCAAACTGCTTTTAATCAGATCCGAATATTACTGGACTCCCTTTGACATCTTTCCAAATGCCGACAAGTACTTCATGGAGGGAAGGAACTGCTGAAAGCCGACCTACCGTCATTTGGTTGGGCACCGCAAGAGATGAGTCAGCTAGTCTATCCAAAAGGGGCCTAAGAGGGACTGAACCGTCGTATATTGGAACGACTGATCGGCGGGATCTTGAATGCAGCAGTGAAACACGCGTTGCTATTGGGAATGTTCGAGGACTCAGCACAAGCGCCGACTGCAGATGAAGACAAGGAAGGTTCCGAAATAGCAGCCACAGAAAAACCGATTGGAAACGAACGTTGTTTTCTACTCGGGTGGCGGTCGACGACCCAGCAGTCAGTGTGAAATCCTGTGAATTGGAGGAGGAGCTGTCACGGAAGCAATTACACTGGCGCCCGTCTCCCGTTTTATGACAATAGCCAGGAAGCAAGTGCCAGTCGGTGGTATGCTGGTCCCCGCGGTCATACCCTCGAACCAACTTCATCCTAGCCAAACGGCGAAGGCCTACGCTATGCGGAACTAGGCCGCGAACTGAGGAGAAAAGTGCGTCCACAGTTCCTGTTGTTTTGATGTGTTCCACTTGTTTCGAACCATTATCTGCCCGTGAGAAGTGAAACGGAGCTGTTTTGTGGAGCTAGGTGCGGTTTATTGAGCGCAAAGTTGACGGGGGTAGTCGGAAACACTGAGATGGCCACTTGTAGTATAACACCGATGGGGGTTAATAGTTTAAAGTTAACAGCCAGAGGAATGATCTTGTCGAAACTGGAATTGGTCGGCTTTGCTATGAAGCAGCCTCTATTGATGCCAAAAGGGATCCGACGTGATGTGATAGTCGGATAAGGCATTTTGGTGAACTTCGGATGTGTACATGATGTTTCACAGGTTTTATCTGGGAAATGGAAAAATTGAGGCTTTTGATCGGGACAGGATCAGCATAAAAGGAAGGTGCTAACTCGCCGACAAAGAAAGGTCGCGTAATACGTTTTGATGAGTTCCTAGCTGGCAGTGGCACAACTGTGGACAATTTACCTTTATTGGATCTCCTCGGGAGGCTTTCCGACCTGTTCTTACGGGATAATGAGAGAGCGGGAAGGGAAGATTTGGTCAAACATCGAATTGACACTAGGTGTGTAAAGCTCAATAAAACGACGCCCATGTGGACGCCAGTTCACTACCATGCGGGGGTGCAGATTGTAGTCAAGGAGGTACTACGAGATGACGCTATCCGACTGTCACACTACACTCGGCCTTCCTCCGTGGCATTACTTAGGAAGTTTGGAAAACTTCACCTGCGTGTATGCTACGGGAAACTTAATGCGTCACCAAGTGAGACTCATTCGCACTTTCTGTCATTGTGGACATGTTCGACGCTGTAGGAGTTAGCCAGTGGCTGAAATATCAGTCGCCGCGTCTTCTCGCTGCTTGTCGAGCCACCCCGTAACACAAAAGCCCTCAGTTGTCTGCACCACTCTGGTTGACCTAGACCTGACCCCATCTCCAGCACATCCCCCTAGTAAACGGCCCTGCCTCCTACCATCAACCTCCGCTTTTTCAAACGGCAACGATATCCATGCCAAACCTACTAATAGCCCAAGGCCACCAAAGTCCCGTGCATCCAAGCATGCCGCTGCTAATGCCAGCCTACTGCCCACCGTCTCACCACCGAAAAAGACTCCGGGGAAGTCTGTTGCCAACAGCCCGTCATGCTCTAACTCATGTCCCACCGTCTTGCGAACACAGATCGTTCATAAAAGGCATGATCTACTATGTGGCCAATCGTCCCATCAGCAGACAGGACTCTGTGACCCCCCACAGCTTTTAGCTACTCCAGCTACTCCCATATTCCCCCCCGTAAGTCTTCTCAGAATCCCATTTAAAACCCCCACCAAGCACTCCAAGTACACCCCAAATAATTCATACTTGTTGGCAAGCAGGACGCAACCCTGCATCACCCTAAAGCAGCCAACCTCACCTCGTTGTATTAGCGTGGTACCTCGGCTAATCGACAAGGTCCTCCCAACTCCACTCTACAATACAGGCGAAAACGGCCACCGAGTAGCGCATCATCATGCATCGGGATCAAACGCACCATATTCTCCAAGTATCCCGAAACAGTTTTCCAATCATCTGGTTGAGCGCCAGCACCTCCCGTCGAACCTCCGTAACCAATTTCTCTCTCCTCCAATGATACAAATAAGTAACCCCAGTCGAACTGTAACCAATGGCCTCAATTGTCTAGCTCCGCGCCCTTTCCTGAACACAGGATGGGCCAGCCCAACCAACTACAGTTATTTCGTCGGTCCTGGTCAAGCGGCAACTACCCGCCCCCTGCGAACCCCGTTGAACCCAGTCACCACTACTTTCTGCCATCTCACTTGCCTTTACCCATTACCTCAGCATCCAACCCCCCACCTGGCTACTTCAACCACCCCGGAAATCCCACCTCCCCAAACGACCAATATTTTATTGACGGCCCCCCCCAGCCCAGCTTCACCCCTTCTTCACAATGCCGGTTCCCCACTTTTAACCCCCGTTTAGACTCCTTCACTTCTATACATGACAACCCTGTCGTTATGAGTCCACTTAATGATGTTTACCACCTCGGTAGTGTTAGCCATCAACACCCGCAGATGGTTGTTTCCACTCCACACCATGACGGTACAGTTACACTTAACTTGCTTCTCATTAACGCTCGCTCATTACTGAATAAAACCCATACTCTCCGTAATATAGTACTGTCTTCCGACTTCGACATCATTGCCATAACCGAAACCTGGCTAAATGATTCTGTCCCATTGGACCAAATTTCTATTGCTGGTTATCAAACCTTCATGAAAAATCGTCGTCGTCGTGGAAGAGGCTGTCTAATCTACGTTAAAAACAGCTTGCCTACCATTCCTCTCTCCAATCCAATACTGGACTCAATTCAGGACTCAATATGGGTAACGGTTCTTCAGGCCAACTCTCCACTCCATATCGGCTGCGTTTATCGACCACCCAATTCAAACACCACGGACCTCGCCCACGTAGTCAAAGCCTTTGACTACTTTGCACTATTACCCTCCTCGTCAAAAATCATTGCTGGCGATTTCAATGCACCTAATATCTGCTGGGACACCATGTCATCACCCCAACACTTCACGAGCTTCGTTTCGACTATACGCGCAGGGCGCTGGGTCCAGCACGTAATGACACCAACCAGAGGTAACAGCATACTAGACCTGATATTTATCATTGGTCTATCGGACGTGATGACTACCGCCCTCAACCCTTTCCCAGGCAGTGACCATAGAATGGTATCTTGCAGATTCACAGCCGGACCCATACACCCCATATGTAGCTCATCTCAACAGCCCCTGCACACGATCAACTGGATGAACCTCAAGCCTATGCTTCGATCCCTCAACTAGGATGACTACTTCCTACAGCACAACACTCAGCTCGCCAGTGACGTACTCTACCATAAGCTACATAGCTGCTTGTCAGCAATCACCACCGTCGGGACCAACCGTTCTCAAGCCCGCGGCTCCTACCAAACAAGGCTGCAAAATAAACATGCAAAACTTCAGAAGGTCTACAATAAAACCAAGGACTTCTCCATACTATTGCAACTTCACTCTCTCTCTGTCACCATCAGTCTTCGGACTAATGAACTGCTGAGAAAGCAGGAGCTTTTGGCCTTGAATTCCTTCGACAGATCGTACCGATTGTCCCGACTGCTAAAGAGCAGAAATCAGAGAGAGCCTACAGGGATACCATATCTAATTTTGGGAAACAGCACGCAGATTAAATCTGCAGCTGAAATCGCTGAGGCGCTCAATACCTTCTTTTCAGAATCCACGGCCACTGACGCCACTGTAAACCCGCCACCCGTACCCCTTATAACCAAGCAAGTTCTCTCCGACATTGAATTCAGTTTGAACGATGCGACCCACCTGCTGCTGCGTGTTAGACCCTCCTCCCGCCCTGGCTATGACGGCATCCCCCCAGCACCCTTTCATCTTGGTGGAACTGACATCGCTGCTATCTTTATGAATCTCTACAACCTATCCCTTAAAAATGGCATTTTTCCATCCCAGTGGAAAACTTCAACCATTATTCCTATCCACAAAAAAGGTTCAGTGCATGACCCTTCAAATTATCGTCCTATCAACCATACCCCTTTAGCTGCCAGAATAATGGAGCGTTTGACTAAACAGCGGATGTCCGATTATCTCATTTCCCATAACCTCATTCACAGCGGCCAACATGGCTTCCTAAAGTCACGTTCTTGTACCACATGCCAGTTTGATTTCTTCAACCTAGTGACCACGGCAGCTGACGACGGAAAATCTATGATTATCATCTACCTCGATATGACCAAGGCATTTGACCGAGTTCCTCACTCCCGATTGTTAACAAAATTCCGGGCCTATGGTATCCATGACCCGCTTTTATCATGGATCACTTCTTACCTGTCGGATCGAACCCAGGTTGTATATGCTAATGGTCATCTATCGCAGCCGGCGCCTGTCATTATTGGAGTCATACAAGGAAGTGTACTTGGTCCGCTATTTTTCTTACTCTATATTAACGACATTTTTTCGATTGTGCAACATGGCACACCTTTCCTCTTCGCCGACGACATCAAAATCGTGTATGATTTCCGCCATCAAGATTTGAGCTCAGCACTGCCTGAAGTAGGTAGTGATCTTGAGAAACTTGATCAATGGTGCACTTCATGGCAGATGTGCTTCTCGACATCTAAAAGCTTCTACACAAACTACAGATGTCAAGTCCCCCTCGGAACTCTGTCACTGAACCAAGAACCCATCGCCCCAAGCTCATCAGTGAAGGATCTTGGGCTTCGATACACTAACAATCTACAATTCTCGGAACATGTCTCATTTCAGACGGCCAGGGCCAGACAGATAATAGGCCTAGTTCTCAGATCATTTAAAATGAAACATAGTATCCTCCTAGCATACCAATCCCATGCTAGACCTCACCTCGAATATTGTCCTATGATCTTCTCTGGAATGTCTAAATCGGACAGAATACGCCTGGAGAAAGTCCAGCGCACCTTCACCAAGAAGCTAATGGGATATTCCTCTCCACTGAGCTATAAGGAGCGATGCATTCTATTAAAACTTGACCCCGTATGGCTTAGACATGTCAGGCTTAACTTGTGTTTTCTATACAGACTTATACATTGCTCTGCGTTCACTTCTACCAAATCTATGCAGTTTTCCCTACCCTCATCTTACCCTCTGCGCCACAGAGACTTCAGTCTGACCATCCCACATTCCAGGCTGGCAATCAGATCCAACTTCTTTCTCATTAAATATTCAAAGCTTTGGAATAAGCTGCCTCGGACCATTCGCAAATGTGCGTCAATAACCCAGTTCAGCCATGCCCTTAAATCACAACTTACCGTTAGTCATATGTTATCTTTGACTAACGCCAGCATATCTGAGGATCGAGCCTATGAAGAAGGCATCGAACTTTAGAACCCTAGCTTCAGTCTCCCCTCCCGCTCTCTGCTATCCGTCGAGCTGGCCCTCAAAAACGGGTTCAACTACTAGGATCACGGCACCATATCCCAAACCTACCATTTTCTGCCTAACGACAGACGATAGGCTTGCCATTTATTATTACTTTTTACGTATAACCCACACTGCAGAAGGATAGTTTTTTTGTCGTTTACAACTATAACTATCTAGATGCCTGCCGGTTTCCGCTACTCACCCACGTTCACCTACCATCACCTAACCCTTATACATCCCTGCCTCATTTAATTCACTAGTCGGTTTCCACAACCATGTCTAAACAATTACTGCCTCCCTCGCCATATAGTACTAGGGCAGCCATGTAAAACAACTCTCCTCTAGCTGAAGGTTTTAGCCAATGATGTTTTCCTCCAGCACCAAATTGTCCAGTGGTGCTGGATCCTAAGACATTAAATCCCACCACCCACTAATTCACTCCTCGATCCTCTCTTATTTATCCTGGCTTTCGCTTTCCTCAGCTTCCTTGCCCGGGGATCGATTTGATCTATATATACTATTATAAATCCTTTTGATAGAGTTTATGAGGAGAGCGTGATACTAACCAGAACCCTAGATAATCTAGGATGTGCCACATCATACACCATATTTGCCATCACCTAAGCGTAAACCTACCAGGTTACAATGCCTAAACGTAGCAACTCTCATGCCTGAGGCCAGTGCATCAGAAGTCGTATTTGATTATATGAAATACCACTGGAAGCATGAAAGGTAATCTTTAAACATTCCCAGTGCTGTCTTTACTTAGTCTTCGCCTTTGTCTCTAACCAAAGACGTAGCACCTGTCGGACTCCTCAACCTCCATCTAGTGGTCACCATTAATCACTCACAGCTCAACTTCCGTCCCTGTCACAGAACACTAGCATCTTCCATGACTGGCCTATACAACATTTGATACTTAGCCAGCAAAACTACAAACCATCTGTGGATCATCCCGACTAACCAAGTTGTTGGTGCTGCAAGTCGTACCCCATCCTTGTGCAGACTGGCTTTTTGTTGAACATAAACCCCATTGAATAATCGCAGGCTGTGGTTGACTCTACCTCCCCCTGCATTTGTTGTCCCATGTAAACGGCATGAGGGTTCTGACTTCACGGATAAGGCGAGTGTTAGCGCGGCGCTTCTGCAAACATTCCTGGCCGTGATGGTCTCCCTGCACAGAGTTGACCACCAATTAGACACGACCACCAAAAAGTAGAGATTGGCATAAAAAAGTGAGAAAAAATACCCCATTGTTTTGTCTTCCAAGCACACCAGCCTTGTCACTTGTGACTCATGTCTCCAGGTTGCAGTTTTGCTACGGATCGACTGGTGTGGTTGACCTATTCCCAACGCGGCTTGTTACATGCAGTCCATGTTTCGGCCGGGGTATGGGAGCTGTGGTCGCCCACCAAAAGCAGCTCCGCCTTCTCTGACAGCCAGATACCTGACTGCGATAAAACCATTAAAAAGATATAAAATAAAAACGTCTAAAAAAGTGTGGATCATTCTTGGATCGCCACGTGCTGGATGCTAGTGGTTGTGTATCGTGCTACCTCCCTACCTGAAGCTGGCCCTTGTGCCGCCTACCATGAGCACCGAATGTAGACCGTTAGAGTTTGCTTCCCTGACGAAAATTCGGACCCATCTCATTCCTATTTCTCACGGCTCTCCAAAACCAGTCCTCACATGGGTGTTTTCCTGGTTTGCAATGCGATAACGACGAAAAGGACACCGCGATAACCATGCAATTATGTCTACGTCCGATTTCCTTGATCATACTCCAGCAAATCTCAGTACGATAGCACCATCGAGCAAGAGCATAGATGAACTCACGTTAACGTTCCGAGGCACGTAACCGATTGCCTCTAATGTATCACCTCTGTCACCCCAATAGTTTCATCTACTTTAAGGCTCCTCAGAAACTACCCAGTATAGAATAACCACTATGCTGGAAGAGACAGTAACAGCAAAGGGCTACGCTAACAGTGTGCCAGTCTCATTCGCTCACAGTCTGTTATTTCAAAACTATCTTATCGCCTCGTTGCCAAGCTTCTTTCTGCGTAAGCAAACGGTACTGGGGGTCGTCATTTCTAACTGCTCTAAACCGTGAGACCCTAGGTCTTTCATTAGTATCCGAGCAATGCCGTGCCAACGTGAAAAATCATAAATCCATTGAGATGCATACACCGTTACCAAACTAGTGTACGCAACTCCTTTAGCATGCAGCAGTATAGCACAAATCTACCGCGAGCCTATTTTTACTTAGAATGCGGAGTAGGTGCCATTGACTGCTCAAATGAAACTTCATCCATGCTTCACTCACACAGACCTAACCAGTCCATTATCTATTGCCTTCATATATCATCATAACCCACAGCTGGAACCACGTCCAGACTGCAACCCCCCTTTATTTCAGGTCTGTTGTCTCCCACTATCGCAGTCACCAAACCGGATAACCAAGGATGCCACTTTGACTCGTACGGACAGAGACTCAAATAGAACCTACCATAGCAACTGGGACCGAAATCAAGCCACCCGACAGGAAATACTCCCAATTGCTTATCAGATCATTCAGCTTTTTCTAAAGCAACCAACACACATTCCAGTTCATGCGCATCTTGCTAATATACCACCACACTCAGCCGATTGACCGACACATACTTTGCCCTGCTAGACGAAACACACCCATATGATGTCGTACGTTACCAGAAACGACGCTGAATATCACTGAAGGCAAATGCGTCAACATATATATATATATATATTTGCCAGTGAAACAGCATATTAACTCTCAAGTCCATTCGGAGATTTCACATTTTATTATCCGTTACCACAGTCCACCTTTCCTCCGAACCGTAGCCGGTTAGAAATTGACTCTCCACTTTTCGAGGACCTTCCAGTTGAGCTTTTCCATTTCTGAATGGTACATGTTACTGATCCGGAATCTAAACTCACCTTTTTATGGACTGCTGTTTCTCCCACATCCACCAGTGTTCACTTTCACGAAATTGGTCTCGGCACCGTTTCGACACTCATTCCATTTATTGAACTCCGGTAAATCCGACATTCAGGGTCTGCATCGTCTTCATGGATCGCTATCCTCTCCGCATGCACCGACTTTCCCGAGAACACTTCTTTACAATTTTTTTCCTTTTTTCTTCCTTTTCTTCTTGTTCAAAAATTTACTCTATCTGTAGAACATCAGCAGGCCTCCGTTTCCCCAGCTTGCATCATTCTCGTTCATAATGCGTCCTTGACACTGCGCTAACGGTTTTTCGATATCTCCACCGCCCAGCCCGGATTCGAAACCGGTTTGAAACTGCCGCGCAAACCATTAGTAAAATGATCCATTCAAACTGTTGTTGGTTGTGTCTATCTATCGCTGATACTCTCGACTTTCATACTTTGAATTTGTGAATATTCCACCTTATTGAGTAAAATGTCACACCATGATCATGCGCCAGCGCATGCGTCTCGACCATGGCCGAGAAATATACCATTACCAAATATACCATTACTTCGGTACCCTATATTTGGCATCCAGGTACAGGCAAGTTAAACTCACGGAGGGATGTTCCGAGAAGTCAACGTATACAATTCCAACAGGGCTTTATGAGTTCCGGACCAGGCCTTTTGTGATGAAAAGAGCACCAGTTACCTTTCAGCGCCTGATGGATTGCATTTTGAGGGGCTTGACTCCCTCAGAGAGCACTGTATATATTGATGTATTGATTCATAGGAGGACGAAGGAGGAGCCCTTGAGAAACTTGGAACAGGTTTAAAGGAAGTGTAGAGATGCGTGATCTGAACCAAAAACGCCCAAGAATAAACTTCTCCCCAGGGAGGGATATTTTATGGGTCACACTGTCTCGGGCCAGGGAATAAGAACCGATCTCGGTAAAACCGAGCAGGCCATAGGATACCCAATCCCTGATAACCTTGCGGAATTGAGGAGTTTTTGGGACCGGCTTAATAATATCGCCGCTCAGTCCAGGGCCTTACAGAGTGAGCGGCGCAAATGAGTGACTTTACACGGAGACGACGGCCTCAACTGGGACGAGGAACATGAGCAGTGCTTCTTGTAACTGCTTTCAGCACCCTGCTCGGCAACGGTGCTAGCTTTGTCTGACCTTTCTGAGGGAGCTGATAGTTCCTTTTTGGAAACGGATGAGAGTGACGGGACTGTTAGGGCCGCGTTATCACAGGTGGGACGGGAATTACTGGAGCAAATCACCGCCTACGGAAGCAAAGCGCTATAAGAAGGGCAGAAACATTATGACACAACGCAAAAAACAGCTCTGGTCACCTTTGCAGAAATGTGTGGAGGATTTTTAACCCGGAATAATTTCAAATTTGCACAAACCAGCAGGCAATGTTGTGGCTGCTGAACTTTAAGTTTCCTCAGGGACAGACTACTTGGTGAGAAGAGAAGTTGCAAGAGTTTGATTACGTGACTGAACGTTAGACGGGTAGCCGTCATTCGAACGCGGATGCATTATCTAGGAGGCCGGTTGGGGGCCACAGAGATGGCCTCTCCTGCACTGCCTACTGTGGCACCGGTCAGTGCAAATTAGGATGCTGGAGAAGAGTTAGGCCCTATCCATTCCAGCGATAACGACATGGACTTCGTTTGTGCAGTGTAAGGAGAGGGGTAAGAAACCTCCTTGGCGAGAGGTGGCAGGGGGCGGTGTATGAACCTAGCACCTATGAAGTCTCTGGGATCAAATAAGCAACGTGGGTAATGCTTTAGTTTCCCATTTTGGTCCGAGGTATCCGACCGCAGTCATTTTCCCACTTTCCATGGTGCAAAGGGCTTTACCGGCGTCGAAAGCTGACCCGGGCCAAGCTGGTGCCCGAAAACGTAAGCATGCGGCACGGACTTGGTTCTGGTAGCCTTACTAACGAGGAGGTATGCTAAACCTCTACGGTACTGGTGAAATTTACGGCAGGTTTAAGAACCTAGGAACCGCGCCAAGTGCCCATAGTGGTTCAGTAGCCAAATGAAATAATTGGTAAGAATCTAGTTGGACGGCTGCCACTTACTCAAAGCAGACATAAATACTCACAATCTCAACAAGCGGTGCGAAGCTGCCATTCTGGGTTCCGGTGATGCCAAAGCCGTTGCAGATACCGTCCTGCATCACTGGACTTGTCACTGGGGTGCATTGGGCCAACTTCACTTTGACTAGGGTACAAATTTTGAAAGCTGTCCCATGCAAGAGCTTTGCAGGTCCCCTGGTGTTGACAAGACAAGCCCTGTCCCTTACCACGCGCAAGGAAATGGATCGACTGAGCTTACTTTTCAGATATTTCCAACCTCTTCAAAGCCTTCTTCGAACGCGGTACGGACTAAAACATGAAAGCCCAATTTTGGTTGTTGAATTATGTGTATGTATCTGCAAATCAGACTTCGATCTTACTTTGGACGGGACGGGAGATCCGACTTTCGTCAGGTTTGCGATTGCCTACAATTCACAGCCGAAACACCACTGTGGTGGAATACGTCAGCACGCTTGAAGACACAATAAGGGGGAGTGAAGGCTCCTCTCGAGCCCATATCAGGTAAACGCTGGTGGCAAAATGAGTATCATGGCAGGAAAGCACCCTGCGTTTCAGCACAACTTAAGTGTCCGGTGTAGTATCATAAGTGAGCACCCATCAGGTGAGAAGCTTCTAAAGCATTCTATGTGTTAAAAGGGACTTTTTAGTGTTCAGAGGGTTGAAATGGAGTCAACCCGTCATCCAAAGTGCATCAGTGGATAGTGGTAGTCCACCTTTTGTTGTTCATTTAAATTAGCTAAAGCCCCTTATATAGTATATAAATATGTGTATTTCTCTACGGCGGCCAAGGCTCACGCATGCATGCATGATCAAATTTTACAACAATGATGAACAAGGTAAAACATTCATAAATTTGTAACGGAGGGGTCACACATCCGTATCCGTATGGTAAAACTGAACGGAGTTTAGATGCAGTAAAATGATATAGGTCTATGAAGTAAATATGGATCACTTTCAGACTCAGCATGAACAGTAGTAGGGATATGGCAGCTTACCAACATGATGAAAAAGGGGAATGAATATATACAGGGATAAAACAATGTTCGGAAGATGATTACTTGAGTTCTTTTTACAAAACTGTCAAAAAATTCAGAAAACCGACGACCAAGCTGTAAATATTTGTCACAGACCTTCAGCTTGCCCAACAAAGCAGGCCGATGTAAGATCAATTGAAACTTGTAAGTCAAAGGGCCATGAAGCACAATCTGGAATTGGCCGACAGGGTGGCAGCTTGCGGAACCTAGATAGAACCTAACGGTTGACGGTGCAACAAACTACCTTTTGTCGAATCATCAGCTACTGACTTTAATTCGGTGTTCCGCAACAGACTTGAAGTTACTGTATTGGTATTGGCCCTTCAAGAAGTGACAAATTTGAAAGGGCGCTTCACCACATTCGGAAGCGGCTGTTCATATTAGATAAACTCTGAAGTTATACTACGTTAGACGGAACGGAGAAGCCGGAGAGTATACTGATGATGTTAGAATGGTGCATCTGCTAGCAGGGGGAAGCTTTGAGGGCGATGACACCACGGGCGCACGTAGAGACGAGATTCCTATAATCTCTCAGCACCACTCGGCTTGGCATTTACCTCACTTATATCTCAACGACAGTCTTTCCACACGATCCCCGAAAGTACTCTTTTATCGAACTTTAAAAGCATCTTGAACCAGTGACGATGGAGAGACATGCGGCAAAATTTGGTGAGACCGTGGTCTGAAATTGATTCGCGGAACGGCTTGCACATAGAAAAAATCATTCATTGACTGTTTGTAGAAAGACATTTGCCTCCAAAAAATTCCCCGTTTCTATTAGTATACGAACAAAGTTCGCGTTTCTACGTGTTCATTTACGCGTTATTTGTTCAGGCATTTCTAAAACCTGAAACTTAACTTCCTAACACCCAAAACTCTTGCATTCCTCCTCTAAATTTCATAAATCTAGCTTCGCCACTTTGCTCCCGTGATGAAGTCCCCTAATCGGTCTATTCTTAAAAACTGCCCACTTAGCCCAACTACTAGCCCACGTATACTTCCACATGTCGATGTTCCAACCCCATATGACTGACTAACAGAATTTTGCGATGGGATATTTGGAGCCGATTTGCAAGGCACACCACTCACGATATATTTACAGCTAACCTAGGCGTAGGCCGCTCAGAAGGACCATGGGCGCTGAAAGTAGGGTTCGGTAGGTAGGGCCAAATATATGGCCCCTTACCAAACCTTGACAATGACAACCTCGGAAAGATTTTGTTGGGCGACGTATCACGCGGCGTCACTCAAACGTAGGAAACCCCAACCGAACATTTCCCGTACATGCCCATTCATCACTGACGCGAATTCGCCATTTAGTATCTCACATTTGACAGCCCATGTCGTCAAGCACACTTCGAACTTGCCCGTTCACACCTTACTTTCATGATCGCGACTCAATTTGGTTTGACCATGAAACCTGTCCGTGGTGATCGCTCTTGGTATTAAACATTGTTGAGCTTCCGTTCTCGATGAGCAGCCATTTTGCCTCACAATCGAGGTTTGTAAATATTTTTTACGTTCGCACTTTGCTAATCCAATGCGATGGCGTATTCGAATCGATCTTGTTTTGCTCTGGAATCTGTTAATTCCGATCAGCGTCACCCTTCTTCTGAGGTAAGACTTATACTTTTGCCAACGAAAAGCCTTGGCGTCTTCAGAAGTGCTTCAGTGTTCACCATGTCCTCCTTTTTTGGACGAAGCGCTCTTGTCTGCATGCCATTAGGCAACCATGCCTCTTCTCAGTGGTCTTGAGTCTCACAACCAAGAGGCCCAAAATAATTGATACTCGTCTCGAAGAACGGCCATCACCCTCCTGTTAATCTAGCCACTGGTAAAGGTGGGATCAGCTGCTTTTTACCCACTGCGTTTTTGCCGCTTCAGTCAGATAAATTTAGTAATGGCCATTCTTATTTTGGCCCTCCTTGCTGGTACCCAAGGTCGTTGGCAGATACCGCCCAACAAGTAACTTCACCTAGCGTATTCTGCCGAATCGATAAAACCATCGTGTTGCGCCTGCCGAGCAGTAGTGTTAGATGTCTCGCTCTAAAACTCAGGTGAAAATTATCCATTCCACCATCTCCTTTTGTAAACCGATCGCCCTAATTTGCGCTGGGTTTAATCGGCGGAATCAGAATAAGCCCTTTTTCCCTCCTTCGTGTTTTCTTCGCTTACTCTGGCATATTCCAAGGAAAATGTTTATATCTCTGGTGAAATTACCACCCCGTTATCTGCTTGCCCGAATTCGTTGGAGAGTACCGAGCCAACATTCAGATTGCTTACTGGTCAGATACCTATAACTATCTTTATCTGCTCCTTGAACCTCACCCCAACTCCACGACTCTGAGCACATCGGCCCAACAGGGTTGGGAGCGCAGATCATCAGCTTTATAGTGCCTGTGGAGTTAGTGGTCGGTACCACATGGTTTGGTTTTAAGTCAGTTTTGCAATCCGGTCAGAGGGAATAACGGCCAGTCTTCTTCGGATAAGCTCAGGTACCTCGGTCCAGTCAGCTTCTTAAGCCGAAATTATCAGGATTGCTAGACGACTGCACATAGAGCCATTGATTAACGCTAATCGATTAATGAATAATTTCGCGTCTATTGGCAACGGAGTTCTGAAGTGTGTGCGCGTATTACGGATGTGGTGGACTACTGTGCGGGAATTCTCCCAAAAGGTAGTGCCAGAGATTGAGCCTGCGAAGCACTGTTTCAAATCTTTGGCGGATGATACTGTTGCAGTCAGTTCTAGCTTGAGGAATAACAGTATTTTTAGTGGGGCTACTCCGGCTTCGTGAAAGCCAGTCTGGCTTTTCTGTCCTCCCGCGTCCAACCAGCTGCTGGAAGCAAACTTTTCGTAACCCACTTCTGATGCTTCTAGTAATGTGCAAACCTCCCCCTAGTCTTGTGTTACTCGAAGGCAGGCATCAAAGGATTTGCGTCTTTACCAGTTCATGGAGGTGATCAGGAACCTTTTTCAACCTAGCACGTCCATGGTTTGAAGCCTTTGGTCCCAGATGTCTTCCTTCGAGCAAAGTTTTGCTTGAGGATTTTTGAGGGAGGGAAACCAAGGGGAAACTAACACAGAGGACAGCACAATTTGGAGGGGGTTAACAGGTTTCGTGTTCGCGCAACCGAACCAGCGGAGATATTCAGCGGGAAAAAACTCATCCATCTCAGTATTCCACTGTATGCATATGGTGCTTTTCGTCGGGAGAGGTGATCCCTCCAACTCTCGGAACTCTATGCTTTCTCATTGCGCGGAATGGCCCCTAGAATATCAGGTGCGCTTGATATCCGTTTCGTGAGGCGGAGTCTACCCTTCTTTAGCTATCCTCTTGGGCTAAAAGCCCAAGGTGTGTCTTGGCGGTCCAAGTGCCACCAAACGACACGAGATAATTGTTTACATAGAAACTGTTGCTGATACTCTCCACTGCTGCCGGCTGACCCAGGCTCCATACGAGTTTGTAGTCTCTCTTGGTGCGTAGTTGGCAGAAAATGCTGACTACATCGCTGCAGGTGGATGAACTGTCGTTCTGTCACTTATCACCGGTCTGTCCAGATTGTTCTCATCTCACCTTGGGAACTGCCACACGTTTCTTTTACTGGGTTCTTACCTGAAGAAACGTCTCTCTAGGGTGGCTGACACTGCCACTTAACTTAACCTGAACCTGCGAAAAACCACAATCAGCGGTGTTTTTAAAACCTGGCCCTTGCGGGTAACAATCACTTATTGAGTTCTCTTCAGCCTTTGCCAGGCAACCAAAAACTATCCCAAGTTTTTCGGGTTTTTGATAATCGAAAACCAAATGAACAGGTGGCTACCGTATTCTTTCCCCAGATGTAGTAGTGGTAGTCGCCTTTTCTATGAAGCTGTGGTTTTATCCAGCATTGTCTCGTCTCAGTGCCTTTCCCAAGTCCCCTCGTCCTGACGGAAACGTTCTTTCAAGCTCGGAAATCCCTAAATAACTTGAGCCTTATTGCCCAACAGATAATTAATCTATGTCTGCCATGTTAGGAGCACACACAAACGGATTCTGCATGTTTCTAGTCCTTTTCGGTGCTGTTTGTGGTGCGGGACAATCTTCTTATGATAACGACAATTGATCTCTCTCAAGGGCAATAAATGTTTGCTCACAAGGACAATGCCGCCGCAACCTTTTGTGTCCAGTATCTGCAGGTGCATTATTCGCCGAACCACATCTACCAGCAGGGTTTTACATTATTCACCCCGAAGCCATGCGTACCGCTTACGGTTCTTGGCTGTCACCTATCCTCCGGACTAGACCCAATATACTTGCTGTACTTCACGACCAGTAAAAAATCTGCTTCGTTGTTCTAGCAGTCTACGATGGTTACTTCTCGCGTATGGGGCCGTTTAGATGAAACTCCATTTACCGAAATCAGTGCCCGTATCGAGAAATCGGCCGGAGTGAATGTTTTCGTTGACCCGACCCCGTCGTTGACACCTAGAGAGGGGAGTTGCAAAAGCAACTGATCTGCAGCCATGACCTGAGCTCGGTCCACCGCCCCCACTTCTAACGAAGTCGGGGTTTCCTGAAGTCGATATTTATTCGCCCACCGCTATTTCACCAAGGTAGTATCAGATGCACTGTCGACGACCGCCTAAGCTAAGGTCGCTGGTTTAGGGGTCGCATCTTCTACAGGGACTAGAACGAGAAGTACTGTCTTTCGGGTAGTCCGTGGTGTGGAACAAGTCACATTCGGTCATATGTTTTCGTTGGGTGTAACTTTCCCAATCCGATGCAATAATCCACGGTGTCTGCCTGGGCAACCTTCATGGTTGCCTCTGGCCGTTACTTGGCGGGCCGCAACCCGGTGTGAGTTGTTAAGTCGTGCGAAGCAGGCAGCCATCGCCCTTGCCATTTATCAGCTTTCGTTTACCATAGCTTTCAGGAACTTTGAGCGGGATTCAAATCCGTGACTGGTGCCCAAAGCTTTGCCGTCTGGAGAAGCTATACCGTCAACAAAAATGCCAAGCTTACTTGTCCAAGGCTGGTGTTTCGTACAGCCCAGTGTCTTGTTTCCAGTTTGACTGGCACTTGATCTACCCGCTCCACTGCCGTCGCGGACGAGTCGACCAAGTTTACTGTCAGCTATTCTCGCCTGCCTGTATGAGCAGTCGGTCAGATACCCAAAATTGGCTTCGTAGTCGCCACCGGTTACGCTTCCTGCTTCATCGGCCGGGCCAGCCTGTAGTTCAGACGGGAGACAACGAACTGTCGGTTCCGAAGGGTGCATCTCTATAAGATCAGACAGGTAGCATAAGGGACCAAGGGCTATCGTACAACTTTGCATCTAATTGGAAGGTCAGATATGGCGTTAGCGTCAACCTTAGACAGCTTGGTTTCTGAATTCACACCGTCGATCAGATTGCAGGCAGAATTTATCAGTTGAACAGAAAAGCCCTTTTGGACCTTCCAGGGGCTTGTTCGGCCCCGATCCGGGTCGGGCATGGAAAACACGTCAATGGCTTACCTGGCTCGCCCTCGACAATAGCTGGTTGGGAACAGCTGCGTCTGCCTCGTGCCAGTCACCTTGGCCCTGAAAAAGGTTTCAAATTGCTTTGCAGTCGGTCAGTCAAACAATGTCAGTCCAATCTAGGAAGGCTCAATGGTGGCTGCATCGGGACAAACCTCTTGACGATTAAAGTAGGGCTTCTTAGTTCTAAATGACCTGGTTTATTATACAGGTCACTTTCAGTGGCTTGTGGATTGTATAATCCAACATCGTATTAACTACAAGTCAATCTTATTCTGGTTTCGGGATCCATTTGTGCCAGAATAAGATTGACTTGTAGTTAATACGATGTTGGATTATGAAAAAAGACAACTTCTCAAATATATAAAAACCTTCAATATGCTATCGCCATGGCCCAAAAGGAGGCGAAGCCTACGGTGTGAGAAAACGAGCACATGAATCACACACATCCAAACGGGGCATGACAAAATCGTGCCTTGGGCGCGATTAAGCAAGGATTGGTGCACATATATATATGGGTGGTACAAAACACAAGGAACGTATACAATCGAGCATCTTCATGAATCCAAATATTGTGATGCACTCGGAGAATTTTCTACATCCAACCGTTTAAAAGCGTTATTTTTCTCTTCAGCTTCTGGTGCTTTCTTACCCTGTCATCACCGACTACCGCCGGTGCCGTTCGTACTGCTGCATTCAATTGAGCTTGTTTGAAGTACTACTTTGTTGTGAGTTGATCTGAGTTCTTTTTGCACAGAACAGGAATTGCCACGGCCTGTCGAGGGCACAGAATTCGTCCGGCGGAAAGCGTACGAGTCATGAGCCCACTACCGTGCAGTGTTTTTGTCGGTTTCACGCCAGAGAAGGAGGTGAACCTGAAACCTCATTGCTTATCAACTGCGTAAAATATTATGCGTTGTAAGCTTTCAACAAGTCAGAATTCAACAAGCGAAAACTTTCAGTGTTCGGTCTTAGCGCTCTGAATGATCCTCCCCGTTCTAGTCCAACCCTTCCTTTGCATAATCTGTACCTTCTCGTACGCATTCTTGTATGAAAAATACGTTCGGTGGCCATCGCCCGTTCTGCATTCACCCAACCTGTTTGCTTCCCTTTTATTCCCCTTCTGATTGCCCCTTTCACCAAGACATTGCCGCCCTCTTTTTGAAGGTTCTCATATGAACTACCTTGTCTAAGGGTTCCAGTGGCTTTTCCTTGGTATTCCGCTATGGGCCTTTTTATGTTTTCGTTTTCTGTCTACCACCTGTGAAAACCGTTACCCGCTTTCCTTTAAGTTAACGGGTCCGGATGGGAGAATTTGCCCAGACGATATTCCAGGGGCGTCTACCTGGTAAATTGGGCTCACCGTAACTAGCCCATAATCACTATACCCAATGAGTTCTGCCGCATGTTGGACCCCCTTTTTGCCTGTTACTGGCATTGCATCTACCTAGTGACCTCTTTTACGTGCCGAAAAAGAACGGTTTCTGGGGCAAACTCTGCCAGTCTTTTACCAGATGGCCCTACCACGGCAGTTTGGAAGGACCTTTGCCTTTCAGCGCTTTGACGTCTGCAGCTGTGTCTAGCTTGTGTCCTGGTCGGACTATATTACCCAGGTATTGAAGGAGTCTCTTGTTCTGTTTCTTAGCTGACCATTGGAACGATGTAAGCAGACCATCAATATTATTGGGAATCTTCCGGTTACCACCGAATGATGGCCCGGGGTTGGGAGCGGCTGGTCAACTGTATCATTAGCAATACTGCAACTGATAAAAAGCATCGAAGCTACTCCAATCCAGATCCACGCCGTTCACAAAGGCAAGAAGTCCAAGGCTGCCGAATTGCACGCCGATTGCATGGGAGAACTGATTTGCATAAAGTGGTAGGTAGTTGGCAGATTACGATTTGCCTAATCGTAGTGAGCCTCTGCTGTATATGTCCTCGGCGATTCCGACCGGTTGAAGCTTCTCAGATTCGTCGCCACCATGTGGTGCCTTAACCTAACTCCAGGTTAGATCGAAACTTCCTGACTTTCGAAATGCCATCTACCTCCCGATAGATATCTGACAGATGGTCGTAACATGACTTTTGCTGACACTGGTTTTCGGTCGTGTTTTTTCATCAAAAGCATTTACTTTCCATTTTTACTTTCGAACATTCCAATTTGAATAATTTTATGGACCTCTCGTCTGATAGCGAGAATTACCGGCTCAGCGCAGCTTGTTTTGTTACGGTTTGGCTTCGCTAAACCTCACGTGTGAACTGACCGCAAAAGTTCGCTTCTACTCATATTCGGTTTTAGCCGTGAAGTCCATAACCTATTCATTTGGTTCGGTAAAGCTTGCAAAACGCGTGGTTTTAATGCGGACTCCCGGATAGGCATGTCTGATTCTAAGTTTTCAGTCAACTGTTCTCCTAAGGAAGGCTTCTGTGCTATTTTTGATTACTTTATGACTGTATATTGATGAAGGCATACAGTTCGAGACTTGTTTATTTTGTGTATGGTTTTTTTGTTCATAAGAGATAAAGTAGTTTCCCATGAGTCGATTCGTTTCCACTTTCCGGAGCCCTCGGGTCCATCAGCTGCCCAGTTACCGTCGTACCTAGCCAGAATTGGTTCCGAGGCTTAGAAGTAGTATTCGGCCGCTACACTGGCTCTGTAAACTCCGACGCCTGCTGGATTATCGTAACCCTCCTCATTCAGGGACACCTTTCATCTTACCCCCTCTGTCAGACTGATCTTCAAAGCTAGAGCTGGCATTTGTGACTCGGCCGCTTCGGTAATCTCCCCAAGTTGGCCGAACAGGGGTATCACTGACCTCGACAGAGTCGCTGTCTTGTTCCCTGGACGCCTCAGCTGAAAGATCTTTCATCTCATCTGTCACCACCTTGAAATGAATCCAGATGGGCAAGCGTCGATTTACTAACGAGTGAACCAAGCCCGCTCTCTTGACCACGGACTGACCAAGTCGTCTGATGATGATTCCTTGAACTGGTGGGAGCTAGTTGACGCCGGATTCCGTGACCTCGCCGGAATGAAGACATCTGGGCAATAATCGTAGCCTTCTGAGCCTGAACGGGACTGCCGGACTCTCTCTGCTGGTCGCGTGAACTGTCCTTTGGTACTGACCAGGAAGCTTCGAGGAGGGCATCCAAGTTAGCAACTTTCTGAGATTGACCCATACCGGCATACTCTCCACGGAGAGCATCGGGGTTTCTGTCACACCGTTTTATCATTGATGACGCTGCGCTCTGCACAAAGGCCGACTTCCGGATTTGTTAAGCCAGATTTTCGGCTTCGCTGCACAAAAGAACAATCCGTCTTCGGCGACTAGTTGCAAAAGATGTATATTGAAAATCCCTTCAAACGTCGCACAAGCTTTGTGTATGTGATCATATTCGACATTACTTTGTCAAGCTTGTCTATTTTAACGCTTTTGCACGACGAGTGTATAGTGACGAGGCTTAAACGGATGATTTTCGCTGTCACCAATATGACGGAAAATGAAGAGTGAAGAACCGTTTGTTCGTGTGAGACTTTTTAATTTGTCCCTGAACCGTTTCTGATCGTCACACATGGAAGACGGGAATTTGAACTTTTGAGTTTGATTGTTGAATCTATTTGGCAGCATCCTCGAGTTTTGCACGTATTCGTACTCCTTGAGTTTCTCAATTAAGTACCTACGAGACTAGGAATCCATCATTTTCCGGTTCTAGGATTCGGGTGAATTTGCTACGCTTTTCTCGATTAGCCATTATTGTGACTTACACTAGTACATGCTCGGTAATTCTGCGCTAAAAAGTTTCCACAACACCCGGATTACGCGAGAGGTGTTTTGTGAACTCCTCAGGAGCATCTTGTAGACTCTAGAACAAGGGGACATGAAAAGAAGTTGATAAAAGCCCGATCTAGGTTGATGGCTAGATCGCACTCCTTCAGCAACAAGGTTGTGAACAGTTGGAACGGTCTGCCTGGTGGAATGGTAGATCTGCAGACAGTCCAATCCTTCAAAGGTGCCCTAGATCGCAAGTGGTACGAGATCTTTCCTGGTAGTGAGCCTTGAGTATATCAACTAGATGGATGACGGGTAGCACTGTGGTCCTTCTGGAGTATGTTTTAATAGACTTTTTCCCTCATTGCATACTGTCTCAGTGAACACTCACGATGCGTAATGTCTCGCAGTTGATGTGCGATGAGGTTTTCCGTTTCCCTCTCATTTTTAGCGGGGATTCGATCAAATACACTCGGCAGTGGTGTGCATAAAATCGAAGGAATTCTGGACGCTCGATTGGCCGTGGCCATTACCTGTCCTGTGCAGACTGAACTGAACTGAACTGAATCTTCGGCAAATGGAGCATGAGTCACTGAGCGTCGTGGCAAGCTATCGGTTTAATATTGGACCACGAGAGTCGCCGTGGACCCTCTGTGACCGGAAGTAGATTCCGGGCCAGGGGTTCCAGTTTTTTGGCCTCAAACAAAAATTTGTGCAAACACGTCTCAAGGCTTTTCGCAGCAGTGTGAACCTCTGCGTCCTTCTCGGGCCACCACATGCCTGGACAGTGACTCCATTTTGCCCACGCCCAAGTGGCCTTTTTGTGGTTCGTTCAAAACCGACTTACTCGATTGCAGTGAGATGACGAGACAGTCACCTTGACAAAGGATTCCGTTCGACTGTATTCTAACTTCCTGTTGCAGAACAAGTAAGTAAAAAAATTTTCCGCCTCACCTAAAATCGCCACCCCTTCCTCGGTTGCGGAAGCTCTGGACGAGTAGTAGTTTTCCGTCTACCTCTGCCAACCCTTCCTCGACACGGACGAGGCCAGTGTAATAAAACTGCATGTTTATGCTGCTGCTTCACACGATTATTGCGACGGTATGTCTGCCTGTGGAGTTGTCTTATCGGCTGGATGCGGAATATCGTAGCTACAGGCAGCAACAGAAACGCCTCATCGGTGTATTGTAGCAGCTGCTATATTCTTCTATATAATGTAGGAACTGAAGACTCTGGTCGTAAGCAAGAATCGTGAACTCTAGTCTGAATAGATGCGTGTGATGTCGACTTACAACGGGGACTAGGTGGAAGTAGGAGAACGCGAGTATTGCCCGGAATTGGGAGAACTGGCGAGCAGCTAACCAGTCGTAGTTACGATGGACAACAAACTGTGTGCTACTGCTATGTAGATCATGTACTGTATGATGTAATAGAAAATAGTCGGCCTGGCATTTGTCATTAGGCAGGTAATCGAAGTCTCAATATATGGCGCTATGCTCCCAATAATCGGACCCGTTTTCGGTGGCCAGCTGTTCAGTGATACCTCAGCCAATAAGAAAGATCACCTCAGGAACAGTCAAGAAGTATTCCAGTGAGCCTCTGAACTGAAAAATTGAGAGGCTTTCACGGGTATTTATCGGATTTTTTATCCCATAACCTTCAGTAACTTACTAGGAAGAAGCCAGGTCTGAGCTTTGGTTTCCATCCGGGAATAAGGAGCTCCAGTGAGCGAGCAAGCGTCCATTACGGAGGGTGAAGCAAACGGGTTCAGTACATGGGAAGGCCAGTTTGAGAAGCTTCTCAAAGAGGAAGCATGAGTTGAGCTTCACTCGACACAAACATAGGGGTCAAGGTTGAGTAGAATTCATCTGTTCTCTTATCATAAACCGGGGGGAAATCACACTAACTGATGAAATGGTGCTGCGCGGACTCCAGGGGAATGTGATTGGATTTCTCCATGTCACCGAGCATAATGTAGCAGCATTCAAGAGGAGGCCTGAATTGAGACTTGTAGGTGATGATCTTTGAGGTCGTTTGACCAAAAAGCCCTAGCGACGAGACCAGTGGTTCTCCGCGTCTTGTCAACCTGCAGTAGAACATACTCAGAAAACTTGAAGCTACATGAGTGATGAAAGCTAAGTTCTTGAACTGACAGGCTTTACGAAACGGGTAGGGTCCTGGGGGTACCTGACATTGTAGGGCCATGTATGAGCTTCTACTAGCCGAGAATTCCAATCCCCAGATTTGAGACCGGTGGTCAGGATGTATAAGGTCATTGGTTATACTATCAAGGGAGGTTCGCATGTCACGAAGTTGGATATCATAAACGAGTCTGATATTATCGGCAAAAAGAAGGAGATGCTATGGCGAATTACGGGAAATATGAGGTTTGTGTAGAGTAAGAACAACGATGAGCCCAGAACAGTGCCTTGTATTACATCACTGGTAACGGGGCTGGTAGCTACTCGTGGCCATCTAAGGGGGTCACTTGGGATCGGTCTGAAAGATACAAACTAAACCTCGCAAGCAAAAGAGCCAGAGACCCCGTAAGCTTAGAGTTTCCAGAGCAAGCTGTTGTGAGAAACTTCTCCGAAAGCCTTTTTTATTCCAGGGGAAATAACGACCTGTTATTTGCCATTACCTGCTGCGTCGTCAACCAGGTTGAGAAAGTCAAGTTGGCAGGGTCTGCACAAACGCGCTTGGAGAAAGCCATGCTGACCAGTGAGATAGCTGGCCAATTGCTACTGTACCGGTCTCTCCGTTAGTCTTGATATAGCAAGGGTATGACTAATGAGATGATAACGATTGGTATCAAGAAGTGGCTTATTTTAGGGCGGGGAACTGTTGACGGTATCTTTCATTGTAGAACACTGTGTCCCAGGGAGAGGTCGGATGTATTATGCAGCTACACTGCCACGTTGATTCCGATTTGACTTAGAAGAGTGGGTGGGAGGCCTTCGGGACCAGGGCTGAATGAGGGGCGAATCCGTGATGGAGGCTTAGATATGTCTTGGATGGTAAATTATAAGGAGCATAAAAGTGTGACTAGTCGGTGACGTGACGTTGGGTTCGTTGATAGATGGGGCATTTGCTGTTGATGCCAAGACTCGAGAGCAAGCAGCCTCAGCAACTGCGACAGGAGGCAATATGGACGTTGTTTGTTAGCAGACCCGGTACCTTTCAAGGATGCCCTTGTTTTCAACTCTCATAGACGGAATAGCTTGGTACTTGGGTACTTGAGGCTTCGCTCCCTTGTTTTAGGGTGATATTACTTGAAACTTGCACAGAATTCTGGGAAGGGGGGGAGGGGCGCGAATCTGCCTAAAAAGGGAGATGCCATAGGATTAGGAATGAGCAGCAAGGGGTTTCCGGAGTTTACTCTGCATCTTTTCCAGGGTCATTCCACATTGCTATGTTTGCGTTGCTGAAGTCTCGGTTGGAGTAATCATGTGATTATTGTACAATTGGTCGGCCGCAAGTTGTGTGTCACCTCCTGAAGAAATTTTCCCAGTTTTTGCACGCAGCGCAGTGGCTAGTTTGGTCCAGTCAACAGAGAGCGTCAGTTATCGGGACTTTTGAAGATCGGAGTTATGCTGAGGGACGGAAGACCTACAGGACTCAATCTTTGGTCACCACCAGGGAAGTAACCCACGGTTTTAGCAATCTTGTCGGACATCCTTAAGGTGAAAACTAAGTCCAGTTGGTTGTTCTTCCTGGTTAGGGACTAGGTAACTTAGGGGAATGTACGACGCTCTTTCACGAAGCAGCTGCTCGGTTATTCTAACACATTCAGCTGTGAAGAGTGCTGCCTTTTCCTTCACACTTAACCTCTTTGGCTACTCTGCATGGGAATTAACATTTGTTTCCTCCAAAGGCTTATTTGCCGCCTGGCCGTCTCTTTCACTGACACACCATATGTCCAATCGACCACTCCCAATTCTCTTCGCCACAGAGGTATGTGCCTAGTTTTTTCGAGTGCTAGGCTATCTATAAGACACTATTTCTTTCTGTTAAGATGTTCGAGACTGAGGAATAGACTTTCCATTGTAATTCGTCGATACTTATCCCTCATCCACTTCAAAAATCAATAGCACACTATCTCACCGTTGATACTGCCCTGATGTTAGCTGCCTATACCACGTCTGAGGCTCGAGCTTTTGAAGTAGGACCTGACTTCTAGCTAACCTTCAGAATCTCGTTTTATATGCGTCTCTTTTCCGAGAAACCTCACGCCCTGGCAATAATAATACTAACGGTGTGTTTCTCGGTCATGGTCGAGATTCACTCGCAAGCCCATGATCGTGGTGTACAACGTTATTCAATAGGAGGAAATATTCACGAATTTTAAGAATAAGATTCGAAAGTGTCAGCGACAGAAAAATATAGCCAGCGATATTTTGAATGGATCGCTCTAATAATGGTTTGCTTGGAAATTGTTAACCAGTTCTGAGTTCGAGCCGGGCAGTAGTGTACCTTGGGGATACCGACGATGCCGTTAATACATAGTGCCAAAGATGCGCTATAAACGAAGATGATGCAAGCCATGGAAAACGGAGGCTAACTGGGCTTCTGCGAACGGGGTTAGTTCTGAACAAGAAGAAAAAGGGAAAATTGTACAGAAGTACACTCGGGAAAATCGATGCACGTAAAGAAGTCCATGAAAATGATGCAAACCCTGAATGACGGATCTACGGGAGTTCAAAAAACGGGATGAGTTCTGAAACAAGGAGGCATGAAACCAATTCGATGGAAGAGCACTCGAGAACATTGGCGGGTGTGGAAGGAAGAGCAGTCCACAAAATGATGAGTTTAATTTTGGGACCAGTAACCCGTACCATTTAGAACTGAGAAAGCGCAACTGGAGAGTCCTGGAAAAGTGGAGAATCAGTTTCCAGCCGGCCACGTTTCGAGGGAAAAATGAACCGCTGCAACGGCTACTTAAGTGGGAAACCTCAGCACGGGCCTAGGCATTATTATGCTGTTTCACTGACAAATATATATGTATACATTGACTCATTGAGCCTCAGTGTTATTCGGCTTCATTTCTGGTAATGTACAACGTCGTATGGGTATGGTTCGTCTGGCGGGGCAGAGTATTTGTCGATCAGTCGGCCGGAAGTGGAGAGATATGACGGATTAGACTGATGGCTGGTATTGACCTTTATATTAGCAGGTTGTGAGTGAACTTTTATTTGTGTTGGCTGCATTGGTGATATCGGCAGTAGAGACCTTGCGGTAGGTAACGCTAATCGATCTGATGAGCAGTTGGGGGTATGTTCTGTCGGGTGGCTCGATTGCGGCTGCAGTTTCTATGAAAGATTCCACTTGGGTCTCTGTCGGTACAAGTCAGAGTAGCATCTCTGGTTATCCAGTGTGGCGACTGGGATATTGGGAGAAGACGAACCTGAAATAAATGGGGATTGCAGTCTGGAAGTGGCTCCAGCTGTGGGTTTTGGTAATATATGAAGACAGTAATAATGAACTGCTCAGGTTTCTGTGAATGAGGCAAGGATGAAGTTTCATTTAGGTGGCCAGTGACACCTACTCCATGTTCTGGGTAAAGTAGGCCTGCAATGAATTGCGCTGTACAGCTACAGGCCAGCAAAGATGGTACGTCGTTTAGGCTACTGTGTACGCATTCCAAAGGATTAATGGTTTGCATGTTGGCGTAGCCGTGCCAAAATGCCAATAAAAACCAAGGCTTTACGGTTAGAAGGAGTTAGAAAAGGTGACTCTCAATGCCGTTTACTTACGTAGCATGCATTTCAGCACCGAGGTCGTAAGATAGGTTTGAAAGGCCAATATATGAGTGAATGGGACTGGTACCCCGCTAGCGTAGTACTATATTTTTTACTGCCTCCTCCAGTATAGCGGTTATTCTATACTGCGTAGTTTCTAAGGCGCTTTAAAGTAGAACAAATTATTGGGGTGTCAATGGTGATGCTTTAGAGGAAGTCGGTCTCGTGCCGAGAAACGTAGACGTAAGTTCGTCTATGCTCCTACTCGATGGTGCCACCGTGCTGAAATTATACTTGGTTATGGGCAAGGCCATCCGATGTGGTGTTGATTACATGGTTACCGTGGTATCTTTGGCTTCGTTAGCATATTGGAAGGCAGGACAACACCAGCGTGAGGACCGGTTCGGAAAACCGTTAGAGGCGGGAAAGGGGTGGGGCCGAATTTTTGTCAGGGAAGCGAACTCTAACAGTCTACATTCAGCGCTCATGGTGGGTGGCACTAAGGACCGCCTCAGTTAGGGTGGTAGCACAATAAACATCCTTTGGCATCCAGCTCGTGGAGCCCCAAGAGCGATTCACACATTTTTAGACGTGTTTGTTATTTTTTAAGGTTTTGTCACAGTCAGATACCTGGCTGTCAAAGAAGGCGGAGCTGCTTTTGGTGGCCAAACACAGCTCCCACTCCACGGCAAAAGCATTGACCGCATGTAAGAAGCCACATTGGAGAGAGGTCGACCACACCAGTCAACCGGTAGGAACATTGGAACGTGGAGACATGGGTCACTTGTGGCAACTTCGGTATGTCGGGAAGACAAAAGAGTGGGCTTTTTTTTCTCTTTTTTATGTCTACCTCCTGCTTTTTGACGTTCATGTCGTCTCACTAGTAGTCAACTCTGTGCAGGGAGACAATCACAGCCGGGAATGTTCATAGATGTGCCGCAGTAACAGTTGCCATATCCGTGAAGCCAGAGCTCCAGGGCTGTTTAGAAGGGACAGAAAATGTAAGGGGAGGTAGAGTCAACTACAGCCTGCGATTATTTGATGGGGTTCATTTTCGCTGAAGCACCAGTCTGCATAAAGATGAGGCACTACTCGCGGCACTAACAACGTTGTCAAAAACGTCAGAAAATGATGGGTTCGCTAAAGACGTTAAGTTGATTAGACCATATATTTAATTTTACGGACTATGGTATTTGATGCCTTATACCCAAATATGCAAACGGCCGCTGCGCTGTCTTGCCCCAAAAAGGATATTTGATGGTAAAAAATTAAAAACATTTCGCAGTCCCAGACTGTGGGAATGAACCGCTGAGTTCTTTAATAGCTGTGGGGAGGGGGCCGACCATATGTCAGTCAAATTAGGACTAGGATATTTCAATCGGTCATCTGATTTATTGGTACCTTGTTCCCATCTCAAAGGCCTGCGTCCTTCAAATATATGGGTTGTACATTCCGCCAAGCGTGTTGACCCTCCGGGTTAAGCATATTTCTTGTTTGAAAGCCACCGACTTCGGTGATAATGCCCGAATACTTTGAGGTAGCTTGTTTCACACCGAAGCGTACTTGTTGATGAAGAAGTCTGACCCAAGTGCAAGCTCGGACAAAGGGACGGAAATCAAGAATTCATTGTCACGTAAGGAATAGAAAGGGTTTTCACCTGCGATGTTGAACTACGTAATCTGTTTTTAAGGTGTTGTGAAAGAATAGAAGGGTAATTCTTAGGCAGAGCAGCCAAGAAAAACCTAGGAGCCGTTTCGTGATTACCCGTTGTAAATATTCAAACGCTATTCAGTCTCTCTGTAGCGTGATGGAAAAAATGATTGAGCCGTATTCCAGAAGAGGCCTGACTTGGGACTTAAGAATGTTTAGTTTACTCTGCGGGAAAATAAAGGTTTGATGCATGAGCCCTATCGTACGGCGTGCTTTAGCCAATTGAATGGCCGTGTGTTCCGAAAAGTCAAACGTATATGACTAGTGTATGCACAAGTCGAAGACCTGAGAGCTACCGCGTATAAATTAACCCTTTATTCTAAATGTTTCAGTGGGGACATGAAATTTATACGCAAGGACATTACTTTTTTCGGCGGAGAGCCCAATTTTCCAATCATTACTCCGGAAGGTGAGAAAGAGCAGTTCCCATGTAATGTTACCTACGGTAGAGGCTAACGCTGCGAGCTGAAAAGTGTACAAGATTTTGACATCATCAGCAAACAGGCAGGGAGCTCCCTGTTGAAAAATGATAAATATATCGTTAACGTACATTAGGAACGGTGGTGGGTGTAACGTACATGCGTGGAAATCATCCCCAGCCATTATCATACACTTGTTTTGTTGAGACCATCCTCTTCATTTTATTGGCCCTGGAACAAATACAACATGCATCAATCAATACACTTCAATATTTGTTTATATTCTGCTCACGTGAAGTGGCACAATTTTGACTCGAACTTGGACTGCCGTGACGGTGGTACCTGACATTGGCAGTTGTTGTTGTTGTTTTTTTCCTTTTCCCATCGTTTAGGCCTGTTTTTACTTAGCTCCTGGTAGTAATATCTATCAATTCTGAAGCGTCAAATAGTCCGTGGCAATAACTGCAACACACCACCGTGGGTCCATAACTTATTACCGTGAAAAATCAACACAACCCTATAATAGGAAATCTATACCTTTACCTGCCACAAATCACCCCTTGTGAGCCCATCTATAAAATACTCAGCGATTGTTTGCTGAATCAACCCTTTTGATTATCGTTTCCTACTTGGCTAAAACTCTAACCCCCCTTCGTCCAAACAGTGAAACCACCTGGTCAACCCTATTTGCAAACACCCTAGGTGACTTCCTATAGAATTTTATATCCGTTCCGTATCTAGGCTCTTTGCAGTCGCTAAATTTTCAATAAAACTAGTTGGTTATCCGAAGCCTGCAGACACAATGCGCAATTCCAAAAGAAGCAGACCGGCCGGTAAGATTTTGCCACGCGTAGCCGTACGTCTCCCAATCACTACGCCATGCTCCGTCTCATTACCGAACATCCATGATGACGCAAATAGTAAGATTGACAGCCTCTTACAACACGTTAGCTCACTCGAATCGCGGATTGAAGATCTTGACAGAGCCACCAGAATTCTGACACCACTGGCTCAACTCCTCGAGCCCTCTATGGTAACTACGGACTGTAACTTAGTTGCCACGTGTAACTTCATTGACAGCATGTCTGCAGAGGTTTCAAAACGAATACGAAACTCGAATCACGCCATTGTATTTAACATTCCCGATAGGGCCCCACTCAACATGGTCAGCAGTACCTTGCTGAAGGCCGCCAACATGGAACGTGTGATATGCCGTAGCAGCAGACTACGCAAACAAACACAACGACACCAATGCCCTCTACTTTTCCAATTTCCGGACTCACTGACGGCCAGTGAGTTCATTCATAAACAAACAATTATTGCTATTAATTCGCCATACAAGAACATTCGAACAGCACCTGACAAAACGCCACTACAAAGAGAAGTGCTGAGAAAGTCGAACTTCCGCAAACATCCAAGGCAGGAATCTGCCAAAAAGACACCTAACCCCGTCATTCCCCTAACCTACTCTATGAATCCAGCGTCTATCAGGCAACGACTGCCTGATGTAGACCTTGACGCAACGCCTGGGCCTTCTCCAAATCCACCAGTCTCCAAGCGCCCTAGGCTCGTCAAGAGTGTCGCAGATGCCTGGGACTCGAATCCTCCAAGTCCTGCCAGACAGCTTAGCTCTGTGCATCAGAAGCAGCTACCTAACTCGCGTAGCCTCCCTGACCTAACAACTTTGCATCACTCTCCCAAGGCGACACATAAATCAAAGTGTGGTCGTTCTTGTCCACACCACATAGCCACAACTAAAACCCATCCGCGCGACCGCACCATACCATTTCCAGGTCATTTTCGTTCGAATCAAACCTGTCAGAATTCAGGGCATGCACCCGTAAGCAAGCTGCCAAGAAGTAGCGTACCTAAGGACACAACCTCACCGTTGCAATCTAACTTATCACCAATGGGCCGAAAGTTGGTAACGATCTACACTCAGCCCCCAATGCAGAGTGTCGATAGCAACGGTAACACATGGCCGCAAATCCAGAATTCGGCAACCCACACTCCATCCCTACTGAAGGCCTCAACATTTAGTTCATTAGGCAACGACCGCCTTATAGCACCAGGCTGCACCCCTAATGTCATGCAAAGATTAGAAGCAAACAGACACCCTTGTGAGATGTCACTAATGCCGGGACCTACAGTTTCTGTTCCCAAAATAGATTGTTTCTCAAACCGTTATTCCTACCAGCAAAATCCTCGCTCTACGCGCATTTATACGGACGATGCTCGCAAAGCACTTCACAGCTATTATTCAAAGCTGCATCTGTCTAGCTTTTCATTTCCTAACTTTTCCGTGCCGCCATCGTTTATCCCGCTAGTTCCTTTACCATACCAAAATTTTCGTTTTGCTCCACCACAGGCGTTTTACGCGCAGGATACATCCACAAACCCCCTCCGAGTAAATTTCCCCCACCCTGTGGCATACAATCCCACAATCTTTCGTCTCTTTTAGCCCTGACGAACCACTTTTCAATACCGACACCTTACCAGTCGTTCATACCTTCGGCAGCACACCGAACTCCGAAGGCCAACTACCCAACACTGCGTATTACCAATACCTCCTTCGTTGATGACCTCCATATAACCCCCCTACCAACCGCCGATTCCTATCCTACCTCACCCGGGCAAGTCGCATCGATGGGCGGCGAAGCCACCCCAAACTCTTTTAGTCCCTACCCTCTGAGGCCTGCTCTTACCACACAACAACCAATACCAAGGTTGTCACGTGGGCAAGCCAATACCTTCCATAACCACGTATTCTATCACTGCACTGGGGCATTGAACGATCCCAACGAATCAGACAAGTGGCAGGACTACTTCGTCTAAGGTCTTCTCTTTCACCCCGTAATAACCCTAAATTAATTACTTCCGGTTCGTCGGCGGCTGGTGCTTCCGAAGCCATCGCGGAGGCATCCAACGCTCACTTTTCCTCCTCTTCGGTAATAGCTCCAACTCACGCCCCTCACCGTGCACTTCCTCCGACCAACAACTCCCATGCGTTACCTAACCCTGACACTCACTTCCACATAAGTGGGTTGTCATTCATCTTATTTAACTCGCGATCCATCTTAAATAAGCTTCATCACTTAAAGAATTATATCATAACCTCCAGTCCTGACATCATCTTTATTACTGAAACCTGGCTCACCGAACACACCAGCACAAGCGAAATTATGCTTGAAGGGTACAAGGTTTTTAGGGTAAATAGGATCGACAGACGCGGAGGTGGGTACCTTGTGTACGTACAGCACGCCTTTTCAGTAGTCCCCATCAGACATGCCACACTCGACTCAATTCCGGATTCTCTATGGCTCACAATTCGGTTCTCAACTGTAGTCATGCACATTGGCTGTATCTATCGCCCGCCCTCATCTACTATTGCAGACTTAACTTCTTTAATTGAAGCCTTTGATTACCTTTCACTACTACCTTCGGCAGCGAAAATCATAGCCGGTGATTTCAACTGGCCTAAAATATCCTGGAGAAACCTCACGGCACCTTCCAACTTAATAGACTTTGTGTCCCATACTCACATTGGGGGCTGGGTGCAACACGTTAAAACCCCTACTAGAAACGCCAACATACTAGATCTTATATTCACCCACAGCGTTTCCCACTTTTCGGTTTCCGTTCTGAATAAATTTCCGGGTAGCGACCATAAGATAGTGGCCGGTAACCTTTCCTTCAATCCTTATCCACCAGACTATCTGACCCCAGTCAACAATCCCGTCCGTTTAAATTGGAACCCTCTGCCCAATCTCATCCATAATCAAGATTGGAGCAGTTTTTTTCTAACGGCTGACCCCCAACAAGCAGCTGATCACTTTTACTTTAACATGGGAAACTGCCTCCAGAAACTTAGCCCAATATCCCAAAACTCCTCCCTTAGGAAGTCCAAGCTTGCATCCCTCCAACAAAAGTACCTTAAGATGCAAAGACTTTACCTCCAAAACCACGACTTCTCTCTTTTCATAAGGCTAACGCGTCTTACTGATATTATCCGGGACCTAAAGGAAAAACAGCTCCGCAACGAAGAATCCAAAGCCCTAAGGCATCCCAACAAAGCACTGAAACTCTCACTCCTACACAAATCTAGGAATTCGGCAACGGATACTATGATCCAATATGTCGTGTTACCGAATAAAACTTCGGCCACCTCCCCTTCTGATATCGCTGAGGCCTTCAACCATTACTTCGCCAATTCCATGGCCCTGGCCTCAGACACAGCACCCCCAAATCCTCTGGCCATTACCAGCTCTTCCTTATCTACCCTAACCTTTGAAGCAAACGCTATTTCCAGGCTCATCTCACGTTATTAAGCATCTGCGCGTCCTGGACCAGACGGGTTGCCCCCAGCTGCAATCATTAACGGTGGATCGGACCTTCCACTTTTACTACTGAACCTATTCACCTTGTCACTGAAATTTAGTTTGGTACCGTTGAACTGGAAGCGTTCAGTCATCATCCCACGACATGAAAAGGACCTGTCCACGAACTTGCTAATTACCGCCCCATCAACCATACCCCTATCATTTCCAGAATAATGGAAACGATTATCAAAGATGGCATTACCACCCATCTTCTCGCTTCTAACCTTCTTAGCGATAGGCAGCACGGGTTCCTCAAATCGCGATCATGCACCACATGTCAGTTTGACTTCCTCAACCTAGTCACTAAGGCTGTTGATAGCGGGCAGGCATTAGTAGTTGTCTACCTAGATCTGTCGAAGGCTTTCGACCGTGTTCCACACCTGCATCTTATCTCCAAATTGCGTTCATTCGGCATTGGTGACCCGCTGTTTTCTTGGCTGAAATCTTATCTTGCTCATCGTTCGCAAGTGGTCCTCGCCAACGGACGTACTTTTAAACCGAAACCTGTTACAAGTGGCGTTATACAGGGAAGCGTACTGGGTCCTCTCCTATGTCTGATGTACATTAACGACGCATTGGATCTAGTACACCATGGCACGCCATTCTTGTTTGCAGACGATATAAAAATAGTTTACTCTTTCAATTCCAATGATGCTACCCATACTCTTTGCAACATTTCCGCTGACCTCGCAGCACTTGACCGCTGGTGCCACACCTGGAGGATGAGCTTTTCCACTGATAAGTGCGAGGTCCTAACCTACAAGTTCCAATTTCTCCCTGGATCCTTAACTCTTGGTGGGTCTCCAATAGCCATTCGACCTACTGTCCGCGATTTGGGCCTCAACTATTCCTGCTCCCTCAACTTTTCTGAGCACGCTGCCATCCAAGCGGCCAAGGCTAGAAGAAGTGTGGCCCTTCTCTTCCGCTCCTTTCGTCTCCGGGACAGCATCATCAGCATCTACAAATCACACATCAGGCCTTTGCTCGAATACTGCCCAATAATATTTTCAAACATGACGAAATTCGGCAGAGTTGCGATTGAAAGCATACAAAGGCGTTTCACCAAACAACTACTTGGTTGGTCCACGTCTTTAAGCTATAGAGAACGATGCCAAAATCTGGATCTTGACCCACTCTGGCTCCGCCGCTTAGGACTAAACTTAGTCTTTTTGTATAAATTGCTCCATAACCGGTCTTTTTCCTTTGACCCAGTAAGCTTCTCCCGTGAAACCCCCTACTCACTTGGGCACAGGCCTTTTACTGTCCCTTCTAGTATAGCTAAGTCGGCCATACGGTCACGTTTCTTCCTTCTTGTCTACTCTAAAGTCTGGAACAAGTTGCCCATCACCCTTCGAGCTTCACAAACCAAGTCCCAATTTCTGTCGGCACTCATCCCATATCTCAGCGTCACCCGTGCACTACAGTTATCTAATATATGCTTGGCAGAAGAAATAGCTTACGAGAGGGGCCTCGACTTCTAAGACCAAACCCTTCTCTGACCCTGCTCCCTTCAATTAAGGACACAACCAACGATAGACAGTTTCATCTATCTGGCTGAGTTCTCAACGTTAGACTACCTATGGCCATTTCCTCAATGAACCGAACAAATGGAAATGCCACTAATTTTAACCACTTTGCTTCCATCCAACCCCGTAGTTTCTGTCACTCTTATGCCTCGTCCTTCACTGGTTTTTATATGCCTCCATTAACCGTTGATCCGCAGCAGGGGCACACCCTGACTGCTGCTTTCTATCTGCTCTCCTTTCCCACGTAACCTCCCTTCATTCTTAGCCTTTTTTCAACTCCTGTCATGTTAATTTCCACATTTTCAAGGGTTTTGTCTGTTTGTTCCATCACTTGTAAACAGCTGATTATGCACTTGGCATGCCTCGGACGTCTCCGAAATAAACCATTATTATTCATTATTACATTATTATTACCCACAGCTGGAAACACGTCCAGACTGCAGTACCCCTTTATTTCAGGTTTGCTGTCTCCCACTATCTCAGTCGCAAAACTGGCTAACCAAGGATGCCACTTTGACTCATACGGACAGAGACTCAAGTGGAACCTACCATAGCAATTGGGACCGAAATCAAACCATACAACAGGAAATACTCCTCATTGCTTATCAGATCGTTCAACGTTTTCAAACGCAACCAACACGAGTTCCAGTTCACGCGCATGCCGCTACTAAACAGCTACACTCGACTGATCGACCGACACATACATTTTCCTGCCAGACGAACCCTAAGCACTCGATGCCGTACGTTACCAGAAACGACGCTGAATAACACTGAAGGCAAATGTGTCAACACATACATATATATTTGTCAGTGAAACAGAATAATAACTCTGAAGTCCATGCGGAGATTTCCCACTTTATCATCCGTTACCACTGTTTATCTTTCCTACGACCCGTAGCCGGCTGGAAATTGACTCTCCACTTCCCGAAGACCTTCCAGTTGCGCTTTCTTATTTCAGAATGGTACATGTTACTGATCCTGAATCTAAACTCACCTTTTTATGGTCTGCTGTTTCTCCCATATCCACCAGTGTTCACTCTCACAAAATTGGTCTCATGTTCCCCTGCTTCAAAACTCATTCCGTTTATTGAACTCCGGTAAATCCGTCATTCAGGGTTTGCATTGTCTTCATGATCGCTATCCTCTTCGCATGCGTTGATTTTCCCGAACATACTTCTTTACAATTTTCCCCCCTTTTTCATCTTGCTCAAAAATTTACTCCATCTGCATAACCTCGGTGGGCCTCCGGTTTCCTTGGCTTGCATCATTCTCGTTCGTAATGCGTCCTTAGCACTGCGTTAATGATTTTTCGATATTTCCACCGCGAACCAGTGCCAAGGCCGGAATCGAAACCAGTTCAAAAGTGCCGCGCGAAACAATTATCAGAATGATCCATTCAAACTGTGGCTGGCTTTGTTTTTCCATCTTTGATACTCTCGACTTTCATATTCTGAATTTGTGAATATTCCATCTTATTGAGTAACGTGTTACACCATGATCATGCGCTACAGCGTGCATCTCGACTATGGCCGAGAAATATACCATTATTATTATTATTATTAACTCTGGCCCTCGTTGTTAGACGTCGTGGCCGTACAGTTGAAGTTTGTATATATTTATATGCGTATAACTTGATAATCCAGTACCGTAGAAGCTACGAATCAATCTTGTTCTGGTTTTGGGATTCGTTTTGAATTGGCTACGCGTTGCCCACAGTCGGAATAACCGTTACAGCACTCAACTTGGAATTACCAGGAGTAAATCAGTCAGAAATGTTAAGAAGAGGAAGGAGACAAACCGAAGCTGGACAGGAAGTAACCCGGCAAGTCCCTGGGGCATTTTTGGGTGATACTGATTCCTTAGACATTGCTAGGTCTACTATTTCTGTCAGTGCAATTCCATGTACTTCACCCAGTGGTATAGAATTTGCAGGTGATGATATCCATCGAGTGAGAATAGTTGAATTAAAAACTCAGCTTAGGCAGGCTAGGGAAGAAGCGGAATCTGCCGGGAAAGATGAACTCCAGAGGCAGGAGCACAGAACAATACTGTAAGTTCGTTAAACAGTACGATAACTTTGTGGAAAAGAGAGTATCCGATCCAGGACAGAGATTCCTCTATTTGCCGCATTACTGTTGGGGAAGGGCCGGAGAAGCAATCGACTGGTGCTCAATGCTGGACCTGAAGAAGTTTACACTCGGGCACGTGAAATTCTGAAAAACCTATTTGGGCAACCATTTGAAGTCACCCGGATTTTAATCGATGGTGTATTATCAGAGGCAAAATGCTCCAAAGGCGAGTCGGGCTCTCTTCCCAGCCTGGTGATAAAAATGCAGAACTGCAGCATTGCACTGAATCACCTAGATTACCATTCAGAGCTGAACGCACTGCACACATTGAGACCACAGTGCGCAGTCTACCCACAGAACTAAAGGGTAGATGGGCCGAGAAAGCCGAAGTGATCAGTAGATTTGGGCGAGAAACCACGTTTGAAGACCTGACGCAGTTTATAGATCGTCATGCTCGTATAGCAAACAGTCGTTTCGGTCAACTTGTGCGCAAGACGAGCAAACACCCAGGATTACGGCGACGCAAAGCTGGACCAGGGAACCAAGCAGGAGCCAGCCATGGGCAAACATACACCCATTATCCCGCAAAGGTGAAAACTTGCCGGTGTGAAAAAATTTGTGGGACACCTAATCGCCTAGCGTAATGTCATCGCCTCCGCAACTTAGAAGTCGACGAACAGTGGGAAATGGCTAAGAGACTGGGCGCGTGCTTTGTCTGTCTCAACGAGTCACATCGAGCAGCGGTGTGTCGAAAGAAACCCAGTTGTAGTCAGGATGGATGCCATAGGAAGCACCATTACCTACTATATAAATGCCAGATTTCGAACGCCAAAGAAACCCCGGAGCCAAGTGTGGTCTGCTCAGTGTCCCGCTCCGCTAACAGGCCCATTCTCCTGGGAGTAATAACAGTTGGCGTAGGAGCCCCAGTTGGGGTTATAAGAGAATTGGCCTTCGTAGATAGATGCTCGGATACCACGCTAGTAAGGGAGGAGTTCGCAGAGAGGTATGGGATCAGAGGGAATCAATCTTCTTCAGCAGTGAGCACAGTGAGTGGCACCGAAGTCATCTAGTCGACCAAACTGCACCTACAACTCGTTTCCTTGGTCAACAACGATAGAGCAGAAACTCTAGAAGCATTCACCATAAGGGACCTGCTGATGAGAGCACCTCAGTCAGTGCAGTCGATTCTGACTCAGTGACCGCATCTCGACGGAGTTACGATCGAGGAGTGGCAGAATAACGAAATTGATCTGCTGATCGGCTGTGGTGCACCGGAAGCGCATTGGGTCCTGGATCAAAGAATAGGAGGCCGCAAAGAACCTTATGCAGTGCGCACTATTTTCGGCTGGACTTTATGTGGTAGTACAGATGGAAGATGTGGCAAACTAACCCAAATCAACTGCACTTGGGGGGAAACGGCGAACATTGAACAGGCATTCCAACAGCTGTATAGCGCCGAATTTTCGGTCTGGCCATTGATAGAGATGCCCCATCACGAGAAGGTAGGGCGGTCTCGAAAATGGTAGCTGAGTACGCTAAGTATGTAATAGATTGTTTCGGGGTTCCTGTCCCATGGGGACCCAACATAAAACCTATGCCAAACAGCTGAGAAATGGCTCTGAAAAGATTATGCTTCCTCAAAACCAGACTAATCTGAGAACCGCAATTAAGGATAGAATACACGCGAGCCATGCAACATAACATCTACTTGGGTTATATAGAAAGAGTGGATACAGCGGTTACCAGTGCAAATTTGAGGTGGTATCTACCTCATCACCTGGTCGTGAACCCAAAGAAGCCGGAGACTTTTAGAGTGGTTTTCGACTGTGCCGTGAAATTTCAGAGTGTGTCACTCAGCGACCATGTACTACGGGGCCTAGACTGGACAACACCACTGGTCAAGGCTTTATGTCGTTTCCGGCTGGGAAAAGTGGCCGTCTCTGCGGACATACGTGAAATGTTTCTATTAGTGAAGATGCCCGTTGAAGATAGGGACGTCTTTCGTCTTCTCTGGTGGCCTGAAAACGACGCTACTCGTGCACCTGACGAGTACAGGCCGACCATACACCCCTTTGGGATGGTATCATCCCCCTTCCGTGCTAGTTTTGCCCTCCGGGAAGCCCTCAAGCTTTTCCGCGGCACCAGCAATCTGATGGGAAGAGCAGTGGACCACTTCTACGTGGACAATTTTGTGTTCCTTTGACGACCCAAATACTGCTATTCTATATATGACCGAACTGATCGTCACTCTGGAGGTCGGAGGATTCAACCTCACTAAATGGACTTCAAACAGCCAAAAGGTGCTCAATGTTACCCCGAAGTCAGAGAAAATGGAGTGTGCTAGAGAGCTTTTGGGATCCTCTTCACAAACGGAGCGCACGCTTGGACTTCGATGGAAACCCAGAGGTGACGATTCATATTCACTCTGGACCTCCCCAAGCGACCAGCCACTTGGAGAGGAATCCTATCATCAGTCTCAAGCCTCTGCGATCCCCTAGGTTTCGTTTCACCATGGTTTTTACCAGGAAAGTGCTTGCTGCAATCGCTATGCCAGAGAGGACCGGTTTGGGGGAACCTCTCCAGGATGACGAAGATAAGCGATGGCGCGATTAGCTGCACAGCCTGGATCAGCTTAGTGAGATCAAAATACAAAGATGCTTAACAGGAATCAGGTGCACAAACGACGCCCAACTCCACTTATTTTCTGATGCATCAGAAATAGGCTACGGGATAGTTGCTAACGGCTGCTGGGTGGACGCAAATGGTGGGCGGCAAAGCCAGATACTATTCGCAGGGGCGAGAGTGGCTCCACTGAAAACGGTGTCCATTCCAAGCCTGGAACTGACGGCAGCAGTACTGGCCGTGAAAGCCGCGACGCTGATTAGAAGATGCTTCGATCGGATAAACTGGGAACCAAAATTTTGGACGGACTCAGCCACGGTACTTCATTGCATAAACGAAATTACCACTCGTTTTAACTTTTTCGTGGCCAACAGACTCACTATAACCCACGAGTCGACCAAAACCGATCAATGGCACGATGTAAAATCCGCCAGTAACCCGGCCGATTTCTGCTCAAGTGGCCTGAAAACACCAAAGAGGTTGCCGACGTGGACAATGGGACCGGACTTCCTAACTGCAGCTAAAGAGATGTGGCCAACGCTATTACCACCCAAGGCTGATGATGGCGATATCGAGAATAAAAGACTGATACTGGCTACAAACTTCAAGGGAAGCGTAAGCCTAGTAGAAAAACTGTGTCAATTTCCCAACAGGACAAAAATGTTAAGGGCCGTGGTCTGGTTGAACGGATACAAAGTACTATTATTGATTATGGAAGGCGCACGACCACAAAACACATTGAATGTTGGGACGATACTACCGGGCGAGCTGGATCAAGCCAAACTCGACGTTCTACGCCTACTACAACTAGACGCTTTCCCGTTCGAGGCCCGCGAGCTAGCCAGGATAGATGATAACACCAAAGGAAGCAGGCTGTTGCACAGCAGTATCCGAAGCCTAAACCCCATGCAAAACCAAAAGACTACATAGAGTTGGAGGGGGGCTGACGAATCCAAATCTAGAGTACGAAACAAAACGCCCCATATTGATCCCTGGTGACCACTACATAACGAGATGTCTGATAGACCATGTACATCGAGAAGAGGGACACGCAGGCTTGAATCACTTACTGAACAATATACGCCGACGATTTTGAATGACAAAGGGACCAGCGACGGTCAAGCAAGTCATAGGCGACTGCGTCACTTGTCGTCGCCGGAGGGCGCTAGCAGGCCAACGAATGATGGCCCCCTTTCCAGCCGTGGGAGTTCAGCCAGGATGGTCCTCTTTTCGTGGAAATTGGCGTCGACTGCTTTGGCCCGTTACGTGTGCGACAGCGAAGGAGCACCCAAAAAGAGGCATGGCTGCCTGATAACATGTTTACGGTCCAGAACAGTCCATCTTGAAGTAGAGCATAATATGACCACCGATTCATTTCTAATGGCCTTTCAAAGGTTCATCGCGAGGCGGGGCGTCCCCAAGAAGGTATGCTCAGACAATGGCTCGAACTTCGTTGGGGCTCATAAGGAGTTAGATAAATGGTGGAACCGCCTGTACCACGCCAAAATACAAAACCAGACAGTAGCAAAGGGGATAGAATGGCACTTCAATCCGCCCTATGCCAGTCATCGTGGTGGCGTTTGGGAAAGGCTGATACGATCGACTAGGAAAATACTCACGGCCTTGGCCTCACAACAAAACCTCGATGACGAGACGCTGACTACTTTACTAACAGAAGTAGGACGAATATTGAAAAAACAGGCCCCCGTTGCCGATCGTCCCAGACCCGGAAGGCGAACCGGATCTCACCTCCAACGACCTGTTAATACTGCTGTCAAACGTAGAAGCAACCACACCGAAAACCCTGCATGGAACGTATACCGTTGGATGGAAACAAATGAACCACCTGGCATAGGCTTTCTGGAAACGATGGGCGAGAGAGTACTTACCGGCATTGCAGCTTCGGCAAAAGTGGATCTCCAAACAGAGGTCGTTCAGGCGTGACGACGTGGTCATTCTCGTGGAGAGCGACTTACATAAAGACGATTGGCCGGTTGGAGTGATCAAGGACTGCCGTACAGAAATCGATGGCCTCGTGCGCACGGTGGTGGTGAGAACGAACAAAGGAGACGTATTGCGAGATATCCGCAAGATATGTCTGCTCGAAGGTGACAGTGGTGAGGGCGAGGTCAACTCTACAAACCAAGCTAAATCTATGTATGCTGGTACCAGATGAAGCTGAATTCATTTATTTATTCCTCGTGCATTCTCCCGTAGGACCCAACCCTCCACACCGTCTCTGAAGTATATTTGTTTTTAATGTCATACGGTGTTCACGATTTACTATGAAGTAAGTTGTTCAGACCTTAGTTTATCACACGATACGACATTGTTTGTGAAGTAGCGAAGACTCTTGGACAAGCACTTACTGAACTTTTGTAAAATTATCTCTTCTCCAGTGAGCTGTTTGTATTATTGTTCAACCTGTGTACAAGTGTATATAATTGTGAGACGAACATACTTCTTATTTCATAACAAAACACGTTCACCCCTGATGTGTTAAGTAACCTGTAGCCACCTCTATTTTTCATCACGAATCCTCAGTCTTCATCTTGCCACGTACTTTACTCTTGTTCGGGCAGCCTTTTCATCCACATTCCGTAATCTGTCTGCGCATTCCAATCACATCAAAGCCCCTTTTTGTATACGGATAATGTCATGTCATTCTCAGAAGAAGCTCTGAAATATCGAGAGATGACGCACAACCTCAAGAAGCCCGCGAGCATGTCTGCGACTGGCCGACGTTAGACGAAATCCATAGCGACCTGCGTATGCACTGACTTGGGGCCTAGGTAGGTTAGGGCGATTCAGTACTCCTATTTACTCCTTGGACGTTGACCGTTTAATGGGAGGATTGGGTGGGCGGTGTAACGTACATGCGTGGAAATCATCCCCAGCCATTATCATACACTTGTTTTGTTGAGACCATCCTCTTCATTTTATTGGCCCTGGAACAAATACAACATGCATCAATCAATACACTTCAATATTTGTTTATATTCTGCTCACGTGAAGTGGCACAATTTTGACTCGAACTTGGACTGCCGTGACGGTGGTACCTGACATTGGCAGGTGTTGAACTCTGGCCCTCGTTGTTAGACGTCGTGGCCGTACAGTTGAAGTTTGTATATATTTATATGCGTATAACTTGATAATCCAGTACCGTAGAAACTACGAATCAATCTTGTTCTGGTTTTGGGATTCGTTTTGAATTGGCTACGCGTTGCCCACAGTCGGAATAACCGTTACAGTGGGTCGAGTACAATACCTTGTGTCATATTACTCTTTGCGGGAAGGGGTTTGGACGAATCTTTGACTATACCTACTATCTGGTTTCGGGCTGATAAATAAGATGAAAACCAAGCGAGCGTCGGATCCACGACTCCATATGTTTTTACCTTCTTTAGTAACTCCAGGTAGCAAACCCGACCGGGAAGCGGCTGTGCCCCGACCGGACTTCAAACGGTTTTGGGCCGCGCTCGGGCTGGAGGTGGGCTTGGGCCGTGCTAGGACCGGGTTCGCTGCTGATGCTTGGCCAGTTTCCAGTCGGGTTTCAACCGGGAGACCCATACTTAAACCGGCCGTACCCCGGCCGGGTTTCGGGTGAGTAAGGGATGGGCTCCACCTGAGTTGGCTTATAGGTTTTCCGAGTATGCTACCTTCGCCCGCTACATTGCGCCAAACGAATCCCAACTTAGGGACTTCTGTTTACATCCAGTCCTAGGCCAACATTACATATTATTCCATAACAAAAATTGAAAAATCTGTCATAGATGATGCCCGCTTTATTTACACGAAATTCACTACACTTCTGGTTCGATATTTACAACTTACTTGTCCGTATTCACGTCATTTATTACAAGTCTTCTTATTAGTCCTGAAGGAGAAGAGTAGAGTAATTATATCGTATGACCAATTAGTAGTTGATCGGAAGTGGCATAAGTGATGCTGCCGGTCACCTCAGATTGGAGAACGATGTGGATTATGACCTGCGACATACGGAGAAAGTGAAAGTGGTATTTGTCTTTCCAGCTTTCTTTTCTCAAGAATATATCAGCTTTGAAACAGTTAAAATCAAGACGAGCAAATTCATATATACACCGATTCGTATGCTGTGTCACTCAAAAACGGACGAAGTAATGAAAGGGAAATATGTACTTGCATAAAACAGGTGATAGTGGCGTACGTCGTGTGCGAAGCGTACATTTTATGCTTCCAGAGTTCTCCACAATCTCTCACTTTTGAGAACCAGCGCATACTTTGCCGGTCTATTTCGCCGAACGGTTGTACTCCCCGTTCTCTGCGAGGAAGTAATTGCATACTAGAAGTAATAATTATATAGCGAAATTTACCTATAATAGTAGGGATAAATCTTCTTCCGCTTTTTGTGATGCACCTTCGTCGTTGGCATTAGATAAATGCAATTCCATAAACGACGATTATCACTGGGTTCACAGAAGTTGGATATCCTTTACGACGTTACCAGAGAGTGGCATTTAAACAAGCAGGACATTTCACATTCAACAATATCTTTCTTCTGATCCGATATCTCTTTCAATGGGACATCGATAAGAATGTCATGTTGTGGCTGTTGGTATTGACATACACGACACATGTTATCAGTTATTACACAAAACCACGCCCATGCACAATGAGTATTAACACACATTAGGGGTGAGTGACTTTTACACAGAACATATGAAATACATCTGGAGTACAGTGGTAGAGCGTAGTAAAGTGGTATGCACAGCTTACCTGACGAACCGACGGGCAACCCCAGTTGGAGCTGATTCCTGGCCCGACCGGGTTACGGTTGATCTACGGCTGGGTTCTCCGGTCGAAACCCAGCTGGGAACCTTCCGGGCACCCATTTCTAACCCAGCCCTAGTGCAGCCCAAGCCCACTTTAAACCCTGCTGGCGGATTAATGCCGTACAAACCTAAAACGAAGCACATGCTTCACCCAAAATAACATTTTATATGACGCAACTGGTTTATCTTCTGGGAAATGTGACCTACCATGAAGGATTATTTAGATCTATTGTTAGAAATATACAGACTGTTGCCGTGTAGAGCAGACCTACCCAAAGGAATCCAAACCTCAGTTTAAAAACCTCTCTAATATTGCAGCGCAATCTCTGGCGGCCAAATTACAAAATACTTATATTTTTGAGTTCTTTAGAAAAGATTTCGACGATCTGCACAATTTTCTGCCATCAAAGTTGCTGATTAGCGAACCCGTCCCAAACTCGTTCCGAGCTCAGCCCACGAAACTGGCCGCGTGCTAAGTGGGACCTGACGAGGGATACCCGATCAACCGCTTTGGTCATGTCCAAAAAGATCGATTGCCGATTTACCAATATTGACAACTTCTGTGACCAGGTTGAGGACGTCTGTTACGCGTGTCGCATATGATGTTTTTCAGAAAACCATGCTGACCAGAGTTGATTAGATTACGGTCAAGAAGATGACTTGTCAGCCTTTCCTTATTCACTCTCTTCAGAATTCTGAACACAACCGGGGTGCAGTTTACCAGTGGATAGTTTATTTGACCTAGACGAGACCCTTTTTTGTGCACGGGGATGATAGTGGGAGTCTTCCATTGGGAAATGGGAAAACTGCGCTCTAGTGACAAATTTAATGTTTGTCAGATACATTGAAAAGTCCACGTCACGTCGACTGAAAATGGCTGGCTGTAATGCCTCCGGGCCTGGTCTGTAGGACGGTCTTGTCTTTTCTACCAGGACTAAAGCCTCCTCAGCGTGAAACTCCACCACCGTGAAGGTTACCGATGTCACCGGATTTGGAAGGGGGATGGACGTGACGTCATCCGTCGTTACACAGAAGGCAAAGTAGTTGATAAAAGCCTCCGCACTCAACAGAGGGTCATCCAAGTAAGTATTGTCGTAGTTCAAATATGAGATGGCTTGATTAGATCGGTTGTTTCTGACCCTCATCAGCCTGGCCAGTGCTTCCACCTTGTTTGGGTGGCTTAGGGCATGTAGTTCCTGTCTTTTTCCTAGAAGGATCCAAGCTCAATTTAATCGTATGGGATGTAGGTATTTGTTGGACATACAACGAAAAGTCCTTCGTTTTAGTGAAACTTCCTTGGGGTTTGGCTAGGTTGCCGTTAAGACGATCCAGAGAGTTCGGCCGGTTGCGCGTTATGGGTTCTGGCGCTGAGGTGATTTTTTCGAGGCAGAAATGGAAACTAGAGTACAGCTGGATAATCACTACCTCCAGGTTAATAATTAAAAAAATATTCATCCTAGTTTCGGCAACGAATAAAAGAGGGTAGACTATTCCAGCAAGCTCTATGGTATTAGTTATTGGTGATCGGGTGGTATGTTTCTGCTGACTTATCGGTGTGAGGCCAGGGTGCAGTGAAAGCACAGGATAATATCTTATGGTCACTACCGATGAGGCGACTAAAGATTTGAGTATATAAATTCTTGATACCGATAGAGAAGGTAAGGTCCAATGTATTTTTCCCTCGCGTGGGGGATAGAACGTGCTGTACTCAGTTACAAACACGGATGCACGAAAGGAAAACATGGAGCTTTGGAAGAGATGTCAACAACTGTCAGCTTATTTCAGGCCCATTGAAATCACCAGCTAAAATTTTGGCAGTTGCGAGGAAGTCAGAGACATAGTTGGATGCGCCTACTATTTTTGTCAGCTCGAGCATATTCTGGTTCGGAGGATGGCAGGGCCATCCTATGAGAAATGGCTGTTGTTTTCTTTGATAGTGGGCCAGACCGAGTCTCGAATGTTGTCAAGAATAGGATAATGGAACCTTCTCACAGCGAACATATATGCGGTATAAATGGTGCACCCTCCCTCGAGTTGGTCAGATCTACTGTTGGCGGTGGCTTGGTTACCAGGTATGGAAACGTGGTTTAATGGGGCGTGATCTGTCGGCCACGTCTCGGTAAATAGTGGGATATCAGGATGCAGGTCCCATGCCAGCCATCTGAGTAAGGGCGATTTTGGGAGGATAGAGCGGAAGTTAAGTAGTAAGAGCGAGAAGATGTTTTTAGTTAGGTTCTCATTAGACTGATACTTGGTTTCTTAGTGATTAGGTGATGGAGAGCTGTCGGATGAGGGATGGCTTACGATGAGCAGTCGAACCTCTGCCCACCTTACCGCCGCTTCTGACGAGGCATTAGTGCTCTCTATCAGATACGCTGCTGAGCGTTCACGATGGACGTGACGTGAGGAACTGTTAGGGAGTTCTACTTAAAATGGCCTGTTCCTGGAAGGGATAGCTGAAGATTGAAAGGGGCTGGGGGGAGATAGTTGTGCGAAGGGCTTGGGGACGGTTGGTGCATTTTCCATGAGCTTGATGCGATGTGAGGATTTTGGTTGAGGGAAGGAAAAGGACGAAAAACGGGAGCTTTCCGAGGGCGGAGTGGAAGCTTAGGCTTGTGCCAAGGTTGCGGACTTCATTGAAGTAGTCCACAGGGAGAGAAAATCGGCAGCCAGGAACATTAGGCGGAAGGGTTGAACCTGATGGTGATATGGGTCCTGGAGGACCACGGGAGTAGTGAAATCGAATACCCCGTCTGGAGAGGCATAGGAGACGGAAGCGAAAGCATGTTGGGTCAGAGGTGGGAAGAAAAGTCTGTCCAACACCGTGTTTGGCGTCGCGGCAATCTGTATTATCAGTGGAGGCAACGTGGTAGCGCTGAACAGGAGTCAGAAACCGACCACTGGGTCTCTGGGTGGCTTGATATTGAGTGGGGTTGGGTGTGAGTTCGGCCCTGAAGTGAGTTTGTTGACTATATGAGCGCAGTTCGAGTAAGCTGAATGCGCGCGTTCTTAAGCTAGTGCCTTCTGTAGGCCTAGAGCCCGCATGATTGGGTGCAAGTTTGTGGGTTGATCGGTGCGGTTGCTGCCGGGAGCCTACAGGTGCTCGTCTATTGCTTTCCGGCTTGACTTCGGATTGCATGATAGAGGGGCCCTGGCAGTGAGGCCTCACCTTATCTGTTTGAAAGTGATGACGGACTGGATTAGGTCTTGAGTTTGCACTTCTGGTTGCCCGTACCATATTGCCGCATGGGTCTCATCTAGACCTTTGCGCACCTAGCACCCAGGCACACTCCTGGTCTTCTCAGGCCTTTGGCTTGTCTCTGTCTAGTTGACCGATTTCCTGCTACCTTTTTACCTCCGTCATATATTCCTACTTATCATGCCATCCCGGTCCCCAACCAGTACTCGGAAAATCCGTATCGCTAAAGCTGGCAAATCCAAACACACCCAACCCCTCCCAAAAGCCAGGCCGTGCTCTGTCACCCTCGTTAACGTCGACGGTGAAGCTTCTAATAGTCCTAATGGCCTTAAGCAGAGTTTCGTCGAACTTAGCAACAAGGTCGAGCTGATTGATGAAATCCTTTCAAAGGTTTCACCCCTGGCTACTCTCCTTGATCCTGTAGCCGCTACATCGCCCAAGAACTTGGTTTCGGTGAGACACCTCCTCGACTCCGTGTCTACTGAAATATACCATCGCATTGCCAACTCCAAGAAAGCAGTGGTTTTTAGTGTTCCAGACCGCTTACCACTTTCCTTAGCGAAACACAACATACTAAGTTTGTGCAATATGGTTCACTATAGATGCCATTGCAGGAGGCTACGTAAAAAGTCCCAGCGACATAGTTGCTCCCTGCTATTCCAAATCATGGACGACCTAACAGCTACAGAGTTCATTAGCAACAAGTCGACAATTGCTGCCCTTTCGCCGTATAAGGACATCAAGATATTCTCTGATAAAACCCCCCTCCAACGGGAAATACTTCGCTCGCTGAGAAGTAACTCCGCCTTGCCCATGCAGGCTGACTCCACTGTAACCGACATGAAGGCTACCCAATGCCCCTCTGTCAAGAAGTCAAAGGCGAGCCCAGCACCTCACCCTGCCTGCCTGCGAACTGTCGACTTAGGTATGTCTTACTCCCCACCCCCGGTTCCGCTTCCACACAAAAGCCCTTTTTAACCATCTCCCCAAGTAGCCTCTACCAGCAGTAGCTCTCGCTCCCCGACCACAGGCCCCAAGCGGCACTCCACTTCAGTATTAAAGCCGCGCTCCCCCATCATAGCCTCAGAGCCAAGACAAGACCCTGGTACAACCATCAGCCCCCGCCGTACTACTTCCAGTCCGTCCTCCGAGCCGTTGGCACGTGTTGTCCTCCGCCGCTCTCGCTTCAACGACTCTACCAACTACCCACCAGCTGCTAGCTCAGCCCCGACACTTCGTTTCCGTCCTCATAAGTGCCGCTCCAATCCCCCCCATAAACCTACCTGGTACTCCTACCAGGTCCGCACTTGCTCAACTAATCACTCCACCCATTACCCCCACTCTCAATCGGCTTCTGCTTATAGCGTACTCTCGGATCCTCCAGGTTACAACCAACTGGGCCACCATCCGGATTCGTCTAACGCCATTGTCCCTTTATGTAGGGGTGACCTTCATGGCCTTGCCAGTGCCACTCACCCTTCCATTGCCTTGCACCCCCTTCCACCGTCTTTCCCTCTCTCTGATCGAATGGGTCACACCAATCCCCCATCTCCGTTGCTACCCTATGTTCCTCCCTGCCTCCCAGACACCAACCCTCCATAATATAGCCCCAGCATGCCCCCGCTGTTCCCCCCTGCTCACCTCCACCAACCCTCATCTAACCCTAAAGTACCACGTACATACCCTAGCAGATACTCAGGTTCGTACCTGTATCCCGCCTCCTCGCCCCACCTCCCCACTTACCGGCTCCCCTGCGCCCCACGAGCCTCCAAACCTTTCCAAATTTCGCCACTCCCTTCCCGCCCCCCACCCCACACTACGTCCCAGTTACTCTCCCACATGACTTCACCCCCATACCGACCTACCGGCCTTATACCGACTCTGTCAAACAGGTAGGTTACCTGCAGTCAAGATCGTTTTCTTCCTGACCGGCGCCCTCCGCACCCGTGGCCATATTGCTAGTCGCCCTATGGACCATATCGATAAACTTTCACAGACTCACATCACTGATCGCTCCCCACTCGATGTCATGTCACTTAGCACCTTACACCATGCACTCCCCCCTGTCCACCCCGCTTCGACAGATATTCTTAACCTCTCACTTTGCCATATGGCGCCCCCCCTGTACCTCGTGACACCCCTCCGGCCCACATCAGCGGTGTGCTGCACACCCACCGTATTGATCACCCACAGCGATCGGCTGCGCCTAATGCCAACGCTTCTTCTACTTCCCGTCCCTTACCCAACACTGCCTGCCCTCCCCCTTATACTGACGATCTATCCACACTGAGACACAGTTCCTATCGCCACAGCGATCTCAATAGTCTTGCACCTGGCATCCATGCCTTGCGCACACCGACACTGAACTCATTCCTACTAGTTCTTATTAACGCTCCATCAATAATTAGAAAAATATCGCTCCCGCGATCTCTGGCATTTACGTCAAACGCTGACATTATGCTAGCAACTGAATCTTGGCTGGCAGATGATGCTTCGCTTGACCTTGTTCACACAGCTGGGTATCAATGCTTCCCGAACACTCGCCAGTCCAGGCGTGGAGGGGGCTGTTTGGCCTTTGTCAAATGCACTATCCACGCTTGTGTTATCGACTACCCCTCTTTTCTCCTTATTGAGGATTCGTTATGGCTATCCACTCAAGCCTCCGGCTAGAACCTCCTCCTTGGCTGCGTCTACGTCCCCCCGGGTCTGGAGCCTGCAAAAATTGACTCTGCCGTGGATGTCTTTAATGCTGCGCTTGACTACCCTGCCAGTGCAAAAATTATTGCGGGTGACTTTAACCTTCCTTCAATTTGCTGGTCCTCCCATACTAGCCCTCCCGCCCTCTCCACCTTCCTTTCTTGTGTCTGTCTTGGTGGATGGACCCAACATGTCTCCTGCCCTACCAGAGGGAAAAACATCTTGGACCTAGTGTTCTCCATTGATGTTCCTGATATGATCATCCAGACTACTGTTCACTTCCCAGGTAGTGACCACCGTATTGTCAGGTGCAGGTTCAGCTGTTCTCATCCGATGCAATCCTCTACCCCTGTTCTGACTTCCTACCGTTCCTGTAACTGGCCCCTAGTGCCAATGATAATCCGCTCCCTTAACTGGGACACATTTTTTCTTTCATCCGATCCCCTCACTGTTATGAACTCTCTCTACTCCAACCTCCTACACTGCCCACATACCGCCAACCCATGTGCCGATCCAAGCCTCAAGTCCGGCAGCTCACGCCTGTCACTTTTAGAGCGTAAGCTGTCTAAGCTGCAACTTACCTTCGCTAGATCACACGACTTTACAATTCTCCTGCGCATAAACCAGCTACAACTGAGGCTGCGTTGCATGGTCGATTCGCATCTGAGAGGGCAAGAGGCCATCGCCCCAGCACACCCAAACAAAACTGGCTACCTGTCCAACCTTCTCGGTAAAAGGTCCAATCAATCCAATCATACCTCGCCCAAGTTCCCCATCTGTGGCTCATCTACCACTAATACTCCAGCATCTATTTCTGAGGCCTTCAATGATCATTTTTCTTCCTCCCTTCCTTTATATCTGTCCTGGTATTCCCCCTCGTACAATCCATCCCTGCACCTCTGCCTCTCTTTCATCGATTCCCTTTACCCATCTAGAAATTGAAAAATCAGCTTCCTCTATTAAGCCTTCCTCGAAACCGGGACCAGATGAACTCCCACCAGCCCTCCTCCGTTTCGGTGGTCCTGACCTCCCTTTATTGTTACTTAATATGTATACCACCTTCATGCTTCACAGTTTCGTCCCACCTCAATGGAAATCCTCTGTTATAGTCCCGCCCTTCAAAAAGGGCGTATTACACGACCCAGAAAACTATCAGCCCATTAATCACACCCCAGTAGTCTGCAAAATTATGGAGAGAATTATCAAAAAACACATTGTCCAGTACCTCTTATCTAACAACCTGCTGAACCCTGGTCAGCATGGTTTCTTGAACTCCCGTTCCTGCTCTTCTTGCCAGCTTGACTTTCTCAATGTCCTATTGTCTGCTGCCGACGCCGGAAACTCTGTAATTGTCCTGTACCTCGACATGTTTAGGGCTTTTGACCGTGTTCCCCATATTCATTTGTTGGCCAAAATCCGATCTCTCGGTATTATTGACCCTCCCCTCTCCTGGCTATCCTCCTATCCCTCTCATAGATCACAAGCCGAACTCGTCGACGGCCACCTATCATTCGCCAAACCAGTTACTAGCGGCGTCATCCAAGACAGTGTCCTAGGCCCATTACTATTCCTTATTTATATCAACGGCATTTTCTCTTCTATTCGACACGGCACTCCTTTCCTCTTTGCCGACGATATAAAAATAGTGTACTCCTTCCTCCCTAGTGATCTATCCGTGACTCTGTGCAACATATCGCATGACCTACTCGTTCTCCAAACTTGGTGCGTCTCGTGGTTCATGAAATTCTCTGCGTAGAAAAGCTTCCTCCTGCCATACAAGTGCATTTTACCACTGGGCCAAATTTGTCTGGACGGCCTGCCCATCCCCATACACCCTAAGGTTACCGATCTTGGCTTACGCTACTCTTGTTCCTTTAACTTCTCAGAGCAGGCATCGTTCCAAATTAATAAAGCTAAGCGAACCCTAGGCCTGATCGGTGTTTCTTAATACCGGCCAGCCGCCTCTCCATGTATCTCCCCCACGTGAGACCGCTCCTAGAATATTGTCCCTTTACCTCCAGCCTCTGGCCACGTTCCTCCATTGTATCTCTTGAGAACTTACGGCGTACTTTCACCAAAAGGCTGTTGGGCGTATCCCTAGCCCTAACACACCGCCAGCGCTGTGAGCTCCTACAAATTGAGCCTCTATGGATTCGTCGCATGAGGCTCAACCTGATTTTCCTCTTCAAGCTAATCCATAACCCGGCCTACACCTCTTATCCCATCTCATTCGCTGCGCCCTGCTCCTACCCGATCCGACACCGTGCCTTCTCTCTCACTGTCCCTTATTTTAATCTCTGTCTGAAGTCCCGATTCTTTCTGTCCGCCTATTCCAAAATCTGGAATAAGCTGCCCCTTGGCGTACGCAGTGCCCCCTGAATGTTCGCTTTCAGGCGCGCACTTTTGTCATACTTAACAGTCCTCAATGCTATATTGCTCATCAATGAGCTTGTCTCGGCCGGCCTGGCCTTTGAAAGAGGCCTCACGCTGTAACTCTACTACCTCTGCGCCACAGGCCACTAGGTACACCCCATGCCCGACACCTCTCCACCCTCTGGTGCAGCGAACTAAGGCCATTGTCCTCACGGATCCATAGCGAGCCTACCTCCTGCCATCATAAGATAATCCTATTGCTCACCTAAGTTCATCTCTTATCCACCGTATTCACTTTTTTTCTCCTCAGTGTCCGTTGATTCTCAGCTGGAGCACACCCAGACTGCGCTTCTCTATCCTTTTTCCCTTTCCAGTGATCCTCAGTGGTGGACAACCACTTCGGGCACTGTACTTACCATCTCCCTGGCAGGTGCACCTGGATAATATTGCTACACGGCCGTCTACCACTTGCTGTTTCCGTTGGCTCTCCTGTCCATGGTCTCACGTCTTGTTCAATTGTTCCTGGTTCAAACACCCCATCGCGGTCGTTTTGTCCCCTGTACAACTATCCATGAACACTCGTGCCACTCCCAGCAGTGCGGGCGCGGTCAGATCCACCGCTATGGCCGGCGCACATCGGGCGTGCAGGCCGTCTGCAACGATGTGCGAGCGCAACTAGACCGGTGGACCACACATCCCGTGTTCACTTCACGAAGTGTTTTACAGGTTGGGTGCCCAGAGCACGGCCAGTCCCATTCACTAGCACCGGTTGCTGATGGCACGCTCTAACTTTTCTCGGACTACCGGATCCAATGCTGTCGGTTGAAAATTGCATGCTCCTCATCCTTTTTCCGCCACAGCTTGTTCACCTATAGCTCTATTCATCAGTTACCACTTCCCATTTTTGTAGCCCTACCACGGTTTGCACACCTATCCGTTTTGTCCTTCCTCCTTTCGCCTCTCTCTACATAAACTTTCACTGCATTGAGTCACTATCGTCCTAACCACTGTTCTCTGTCGACGCTCGCCAATACCTCTTTTCCCACCTGCCGCCGTTGCTGGCTTCTATCCTCTATGGGCTTGGCGTTACCTTCTGCTTAGAACGCCCATTGATAGCTTCCTTAAACCTATCGTTCTGTTATATCCCTCCTTGTTCTGCCTCCTTATTCCCAATGCCATGAAGCACCAATCGCACCCGCACCCATGACCAATCCGCATATTAGAACTTGCCGCTCCAATTTTCGCATCTTTTACAGTCGCATTTATTATCTAATCACCACCGCCATATCTTCCTCTCTTGACTCCGCGATTCCTCTGTGGTATCCTGTTCAACTGTTTGCCGGCACACAGCTCTCCAGTTCCATTGCCCCAACTCCGTTGCGCATTCATTTTTTGTGGCCTTTTTATTCTATTACTGGTTCACCTATCTCGAGGCGGCCCGCTTCCTTGTCCCCCTCTTTCGTGTTTCATCTGCAGCAAAATGATCTGATTGGTGATTTCTTACCTGTGTCTCCTCGGTCATTGCTTTCATCCCTTGATCCCTTTATTGCTCGCTACAGGCATTTTTCTGTACCTTCCAGTGTGGTTCGCTCTTCCGTGTTCCACCATTGTAATGACAACGTTACTTCACCGTGTTATTTTACAGTTCCAAATCGATTGACCTGTCACTACCTGATTTTTCTGGTCCGTCATTACATCTTGCACCTGCATTGATCAAATAATTAGACCCATTCTTACCCGGTTTCCTTGATCCTGTCCTTCATCTTCACTCTTCCATGAACTGCTCCCCACAGTCTTCATCACTTCTGTGCTTCCGCATTCTATTTTTCTCTCCGTTGGGCTGCCATGTGCACTTGTCATGAGGTTAGTCCACCTCGATACTCCAAAGTTAACCCTGCAACCATTTGATCTAACCTTACCTACTCCTCCTAATGACTGATAATTTCTTTCTAGGACCCCATTGTTATTGTTCCTGCTTCTTTTATACCCATACATATATATATGATATACCTACTTATATATTTATAAACTTACGCATATATATATATCTATGTGCACGTGCTCCGCATCTTGCAGTTCCTCACCGGCCATTTCTCTTGCTATCGTCCCAACGACCGTCATTATAGGCATCCATCAACTCTACATCTGTGCCTCACATCTACCGTATCCAATCCTTCTAAAACGTTTTTGTCATCTGATCATCCCTCTACGTCTTGCATTGCTCGCTGCCTGTTTTAAGATGAGTTTTGTGTCCTGTCCGCCGACAATCCACTGCAAAGTACCGAGGCTTCATTGATATCTAATCCACTGCAGTGCACCTCATTTTTTCTCCATCGTCCCTCGCTACTGCAGTTACTTATACCGATTTCCAGTTTTTCTCATGTTTACCAGCCGGCCTCCATTTGTAATTACCCGGACCATCCATTCAGTCCATCTGACGTTGACTTTCAAACTCACCGGGCGTCCATTCAAATCCGCTCTTTAGCTCATTTAAACTCCACACAATCTCTATGGTGTGCATACGTTTATCCTACTTTCATCCTACTTTATTCCCCTTCTGAGCCTTTTTATTCAATATTTTCATGAGAGTTTTCATATTTCCATGAATTATATCTGTCCATTCCATCACCTGTATCAACGAGATCATGCACATGGCATGCTTCGGGCGTTTCCGAAATAAACCACTATTATTATTATATTATTTTTCGTGGAAGAATTGGGAGATCTAGTAGAGGCAGGAGGGATGGGCTGATGGGTCCATCTGGACGAGGTAGAGGTAGTGAAGAAAGCCAGCATCCTACAAACCAGCCCACTTGGCGGGGGTATGGTCGGTGATGGAGAGGTTCCTAATGTCCGATCTACAGCGCCGTTGTTAGGGGCAGAGGGGCAGAAAGGCTACGCGTGGGGGTGGAAGCTGGCACTAGATGTTTCTGTAGTCCGCTGGATGTCGCCTGGGGGTCCGACAGAGGTGAGCTGTCGAAGGTGACAGGCACATGAACTGCTGTGGAGCCTACCTGGTTTGGGGGTGGGGATTGCATGGCTGAGGCTGGCTTCTGCTGAGGGTCGGCTTGCGGGGTACTAGTGGGAGGTACTGTTTGGATGGTTGCCCTTGACGCTTCTCTTCGGAGGAGCCTCTCGTCGGCCGTATTCCTGGCCAGTTTACACGCGGTGTTGAGGGAGAGCAAAGGTTGATTTTTGATAAATTCCCTTGCTAGTTGATCGGGAAGGAATTGGAAAAGGATGGGACATGTGTGGCGTGGTGAAAGCTTGTGTAGCCTTATGCAAGTGCATGAATGGTGCTCCGTGCTAGGTGCCCTGATCAGGATGGATTTCTGTTGTGGTACTGGGGCCTTGTCCGGAAGATTGAACCTATGGCACTTTTGCTATTCGAGATGAGCTTGAAGATCTCGGTGGAGACAGACTCACGAAAGTCAGTAGCGGATTTGAACTGTTGTTGCGTATAGTGTGCCACGGGGTCTATCAGGCACAGTAGCGGAGCGAGCTTGGCGATATTGTCAGCCGGAATCGTGAATCTTGCCGGGATATAATTAACGTCTTGATAAATACTATCATTGAAGTAAGCTTACTTCGCGAGATCAACCAACGGTATGGCGCTTTATTTTCAGTTGTGTTAGCCACTTCCTAACTCTATTCTTGGACCGAAGGTTTTGAGTAACGGGCATAATAAAAGTATCAGAGAGAAAATTGTTACAATTCGTGTGGTCTTTTGGGGTGATTTCTCAAAAAGCAGCTAACTAAATTCCTAGAAACCTACAGAAATATCCAGTGACAATGAAGAATGTTCGCAATTCCTCGCAACCTCCTTCTTATAAAAGCCTTATCAATAACCCCATCAGCTACTGCCAGTCATTCTCCATCCCTAATCGTTGTCCTCATCACTCGACTCACAGCATTCACCCTTCCCCGCACCGTGCTCCATTGCAGCCCCAATTGACTTGCGCGAATCTGTTCGCTCCTAGGTTCGCTCATTCCTGATCATTGTCTCGTTACTAATTCACGCTAAGGCTCAGAATATTCTGACAGTAGATCCTTGCATGCGTTCTTTTAGGTCTGCTGCTCAACTCTAAGACCTAGTATTTATCGTTATAACTGCCTAGTTCTCTTCTCGCTCATTCTATCTTCCACCCAGGTTCTTCCGCGACATTGTTGTTACATCACTTCCTAAGTCCACAGCTGGCACAAATGCCAGACTGCGGTGCCTTTCCACTTCTATTTCAGAACACACTGACCAAGGATATTCCTGTCCTTCCTGTCTCACGAGCACCAACTTGGTACATATTTCTCGCCAGATACAAGAATTAGACGGTAGATATGGTTTAACATTCGCCCCACACTCGATTGTTCTCCTACTGGTTTTCATCTCCGCACCTTCCGCAACCCAGCTATCAGGACTTTGTCTACTCTACTGGACGCAGCTGTAGCTGCAACTCATCCTTATCCCACCGGTGCGGGACGAGTTTGGATCCACCGCCTTGGCCTGCGCATATCGGGCGCGCAAACCGTCTGCAACAATGTGCGAGCGCAATTAGGATGGGAGCTAACACCTCCTGCGTTCGCTTCGAAGTGTTTTTCAGGACGCGCTTCCGGCACACGGTCAGCCCCACCCACCAGCACCCGTTTCCGATCGCAAGCCCTAGCTCTCCTCACCCTACCGCATCCAACACTGTCGGTCGCTGATCGCATGCTCTCACTATCCCTGTTCTGCCACGGCACGCCCATTTACCACTCTTTTCATCACTCTTATCATTTTCGTTTTTCTCCCACTGTAGGCACACCTGCCTGTTCTGTTCTTGCTTCTATCGACTCTCACCGCGTCACCCCGAATTGCACGTCACTATCGTCTCACCCACCTCACTTTACCGGCGCCCGGTAAATACTTCTTTTTCCACTCACGTCGCCATCGCCGGCTCGTGATCTCTAGTCACTTGGTATCACCCTATCCTCATGAAGCTTACTGATTGCATCCTTGTACCTCACTACCCGCCGATTTGTCAACTCTGCCCTCCTTCTCCCTTCCCATGTTCAGTGCCATTACACACCAGTCCCACCTGCACCCATGACAAATCCCCACATTGGAACTCGCGGCTCCAAGCTCCACATCTTTTAAGGCCACATATATTGTCTAATCACTACCACAATATTTTCCTCGCCTGACTGTTTGATTCCTAGTGGATCTTTCCATTCAGCAGTACCCCGATCAGCATCCCCAGCTGCATCCGCTCGTACCATCGCCTGCGGGCAAGCAGCCCTCCAGTCCCACAAACCCAACTCCGACTTGCATTCATTTCTGGTGCCTTTCGTTCTACCACAGCTCTACCTGTCCTGGCGCTTCCTTCTTCTCGGCCTTCTTCGCGTTTCACCTTTAGCAAAAGGACCTGATTTTTCATGTCTAACCTGTACCTACTTGGTCAGTGCTCTGACCTTCTGTCCCTTTTATTGCTCGCCACAGGCTTTCTCTGTATGCCTTTCACGCTGTTCTGATTTTTCACTTTCCGCCTAGTGTAAATTCATCATAAAGTCATTATTCTCACTTACAGTTTCAATCCATTTGATCTGCCGTTGTCCGATTCCCTTGATATTCTATTTAGTTGTTTCTCTTCCACAATTTTCACCGTCATAGCTGCGGCATCTCCGCGCAAAAACACAGTCCCTCCTTCTAGGTACCTTCCTTCACTGTGTGCCCATATTTACTCTGCGGTCCCCAGCCATTCCCACCGCCATCATCTTAACACAGAATAATTTAAGTCCACTTAATAAAGCTTGTAAGTTCCAGCCACCGGAACGTTCGAGCGATACGTAGCAACCGATTTCGACACAATTCAAAACAGATTCGATTCCAAAAAGCTACGGTACCACAGACAACTAAATAATCAATCTTACAATAATCAAGACTCAATAGTGTTTCTTCTGGGCTCTTGTGCTCCAAATTGTACGACAAATCAACAACTGCAGCTGAATTACAGCAAAAGGTTAGATACGGAAGATTAGACTACCGAATACAGTCACAACGAAGTTCAAGCTGAGCGACTCACGCTCGGGGCAACGGTGGGAGTCCGGTTTATGACAAAGATTTAGAGCAGTGAAACAAACAGTCAGAATTCCAGCAAACATAGTTCACACGAAGAAAAAATGTCGTTTGTAACATGGATGCCAATGCATGGAACGGGGTATTTTGAACTCTTTTAGGGAGCTTTTTCCGTCCTCGACCGTTACCACCTGTTTCGCCTGCATTATTCAGGTTTTAGATCTGATCTAACCTGTGCCGTTCGATTCCTTCCTTCATTTTCCTTCTTTTATGAATTACTCTTCACAGACGTCATCACTCCATGCGTCCAGTCTTTTTCAACCCTCTCTGTTGATCCGCCATGTTTACCTGTACTGAGAAAATTCACCGGAACATTCCTTATTAATTCTTTGCCATTCGATGTAGCCCCATCTGCCTCTCACAATTACTGATACTTTTTTTCTAGCACTCCATTACTCATTGCTCCTACTCCTCTTATATGTATGCAAATATACATTCACTCCGCATCCTCCATTTTTTGCCGGCCACTCCCCCCGCCATCGTCCCGCTGGCCCTCATGATACGCGTCCATTCTCCCTAGATCTGTGCCTCTCAGCTACCGTATCGAATCCTCCGAAATCATTTTTGCCATCACACCCACCGTCCACGTCTTGCATTGCTCTCTTCCTGTTATACAGCTCTTTTTGTGCCCTGTCCACCGAACGCTCATTTCAGCCTACCAGTGTTTCGTAAGCATCTAATCCCTTGCAGTGCATCCCACTTTTTCCCCACTATTTCTCGCTCCCATAGTTTATTATACCGATCTCTAGCCCCTCTCATGTATTTCTGTCAGCTTTCAGAAGTCTCCACTTTGACCAGTCAGATTCTCTATTTGACTTCGACTCCCATATTCACCGAGCATCTATCTGAATCATCCGTTGTGTTCGTTTAAACTCCCTCCATTTTTCTTTGGTGTGCATGCGCTTAGCATACCTTTATCTCCTTTTGGTCTCTCTTCTGGGTCTACCTATCCTATTTCGGTCATGCATATCTTCACATCTTTACGAATTTTGTCTTTCTATGTTGTCGCTTGCAGAAGTTTGATCAGGCATCTGGTACGCTTCGGGAGTCTCCGAAATAAAACATTATTATTATTATTATTATTATTATTATTACTACTACTTGTTGGGTCCGCCAGCAAATCAGTTGCGACCGCGGGAGTAAAACCAAGAATGTAGATGGTCGACTGTGCAGAATGGCTTATATTTGGAAAACAGGTGAGCTTGAGACATGTCGTGGTGTGCATTGGACCTACAAAATAATCACGGTGCCTGGGTGACCAAGATTTACTTAATTGGTTGGATGGTTAAGGAAATCAAGCTTACATGATCTGCACAAAGGCATTTCAATGATAGCGATAGCTGTTTATTTCGGAGAAGCTAAAAGCATGCTGCGAGGCATAATCAGATGTTACTGGTTATAGCGGAACCGGATTTATCAGGATGATTAGGTAGGTACTTGCACGCAATAAATATTAAAAAGGGCCTTAAACTGAGTCGATTATGGTGACGCCCGGTTAGATTTAACTCAAGATAGGGCGGCACAGCCGACCGAAACTGAGTAGAGCCGGCCAGAGAGGGACAACACATAAAGACAGTGCGATAATATGTGTAAAGACCAAAAATTGAAATAATTTCGGGAGGTGTTTCGTTCATCTTTGCAAGAGGGAGAATAACCAGGGGAGAAGGTAAGATACAGTGGCGATTTACAGTGTAAACGAGGGATTCGGGTTGGAAATGGGACGATGAACGGGAATGAAAAATTGGATGCAGAATAAAACAAACCAGTGGACGAATTGCGGTAAAGTTATTTGGCCGGAAATTGCACGGCAAATCAAAAACACATCTGGAGAGAAGTTGCCGGACTAAGTTTAGAAGAGGTGGGAAAGAAAAAGGTGAAAGCTGATCAAATTGTTTACTTTAGGATAAGCGTATCGAGTTATCCTAAATAAATCTTTGGCCACGTGCAAAGATCCCCTCATCCTACAGTAACAACAAGTGACCAACAACGTTAAATTCATTCATTACTACGAATATCCTCAATGAAGAAAAGTCCCAGTTCTTCCCTCAGCAGCTCCTCTTGACGAAGGATTGGGGCAGAACGGGGAAAAAGAAGCCCCAAACGGGTAGACGCTCATTTCGTACGCAATCACGCTCTCATTTAAATCCCGTTCTGGTCAGTACAGGGATCTTGGCGCACGCCTTTTACATTCCGCAGATCCGACTTACAGCTGGAAGGGTTGCGACATAGTCACGGAACCCGAGGAGTACCTCCAGTAAATTGATGGTTAGACCAGGGCCTGATAAAAGGACTTTGTCGAGTGAAGTGCTCGCATGAGAAGTCCAGCTTGGCCACCGTCTTTCTATCAATAATGTAGGTACCATACCTGATAAAATGATGGTGGTTGAGCCGAACTCATGTCTACCGAAAATTAAAATTGTCTTGGGGTTCTGCTTTTTCCATCAAGAATATGTACAGCTGTGTTTGTTATAGTATGTATTAGCTCTCAACCTGAAGCACTCACCTAATGGCGTAAATAAATGCGGTGCATTACGGTGAGGTTGCTGCTTATCATTGTGAGTTGTTGTTATGAATGGCCTGTGAAGTATTCAGCCTCAGTCACTTATGATATAGTCCTGCCCTGCTCTGTCTAGTAGATCCTCCCTGATTCGCACCCAGGTATTGTCTAGCGAGTGAACTTACATCTCACGTTTTTCCATAACATTCACATTGCATATATGCAGGTACATCTTCCGAAGTCCTGTCTAAAACTTCTCACCTGTTTTCCCACAGGGGGATTTGTTTTTATTTATGTCTGTTCCATCCAGTGATTGGTTATCCCCCACATCCCATACCTTGTACGTGCCAATCGGCTGTTCGTCTTTCATTAAACCTCACTGTAATTCTGGTGTGCATCAGCTGTCTTCTGGTATGTTTGGGCCCTTTATCTATGTTCTCCTAGCGGGTGACCTACCACGACTTTGACCACTGTTCACACGTTGCACATGGACACACTTGTATTGTCCTCAAAACAGCTATGCTCCTCCACCCGATAAAATATTCGGTAAGAAAACTAAGCCGAAAATAACTGCAGGAAGTCGAATAACTGTATTCCGTCATGGTCCTATGTCCAAGCAAATACCGAATACGAATCCTTGCTCTGTCTGTTTGGTTATTGTTTCCCGTGATACCAATCGAAGAGCCGTGGCCTTTGAGGGTGACCTATTTACATTTGCTAGTCGTTTATCTTATGCTGACAAAACTGCCCGTTCAGACCCATCGGACCCGACTGGCTGACTCCACCGCCAACTGAAGATCCGATCAAAGCCGCTCCTTTCACTGAATCCTCGGCCACTAAAACAATGTGAATACTAGGTGTCTTCGCTTGTTTGATAGTATTTGATGAACCTGATCATATTTCGCTGGATTCAGCGAGATACAACATCTTGAATGCCTCCAACGTGGCACAAGGTCCCCGCCAAGTTACCCGTGTGCGGAAGAGTATCCGGCGCACGGATTGAAAGCTTTTGTTCCGGCTTCATGATGAGCTTACCTCACATGAATTCATTATACGTTGAACCATTATCAACCCGGAAATCTAGTTCAAGGATATCAAAATGGCCGCTGGCAAACCACCCCTATAGAGGGGAATCCTGAAGTTCAAAGGCCATAGATTGGCCGTGAACGCCAACGCATCTGATAATTCTTCACATATCCCCCGGGGATAACTTGATAAACGATCTCTTCTAGTGATCCAGATCATCAATCGCGGCTAGTCAAGGTGGGTCTACGCGTGTCAACCTCTTATCCAACACCGTTAATCTACCTCGTAGTGAACCATGCGTAGATTCCTCTTATAATATTTTTTTCAATCCAACAGTATACACAAAACTTCCGCGGTCTGGTATTGTAATGCCAGAAAGCTGCCAACTGTACGCTATTGTTGGGTCAGCTAGCCCCCCCCCCACTTAACTTTTTCGACACAACTTTGAACACAGAGGTCAATAGAATAAGGTTGCACGATGTATTCCGGAGCATTTCGTTGCATCTTCACCAGTGCATACTGCAGTCCAGGTGATCCTTTATAAATGCAGTACGTACTAGTGAAGATGCAGCGAAAGGTTCCGGGATACATTGTGCAATCTAATGCTATTGACTTCTGCGTTCGTACTTGATAGCGTTTGCTGATTGACTCGGAAACTGTCCCGCTTCCATGAAGCCGGACGGTTTTTCACGACCACATTGGAGTTTTATGGGGCTTGTTGGAGCCGTTAGGGTGGACATATTGGTAGACCCCGGGAAAATATTGTCCTACCTTTTATATCATTAAAAAACCGTGCCGAATGGGCTTTTGAATGTTCTGCCTCACTTTCAAAAGAATAAGAACACACGCAGTTAATGGAGATCCCTGGGTCACCGCTTGAGAGACCATATGTGATAACCTCGGCTATTACCAAGGAAGTACTCGAAAGTCCAGGGGTGCTGCAGAGCGACGCAGGCTGTTAGCGCCCCTTGGCTATTCAAATGAAGGGAAGTGAAGTAATCTCGGAGCAGATGCAACCGATAGCCCAACTGTACTGCGTAGCGAAAGCCGAAGGATCCACAAGAAAGCTGGGTAGATGTTGCTCAAGGAATCAAAGAGAAGTTGTCCGAACCCTTGTTTGATGACTTGCTTGAATTCACTGAGATAAAAGTGGCAGCGTGGGATTAGTTTCACAGACTGTCGGTTGAGAATGGTACAGGAGGTTTTGATACCACAAGGGACGGTACCGTGGACCGGTTGGATACAAACAGCTTTGAAATGGTAGGCGGTGCTAGGTTCCGTAGTGGGGGCAACTACCAAGTGGACCACTGCTAGAGATTCTCGGATGCACCCGTTTTAGGAAGACGAAACCTAGCTATCACTAGCAAATGCTGCTTTTTCTGTTCACAGCCTGATCAAACTACCGCGGTTTCCTGCTCCAACACACCATTCGACTTACCAGGACGTGGTGGTACGCACAAGGCTTTACTTTGCGGTAACTCCTGTCGCAATGGCTTGCAGATTCCCTGGATTTGGCCCCACCGGTTATTGGGCGCATAAGTTCGGAACACATATCACTGAGCATTCATGGGCCGCTGCTAGAATGTAAGGTTATGCCTTCATGTACCAATATGGGCCTTGTAAACAGGGAAGTAGCTGAAAAACCCGGTCTTGGTGGGAAGGCACTTGAAGTTATGGTTCAGAATTTGAATGGCACGGGGCAAACAGCTTATTCTTTTTCCACTCACTATTAAAATACAGAGTCCGCAAAGCGTCCCCTGTGGTACTAGACCCACTAAGGTTAAGGTGCTCGTTACGACACAGCAGCCATTCGGCCATTGTGCCGTCCTCGAGAATCGGCCTACGGTCCAATTTCTTTATTGTTAAATATTCACAAATGTGGAATAAGCTTCCACCAAATGTCTGTGCAGTAGGCCACTTACCGAGATCTAAAGAGGAATTAAACAAATTGCTTGATGTTCTGACGCTCGTATCCCACAATGATCCGTACAGTTCGGAGGGGCGGGTGTACGAAGTTGGTTTGGATTGCCGACACGCGGGTCTGAGTTAGGGGCCAGGAGACCTACGTACCACGCGAGTTGCCGTAGATCACTCAAGTTTTATTAGTCTTTCGTGCACAACGTTGTGTTTTGCAAAGTCAAACCATCCAACGAGATAACGCCCACTCAAAATGACAACTATAGCCCTAAGTATAAAGCCTCTTTCTTGCACGCCCCACTTACTAGGTTCTCCATCAGAGGAGGCCAAGTCACAAAGCTTATGCTTGGAGTGGCTTATCGAGGTAAATCAACCTCCATCTATGACGTCACGGATGCTGATCCCACTAACTACCCACGTACTATCTTCCAGCTAATATGGTTCGTGGTCTTCACGCAGACTTTCGCTTTTTATCCTACAGGGTTGTTACTCCATATCCAGTTTCGACCTAATTTCTAAACCTCGTAGCTCTTACCCCTCCAAAGTTCCACCGTTCAATCTATCCGTCTTACGTGCCATAGCCCCAGCATAATCGCAATTAGCTTGCTTATCGACTACCATTGAGGTTCATTTATTCCATCATTTTTCGTAGTAATCTTCCTCCCAGATAACATTCACTTAATTTGGCAACGATAACCCTAGGCCTAGAGCTTCCTTCTTGCCCGCTCCGTGTACTGGGTTCTCCCTTGGAGGTAACTCGGCCCCAATTCTTACCCCTTATCTACATCATACCAAGTTCATCTAACTCGGTCTAACCTGGGCTCATTCCCCTTCTCTCAGTCCGCCCTGGAGTTTCAATTCAGAATCCCATCCTGGCGACCACCATTATTCACCAACTCATCTTTACCCTTCTTCACTGTCTTCACCATTTTTTGGCTTTCCTGTCCTACCTCTTCCGCTCTCAGCCCTTATTCTTTGGAAGTATTTCCAATGTCTCGATACTAGAGGTTTCTCTTTACCATTGACCGTCGATCCTTAGCTGGGAGCATCCCAGACTGCGTTTTTCTGTCCTTATTTTTCCGGACAACCACTGGCGTGTATCGTCCCTTCGGTGGCTCGGCACAATACACGGTCTACATTTCCGGCTGAAAATTTGCTACCGATGGCACTAGTTGGGGCAAAACCTCTATTTATACACCGAAAATGCTGCAAATATGCCACTATTTCCCTCAGTTATCAACTATTTTTCATCGTACTCATCTCCTTTCTCGCCGTCTTAACTTACAGCTTCTTACGCCCGGCAAAAGCTACTTTCCTTAGCATATAACTACCGCGTGTTTAAAAGGCCGTTACCATAATCGGCTTACTGTTCATGATCCTTTTTCCCGAGGGTTCTTGCGAGACCACCCACCTGTCCCATTCGCAAACTTAAGCAATCCCCAAAGTAAAACTCGCCCCTTATCACACTTGCTGATATATTTGAAAACGGTCACACTTTGTGTTGCCATATACTTCTGTTCCACAATGCCCAGACAGTACATTTCACAGATGAATATTCGCCTCCAGAGCATCCCAACAGTCGACGATACTGAGACAGTTCGCTCTCTCTCTATCAGTCCTATGATTCGCCCACACACGGCTGCAGCATCGTAATATCCCCACCTTGCAAAGATTTATGCCCTTTCAGTATATTCAAGTCTGAGAGACATCTATATCACGGCGTTTTCATCTTTCGCCATCATATGATCCACCTTTTACAAAGAACATCAACAGATAGTATTCTGCCTGTCAGTTACTTCACCGCCCAACATAGCAGCTGTATTCATAGTTTTTTGGCGTTTTTCATGTTCGGTATTCTATCTCGGTAAATACTCTCGGACAATTTTGATCCCTGCAACTCTCTGGTCATCATGTTCATCCCTTAGGTAACGATAATCATTACGTAAATACTTACTTGTCATTTAAACGCTCATCTCCTTTGCAAACCCTGTATCTACTACTGTCATGACTACGCATCACAAATAGATTTGTCGCCCAGTTCCCATTTCCAAGTTGGTGCACCACATTCCACTTTTCTGAAAGTAAACAGCCTGCTCAACGATTACGTGTTTACGTCCGGCCACTTCTTTCACCATCACCCATGCAACCTCTCTCTATAGATAAGTCCTTCACTGAGTATTTAACTGACTCAGTCGATATTCGGTCGCTGAACGTACAAGGACAACCTTCGAGGGATTTTTCCTGTTCTTTATCCTCAAATTCACTCCTTTCATTGTCTGATTTCCAATCCTAAGCCATTCCATGCCCCGCTGAGCACTATAGCTGGTTCACGTCTCCCTTGGAAACGTTTTTTCTCTCAAGGTGAACGAGATTCCAGTCAATTCTATTTGATTCTCTCGTTGCGCAGTCCCTCTTTTGTAATATTTGAGTAAGAGTCTACTTCTTACCGCCAGCTCTACCCCGACCCGGCCGATTTGGCCACCCGACCTTGAGCTTGAATTTGCCGGGCGCCGCCATAAAGAGTAACTTAAATACCTTCCTTTACACTATATCGAGGGCACATACCTGAATCGCCATCTTGGAATTCGGATTCTGCTTCCTGTTGTACCGTTTGATCTTGCATTGAGGCATGCTTCGGGGTTATCCGAAATAAACCATTGTCATTATCATCTACAAAATCTGGGATTCAATGGGGATGAGAACTGGGCGATATAGTAGTGGCCATGATAAAGAATGAAACGGTTGTTGCCCCCACCCCAAATGCATGTAGTTGAAAATGTCCAGTGGGGATATATATATATATATACACGATAAATAAACAAACTCATGTTAGACCGAATATTTGGCCGACCAAAGGAAGGAGGAACTACCTTGGACGTGGACTGTCTCGGTCACTTCGGTGGAATTAACCAGAAACTATAAATGGAAGGGGCTCACCAATTATTGGAGGGCACACTCCGTCAGCTTCTGCGATCGCGTTCGTCGAAGAAGTTCACGGGAAAAGGCCGTGGAGTTCTAACCGGATGTATTCTCACAGGGCCTGAGTACAGAGACAGCACACAGGCGTGTGCCGATGAGGTCTGTCGGAAGTAGCGCTTGCAGTTGCCGCGTGCTCGAAGAGTACAGTCAAACAGGTGATAGACAGGGTGTGATCGGCCGATCACCATAACCCCACTGCGCTCCATAACTCTCGGTCATTCCCCTTTCACCTAACCATCAACTATTAGCACCTTAAGGCCAGGGCTGTTGCATGAATTACCCTCTCAGATGGAGGTAGACCTGGGGAAGGACTCGGTTCGTAAGCGAAGGGTTGCTGCTCTCCTGAAAATGAGCAGGTTTCTGATTTTGTACCTCAGCGGGTCCGAGAAAGGAAAGAAAAGTAAACGAAGCGAAATGAAACGCAGAAGTCGTAGCCCGATGAGAGTCATCCGACACCAACTGGTGCAAGTATCTGGACTGATCTATTGTCCCGAGCCTCAAATTCTGTGAACCTGACCTGATATGACCTGACCCAAAATTTCTTGTCCAGCTCGCAGTCGATGTGCGATGAGGTTTTCCGTTTCCCTCAAATTTTTAGCGTGGATTCGACGAAATACACTCGGCGGTGATGGATGCATAACTGGTGTGCATACCATCGAAGGAATTCTGGACGCTCGATTGGCCGTGGCCATTACATGTCATGTACAAACTGAACTAAACTGAACTGAAGTACTTGTCCTGTGCAAACTGAGCTGAACTGAACTGAGCAGGAAGAACCCACGAAGAGACGACTCTTCATAACGTCCAAGCACCTTGCGATCAAAGGGCTTACTAATGCAATAAACCGGACGATTTGGTAGACTGCTGTCAAGTTCTGGAAGCTGAACTAAAATGAAGTGAACAGAATTCAAAAAAAGATTGGATCAAAGCAACGATGACGCGCTCACAAGGCGCGCTGTTTTTGACTACTTCCAATCTGGCACATTACGATGTCGTATTTGTCCAAATTTGACTGCAAGTCGGCTCGGGTTAAAGGTGCGTTCACAAATTTCCTTATAGAAGTATCGTCAGCATATACTTGTACCTTTATAACTGGTTGAAAACTTCGAAAACTTCATCATATAAGCAGCAAATCAACTTCATCGTGTTCTATCATTGGTGTACTGTCTGGCATCTGCGATTAGATGCAAGGAAGTACTTTCACCTAGTGAGCGGAGACGGGATGAGTCTGAGGGGGTTTATAAGACTAGCCAGTTTGGGGGGGGGGGGTGAGATCGCGTTGGGTGGGGGTCAGGTAAATACAAATAACTTATTTTTGAGCAAAATGCTGTTGAGTACTGGTCACAATTATTCTAACACTAGGTGAGTAACTTTTGTGTGGATTTCTGTGGTGGTTAGTTTGTCCGATACGCGTAACCATTCCGTCAATTATGGGTTTCCCTATTACTTATACACAAGTGGCGCGGCACGCACAACAGTGGGATATAATGGTAAGAATCAACCGAAAACCAAAATGGGAAATAATAAAGAGCAAAAGGTGCGTATCTATTTTCAGGTAGTCCAGTAAGCACATAGCACTTTCCCGCACACCCAGTGGGTTTACATCTCCAGAGATGGAATCCCCTATATCTAAGGGGTGATACAAAGATCACATGCGGATAATCTTCAGGTAATTCGCCGACACTGAAGAAAGGTCCCAGTTCACCACACAGCCTTATTAGCCATCGCAAAAAGCGTCACGCGTCTCAAAAGGGTGCACATCGACTTACATAACAATTTTCGTAAGAACTTAGACAATCGGGACAGGCTTGCAAAGGTAGGGGTAATTAGATCAAAAGTGGTGGGTTTCAGGCAGCGGTTAGGCTGATTTAGCAGTCAATAAAAAGGGTCAGTAAGCCGTTCTCTCTATTCCTCTCATCTTCCCTTCACTTATTTTTCTCAGCCAATCATTTTGCGTCCCATTTATGTCGTAAAATCATCACCAGCCAAAGCGGAATTATCTGTGTGGAGTTTTACTCACAATTTCTTCCTCTCCATATTGTGCTTCGTTGCACTTTTACCTTATCTCTTCATCTCCACGGTCTCATCCGCTGGGTTCTTCTCCTAATTACTCACGGTCTTCTGCAACTTCGTGCCCTGTTTATGACCGACTCTCATTCATGATAACCAGCAATAAAGACCCTTAGGATTAGGGCACAGCACCTGGAATTCCTTGTTTCCATATATCCTACCAATTTGCAAAAAATGGCATGACTCCTCCATTTGTCACAGCAACACGAGGTCGGAGATCAGCGCAGGAGTCTACAAACGGCATACTACTGTGCACTTGTGCACCGAACAGCAGAACAGATGGTTTATAGTGACAAGTGAATAGGCTGCATAGGCAGACGATCAATCAATGATATAAAATACTCGAGACGCTCACGCGGAATTTTTAGCCGTCATTAACCGCTTAGTTATTACTACCAATGGAAGCGGCACGACTATCCTACTGCATTTCACGACCGTTCATAAGAAGTCAAGAGTTCAGTTGGAATTTTCGATAGTAGACGGCTGCGCTGCTTGAAGCATCAGAGAAGTTGTTTTCCTGCATTATCTGTAAGGCACGACGAAACTCGGTTATATATATATATATATATATATATATATATATATATATATATATATATATATATATATATAACGGTTGACAGCTCAGATCGTACGGGAACTCACCAATTGTTCCTCTGGAACTTTTGAAATCACGGACTGGTGTTCCGCTTTTGCGGTGGTTACCTTTTGGCCATCTTTTGGAATTTTCACACTGGAATGTTTGACAATAGATTTGATTGACTATGAACTGATGTCCGATCTTGTGGTTCATTGAGTCATGATTACTATTTGCAATGCTAGGCTACTGTAAAATATGTTGGTTTCTTGGTGACGATGCAATTTTAGGTCTGGCTTTTCATCACAAACGACCATGGATCTTGAGCAGCTTACATACAGGAACCATACAACTATGGGATTATCGGAGTTGTACTCTAATGGATAAGTTCGAGGGTCATGAAGGTCCTGTCCGTGGCATTGACTTTCATATCAACCAGCCGTTATTCGTCTCGGGAGGAGATGACTACAAAATCAAAGTTTGGAACTACAAGCAAAGAAAATGTCTTTTCAATCTTCTTGGACATTTGGACTACATCCGGACAACTTTTTTCCATAAGGTAATGTTAACTATCTTCATTAAAAAATTAGTACAAATAAGCCAATGATTTCTTATCCCTATGTTTTCTAACTCAGCTGATCCGTGAGACATTTCTGTTAACTATATATATATATATATATATATATATATATATATATATATATATATATATATAATCACATGTGCCTGTTTTCAGGCTGTGTGAAATAAAACATGGTACAGTCGAAAGAGGAATGGGTATATGAAAGCAGAATTAGAGGGGAAAACAAAGGTGAAGGATCAAAGTCCTTTTTTGTTTTCATTATGTTGTGAGCACATTTTGCGTGCTCCATTTACCCGACAAGGTTAGCCAAAAGAGTCGAACAAACCATACATTTGGTCACTGGTTCATCTAAACCAAAGCTGTTACTTTGAAGGACGCGCTTCGCTGCGCAAAGTCGTGTCTTCGAATAAGAAGCCTACTTTGGATCGGGCGGCCCAGTAGGACAACAGCCTACAACGCAACTAGCAGTATCGGGTTTTTCTGACCGATCGTTTACTCACGCGCACAGACGGTTATTATAAGTTAGACTGTACCCTCACCGTACACAAGCACTTACATACCCAGTCCGTCACTTTCTGTCCGTTTCCCCCAATTTTTATTTTCCAACGGGAAGTTCAATCGGCGGTGCCAGCTGTGATATCTCCGGTAGAAATCATGATCATGTACTCTATCGTCCTTCCAGGTTCCAAGTCTTAGCGAATTCGCTATTACCGACTGATGCCCTCCTTCGTCCTCGATGCCCATTTAAACTAGCTACGTTCAACATGCGAACCCTGGTGCGTATAAGGCAACAGACAGGTTTAGCTTGTACTCTTGGAAGCCTTGCCATCGATGTGTGATGTATTCAAGAGACTCGTATTTAAGACTCCAGTTCCATCATTCGACTGACGACCCACTAATCCTTCCGTGGAGTTTCACGTATGCCTTTCTGGAGACGCTGGGATTGTGGCTTCTGCTCTTGCGGGAGTTGGCATCGCTCCCAGTGAAAAAGCTAGAGCTGCGCTTCTAGACTGGGTCGTAGTTGACAGTCGTTTATGCGTAATGAGACTCAGGAATTCGTGCAAAGTGAGCAGTCGCCATTCCGGTAGACGCAATCTGTTTGTCGTTTCAGCGTATGCACCTACAGATTGCAGTCCAGATGCAATCAAAGATAATTTGTCCTAAAAGCCAAACGACCTCCTGCTCGAAGCGAAGCAGGACGATGTCGTGATTTTGGCAGATCTGAATGCTGGAGTTAGTCGACTGTCATCGAACGAGGCGCAGCACGTTTTCAAACATTGATTCTTTTCTAGCTGGAGTATCTGTTGGGTCTTGATTTAGTTCATACTGGTCATCATGTCTGTATGTTGGAGTATGTGACTCGTCACATTCTGAGTATAATTGATTCATCGGAGTCGGTGTTAGGCTGACGGATGGGTGTGCGCCAACGGGAGCTAAGTGCTGGATTGAGACTACCCTCGCTATCGTTAGGAAAACGAACGCCAGCATACTCGAGGTTTCATTTCAATGAATCGGCCTCATCGACAGTCGTGTATATTTGGTCCTACGCGCGTTCTCCAAAAGTGCTGAACCGAGTGTTGTAAGCGAAGTTGGTGAAGTGGTGCCATCAGTTGATCTTTGATAAGGGAACTTCCTTTCATGTGGGGTAGCGTTGGTACTCGTAGAAGGTAGGGACCGTATCGAGTGCAGGGCGTCAAGCAGAACTCGCTCACAGTAACTAGATTTAAAACCCTATCGGTTAATTTCAAACTTATTGCCTTCCAAAACGTTCCGTTCAGCATTTCCACCTGTCCCTTTCCTTTAGGATTACAAGCAGTAGTTCGACTAGTCGCAATGCGGGCCCGCAGGTGTGCGGTGCTGCTGGCCGCAGGTGGTCGAGTCATATGGAGGGGATTGTTGCTAAACATGCTCCAACATGGACTTCATAGACAGCGTGTTGGAGGTCCGGCGTTTAATTTTCAATGAGCCGTTGGTGAATGATGTTAGAATGCAGCCCTGTGATAAATGTATCACGGTTAGCCTCACTTCGTTGTTCATAAGAAACGGCTTTAAAACCACAATCTTTAGTGAGACAACGTAGTTTCTGTAATGAAATAACTGACCGGGTCTTTGATTGGCTGTAGCTGGCAAGTATTTTTACGTTCATCCGACTATCTTCCAATAGAGAATAAGTCGGATCGATGAATATCGCGGATCATAGCTGACCATGCTCAGCGATTGGAAGCGAGTTTAGCACAGATCGCGATCCAGTTTTCCTTCTATTAACCCGCGTTTAGAGCAGGTCATCGCCACCACGGTACCATTCAGGACAGGGTTGGGGCAAGAACGTTTGGCTTCCTCGTAGTCGAGACAATCAACCACATACTGATAGCGAGTGGGTAAACAAAGTGCACAAAAAATTGGCATTACGACGTGGTGAAGTCAATGAGGTTGATCCAAACTTTACAAACACCGTGGTTTGGTCTGCTTCTCGCTTGTAAGTGGTAAATAAATTTCTCCTGACCGATTGTTTATAGCTGGTAGACGGGAAGCGTTTCAATTAATTATCTACTGAATGTGAAAATATTGTGTTGCAAGTTGATTTGTGACCGTTGAAAAATACTATTGACAACGCTTTCGTTCCGCCTAACTCTCATTCTCAGGAATACCCTTGGATTCTGAGTGCATCGGATGATCAGACAATTCGAATTTGGAACTGGCAGTCACGTACTGTGGCGTCAATCCTTACCGGACACAGCCATTATGTCATGTGCGCTCAGTTTCATCCCAAAGAAGATCTGATTGTATCAGCCTCTTTAGATCAAACCGTTCGTGTGTGGGACTTTTCTGAGCTGCGCAAGAAGAGTGTTGCTCCTTCTGGGATATCAGGCATTGAGGTAAGAAAGAACGAATATGTAATGTCCGTTATTTCCTTGTTTATCAATGAGCGCAATGGAAGAAACAAACTCCCCATAGCTTCTGAAGCCCACGGCACTGTTATTCAACCTTTGTCTTCTGTCCCTAACCACCCCTCTTTGCCCCATCTATCCACCCATAATGCTCCCATTGATAACACGGTCGATACTCGCAACGATTCACTGTCAAATAGTGTCGGGAATAATCCTCTGTCTGGTAACTCACATTTTCTCAAGCCCCGTCAGCCTCTGAATCTCGGCTCCTTCAACGTGCGTACACTCATGCAGGCCGGTCAGCAGGCGTGCCTAGCCCTCACAATGAACTCTCTGAAGATTGATGTTTGCTGCTTAAGCGAAACGCGTATCCAGGATTCGAGCAATATAATTCAACTAACTGTTCCTGGTATCTCATCGAGGTATATTCTGCGCACCTCAGGAGACGAAGCAGCTAGAGCTGTGGGTCAACGTGGTGTAGGAATTGTCTTGACTGACAAGGCTGAGGCTGCCCTATTAGACTGGATTCCTGTTAACAGTCGTTAATGTGCTGTGAGACTCTAGGGGTCAGTCGGCGTTCGAAAGGATAGTTGTGTTAAACGCAATTTGTTCGTGATCTCGGCGTACGCCCCAACGGACTGCAGCTCAGACTTGCAGAAAGATGAGTTCTATGATGCCCTCGCCACTCTCGTTCGTAGCAGTAAAGGTTCCGACATTGTAGTGCTAGCTGGTGACTTCAATGCACAAGTTGGCAAACTCAGTGTGTCAGAAGCCTGTTTAGGTGAGCGTTGTGCTTTACCCGCTGAGCGCACAGATAACGGGGATAGGCTTCTCCAATTTTGTGCAGACAATCGATTGTTCTTGTCTAGCACAAATTTCCGACACAGCTCGCGTCGCACAGCGACATGGCGCTCTAACTCTACAGGTAATTTTAGTCAAATTGACCATATCGCCGTAAGCTACCGGTGGCGCAGTTCTGTTCAGAACTGTAGATCTTACTGGTCCACGTACGTAGAGTCGGACCATGCATTAGTTTTAATGCGATTATCTCTCCAGCTCCATGGCCATCGTCGCAAACCGCAAACCCGATTAGCCGTGCAACGTTTGTGTGATCCAGACGTTTGCACCCGTTATGAGCAGAAGTTAGCACATGAGCTAGGATCCACGGAGAACAGTAATGTAGATGAGCATTGGTCTCATATCAAACAGGCGATGCACGTTGCAGCAGGTTTTGCCTGTGGTCCTGGATCCGTTGTCCATCAAAGACACTGGATCTCGCAAGAGTCGCTGAGTATAATGGAGCAAAAGCGTCAGCTTTCGAACCGTAAGGAGATGAATAAGATGCGGAGAAAGCTGCAAAGACTAATTACGCGAAGCCTTAAGAAGGATCGTGAAAATTGGTGGGTCAATGTAGCCGAAGAAATGGAAGTGGCAGCTGCTTCAGGTAACAGTCAAAGACTGTTCAAACTTATTCGTGACACCGGTGGACGGCGAACTCAGGTCAGTGAAACGATTTGCAATAGGAATGGAGAACCCATCCATGGCAAACAGCAAAGACTTGACCGATGGGCCGAGTACTTCAAGGAACAGTTTAGCTGGCCGCAGGCTAGTGTAGTTACTCCCGTGTCAACAACTGTGACTTCTTGGGTGGTATCACTTGAGCCCCCATCAGAAGTAGAAGTAGAGTCATGTATTCGATTACTAAGGCGGGGGAAAGCGGCAGGTCCCGACGAACTTCCTCCAGTTCTTTTCAAATTGGGTGGAAATGTTTTGATAAAATCACTTACCGCTTTGCTCCGTAACATTTGGAACGCCGAGCGCATTCCGGTAATATGGAGTGAGTCGTTGATTGTTCCCGTCTTCAAGAAGGGAATACGCAATGACTGTAATTATCATCTTGTGATTAGCTTAATTCCGATAGTCACCAAAGTATTAGCCTCGATTTTGCTCTACCGTCTTACACCGGCTCGTGAGAGGAATGCCCGCGAACAGCAGGCTGGATTCCGCCCAGGTCGAAGATGCATCGACCAGATTTTTACTCTTCGCCGACTACTTGAAACGCGTCACACTCACCGCCGACCAACAATAATGATTTTCTTAGACCTGAAAGGCGCCTTCGATTCAGTTGATCGAACATCGCTTTTCAGTACTCTTCATCGAAAAGGTATGCCCCAGAAGTTCGTGAACCTAATGAGATCATTGTATTCTCATACTTCTGGCCGCGTAAGGGTTTACGGTGAACTATCCGGCCGGTTCGAAACGACCAGTGGTGTTCGGCAGGGATGCCCTTTGTCTCCATTCCTTTTTAACTTCGTCATGGACGAAATAATGGAGAGTGCGCTGCAAAATCTTCAGGATGTAGGCGTCGAACTAGGAGATAGTGAAAAGCTATGTGACCTGGATTACGCAGACGACGTTGTCTGCTTGTTCGAATCCACGGAACATGCTCATCGTGCACTAGATAATCTCGCAAGAGCTGTAGCTCCATTCGGCATGCGTTTTGCACCTTCAAAGTGCAAGATGATGTTACAAGACTGGACGTCAACGATTCCGAGCTTGATGCTCGATGGGAAGGTGCTGGCAGTTGTCGATCACTTCACCTACCTCGGTAGCTGCGTGACGACGGATGGGAGCACAGTAGTAGAGGTGAGTACGCGGATATCCAAAGCTCGAGCGGCGTACGCTGGACTGAAGCACTTGTGGCGCCGATCCGATATTTCACTGAAGTTGAAAGGTCGTGTATACTGTGCCACTGTGCGTTCAGTTTTGTTGTATGGTTGCGAAACTTGGAGTCTGCGTGCAGAAGATATTCGTCGTCTTGAGGTTTTCGACCATCGATGTTTACGTAGTATCGCTAGGATTGGGTGGAATAGCCGAGTAAGCAACGATGAGGTAAGAAAGCGAGTATTGGGTACTAATTCAGAGAACGTTTTGTCACAGCGTATCCAACTTAGTAGACTTCGTTGGTTGGGACACGTGTTACGTATGGCAAACACACGTCTACCGTACCGTGTCCTATTCTCCGCCCCTCCTAGGGAGTGGAAGAGACCACGTGGAGGTCAACAGATGACGTGGCAGCGAGGAATGAGAAAATGTACAGCGGACTTAGGAAAAGTAGGTGCTTCACGTCTTCGTGGTTGGGGTCCAAAAGATCCCCCAACCAGATGGCTGGAGACACTGAAGGATATGGCTGCGAACCGCGAACAGTGGAGATCGTGTTGTCACTTTCTATCGAATCACAATGTTTGATCGGTGTACGTTTGTACAGTCAGACTGTGTATTCCGTGTGTTGGCTACTAGGGCATTCTTTTCTTTTCCCACCCATATAGGTCCACTCCGTGTCCATCTTGTATATTCATACTTTTTAATTCAACGTGCAACATGGTGAGAAAGGCAGTGGTCAGTGGGGCTTGCCCTACTGTTTGACGCTGTACGATGATGATGATGATGATGACGGCACTTTTGCGGAGAATCGAAAACCATGAGCTGTGAACATGGAATACAGAACGTCTACGTCCTCAGTAGGTCAAGTTTTGTAGCAAGTTCGACGACAGTGCTTGCTACATCCCAATGCCATTGCCATTCCATTTCGCCTCTTATCTTTTCTTCGGTGGTTTTTTCTCGTGCTTTTTCAGTCGATGGGGGTCGAGTGGTATAAATGAACTCGAAGTGTTGAATTGAGATCGCATCGCGCGAGATTGGTGTTAGGCAATCTTGTCATCCGGCTTTTCGCCATACCTGATCTCTTTGGGCCGTGCGTTGTTCGCCCGCACATCCAGTTCTCGGATAAGACTTATGGAGCGCTCTCATAATGTGATGGATTTTGCTTACTCGCTCTACTCTCTTTAATGCACTCAAGTAGTCATTGCATCATTTCTCACTGCTGATGTGCAATGTAGCCCCTAATGTTGACTTCTTATGTCCTGTTTCAGGAACACATGAGACAAATCACAGGTTCTCGTCTGGGTGGTTCGAATTTGGGTGCTGGTGGTCATACGGAATTATTTGGTACCGGCGACGTTATTGTGCGCCATGTAATGGAAGGACACGATCGCGGTGTAAACTGGGTCGCATTCCACCACAGCTTACCTATCGTGGTTTCTGCTGCTGACGACCGTCTAATAAAATTGTGGAGAATGACTGGTAAGTGCTATACTTTGCTTGCTTCTCTGTTCAGCAATGTCTTAAATCGTCTGTGGCCATATTTTGCATCGTAATTAATGAACCGGTAATAGACTCGTTTGGACCCGAACCAGGAGGCCGACAGATACGTTCCTTGATCCTCATGCGCAGTTCTTCACACTTGTCTTTACGTCATCCGTTCGCCTTCATATGACTTTCCCGTCAAAAAGCAAGGATTATGAACAGGTCCTGGTTTGGCATACGCTATTTTGTCCCGCAAAATGCGTTTGCTGATCAACGTAGTTGAATTCGTTGAGGCGACGAATTTCTTGTCAGTGTCGCCAGACACTAGGCACCACTTTAGGGGCACTAAACGGTGGTGATCAAATACCTCTAGTGAATGTACTGTACATTCACATTATGCTTTCCGGTGTAGTCGCGGCGTGAACTTTCAAGTGAAAAGTCTGGTCGACGCTGCTAGTGTTTTACTCCAAGATGCATCAGCTCAGCTCAGTCCAGTTCACTTCATTCAGCCGTAAGCCTCCCACTTTTATGTTCTGGTTTTGGGTGCTACCCCGCAGCACCGTCGATTTGAATGCAGAACGAAATGAAGCTGTCATTATTCTATACAGTGCCCTAAGGATATAGACAATCAACTTCAGGTGGGTCCTCATGGTCTAACTCGATCAGTTTCAGTAGTGAAATAATTAATTGTTTGGGAAGGGACTCGTCACACATCTTAAACACTCAATTAACCGTTGGAAACTATAGAAGCAGTTCTCAGCTGTTTCGTCTGGCTCATTGAGAATCATCAACAATGCGTATTCGCCGAGCCCCAACTAGGACTCAAACCGGTCCGCATGATTGTGACTTACAAGCGGTACCATTAAGCTATCCAAGGTGATTCTGAACGATCTGTTCTGCGTCAACACAACATGATATTGCAATACCGTTCCGCCGCTGACCTTGAATGCGTGTAACTCGTCCGTCACAGCAATCCAATCCTAAGACGGAGAGTCAGTTGGAATGTGCTGGCGGTATGGTCTGCGGCTTACAGTCATGCACTCCCGTTTTAAGTCCCAGTTAGTACTAGATGAATATGGACTGCCGATGATTCACAACGAGCCAGAGGAAACTGTTGTACAGTGCTCCCGTGGTTTTCAGTAGTGAGTTCATACTGCTTGGTGAATCACTTCATAATCTAGATGGAATGTACAAGCAACCAGTGCACACTCCTGAGGCGTCGGTTTACAGTCCTAATGTGAAAAGTAGATGTCGACTAATGTAATGTCGCTCGAGTCTGGCAGGCGTTGCTCCTGCTGCGCAGATTATAAAACGTAAAGTCCCCTTCCTTCCTTTTTCAATACTCCTTGGTTGGTGAAGTTCAGTAAGTCCTGCGGAAAAGACACCTTTGACAGACACCAATATTGGTCTTAAACGAAAGTTAATGACTGTCATAAAAATGCTACCTCGTAGCTCCGGTTTAGCAGATTGTTGCTGTTGGTTTTTCGGAAAGCCGGGAGGGTTGATTGCGATTTCTGAAGTGACGTCATCATTGCTTAAGTTGTGTAGCGAATGCTTGCGTGTTTGTTTATTTGTTCAGTACTCATGATAATAATAATGATAATAGTAGTAGTAATAATAATAATAAGCTGCCGTCAGTCGCACCAGGTTGAGCGGACTGTTGGGGAGGAAACTGTTGGAATAGTTGTGAGTTGCCATCACGACGAGACTGCACCTTGACGTGGCGTGATGGTTTGCACGCCTCCATGACCCAAAGAGCTATACAGGGTGGCTTCTTTAAGCCGGAGATGCAATCATACCTGACAGGTCAATGGATAGAGGTCAGACAAAGTTCAGTCTCCTGGTCCTCCATGTTGGGGGTTGATTTGAGCTGGCAACTCAATCGGCAAAATCAGTGGATGAATAATTGATACAAGCAAATGAGCTTCCACTAAGCCATCCCGCTGTCTTGCAGATAGGTTCTTGTTAGAACTAAAGGCTTTGGACGAGGACCCTAATCGTCCTCCTGACTTGTGGCTGGACACCCTAGCAGTACCCGTCCAACAACTCCCATGAACTGCATGAATAGAAAAAAATCCATACTGCATCGGTCGTCGCCCATTGCATCGAGCGGGGTGGGTAGTGATAAGTGAGCTACTGCTCAGAGTTCCCTCTCTTTTATTCAACCTTTGTCTTCTGTCCCCAACCACCCCTCTCTGCCCCATATATCCACCCATAATGCTCCCACTGATAACACGGTCGATACTCGCAACGATTCATTGTCAAATAGTGTCGGGAATAATCCTCTATCTTGTAACTCACATTTTTTCAATCCTCGTCAGCCTCTGAATCTCGGCTCCTTCAACGTGCGTACACTCATGCAGGCCGGTCAGCAGGTGTGCCTAACCCTCACAATAGATTCTCTGAAGATTGATGTCTGCTGCTTAGGTGGAACGCGTATCCAGGATACGAGCAGTGTGATTCAACTAACTGCTTCTGGTATCTCATCGAGTTATTTTCCGCGCACTTTAGGAGACGAAGTAGCTCGAGCTGCGGGTCAACGTGGTGTAGGAATAGTCTTGACTGACAAGGCTGAGGCTGTCATTTTAGACTAGATCCCTGTTAACAGTCGTTAATGTGCTGTGAGACTCTAGGGGTCAGTTGGCGTTCGAAAGGATAGCCGCGTTAAGCGCAGTTCGTTATCTCGGCGTTATCTCGGCGTACATCCCAACGGACTGCAGCTCAGACTTGCAGAAAGATGAGTTCTATGATGCCCTCGCCACTCTTGTTCGTAGCAGTAAAGGTTCCGACATTGTAGTGCTAGCTGGTGACTTCAGTGCACAAGTAGGCAAACCCAGTGTGTCAGAAGCCTGTTTAGGTGGGTGTTGTGCTTTACCCGCTGAGCGTACAGATAACGGGGATAGACTTCTCCAGTTTTGTGCAGACAATGGATTGTTCTTGTCTAGCACCAATTTCCGACACAGCTCGCGTCGCACAGTGACATGGCGCTCTAACTCTACAGGTACTTTGAGTCAGATTGGTCATATCGCCGTAAGCTACCGGTGGCGCAGTTTTGTTCAGAACTGCAGATCTTACTGGTCCACGTACGTAGAGTCGGACCATGCATTAGTTTTAATGCGATTATCTCCCCAGCTTCTTGGTCTTCGTCGCAAACCGCAAACCCGATTAGTCGTGCAACGTATGTGTGATCCAGAAGTACGCATCCGTTATGAGCAGAAGTTAGCACATGAGCTAGGATCTACGACGAACGGTAATGTAGATGAGCATTGGGCTCATATCAAACAAGCGATGCACGTTGCAACAGGTTTTGTCTGTGGTGCTAGATCCGTTGTCCATCAAAAACACTGGATCTCGCAAGAGTCGCTGAGTATAATAGTGCAAAAGCGTCAGCTCTCTAACTGTAAGGAGATGCATAAGATGCGGAGAAAGTTACAGAGGCAAGTTACGCAAAGCCTTAAGAATGGCGAAAATTGGTGGGTGAAGGTAGTCGAAGAAATGGAAATAGCAGCTGCTTCAGGTGACAGTCAAAGACTGTCCGTGGCGCCGGTGGACGGGGCACACTGGTCAGTGAAACGATTTGCGATAGAAATGGAGAACCCATCCATGGCAAACAGCAAAGGCTTGACCGTTGGGCCGAATACTTCAAGGAACAGTTCAGCTGGCCGCACGCTAGTGTAGTTACTCCCGTGTCAACAACTGCAACTCCTTGGGTGTTATCAATTGAGTCCCCATCGAAAGTGGAAGTGGAGTCATGTATTCGATTACTAAAGTGAGGGGAAGCGGCAGGTCCCGACGAACTTCCTCCAGTTCTTTTCAAATTGGGTGGAAATGTTTTGATAAAATCACTTACCGCTTTGCTCCGTAACATTTGGAACGCCGAGCGCATTCCGGTAATATGGAGTGAGTCGTTGATTGTTCCCGTCTTCAAGAAGGGAATACGCAATGACTGTAATTATCATCTTGTGATTAGCTTAATTCCGATAGTCACCAAAGTATTAGCCTCGATTTTGCTCTACCGTCTTACACCGGCTCGTGAGAGGAATGCCCGCGAACAGCAGGCTGGATTCCGCCCAGGTCGAGGATGCATCGACCAGACTTTTACTCTTCGCCAACTACCTGAAACGCGTCACACTCACCGCCGACCAACAATAATGCTTTTCTTAGACCTGAAAGGCACCTTCGATTCAGTTGATCGAGCAGCGCTCTTCAGTGGTCTTCACCGGAAAGGTATGCCCCAGAAGTTCGTGAACCTACTGAGATCATTGTATCCTCATACTTCTGGCCGCGTTAGAGTTTATGGTGAACTATCCGGTGGTTTCGAAACGACCAGCGGTGTTCGACAGGGGTGTCCTATATCCATTCCTGTTCAATGTCGTCATGGACGAAATAAAGGAGAGTGCGTTGCGAAACCTTCAGGATGTAGGCATTGAACTAGGAAATAGTGAAAAGCTGTGTGACCTAGATTGCGCGGAAGACCTTGACTGTTTGTTCGAATCCACGAAACATACTCAACGTGCACTAGATAGACTCTCAAGGGCTGTAGCTCCATTCGGCATGCGTTTTGCACCTTCAAAGTGTAAAGTGATGTTACAAGACTGGCCGTCAATGATTCCGAGCTTGATGCTCGATGGGAAGGTGCTGTCAGTTGTCGACCACTTCACCTACCTCGGCCGCAGCATGACGACGGATAGGAGCACAGTAGTAGAGGTGAGTACGCGGATATCGAAGACTCGAGCGGCGTACGCTGGACTAAAGCACTTGTGGCGCCGACCTGACATTTCACCGAAGTTGAAAGGTCGTGTATACTGTGCCTCAGTGCGTTCAGTTTTGTTGTATGGTTGCGAAACCTGGAGCCTGCGTGCTAAAGATATTCGTCGTCTCGAGGTTTTCGACCACCGATGTTTGCACAGTATCGCTAAGATTGGGTGGAATAGCCGAGTAAGTAATGATGAGGTCAGAAAGCGAGTATTGGGTATTAATTCGGAGAACGTTTTGTCACAGCGTATCCAGCTTAGTACACTTCGTTGGTTGGGGCATGTGTTACGTATGGCAAACACACGTCTACCATACCGTGTCCTATTCTCCGTTCCTCCTAGGGAGTGGTAAAGAAACCATGTGGAGGTCAACAGATGACGTGGCAGCGAGGAATGAGAAAATGTACAGCGGACTTAGGAAAAGTAGGTGCTTCACGTCTTCGTGGTTGGGGTCCAAAAGATCCCCCAACCAGATGGCTGGAAACACTGAAGGATATGGCTGCGAACCGCGAACAGTGGCGATCGTGTTGTCACTTTCTATCGAATCAGAATGACTGATCGATGTGTGTTTGTACAGTAAGATTGTGTATTCCGTGTGTTGGCTACTAGGGCATTCTTTCCTTTTCCCACCCATATAGGTCCACTCCGTGTCCATCCTGTATATTCATACTTTCTAATTCAGCGTGCAACATGATGAGAAAGGCAGTGGTCAGTGGGGCTTGTCCTACTGTTTGACGCTGTACGATGATGATGATGATGATGATATTGCCTCGTTCGCCTCTGTCTGTTGGTACCCTGTTGTCCGCTTACCTTACTTCTTCCCTGTTGCTTTATCTTGATTATTCCTTTACTCGCATTATTGTGTACAAGCAGAAGTCGTATATATAAAGAAATTTGAGTACAAGTACGCCAATAGCAGCGACATTAGGTCGTGCCGTATAGCCTCCGACCGTTCTGTACACAAATCTCGTGCAGGCTGAGGTCATTCGGGACCTATCCCACTGATTAAGGTTTTCATACATTTCTGCCTTAATGTGAGCAGGTCATTTTGACTTATTCCGCAACGGCTACTCGTCTCGGAGAACGGTACACTCAGTGGAGGTCCATTTTGGGACATGCATATCTGATTCCGACGAAACTAGTCTGTTAATAATGCGTGTTCTAGTGACTGTCCTTGAATCCGCAGCATAATACGTAACCTCACTGTTGTTGCTTTGGCGTGTTGTGAGAGCACGAGTATACAGGCGAACGGTTATTAAATACGAAACCAACCACGGAAGCAATTACAAACCTGTGACGATCGATATGGAGTAGACGGTCGATAGCTGTGCCATCGATACATGGGCGCACATGATCAACCGAATAGAGCACAAAGGTATCGGACACAAGCGAAAGGCAAACGAGAATAGGCCAATGTCACTGAAGCTCTGATAGACCTCAACACGACTTTCCCATCAAATTTGAGCAATATTACTGACATCAGTCGCCATACATCGATGGTCTTCGTGTTTCTTTTACCCGGAGCGACCAGTTTTCAGAGCATTATGAAAAAACTGACGCAACTTTCACGGCTCATACCGGTGGAATCTGAAGTGAATTATTATCGCACACACGATAAGCATACCCATCTTTTGACAACCTCAAACCTCTGTGGCTTCAACATAGTATCCGCTTGGTTGTCACGTTGAGTTTTTCGAATCTGATGTGAACGCTGAACCGGTAATAAGTTTAGGTTTGAAGTAGTGGATACGCGAATGAATTCATTAGGTCAAGCTCTCAAACCCACCTGGCTACCATGGTTGAAGTATATTAGGCATGCCGTCGGTAGACTTCCGCGGCAAACTATGTTCGTCTTTGGAAGTCGAATAAAAGTTACAGCGTGAGAACCTGAACACGGATTTTGTTGTCTGGAACGTTAGAGTTTCCGGATCTATAATATATACTAGCCTGGTAGTTATGAACATCAAGGAAGAATTGCAAGTGTTTTAGTGTTCACACAGCAACGAGCTGTGCACCCTTTTGCAAGTTAGAATTTTTCTCGACGGGCACTCATTAAAAGTAACCTGGGGCTATAAGATATCAGAACACGTTTTCAGAGACAAACAATTGTTTTCAATGATTCATTCTCAAGTCTTTACAAATCATATAGCCTTTGTCCTACAACGAAATTAAATAGGAATTATTATTATATACGTGCAGTTGGTTCGCCGCTGGAACGAACCGGAAGGCGAAGCTTTTCTAGCGTAGTTGTCCTAACAGGTCTGTATTCTCTTGCACTTTCCTTCTTGTATAGTAGAACCAATTTCCTACACTCATTTCCCTTTTTCTGCTGTATATGATGGTCGATAAAATAGGGCCTGATATCTTTCTTTCAGAAACCAAGGCGTGGGAACTGGATACGCTTCGAGGTCATTACAACAATGTGAGCTGTGTTCTGTTTCATCCGAGACAAGACTTATTGATATCGGACTCCGAGGATAAATCGATCCGTGTTTGGGATTTGGCCAAGCGTGTTTGCATTTCATGCATTCGACGCGATTCGGATCGATATTGGGTGATTGCTGCACATCCGAAATTGAATCTGTTCGCTGCCGGTCATGATGCTGGGTTTGTGGTATTCAAGCTGGAACGTGAACGCCCAGCTTTCACAGTTTACAAAGACTATATGTTCTACGTAAAAGCACCATTTTTGCGACGACTGGATTTGAATGCTGCTAAAGATATTCCAATAATCCAACTACGAGAGTGAGTTGCACAAGCTTTCTTATCCCGGCACTGAAGTGGTCCCAGGTTTTTAGGTCGTTCCAAAGACTGACTCCCGTTGCGTTACTGACTGAGTATATTCGATCGGATTTTCTTTTCTGTCTGTCCTAATTTTCCATCTTTTTCGCTCTATATATTTCCGTTGATTTTCTGTTTTGTTTTCTCGTATTCTATTCCAGATACCCGAAGCAAATTCGAATACGGAGCTTGCTACTGTAATGTCATTCAGTAGGCAAATTAATAGTGAAAAATAGGTTGTATAGATAGTCTGATGTATGCTATTTCTTGTGGTCAAGCGACTGTCAACCCACTACGCCGCTAAAATGGTTTCCTAAATAGACTAAGCGTTAGAACTACAGTCCGCATACTGACTTGAGTCTCGTGATGTGACTCGAACCGAATCTAACTCCATGCCGGCGTACTTGTGATGAAAACGTGACAGGGCTCGCCCTGCAACCGCGTCGTCCACATTTTCTGACCGAATTTGCCCATACAGTAGCCTGTTAGTCAACCTGAGTTATTGCCAGACATTGAGGGGCTTACTTTGCAGTTGTATTTCGACAGTAATTCTTACATTTATAATTTTTGGGTGACTACTGGTTTCTTTGAACTCACTGCTTACTGAGGGGGTACGTACGCACCAACACTGGTTTCCCTGAAACCGTTAGCTTGGGGTAATTTATAGGGTTTGAGAGCTCTTAGGATTTTGGATTCTGTTTCGTGGAGAATACTGTGTCGACACATCCGCTTTAAGCCGATACTTTCTGGCTTCCGTTAAGCAACAACAATTCCAGTTTTAAACAAGAATGGTCGTTTTCACTTGGTTCATAATCTCTCAATTTCCATTGCTTAAGGTTGATCTCCTCCAACTAACAAAGGAGGAACGTATTTCTTTTTAACTTACCCATTTATGACTGTGGTGCTCTATTTTTATATCTCTAACAGGGGACGAGGAACTGCCGCTAGTTTGGCTTATAACCCGATCGAAAACGCAGCGCTCATTCTGAGTCGTTCACGGGAAGCCGATGTGGGCGCATCAAATACCTCGACTGTGAGCAGCGCTACAAAAATGGTTTATGATTTATACATGATCCCACGCGAGGCAGGATCCGGTGCAGAACCACAACATGTGGAGAGCCGTTCTGGTGCCGGTTGTGCAGTCGCCTGGGTCGGACGTAATCGATTCGCGGTACTGGAAAGCACCGGCACGGTGAGTTTGCAGTTGGCATATACCGTTCAGTCTTCAATGGTCGGTGCAGATCGTGGTTAGCCAATAAAGTAGCCATACTATTTTAATACTGGACTTGGATTTAGACTGTTCGGTCTATCTCTTGCATTGTCGTGTCCCATAAATACAGAAGTGTTATCCAGATAACCAAACTGACAAAATAAACATCAAAAAGGGTATGGTGATAGAACACGAAAAAAGATCACAGCAAATCCTTGTGAAGTCGTGTCAAGTGCTGGACGAGCTGACTCTAGAAGAATAGACTAAGTTCATTGCTTATGTTCAGTCGATAGTTGACAGGCAAGTCGAGAAGGTGTGTTCCAAACTACGAAAACGCATCAACCTGAGCAAACCGGCTGGTGAGTTCCCTTCAGATCCGAAAAGATTTGTCCATAACTTGTCGTCTGTATGTCTGGAAAGGAGATTACTTGAGGTGCTGTCGGTAGGACCAAATTTTTGCTGTTCAGCCAATAAAACCAAACAATTGGATATGGAGGTTGTTAAGAGTTTGTTATATCAACTATTCGGTCTCGTTCCGTCCTCCTCACAGGAGTTAGAGAAGCTCATATCCACACTTGTGAACGCGTGTTATCAATATCGTGAAAATAGACCTTCGACGAAAGGATTATTAATAGTAGAGCATCTGAACCCTCTGAAAGAACCGCAGGCTAACAGAGAAATAATGTTGTCAAGACCAGATAAAGGAGCGGGTATTGTAATCCTTAATAAGTCGGATTATATGGGAGAAGATGAACACGATATTGAATGGTGTTTCCAAGTTTACAAAGACCCCAACTGAAAAAGACAGGACGATTCAGATAGATAAGTCAGTTTCTACGAGAATGAAGTCATTGGAACAGAAAGGTACGATCGATGCGGTAACCTTTGAAAGAATACGACCGACTGGGACGACGATTCCTAGGTTGTACGGCCTACCGAAGGTGCACAAAGATGGTGTCCTCTTGAGACCGATTTCCTATATGTGCAACTCGCCGTATCACGCAGTAGCGAAGTGGTTGGCCACATTGTTAGAACCAGTAAGAGTCATAGTTTTCAGACACAGCCTACGAGACACAGTTCATTTTGTAGAGACTATGATAAATCTAGATTTGGAAGACAAGCAAATGATCTCGCTAGACGTTACCTCACGGTTCACCAATGTCGCGATCGCCGAATTAATCAACTATCTATGTGAATAGATGCAGGGGAACAGTATTAACCCGAGCATCTCGTTGGATGAACTAATACAGTTACTATTTGTCTGCACTCATAATATACAGTTTCAGTTTAACGGTGGAATATATCTTCAGAAAGACGGGGTGGCAATGGAGTCACCTTAGGGACCTTTATTTGCTGATATTTTCATGGCAAAACTTGAAAATAACCAGCTCAAGTCAACAATTGAAGATTGCACTTTATACAAACGGTACGTGGACGATATCCTATGTGTAGTGGATACCAAAGTGGACACGAATGTACTTAACAGATTTAACACAACCCATCCAAATGTTCGATTCACTTTGGAGCAGGAAAAGGAAAACAGTCTATCGTACTTCGATGTTTGTTTAAGCCGTCGAAGCGATGGTTCCGTTCAGTTGTCAGTGCATAGGAAAGCAACTTGGAACGGTCAGTACATTCATTCCCACAGTTTTGTACCACTCAAAGTGAAGAGAAATCTAGTACATTGCTTGGTTAATAGAGCAAGGAAAATCTGCACGGAAGACAACAGAATATGAACTTCGTTTTCTAAGGAGTGTTTTCCTAGAAAACGGCTATCCTGAACGGTCCATTGACAAGACGTTGCACGGACATAAAGATAGGCCAAAACAGACATTAGTCAAAAAGAAGCCCGTATATGTCCGTTTACCATTCAAAGGAGATACGGAAACTGAAGTTATTCAACGAAGACTAACAGAAGCAGTCAGTAGAACATTCTACGCTGCACAATTACAAATTATGTTCGAGTCCAAACCGATCGTGTGTTTTCGATTGAAGGATAGAGTGCCAGATTCTGCAGCATCTTTTTCTGTGTATTCATCCACCTGTTCCTGTGGAACCAGGTACGTTGACCGCACGACCGGGTGCTTATCGGAACGTGTTTGTGAACACCACCCGGCTTGGTTGAGCACTGCAGCAATTAAGACAATTACGATTGCTGTGTGTTCACACCGTGCTGAGTCAAACCATTCAGTAAAGGTGATAAACGCTTTTCGCACCATTTACAAAGTCCGGGGCAAGCAATCAAGACTTGTCAAGTGTCGCATCTTAGCCACAGCCGAAGCCGTGAGTATTCGACTCTACAATCCTCCCCTGTGTGCTCAGAACCGATTTGTGCAAGCTCTTAAATTTCCATGGCCCTTTTCTTGTTTCTAAACACGTGTGCAATCACTCGAACATTCCTCACTGATCAATTTCACACGCACACACGAACACAGACAGATTTGGATGATTATTCTCTTTCGTTGTTTTGAGTCATGTTTAATGTTATGTATTGGTATGAGTACGAATAACGGAAAACGAGCTTGTTCGCCACGTTGAATTGTTCTCAATGTGTTCTGCTGGATTTTTCGTATATATATATATATATATATATATATATATATATATATATATATATATATATATATATATATATATATATATATATATATATATATATATGCTGACTTGGACTCATTTTCACCATGTTAGCTGGTCCGAAATAACTAATTCAGCGGCGCGTGAAAGGGCAACTACAGGGGTGATTTCTTAATCAGATAACTGTCGGATACTCGAACAGCATAATGTGTTGGTCCACGTGTTTTCGGTCAGTCGGGGAAGCCTAACAGGTTGCGGAGTAGGAAACGTGCAGCAGCACTGTAAAATTCATGCAGTCGATCGAATCGAAGAGTCGTTGATTGCTGGGTAAAATGAATATATGGAGTATATAATCAATGCGAGTTCACAAATAGGCCGATCAAACAGAGTACAATGCGAAAATAGGTTTAACTTGTAGCTGTACCGTATTGCTGGAATGTATACAGCGACTTCGAAAACCCTGAGCACAACGTAATTTTGGATATGTAGTGTTGCCAGGTAATTCTTCCCTTTTTCCCGTTTTGTTGTACGCATTACACCAAGATTTCGCCTTGCTTAATTGTGGAAAAATTCTGTGCCATCATTGCCATTGACAGGTTACTTCATTTCATAAGCACACCCATGGATGTCGAATTCATGAACCCTAAATTTTCTACATTTTATCCCCGTGCTATACTCGCCTTTGCCCGTTACCTACTGGAATCTACTGGGACCTTATTTGGTTCTCCACTCCAATTCTCGGGGTCATGTTGTCGGTTACGGGATATAGTCCTTCCATTGCACTCATGCGTAAGCGTGTAATAAAAAAGCGGTGATAGGCGATACGCTATGTATATCCCCATACCCTGGTGCCGTCACACTTATCGTTGGGTAACTATTTTTCTTCCCTGTGCGGTTAATGTGTTTGGTTTTGAGAAAAAAACGTTTCTATTGCGGTTGCAGATTGTGATCAAAAATCTCTCGAACGAAAAAGTGAATCGCGTTGGTTTCTCCGGTGTGGATCAATTTTTCTATGCGGGTACTGGAAATTTGCTTATTCGCGATTCGAACGGTATCAGTCTTTGCGATGTGATTAACAAACGTACCTTGGCCACACTAAAAAACACCAAGGTAAATAAACGGTTATGTTCTGTGACTTCATACGTGCGTGTTCAGAGAATGTGTTTATGAGGAGGGATTGTTTCATCACTCAGAAGTGTACTGCCAGCAAATTAGGAGAAATGCAGCAGTTCTTTCTCATAGTTTTGAATGCGTTGCATTCAGTTATATCTATTCAGTCTTGTGATTGCTGTAGTTGGTGTTTCCTGATTGTTGCTAGGTATTGATAACCAAAACCCTCAAGTTAGGTTATTGAGTCGTCCCCTCCGAATTATGTACACAGAAATAACTGATATAAGCTCACGTCTCTGTTTTAGTCAGTCGCTTGCTCTCCACTCGTGCACGCATCTGCCTTACATACGCCGGCCTTTGAACCTCAGTATTGAGTCTGCACACCAATTCCAGTCGTCATATCTCCTTACTTCGTTTCTTGTTGTTGACTAAAACAGCTTCGCTCTGACCAGAAATCACCCACTTTCACTTTTTCAGCTACCACATACATTCTTACTGGTCGCTCAGAATTTGAGTCTGTCATCCCATTACCGTTCCTGAATTTTCGAACCGCGAGTTTCTCTTAACAAAGTTCCACTCACTTTCACATTTAATTTACCGGAACTCAATCTGGTGGATGATTGAGTTCTGGGTTCCAGGTTGCCACAGTTCCTTGGCAGTTTGATAGAATTTCGTTTTTTATGGATCCTCCTACCGTCTGTGCTTCCACATGCTGTTCATTTTGGCATTGGGACTGGCTGCTGTTGTTGTGTGCACCTGAATATGTAAACGATTGGGTGGTCAAGGAAACCCATCTCTTGGTTGGTAAAGAATATAGAAAGACATTATCAGTTATGATGAGATGTGACTTTATCGTTTCAAGACTTGTGGTCGTTTTAGTGCAAGTGTTTGTGTTTGTGTTTGTCATTTCCATGTGCAAACGCCTTTCTTCAATCGAGTTTTGCTAGGGGTTACTGACCGAAATCACTGCACCTTTGGGAGATTATCCATACTGAGATCATCTTTTGACATTTTACGACGTCTAGTTTCTTCTCACCACACTGTCCTCATTTGGTGTTGCGTCAATTTGTATAAGTCATAATGGGCGTAGAGCCTATTGCTTTGACAATAATAATGTGCGCCGGTTTGAATGCCAGTGTTTTCTGCGGTCTAACGTCTACCTTAGACTGCAACACGCAAATTATTATGCTTATTCATTTTTTTCATTCACCCCTGATTCTGTTTCAGTATATCCGCCACGTGGTTTGGTCACCGGATGGTCAGCATCTGGCCATGTTCACCAAGCTATATCTGTATTTGTGCAATCGCCAATTAGAAATTATGGCTACCGTACACGAAACTGTTCGTATCAAAAGTGGTGCTTGGGAGGAGCATGGTGTATTCATCTATACAACCAGCAATCATATCAAATACTCCTTGCTGAATGGGTGAGTGAACTCCCCGGTATCACTACAAAACCAGCCCTAAATCTCTTATCTTCCCAGTTGTAAATTAGCGTCATTTAGTCATTAGTCTTTAGGATATCAGCATTCTTCAGTCTGTGGTTACACGTGGATCAGAAGCGCAGACTTGTACCACTCCTCATCACCATAAATAATATTTTTTGAGGGCCGTCTCACTTGCTTGCCGTTCTGACTAGAGTCGTTTATAACCGAATCAGTGAGCTGCTTAAAAGAAAACCTCGTGGACAAGCAGTTTTGACACTAAAACCACTGATCAGAAATAAATTGAACAATTGACTGAGGTGTGATCGTGTGGTTTAGATCGTTTGATTACCACCTCAGAGGCCAGGGGTTCGAATCCCCGCCACTACCGATCACTGCTATGGTAGATGGTGATCCCCACTGTCGTTCGGTTCGTTAGCACACCTGACCTATTCGACCTCATGTGGTTATCCACTCCGAGCATCAAGGTTGGGTGGTCGGTTATGCCCAATCGTGCAATGGGCCTCTGTGGCTGTGGGGTATATACCCTTTCCATGGCATTCATGCACAAGCACGTAATAAAAAAGTGTGAATAGTTCATCTCCGTACCAAGCCAAATTGTTGTTTTGACTGACGTATTACGATGGTTGAGCCTTTGTAAATGCCTGTTGAAAGAGATGAAGATACTAAGTTTGAAATCCCTACGCTTCGAATGATTCATGTTTTGCACATTCAGTCCAACGCTGGGAAACAATAAGGGGGGTAGGGGGTGGGGTGGGGTGTGAAACCATTTAAAATAGCTCATTGATTCGACGCTCAGTATTTCACTGCAATTACAAGCCAGCTTTGTTGTCCATTCTGTACTGCCAATCTAGTTCTTGCATATGTGATATCGTTCCTGTGAATAGTACCAGTAGCTTTCTCCTCCTTTCCGTTTTGTGACTTCTGCTTTAGCCATCACAACTGGCTCTCAGTTTTGACCTCAAAGTTGATTTGAATTGCACCTTTCTGCATTTTTCGCCCATCAGTGATGCATCGGGGAGAACAGTTCGATTCGTGCATGTTGTTGGATAACCTGTCGCTTATGTCTTCCCCGCATTCATATTACCTCTCCCTTCTGCCACAAACTTACGCATTTTTATGGTAGAGTTAATTGCAATAAACTCCGGTTTTTGATGATCGCCTTACTGTCTTGCTGAAGATAAGAAGGTCATCTCTTAATAGTACAAACAAAGTCGTCTCGGAGCGGTCTATAGTAACTGCTGAACAGGAAATGTTGCACAAACAGCAAGGTACGATTCTTGAATGATTACACCCTTGACATGTGGCAGTAAAGACTGCTCCCGCTTGGTTATTTATCAGCAATGCTGATTTAATCATGAAGACCTCAGGTCAGACTTCCGTGAATCTGAACAGGTTGCGGTGGTCGAAACGTGTTACACATGCCAACAGGTAGACCTCCTCGACGTACATTGTTCTTCTAGGTAGCTGGCTCCCACATGATAGGCTGAGTCAGTCTTTCCAGACGTGGCAGAAAGGTACGGAGTCTTTTATCGGTGGTCTTCGCCATCTGTTGAGTCTTAGGCCTACCAGTTGGGGTCCACGATATCGATTATCAGATCGTTGGCTATACTAGTCGAGATGACCTTGTGCCGTGGTCAGTGTCATGCTTATATTCGTATTCTTCGTTAGTCCACGTAAATTTACGCCCTATCAGTTAGTTGTTTTCATTACTACAAAACGACTGTAAAATGATTCATCAGGATGCGGGACCGCGCAACCGACTACTGAAAAATTGTACAGCTGCTCTGTCTTGCCTTCTAGGAATCATCGGTAATACATAACCACCTAGCCCCAACTATGATTCGAAACGGGGTGGATGGTTGTGATTTGTACAGGTCACTACTAGGCTATTCAAACCGTCTCCCAACAATTTACTTCGCTTCAATACTACATTATCAGTTAAGCACTTTTAGTACATGATTATTTACTTATTTGTATTACTTTCAGTTAGGTAATAGCGCGAGGTAGCAACCAAAAACAACACTCAATTAGGAATTTATTGATTGAAAGAATTGAATTGAATTGTATGATCATTCAATTACCCATCTAATTTAGAGATGACAGTTACAGCTACTCATCTCCTACTTTATATTGTTTTTTTCTTATTGTCCACTCGTTTCAATTTAAAATCAGTCCTTTTGGTAATATTTACTTCATAAGAAGATAGGTCCTTTTTCATCCCCCGAACCTGAAACCGCGTGTGGATTTCCTATAAGTTACGTTTCTTTTTTCAGCGATCACGGAATCATCCGCACACTGGAATTACCAGTCTACATCAGCCGTGTCCGTGGCAATTCAGTGTTTTGTCTTGACCGAGACTATGCTCCACTGGTGTTGTCGATAGACCCAACAGAATACCGCTTTAAACTGGCCCTGGTAAACCGTAGATATGACGAGGTGGGTTGTGGTATAATTTGCTGCAGTTGTCATCAGATTCTCTCGTTTTTTCCAGTTACTCCCCTTAAATTCTACTGACTGGTTCGCCAATCGATTGATTTTCCTTCCACCTCTATGATTGTAGGTTTTACATATGGTTCGCAATTCAAACCTCGTCGGACAAGCGATCATCGGTTATCTGGAAAAGAAAGGCTATCCGGAAGTCGCTTTACACTTTGTGAAGGACACACGTACAAGGTTCTCACTCGCCATGGATTGTGGTCAACTCGAAGTCGGCTTGGAAGCCGCCCGTGCGTTGGATGACAAAGCCTGCTGGGAACGTCTAGGGGAACTGGCTCTGCGACAAGGAAACCATCAGATTGTGGAGATGGCCTACCAACGAACTAAGAATTTCGACAAACTTAATTTTCTTTATTTGATCACGGGAAATTTGGATAAGTTACAGAAAATGATGAAAATCGGTAGGTCTTGTTTGATTAGTTCAGTGTTCCATTTTCGATCAACTTTATGTTGTTCTGTACGTACACCATTGCTCAAAAATGGCTGATGTTTACTTCAGTCATTTTGAGCAGGTATTGGTCACGTTACCTTACAATTTCGAAAAGTGATTGAAGATAGACTTATCTGAAAACTAAAGTGGCCAATGCAGCTTTGTGGAGCGGTACTCTTCTGTTAAAATGCTCTCTTGTTTTTACTTACGCAGTAAACTACATTACGAGAGGTAAACCTATTATTTCGAGGAATTAGTGTAGAAGGAGTTTGCAGGGAACGTCCACATCAGAACCAGCTTACTAATCCTGCTTTCCAAGACAAATATTTTGAGCGAAAGCACTGAAGAAAGGAGGTTGTTCCATGCGATTGCTGCTTTGGAGAAGAAGGAAGACTACATGGTTGAGGTCCGACACCTGGGAACAAAGATCTGATTTTGGTGACCATCCGCTTGCGCGCAGAATGGGCGATGAGAATTCAAGGGAGACGGTCCACAAAGACAAGTTAGGAAATGCGAAAATCAAAATAACGAAAGAAGGCAGTCGAAGTGGTTACTGAGCAATGTACCAACGAGTGCCGATTGAAAATATGAGAAAGATGGTCGATGAGGTCAATAGCCAGCCTGACGCTTGACCTGATCGAGAGCAGACAGGCAAACAAAGCTCCACTCTAAACGTGACTGCAGTATCCAAGAATTTGACTAATTTGAGTTAGACAGGAGTAAAGCAGTGTCTGATGCGGAAAGGGAAACCAGTTTGTCGTCATAATGTATGAATGATTCACCACTGCGGGCTTGGTTGCTTGAACTGTTTTAGAAGTAGTGGATTAAAAATCTTAGAATACGTTATCACGCGGTGTCACTCGTGAGCACAGCGTTATTTCCGCATGATAGATCATTCTACAGCGATTCCAATCAACCTCCATCGTGACAAATATCAGTGGCTATCTTGTTTATAAGATACGAACCTTAATGACTTGTGTTCCTTTTAGCCGCGAGCATAGACTCATTTGAATAGAATTGTCGCTATTCAGTTGGTAATTCTGATTCCTGATTTCAGCTGAAATCCGGAAGGACACCTCCAGCCACTATCAGATCGCGTTGCTTCTGGGTGATGTGGCCGAACGCGTCAAAGTGCTACGCCAAAGTGGTCAGTGTAAGTATCTTCTTACCGAACGAATGTTCCAGTTCAAATTGTCCTTGTAGTTTTGTACACCCATCATCTGGTATTGTTTCCCCTCCACCGAGTGGAGAAACTGAATTGCGATTCTGTTGCCCAATTAAGTGAACAATCTGAGCTGTGTAAAAGAAACATCATTAGTGACTCTTCCACGATCCCATTATCTTTGCCTCGTTGCCAATATGAATAGCTCTTACCCATTTCTTGGTCTCTGCTTTTATTTTAGTTTGGAGCATTAAAATTTGTGCTACCTAGAAGTCAACATAAGATTCAGAGAAAAAGTGCTTGATTAGTTTGATTTGTCATATCTTCCGGTTTGTGGATCGAAAGATACCATAACCATCTGACTAGAGATTCTGGAAGTTATACGATCGTGTTGTTAACAGTGATTTTTCTGTTCTCATTTCGTCTTGAGAGGAGTCGTTTGGAGCTACCTGTGTGCATTCATCTTTCTCCTCTTATACATGCAAGTCCATTTCCCTCACTTGACAGCCATTCTTTTTGGTAGTAATGAGCATCGTAATGATATAATGGTGATTTGTTTTCGTGTTCGCTTAAAGTTTATGTAGGAAACAGTTCATTTTACTAACAAGGAACGTTTTGCGAAGCAAGAGCTTTCTGTTGAGACTTTTTCTTAGCTTATATATAAGTTGATTAATCATTCACGATCTAACTTTTCAAACGAACAGTCTCCTGACTCATTCTTATATGGAATGCAGCTGAACAATCCTCAAATCGAATCCCGTATAAACTCCCATTTTTGCCATTCCGGTATTCGTATAGGTTACCGATTGTCTTGTCGACTTACGAATGCCTTGTGAGAATTTTCCAGTTACTTCTGTTCAAATGCGGATTTTTCTTTTAGGCTCGTTGGCGTACTTAACAGCAGTCACCCATGGATTGACCGAAGAATCGGAGGAATTGAAGAACCAGCTGATTTCTACCGCTGGTGATACGGAGCAGCCTGTTCTCCCTCCGGTGTCGCCAAACGCCCATCTATGCATCCCATCACCACCAATCATGCGCCCGGACCGGGCGGGTACGGCTAATGTGGCATCTGGACTAGAGTTGAATTGGCCTCTGCTCAGTGTGCAATTAGACGTGTTTGAAGCGGCGATAGCTCAACGTCGTACGACCGTAGTGAAGGCCGGCGAGACAGACATCGGTAATATCGGCAAACCCGGTGTGACTGCTGCTGGCGGAATGGGTTTGTTGGAGGCGACAGATGCAGATGAGGCAAATTGGGGTCAGGATGCGGACCTAGACCTGGATGGTACGTCATTTATACCCTTAATGGCCATATAAGCGTCGATTCTTGATGCCTAAATTTGATCATAATATTTTGTACTCTGCTGCCTTCCAGAAGCTGAAGGCTTCAAAGATGCGTTGGATGAGGATGACAAAGGGGCGAATGATGACGTATCCGGTGCAAAGGAAGACGGTTGGGATTTGGATGATGCCGACTTAGAGCTCCCCAGCACTCTTCAGAACGCTGGTGGCCCAGCAGAAATTGCGTCAGATTCTGCATTTGTTGCTCCTCCGATGGGTCGTGTGCCATCACAGTACTGGAGCGATAACAGTCACTTGGTAGCCGACCATATCATGGCTGGGAGTTGGAATGAAGCTATGCGTTTACTCAATTCTCAAGTATGTTTGATTCAATCCTCCTCCTTTTGAACTGAAATGTTATGTTGATGGTAACCAAACACTCTTTCTCCTGTTTCAGGTTGGTGTAGTTTCTTTCGAACCGTATCGTCCTCATTTCATGGCACTATACGAGGCCTCACGTTCAGTTGGTATTGGCTTACCATCCACTCCATCACAATTTATATATCCTCAAAGGAACTGGTTAGTTCTAATCAATCTTTTGTGCTGTTATGTCACAAGACGGTTCATTGTCTAAGTGTGCTGTTTCTATTTCTCAGAGTCAGTCTAGGTGGGTTTTGATAGCAGTCTAGCACTATTTTCACCAGTGCCAGAATGTTGCCGTTCTGAAACTGCTATTATGGATCGTTCCGAAAACTGATTTCCACTGAAGTAAAAAAGGATTATCTATGTAATATGATTCATCATGCAGTCGGAACGCTGAACTCACCATTGAATACTATGGAAGCGCTGTTTTATTCTTGTTAGGAATCATCAGCAGTGGTCATCTACCGAACACATTCCATGGTTGTCAATGGTGAGTTGAGCGCTGACAGATGTGCACTTCGTAAACTCATTATTTCCCATTTCCAGGAAGAAAACATCGACGAGCACAGCGTTACCAACCACGGTTCTGTCACTAAATCAATTACTCACTCGATTGCAACACGCTTATCAGCTGACCACAAAGGGCAAGTTTCAAGAGGCAATCGATCGATTCCGAACAATTTTACTCTCTGTCCCCTTGTTGGTGGTCGAATCGTCCGCCGAAGAATCGGAGGCGAAAAGCCTGATAAATGTGTGCAAAGAGTACATTATTGGTCTGAGCATGGAATTGGTACGCAAAGCGATGCCGAGAGACAAATTAGCCGATCAGGTAAGTCGCTTTTGCTGTCCCCGTGAGGTGTTTTAATGCTGTTCTTAGTACACGAGTAGCTTGGTACAATTTATAGTATTTTTTCTCGCACAACTCCCACTCCGTAATTTTGAGGCTTGCATTGTAAATGTTGTGATTATTCTTACATTCGTTACCTTACAGGTTCATGATTGGGAATAAGAATCCAATAATACTGTAGGGTACGAGGCCAGTTTATGGCGTGAAAGGGATTAGGGAACGGAAATGGGGTGTTGGTCACTTAGTCATTTAGAATATTGGGGTCGAAACAAGTGATGCTTATTAATTTGATGAACAGTAGACGTCAACGACAAGAATATATCATGGTTTTCCAGAGTGCCGTTCTACTTTGCTGCTCACCGGGCCACCACTTCTCGATGACATCCGTCTAGTTTCTGCTTTTTGACCACAGTTATTGTAACTCATCACATTTTTTGTTATCCTCTGGATTATATCTCTCTGAAGTGATGAGCGTCCGGGAACATGAATGGATTGAAAGTGTTCAGTTACAATCAGTTCCGCGTCGGTCTTAGTAGAGCGGCAAATCTTAGCTCTCAGGCAACTGATTAGTGTAGAATGACCAATTTTGGTTGAATGTTGGTACTGCATAATGAATTATTTCACAGTCAACTTAGGTCTACTACTCGTACACTTCAGTTGTGATTTCTCAGACGCTTTCTATTATTCAGTCGTTGGCTGCTGTGAATTCTTCGATCTTGGCCTCACACATTATTTTTCCATACTTCAGATCCGAAGTGTTGAGCTGGCTTGCTACTTCACTCATTGTCGTTTGGAGACTCCGCATCTTATCCTCACTTTGCGCACCGCCACAAATGCGCTTTATAAATTGAAAAACTATCGCTCTGCTGCCGTGATGGCCAGACGTTTGCTTGATTTGGGACCCTCGATGGAAGTAGCGGCACAGGTGAGGAAAATACTAAACGCATGCGAGATGGCCACACCGAATGAAGATGCTCATCAGTTGGCTTACGACCCGCGCAATCCGTTTGAAATTTGTGCGGCTACCTACGTTCCTATCTACCGGTAAGTGATTTTGTTAAAGTGCACTGAAAACACAGAAGTCCGGGTTTTTCTAGAGGTTGTCTGTTTGTCGTCGAACTTTCATTACGTATTCTGATAGTGCGTCACATGTTATCGCGCATTTTCAAGACTACTTGGTACCAGTTGTTGATACTTTGCCAGTGTAAAATTCCAGGTATAGAGAATTGGTGCTACATACAGTGGCTCCGTGAAGATCAATTTCATCCACAGTTAGCTTTATTGGAACACACAGTTTTAGGTTGATATTGTTGCCACCCACTATGTTACCTATGCCATTGCTGTTTCTAGTTGCCCGTCAATTCAGATCTGAACTTAATCCAGGTCCTTAAGTTGAAGTTCTCTCATTGGTTTCTAGTAGAGTATATATGCTTCGTCAGTTACTCTTGTCTCCAGTTCAAAGGTTGGAACTTGCAGTTCTACACCACAGGATACCAGTCAGTTAGCTGTCTTAAATTGCATTCGAAAGTTCAATCTCTAGTTGGTACCTGTACATTTCGATGAATATCCGCAAAACGCGAGGTCAAAACCAAGACTAAGTGCTCAAGTTGTGCAACCATCACCTTTGAGTTTCATAAGTATAACTGCACTTCTTGTTTGCTTTCGTGGCCGTTCTAGAAAAAATACCCTGAAGTCGAAATCCATCTCATGTTAGGAGTATACAAGTACAGCTTCAAACATGATCCAGAATCGCTCAAGTAGCACTGAATTGCTACGTCGACTTTTATTCACTTGTGAAGAAGGTGAATTATGCCCAAGACGGCTCCGTTGTTGAGTAGACTGTTCTTGCAGCCGATTATGCATTCAAATTCACTTCCTTTTAATGCATTTGGTAAACCAAACGTGAAGGATTCATCTGATTTGGTACTTTTATCCAATCTCTTGCAGTGGCAAGAACTGTGTTAAAGATCCGCTGAGTGGTGCGTGCTACGTGCCTTCGATGAAAGGCAAATTGTGTCGAGTTACTCAGGTGCGTTTTTGCAATTAGTTTGTCGTGAATCAGACCATTTTTTGTTTTCGTCTTAAGTGTCAGTCCAGTTCATGAACGTTGATTTTTGTTTCACGTCCTGTATATTGTTAGGGATGGTAAATTGGGCTTCACTTATGCCGACTGCTTGTTACTTTCTTAGCCTTTTACTTGCTCTTCATGCCTCGATTTATTTCACGTCCGACTAGATGGTACTACCAAGCAACAGTCACTATCGCGACATTGAAGTGCTAGGTTGATGTTTGGGTATGCATGTTATACTGGGTTCCCGCCCCTGTAGGTCCACTCCCTGTCCCCCTTATATACTCGTTCTTTCTAATTCGACGTACAACACGGTGAGAAAGGCACTGGTCAGTGGGGCTCGTCCTGCTGTTTAACGCTGTACGATGGTGCAGATGACTGGGTTGGAATAAAACAATGCCAGTAGATTCACGAACTTCTGGGGCATACCATTTCGATGAAGAGCACTGAGTGGCGCTGTCCGGTCAACTGAATCGAAGGCGCCTTTCAAGTTGAGAAAAGTCATTACTGTTAGGCAATGGTATGTGTGACGTGTCTCAAGTGATCGACGAAGGGTAAAAATCTGATCGATGCATCCTCGACCTGGGCGGAATCCGGCCTGTTTTTCGCGGGCGTTCTTGTCGTGAGTCGGTGTCAGACGGCGCAACAAAATCGAGGCTAATACTATCGGAATTAAGCTGATCCCACGACTTAACTTCCACTTCCGATGGGGGCTCAACTTATACTCCCCAAGGAATCGCAGTTGTTGACACATGAGTAACTACGTTAGCTCGCGGCCAGCTAAACTGCTCCTCGAAGCATTCAGTTCAACGGTCGCGCCTTCAGATCCATGAATAGACCCTCCACTTCGGTCGCATATCGTTCCATCGACCGGGGTTCGCCGTCCACCGGTGTCGCGAATAAGTTTGAACAGTCATTGACTATTACCCGAAGCAGCTGCTAGTTCCGTTTTTTGGCTACCATAATCCACCAATTTTCGCGATCATTCTCGAGGCTTTTCGTAACTTAGTTTTGTAGATTTCTTCGTATCTTATCTCCTCACAGTTCGAGAGCTGACGTTTATGCTCCATTAGACTGATCGACTCTTGAGAAATCCAGTGTTTTTGATGAACACCGAGTCTAGGACTACAAGCGAAACCTACTGTCACGTCCATTGCCTGCTGGATATAAGCTCACTGCTCATCTACATTACTGTTCGTCGTAGTTTATAGCTCATGTGCCAGTTTCTGTTCATAACGGGTGCGAACTTTTGGATCAAACAAACTTTGCACGGCTAACCGGGTTCGCGGTTTGCGTCGATGACGATGGAGCTGTATCGAAAATCGCATGCTCCAACTCTACGTATGTGGACCAGTAGGATCTACATTTCTGAGCAGAAGTGCACCACCGGTAGCTTACTGCGATATGATCCATCTGACTCAGAGTACCTAAAGCGTTAGAGCGCCATGTCGCTGTGCGGCGCGAGAAATTACTACTCGACAGGAATACCCGACTGTCTGAACAAAACGAGAGAGGCCTATCCCCGCTATCCGTGCGCCGAGCGGGTAAGGTACAACGCAACGCCCACCTAAACAACCTTCTGACTTACTAAGTTTGCCAACTTGTGCACCAAAATCACCTGTTAGCATTACAATATCAGAGTCTTTGTCCCTGCGAATGCGAGTGACCAGTTCATCGTAGAACATATCCTTCTGCATGTCAGAGCTGCAGTCTGTTTGGGCGTATGCCGAGATCACAAACAAACTGCGCTTAACGCGGCAATCCTTTCGAACGCCAACCGATCCCTGGAGTCTTACAACTCATGAACAACTGTTGACCAGTATCCAATTTAAAAGGGCAGCTTTAGCCTTGCCATTAAAGGCTATCCCTACACCACATTGACGCGCAGCTCTAGTTGCTTCGTCTCCTAAATTGCACAGGAAATTTCTCGTTGAGATACCAGGAGCAGTTAGTTGGTTCACACTGGTCGAATCCTGGATACGTGTTTCACTTAAGCAGCAGACATCAATCTTCAGAGAATCTATTGTGAGGGTTAGGCACACCTGCTGACCGGCCTGCATGAGTGTACGCACGTTGAAGGAGCCGAGATTCAGAGGCTGACGGGGCTTGAGAAAATATGAGTTACAAGATAGAGGATTATTCCCGACACTATTTGACAGTGAATCGTTGCGAGTATCGACCGTGTTATCAGTGGGAGCATTATGGGTGAATAGATGGGGCAAAGAGAGGTGGTTGGGGACAGAAGACAAAGGTTGAATAAGAGAGAGGGAACTCTGAGCAGTAGCCCACTTATCACTACCCACCCCGGTCGATGCAATGGGCATCGCGGTCCTGATTATCCTGTGCGACGACTGATGCAGTGTGGAATTCTTTCCATTCATGCAGTTCATGGGAGTTGTTGGACGGGTACTGCTAGGATGTTCAACCACAAGTCAGGAGGACGATTAGGGTCCTGGTCCAAAGCCTTTAGTTCTAACAAGAACCTATCTGCAAGACAGCGGGATGGCTGAGTGGAAGCCTATTTGATTGAAACAATTATCTTTCTGCTGATTTTACCGACTGAGTTGCCAGCTGAGATCGACCCCCAACATGGAGGACCAGGAAACTGGACTTTATCTGACTTTTCCCCATTGACCTTTCGGGCATGATTGTATCTTTGACTCGAAGTAGCCATCCTGTATAGCTCTTTGGGTCATAGAGGCGTGCAAGCCATCACGCCACGTCAAGGTGCAGTCTCGTTGTGATATATTATTGTGCCTGTGGGTTATACGACAGTACTCTAGACTGTTTTTGGACTTGAAGATACCGGACTGTGTAGGATGCGGCGAGTGACAACAGCGTGTGTAGACGGAAGAGCATGGGATTATCAATGCAGATTCAGACCTCACGGAACCTCATTTTACTTCTGACAGTCATATCCGATTGCATGTATGTTCCGTCGCACAAAAATCTGCGGCTTTTCATATCGTTGATACTAAAGCTGATATGTGAGGCAATCATTTAGTATAAGCTTTACTTCAAGACCTTGCTCACGTTGATTTTGATCGTAGTTTTCAATGACTTGCATAACATGCTGTCGATTCTGTTGGTCTTTTGCAAGTACTCACTGATCAAGTTCCCTTTACTTTTATACAGACTACCGAAATCGGTGCGGATTGTCCGGGTCTCATGATCAATGCCACTCGTCCGACTCGATAAAAAGCAGACATCTTTTGTCCTCTGACGTCTTTGCTTCATTTTTAAATCAAACGAGCTACATAGTGCTTTCCGCAATGACATTCTGAAAGTGCTGCGTAGTGAACCCATTTGTATCGTTCCCTCTTTGCGCTACTTTGTTATTCCGCCCACTCTACTCCGCCTCCAGTTCAACTGCCAAACTCATTGATCGGCTAATTTAGCCTTGTTGACCTTTGACACCACTACGTGCAAGCACACGTCCACAATAATTCCGGCCATCGAATGTTTACTGGTTCTTGGCGGTGATGCCGACCATTTATCGACTTGCGTCCAGTGGCCGTAGTCGACCGATCTGCCTGACTTTACTGTGATCTATCTTGTTCATGTTCATGTCTTCGAATCGTCTGCCGTGCACTTCTGTCAATGGCTTTGCAGCCTACTTAACGGTTAGGAGTAAATCGATATGGTTTTTTACTGCTTGTTCTTTTTGCTTTCTCTAGGCATATATATATATATATATATATATATATATATATATATATATATATAATCATCGGCCTAAAATCAAGCATGGTGCTGACACAACAACAATTGCAAAAATATGAGAGGGGAATAGAACGCAATACAGAAAACATTTAGTAAAGAAATAAAATGCTGTGATTTTTTCACCACGTACGTCTTGATGTTTTTTGTCATTTTATTTTACGGGATGACTTTTGTGGTTATAAGGCGCGATAGTTCGACAAACAGACCGCACAGCCTTCACGCCAGTGGCTTCTTTTCTGAGCTTCTGGGCTTTAATCAGAGAGGCGGGAAGCGCTAACCGAAGCTAATACTGATGTTAGCTTTTTCATATTTCCACGTTAAGCCATGGCCTGACAGCCGCGTCGCTTCTTCCAGCGTGTGCGAATAAAGCACGGTAAGGTAGACGACGGGCAGGCATTTTCAAGATATGACCGAGCCACCGGAGTTGGTGTAGAGTGATCGCTTCATTAGGAAGACGACTATCCGTGCCTAACACACGTCGACGCACTTCGTCATTACTCGATGTTCCCATCAGAAGTGAGCAGTGCTTCGGAGACATCGATTGTCGAACACGGAAAGACGTCGAGCATCCCCGACGCGAAGTGGCCAGGTCTCGCAATCGTAGAGCGAAACACTGCGAACCGCGGCGACGCCACAAGTGTCGCAGGTTTGCGAAAGCTGTCCTATCTCTTGCTGTTCGTGAGCTGATTTCCTCCCCAACACCACCTCCAGCTGCTATCAAACTCTCGGGGTACTTGAAGTTGTCAACTAACTCAAGCTGTAGGGCCAGACTCCTGCTAATCTTGCGAAACCACTTTGCACTTAGAAGGCGCGAGGTGCATTCCCTATCTGGATACCTCAATCGCCAGGCGATCAAAAGCATATATTGTCTGTGCATTATCATTTAGCAAGGCGATATCACCGATATATTCCAAGTCAAAAACTCTGTTCTCTGGGAGAAGTTCAACTCCGTTTGAAGGACCAGACAAAACGTTGTGTAGGACATCCTCTAAAGCAAACTCGAAAAGAAACGGAGATATAAGGCAGCTTTGTCGAATTCCATTGGAAACGATAAAAAGGATCGAAAGCTGGTCGTAGGCCCTAACCTTATCTGAGGTGTGACAATACAACTGTTTGAGGATTACCACATACTTCAGGTACTCGATTCCTCATCGAACAATTCCATAGTGCATCCCTATGGACAGAATCGAAGGCCGCACGAATGTCCACGAACACGATATCCCGAACACGTACGCAGCCGCCCGGGCATTCTACACTGCTTAACTTCGCGCGTACGTGCACAGACAGATTTGGATTACCATTCTCCTTCGTTGTTTCGAATCGCATTTAATGTTATGCATTGGCATGAATACGAATGACTGAAAAGAAGCTTGTTCGCCACGCTGTTTTGTTCTCAACTAAGTGTGGCGGCGCTGTAGCAAGTGTCGTAGGGTGAAGATTTGACTGGTACATCCACGATCGCCGCGAAACCCAGCTTGCTCTTCACGTGTTTGGTACAACCTACGAAGTATGACAGATGCAAGCGGCTTCGACGCTGTTGGGATAGAACTTGCACCCCTGCGGTTAGCGCAGTCACTGCGCGAGCCCTTTTAAAGATGGAGACAACGTTCGATTTCCCCGCGAGGAGAGGATCTGCTCGGAATTCCAGACTTTCGAGCACACTGCATGAAGTTCTCTAACGAGCTTCACTCCGTCTTCAAAAAGGGCTGGGGAAGTCCTTTGGATCCCGGCGATTTCTGGCATCCTAAGGCCTGGATTCCGTTTCCGATCCCCGCATCGGCAGGTGGATCTGTCGAAATAGACCAGGGGACGAGTGCCGGAAGAGCTATGGGAGAGGCTGACACTGAGGGCCAGCTAAACTGTTTGAATGTGCTCCGCCCAGCATTCAAGTCGCCTTTGCTGATTGTGACTTAGCGAATTGTCACGTTCACAAATTTTTTCGTTCACACCTAATCGCCTTCCTACCGGCGACTCTAATGAGATAGAACAACTTGCGGGAGTTTCCCATTGCGGCAGCACGTTCCATCTCTGATGCGCGTTGCCATCACCGGGTTTCGTGGTCTCTACGAAGATTCGCGTTAAGTGCATGTCTCGTTTCGAGACGTGTTGCATTATACTCGCTCCCAGCCGGAATCGACTGTCGCGCGTTGAGAAGGTGCAGAGATTCAGCAGAAGCCCAGGGTCTTGGGGCACGACAAGACTGGCCGCAACTTACTAGACCAGCAGAATGCAAAGCATTCTTGATAAGTGACCAGTGCTGGTTTGTTATCAGGTGGGATTACATCTAACTTATCAGCTGGCGCGTTTTTATGAAGACGGGTAAGCGAGGTGAATCGAAGAGCTTATCGCAATTTAACTGTCGTTGCTTCATGCGTTTTGGGCGCCCATCGAAACACATGGACAGCTTAGTGCAAACTAATGCGTGATCGGAATCAAGGGGTGCTCCAGTACGAGCGGCAATCTTGTATGCAACCCCACCATTCGCGGCTTATAGCAATATGGCCAATCTGGGTCCACAGTTGTCTTGAAGAGGGCGGTCGTCACGTGGCGTACTGGCGGTTCGAACGTCTGAAGTTCATACTGACGAGGAAAAAACTATGGTTAGAGCCTAGGACTAAAAGCCGTTCACAGTTTTCCGAGCGACAGGAATCTATCCCAAAAGAGCCTCCTAGATATGCCTCATTCGATGATAGCCGACCAGCTCCAGCATTCGGATCTGCCAAAATCACGGTCTCTTCCCGGCTTGCTTTGTGTAAGAAATCGCGTAGTTTTTGGTAGAAATTATCTTTGCATCTGGGTTGCGATCCGTGGGTGCATACGCTGAAATGACAACAGATTGCGTCTATCGAAATGGCAACTGTTCACTTTTGTACGAACTTCTGAGTCTCACGACTGTCGACTACGACCGAGTCTAGAAGCGCAGCTTTAGCCCTTTCACTGAGAGCAATGTCAACTCCCGCAAGTCTAGAAAGGGATAAGTGAAACTCCACGGAAGGATTAGTGGGTCGTCAGTCGAATGATGGAACTGGAGCTATAAATATGAGTCTCTTGAATACATCACACATCGATGGCAAGGGTTTCAAGAGTGCAAGCTAAACCTGTCTATTGTCCTGTACGTATCAGGGTTCGCATGTTGAACGTAGCTAGTTCAAATGGGCATCGAGGACGAAGGAGGGCATCAGTCGGTAAGAGCGGATTCGGTGAAACTTGGAATCTAGTCGGAAAGTACGAGAGCGAAAGTAGCTAGAATTCCCTCCAGTAACTCTACAGCGGACACAGTCGACCAAGGATCCCGTGGGGTCTGACAGGAGAGAAGAGCGAGGACGAGGAGTGGAGATTACGAAGTAAATGTTTGTGTTCAGGGTGACGGGGCTATCTTGTGCGCGCTTGAAAAGACTGTCAGTTGTGTTGGGTGTGTTTTTGTTTTACCACGCCAAAGGCTCTTCCTGATTGGTCAGAAAGTGACTTCTGTTTAGCACATTGTAAATTGAACAACCTGATAAGTGCAAGAGGCTTAATAAACCAGCGAATAATCAACAGTAAGTGAGATTTCCTTGTTGCACGCTGTAACGATATATTGATTAGTTTTCCCGAAGAACTGACTTTTGAGATGGTGGCAGCGGAAACTGATGTGAAAATGTCGACCGCACAATCACCTGCAGATCCACTTACCGGCGCACTTGGTAATGAAAGACGAGTCGATTGACTGACAACAGGAGGCTGTGGCGAACGCAGTACGAAGATTTCCGGACACTGTCGGCGATGAAGTACGAGTCAAAGGCTATGCAGCTTGCGGGTTTTTCGTCACACCATTGGACCGGCGGTGCTTCGCGTCATCACTGGCTTCTCATATGATTCCGATGAGGACAGTGGTGACTGAATGACTGTTATGCGTAAGCTGGAGCCATATTATCTTGGTGAGTGCAATGAAGCATATGAGCATTCTGTTTTTAACCAAACAACAGAAGCCTGATAATGTCGTTGACAGCGCTGACACGATCATGCAAACTTTGCACCTGCGTCCCCACAATGAATGAAAGGGTATTGAAGGTTCCGAAATTATCACTCTAGCAATGCGTCGACATCTGCCGGGGTGAGGAAGTGGCCGAAAAACGCATAGAGACGTTGAATGCGTCAGAATCGCGTGGTCTGTACAAAATACCATCACAGACACGCCCGGTGCCAAGGACGGAGTGTCAGTTTTGTGGCAGACTACACTTCGCGGGAAGTGGTAACTGCCCGGCCTGGGGAAAAACTTGTGATAGCTGCAAGAAGTGGAACCATCTCGCATCGAAATGTTTAATCAAGAAAACAGTGGACAGAGAAAAAGTCATCACAACACAGATCTAGTGAATGTGATGCAAATGTCGGCAGAGCGAAAGGGCGTCCTTGTCAAGATGGTGGTGAACGGAGAACAGGCGGGTTTCCATTTGGACATGGGAGCATCGGTGAACATGATGCCTGTGAATGCTGTATAATGTTGCACCGACACCGACACAGAAGAGACTCATTGTGTGGATCGATGACAAGGTTCATCGGAGGGGTGAGGCAATGTCGAAAGTTGTTAATCCCAAGGATGGACGTTCATCACTTATAAACTTTATTGTGGTCTACCAGGGCAATGTTCCTATCCTCGGATGTGAATCTATCGAAAGTATGGGTTTGGTGTCATGCTACTATGATTCATTCAATCACCATTTATCTGATAATGTCGAATAATACTTGGAAACATATGCCTCTGTTTTCGATGAGAAATTGGGAAAACTTCCGAAAGTGGCGACGTAAAAATGTACGTGAATCAACAGAACCCGTGGCACTACCAACAAGCATTTTCCATACGCAGTTAGATAACGTATTGAGCGCGAGTTGGACATTGTCATATCGAAGGAAGTCCTGGTTAAAGTGGATGAACTGACACATTGGGTGAGTTAAACCGTGGTCGTGACGAAAGCATCCGGGGAACTTCGCATTTGCATTAATCCCAAACCACTATACAAAGCACTCAGGCGAGAGCACTTTTCGTTACCTGTTTTTGACGATGTTCTCCCTGAGTTATCAAACGCGCTCTGCTTCACGAAAGTTGATCTGGCTTCAGCGGTTTGGCATGTAGACTTGGATGACGCCTCTAGCTATTTGAACATGTATGGCACGCCGTGTAGCCGGTTCCGTTGGAAGCGACTACCTTTCGGCATGAAGGTGTCAAGTGGAATACTCCAGAAGAGGATTTGTAGCGACAACCATCTTCGTTCATACTTTTAACACGTTTATTGTTTAACTGAACGCTGACTGCCAAGCGCGGTTGCCATTTGACCGTTGCTCTTGCGCACGCTCCCAAATACGCGCTAACCACTATCTCTTCCAATCGTCTTTTCGTTCTCCCGGGTCGCGGAGAACACCGTTCTGGTTAACATATTCCTACAATGCCGAGCATTAGAGTAACGTGCAAATGGTCCACGCAGTACAAAGGACAGAAGAACGCGTTTAATAAGGAAACCGCGAAGTAAGGTTTGGCGACCTTACAGATTCTCCAAGCAGTGGACGACTCACCTGGAGTGCGCCACGTAGCAGATGATACTCCAATTTTCGGCAAAATTCTCGAGGAACACAACAGAAGGTTCGATTCTTTTCTGCAACGGTGTATCCGTGATGGAAATAAACTAAAACGAGACATGTCGACTTTTTGTCAAACAGCTGTGAAGTTCCACTGCCACATTATCACAAGCGCAGTAAACGTAAGCTCACTTGTAGACATGCCTGCACCAGCCGATGCAAAAGGCGTCTTACATTTTTACTAGGTGTTCAACAATCTGAGCAGAATCTTACCAGAGTTAGCAAAATTGGTGATACCGATCCGTCGACTAACATATAAGGGAGGAACGTGGTCGGGGGCAGATAAACAGCAACTAGCATTTGGTCGGCTAAAGTGGCTTATCGTGAAGGCCTCAGTCCTAGCGAATTATTACAACTCACCTCTTTGCACACAACGTGAAAGCAGTCGATATGGTTTAGAAGCCATTCTGTTACAAGATGGGCGCCCGCTTGATTATCCTAGTATGACGTTAACAAGTTGTGAATGGAAAATGTGCAAATCGAAAAAGGAACTACTGGCAATCGTATACGCTCTGGAGAAATTCAGTGATTACACTTTCGGGCGACTTACGCACATATGATCAGGCCATTAGCCATTGATCAGGATCGTGGATGAGCCGCTACACTGAGCGCCAAGAAGACTTCAATCAGTTTTAATACGTCTCCAGAAGTAGAACTACGAACTACATCATCAGCAAGGAGAAAAGATGTTTGTAGCTGACACTCTCACGAGCCCCAATACCGAATACGGAACACGAACGTAGAAATGAAACGGTGAACATTGCATTGGCGGTCAAGAAATCTGAATTATTCCAAATCCAGAAAGCCAGGATGACAGATCCTATAATCCCTAAAGGAGGTTATCACTCAAGGTTTGCCGGAAGATAAGAGAGTCCTATTGGTAGAAGTGTTACCTTATTTCAAATTCCATGATGAGTTAACAACAGAGGATGAGCTGGTTTCTCGAGATGAGCGTTTGGTGGTACCGCAAGCTTTTCGAAAGGACGCTGTGCGTCGGTTACACCGTTCACACGCAGGTATCAATGGATGTGTCATCCGAGCCAGAGAAGCACTACTTGCCAGGTACGGCAGAACAGGTTAAACAGATGGTAGCAAATTGCGAACCATGCAGACAGTTTGCTGAATGACAAACGAGAAAACCGATGGAGATGTGCCCAATACCTGACCGGCCTTGGCACATTGTGGCGTTGTATATCTTTTTCCATGGAAAGGACAGTTGGTGGCAGACAGCAACCCGCTGTCATCCGGATCGTTACCACACCTGACCCATCAGGACCTTAGGTGGTTCTTCGCCAATCTAATTTTCAGGGTCTGGTTGCCGGTTATCCCCAATAGTGCAACGGGCCTTCGTGACTATGGGGTAAATTCCCATCCCACTGCACACGTGCAAGCACGTAATAAAAAAGTTACCTAGTGACTGTTGATTAATACAGTGATTTCTTGGAAGTCAACCTTTACAAAACAGAAGCAACTGCAGAAATTATCAACAAACCGTGGGCCAATTTTGCACGACATGAAATCCCGATTCAAGTGATTTCCGATGGTGGCCCTCAGTTTATGACACGGAATTCCAGCATTTTTCGGAGGTGTGGCACTTCAGTCATCACATCACCAGTCCTTACCACAGTCACCCCAACGGTAAAGCGGAGAGCGCTGTCAAACAAGCGAAAAAGATACTCAAGAAGTGCAAGTCTGAGGGTAGCGATCTGTATGTCGCTCTGCTTGAACTTCTAAATATGCCTTTGGCAACAGTGGGAGCAAGCCCGATGAAACGTCTATCTGGAAGGCGGACACGCATGATCCTACCCGTCTGTGCTGGTTTACTAAACCCAGATGTTGTAGCGCCTTCAGTAGTCAAATTGAAACAGAAAAAGCGAATGGCGGTGCAAAAAAGATTTTACGATCGGGACAGCAAACCACTGCATCCACTTAAGCCAGGTGACACAGTCTGGATTCAACCAATTAAACTGACAGAAAAGTCCTGGTCGAAAGCAGAGGTACTATCGCGCGTAACCAAAAAATCATGTCTAATACGCTCTGGAGGTCATCGGATGGGAAGGAATAGGGTTCATCTGGGAAAATCCGAAGAAGTTGATGATGGGGAAGAGCAAGCCAGTGGAGGCGATTACGAAGGAGAAGACGAGGAAACCAGAAGTGATAATGAAGAGACTGATTCAGATAACATTATGCATTCTTCCGTCGGACAGGAGCACTCACCGTCTAGAACTCGTAGTGGGCACAGTTGCCAGCCGGTAGGTGAGTGGAGGTTTCTCAAAATAAGGACGTGTTGGGTGTTTTTTGTTTTCACCGCATCAATGGTGTTTCCTGATTGGTCAGAAAGTGATTTCTGTTTGGCACATTTTAAATCGAGCAATCCGATTGGTGCAAGAGGCTTTATAAACCACTGAATAATTAACAATAAGCGAGGCTTCCTTGTTGCACGCTGTAACAATATATTGATTGTTTTTCCCGAAGAACTGGCCATTGACACCAGTCATTGTATGAGTTGTGTCTTCCATGGTCGTTGCTTCCTAGGCTGTTGTACTGCTCGGTCTCCGAGTCCAGAGTAGGCATTTTCATTCTAGGATGCACCTCTAGCCTTAGCGCAGCCAAGCGTCTCCTGCAGCACAGTAGTGCTGGTCCAGATGAGTCGGTGGCCTATTGTGTGGTTTATTCGCTTGTTCTGGAAAACTCTGGGAGCCGGTGACTGGTTGCTGAGTTTATTCGCCCTTCGGATGAGGCTAGATATTCTGGGTGTCCAGTGCACCCCTCCGTCACAGATGTCGGGGAGTATAGTGTTGTATGCCTCATACACCACACATGATTGGTTTGGAAACACGGATTAGTCATATCATCTATACTGACTATCCGTCGGCCAAATCAGTGGAGGGCGCCGACCATTCCTTTTTGTCCTCATTTTGCGATTTACTGAGCCTTCCTTTCCCAACGGTGGACCCTACGAATTCAGTCGACAAGGGAGAAGACTGGCAGCGTTTGAGGGGATGTATTATCTGTCCAATTGAACTGACAGATCTGGGGGGGGGGGGGGGGCTAGTTAGCTAGAGTCGAACCAGTGAGTCGGTGATGCGCCACGATTGCAGAGCGAGCGGAAGATGATGTATCCATGATACCTCGCCGGAAAACCTCAGGTTCACTTAAACAAACGTCACTCAGACAGTTAGTCCCTTACTTAGGACGAATGTGGTTAAGGCTTTGAATGTATGCGGAGTCACCGATCAGTCATAACTGATCCGTGATGTGTGGTACAGCATGACTAGTGAAAGTCATCCAAGCAAGTTCAGCATTCCGTGAAGAAACTGCCTGTGACCTAATCATGCTGATCGGTGATTTGCGCCTGATTCTGAGCCGCTTCTGAAATCAGGTAACCTAGTGATCCTAGTTACGGTGAGGTAGTATATGCTACCGGTAACTGATTACCTGATGCTGAATTAACGAGCTCCTGGGGGCATCTGAAACTCATGTGCAATCAAACTCACTGGCTTGAAGAAATGATTTTGATATTCGTGTCTTCGAAGAGCCGTTACACTCACACCTCCGCCACGGGAAGGCAGTGAGCGGGGCCTCCTCAGCAGGGGCTATTTGAGACGCACGGTCATTTGTGAGCACTTTGAGAGGCGTTCAGGACGAGCAGGAACCTCGGAGCCTAAGATATCCACCCCCGACGACACTGAGGCATTCGGGTTTCAGTCCATGGTTTGTCACTACTGACTTGTAAACTTACGTAAAGGTATCCGCTGACGTTTATCCAAATCGAAATTTGGACATATGTTTTTCCGTCGCTTCATAGCTACAGTTGTTATTCAGTGACCACGGATTAGCGTACGCCAACCGAACCTTTCCTGCGCACCCATACCGCACATGACTACACAACTGTTCACGTGGCTAAATAGCCCGTAATTGGAAACGGAAATTCGCACATGATGAGACCTTGTGCGGCATGAGTGCGCGGCAAAGGTTTGGTTGGTGCACCCTAGGCCATGACCGCTAGTGACTACTGAACTGTGAGAAAACCTGTGGTCGGACGCAGATGACACCTGAGTCAAGGAAAACGCACATCGTTGTTCGAATATTCGTTTGTCATAGTCAATGCAACACTATCTTATGCCAAACAAACCAACTACTTTGTGCCTCTAGAACAAGCCGTAAACAAATTCGACTCCTGGCCAGGAAGTATATAGATGAGCCAACAAGTTTCGATGCCCGCTCTGGTGCCCTCTTTTTCAACCAGATGCACCAGTACGGTCTTTCACCATTCCTCTAAACCAAGCCGGCTCATTCGTCTGCAGTCTGACAAGAAGGCATCTCTCACAAACACCATCGACTCATCTGACTTAATCCACCGCCGCATAAATGGTCACTGAAACGAATGACCACTGAAAAGGATTCATCCCGGACTATTGCAAAGCTCTGCCCGTGCTATTCTGTTTTCTGCGTTTTGCTACCGACTATCATTTCAGTAGCCAGACTTTATATTCGGTCTACCCTGGCTCTCCATCATTACTGGTTAGTCCTTCTGATCTTTGCTGACTGGTCGGCCATCTTGGATTTGGTCATTTTTTCGCACGGACCATCAAGTGACGGTGCTTCCCGCCTAAGACCATTGGTTTTGCTTTTGTTACCCTTTTTCCTTGTTTATAACGACAAGTATTAGTGATATATCATCATCTTCATCGCACAGCGCTGAACAACAAGACAAGCCCACTGACCACTGCCTTTCTCACCATGTTGCACGTAGAAATAGAAGAAATGAACATACAAGCTGGACAAGGAATGGACCCATAGGGGTGGGAAAAGGAAAGAATGCCCTAGTAGCCAACACACGGAATACACAGTTTAACTGTATGACACGATCGCCATTGTTCACGGTTCGCAGCCATATCCTTCAGTGTCTCCAGCCAACTGGTAGACGGATCTTTTGGACCCAACCACGAAGACGTGAGGCATCTACTTTTCCTAAGTTCGCTGTACATTTTCTCATTCCTCGTGGCCACGTCATCTGTTGACCTCCATGTAGCTTCTTCCACTCCACTTTCACTAGGAGGAACGGAAAACAGGGCACGGTACGATAGACGTGTGTTCGCCAGAAGTAACACGTGCCCCAACTAACGAAGTCTACTAATCTGGATATGCTGTGATAGAGTATACTCTGAACTAGTACCTAATACTCGATTTCTGACCTCAGTACTGCTGACCCGGTTACTCCATCCAATCTTAGCGATACTACGCAGACATCGATGGTCGAAAGCCTCAAGACGAGGAATATCTTCCACATGCAGGCTCCAAGTCTCGCAACTATACAAAAAACTGAACGCACCGCGGCCCAGTACACACGACCTTTCAACTTCCTTCGAAATATCAGGTCGGCGCCACAAGTGCTTCAGTCCAGCGTACACCACTCGAATCGTAGGTATACGCGTACTCACCTCTACTATAGTGCTCCCATCCGTCGTCACGCTGGTGCCGAGGTAACTAAAGCGGTCAACAACTGCTAGCACCTCCCTATCGAGCGTCATGCTATGAACCATTGACGTCCAGCCCTGCAACATCACTTTGTACTTTGAAGGTGCAAAGCGCATGTCGAATGGAGCTACAACTCTTAGGAGTTTATCTAGTGTACGTTACGCATGTTCTGTGCATTTGAACAAGCAGACAAGGTCGTTTGCGTAATCTAGGTCACACTGTTTCCTAGTTCGACCCCTACATCCTGAATAGTTCGCAAGGCATTCTCCATTATCTCGTCGATGTCGAAGTTTATCAGGATTGACGAAGTGGGATCGATATAATTACTTAATGATTATAGAACTACACTATTTTACCAAGGTAAGAATCATCCCGATCGCTCAAGACATTCGCATACGGGCTCGCAAATTTCGGTTAACGGAATAGAATTTAATCGGACTCAGATACAACTAAAACTCGCACGACTGCGCATAGGGTAACTCGAAAGGCTCATCGAATTGGATTATTTGCAATGAAGTAACAGTGACTCACACAGCATGATGGTGATGTCTCGCGAGCAGTCCAAACTTCTCAAGCTACCACCCAAAATTACTCAATTTCCCGATTAGCCGACGATTTTACTGTTCTGAATCCGGGAAGAGGAAACATACGTGACTTTTGAGAAATATTGTAACAAAGAAAGCAAGACGAGTGAGGAACACCTGTACTTGAATTGGGCCGTCTAACATCCAAAAATGCAATCCAGTTTGCGGAAGTTATACATTTGTGTGCAATGCCCGCTTGCAATTTTATCGCGAACATTACGCAACTACGACGCACTTTGCACAACAATCGTCCCAAAATTCATAAAGAGCAAACTTCCCTGCTGCACTGTTTCAAACATCAATGAACTTGTTGTTGCGTCTGCATTTTTATTTATCCTGAGAGGTTGATTTGTGAAAATTACCCACAATGTTCACCGTTATCCCGAGATGAATTCGTAAGACCCTTACAGCGACTGGTTTATTTTGTTTGATGTGTATTGAGCCATGGAAGGTTCATAAGAAATGCCATTTGTGGTGAGAAATTCACGCCACAAGTTATCCCCTGAATACTAAAATATCAAAATAACCAAAATTATTGATTTGGGTCGGCATAAAACATGGCTGGTGTTGTTTGTGAACTTCAGTCAGAGGCATCTCGAGTGATAACTGGAAATTATCCTCAACTGAACGAAAAGATGTCATGTGGCTAGGTAATAGTTATTCAGGATATCGCTCAATGCCTTGGTTCAAAAGATGTTGGTAAACGTGATCACACAAAACGATTTGTCTGTTCCTTATTCTCTTTTAGATCGGTGACAGTATGCGTAAATTCAAGGTCCAGTTCAGACAATTACCCCCTAACAGCCCAGATACAGGCGTAACCGAAAACATATTCTCTGTTCTGGAGAGAGAAGTCAGTGGGCTACTTGCGCACTGGCCATCAGAGTCAAAAGAGAAACATGTAGTGGAGCATTAGAAAGAAATTTCAGATCATATAGTAGCTCGATTCGGTGAAACAATCGTTTTTCAGTAATTCCTTCACAAGTCATTCACATACTACATGGTAGACATTGGACAAAAAACTACGCGGATGGACATGGATTAAACATCAATCCTGTACAGGGGCTTGTCAGTCAAACTATCCTTGTTGTGAGATTGGTTTATCTAGCTGACGCCCTCTAGGCGACTGGACCGTGGATTCATGCAGCCCGGGTCAGCTTTGGTGCATGGAAGTCCGAATGCCCAGACCAAACGCTTTTGGGTGCAAAGGTCAGGGGTCAATTTACTTATTCCAATTACCTTGGCTATCGCTAGAGTGAGCAACTGAACACCCTTGCATTTGTTTGAGGGGACATGATAAACAACTTTGAAAGCAGTTTCCAGTGTCGGCCCTTGACTTAACCAGCGCGGAAGATACTATTTCATTCGAGTTAATAACTGTCGTGCCGTTTAACCTACATAAGGTGTATCACAAACACATCTTGAAGAGTATACAACTGTTGGTGAGGTCAGCATCGATAGTTTATCCCTGCCCTGAATCTGTGTCAGAAGAGCAGCTGGAAACACAATGTAGTGTGGCGGCATTGAGGGTGTTTTGAATTTCTCTCCCCAGTCGTCAGTTTAAGACTTCACCAACAATATAACCTTTAAATTGCAAGCTAATAAAATGGTCGTTCTTCCTCACGGTTTCCACAAGGATTTTCGGCACTCTATCGATAATTTTTGATAAAACGATCCGGATAACTGTTCTCGTGTATGATATTTCTTATAACCGTCCATTCGTCCTCCAAAGTTTCCGCAGCACAAGCTTTCCTCGCTCTGAAGGCCAAACATTTCGATTCTGTTGCATACTAACGAAATTGGGGTACACATTTTGCCGGATCCAACCATCCTCCATTCTCGTAAGAGTCACATCGAGCAACAGTAGTTGACTGTTTTCTTTGCGTTCAGTCATAAAACGCATTGTTTCCTGTGCCCCATTAAATACTGTGTGCAGAAAATCTGGGTCACAATTGGCGTCAGCCACACAAAATATGTCATCCGCATAATAACAGTAGTGTTCAGTGCTGTCAGTTGTAGACTTACGCTTGATTCTTTCCAGCTTTGCGAGGAATCCGTCACCAAGGAGTGGACCTAGTGGTGATCCCATAGCCACACCGTCTCGTTGGCTGTACACAGTTCCACGGAGTAGGAATGGAACATTAAATATGCATCGGAGAAAGAGCTTGCGCGAACCTCCTAGAGGTAAACGAATGTTCATCATTTTTCCTTGTATGTAGTACACCACAAAGTCGACAGTTTCTACTAGGGGTACATTCGTGAACAGAGACTCGACGTCAAACGAGAACATTATTTTGTCCTGCGTACTGTCATCCTCCACCAGCTCCATGAAATCAAATGTGCCCTTAATGCTACGCATAGCCATGATTTCGACTGGTTCAGTTAGCTCGCATAGCTATCCAGCGACATTATCAATGATTGTATGGGACGAGTCGGTGTTCCAGGTTTGTGGATATCGGGGAGTCCACACAACCTGGGGACTGTAGATCTCGTGGGTCTTAACTGCTTATACAATTGGTTCCAGACAAAATCGATATCCCCCCATGTGTTTCAAAGTGGTTCTTGTTTGTCACTCAACTCGTTGAATTGGATCCTTCTCACCAGAACTAGTGCTGAATTTGGTTCCATCACCAGGAATTGCTGTGAGGTTTTAATGTAGTCACATTTGTCCATCACCACTATTCCGCTGCGTTTTTCGGGTCTGTTCAGTAAGATATCTTTGTTATTTAACAGTTGCTTCACTGCATCTAAATGCTGTTTCTGACTGACCTTTGTGGTCTCGGGTTGATTTTTTGGTATGAATGACAAGTGTTTACTAGGATTGACTTGAGTTCTTCTAACGCCTTATTAGACGTTTGCATTAACCCTTGACTCTGAGAATATACAGCTTCAGAATGCACTTCATAATCGAACTTGTCATGTTTTCTCGAAAGGATACAGAACTTAGGACTAAGTGATAAGGCCTTGATTACATGATCAATCAAATGCAAACCAGAACAGTTATGCACACACCGATTGGGTTGATCAGGAGAAACACACTGAGTCCCGGGTTCCATCCCTTTCGTTACTTCCGTGTTCGAGACTACGAGCTGGTTCGCATGTAGCTGAGAAACACTACTTTCAAGTCTGCGGTTAAACAATCTATGAAGTGCTGACATTGTGAAATATTCCGTTCGCATTCCAACAGTTCACACTGGATTAACACGTCTATCGGCAAGATCTTTTGCCTAATGTCCGCTTTGTTGTCTGTAAATAGCTAGAGCATGAATAACTGGGAAAAAATGTTTTGCCGAAATGGACTTTTACATGATATAATGGGTATTTTCCAAACGATTTCAAATTAATATTGGTGGAACTTACATCGAAGAGACTGTGAAAAATCATGAAGAGTGAAGGCAGACCCAGTGATTATTGATGTGCATAAAAGCTGCGTTTCTATCAACATTTGGGTTACTTCACCGTGAATGGATTTTGTTTCGTTTTCACTCAGAGGCTGATATTCGATCATAGTTATATATATATATATATATATATATATATATATATATATATATATATATATATATATATATTATAAGCATGGTGACAACACAACAAAACAGAAAAATTACAAAGACTAAGGGCGGGGGATTAAGAGTCAGCATAAAGATTACAACAAGTGAAAGCAATTTTTCTTTAATGTTTACACCGTACACGTCTCGTAGATTTTGTCTGTTTTTCAATTGTTTATGGGGAACGAGAAGTCAACAGACAGGCGATGCAGCATTCGCATCACTGGATTCGGTTCCCAGCCATATCTCTCGGTGTCTCTAATACCGGCAATCCTCATCTCTTGGGCCCCAACCAGGAAGGCAGGAAGCACCAACCAAAGTCAAAGCCGAAGCTAACTTCTTTATGCCCTCACACCAAGTCATAACCTGACAGCCACGCCTTTTCTTCCAGTCTTTCCCGACATGTGCAAAAAAAGCACGAAAAGGTAAACGATAAACAGGCATACACAAAACGTGCCCGAGCCATCAGAGACGATATAATGTGATTATTTCGGTCCGAGGGCGACTAGCGGCACCGAACACACGACGACGAACCTCGTCACTGCTCACCCGATGTTCCCACTAGACATGAGCAATGCTTTGGAGACACCGGTGGTCGAATACAGAAGGCCGCCGAGCGTCCTCAACGCAGAGGCGCAGTCTCGCAACCGTTAAGGAACACTACGAACTGTGGCACTGTGGATCCCTCCCTTGAAGGAAATTCGGATGTCATGGCGGCGCCACAGATGACGCAGGTTTGCGAAAGTTGCTCTGGCTCTCGCAAGTCGTGATGCGATTTTCACCCCAACACCACCACCAGCTGTGATTAAGCTCCCGAGGTACTTAAAACTATTGACTACCTCTAACTGATCACCACGAAGCGTGAGTGCAGGCACGGGTTCATGACAATCTTGAACAAGTACCTTGAATTTCGAAGGCGCAAAGCAAATACCATGTTAATTACGAATCGTAATTAGAGTTTGTCCTTTTGTCTTCTGTTTAGTTACTTATTAGTAGTGAGTACATGCATCGTGAACCCCGGACATTCGTAATGTATTTTCCCTGTTTCTAAGGTATCACATCAGTTTATACTTGAGTTTCATGGTACTTATTACATGAACAGTTCACGTATTTGTTCATAACCTTGTTTTCCCGAAGGTCTACACTTTTACTGTTATATAATCTTTCTGAGTGTTTCATTTGTACTGCCGAGCGGAGGCTCGAACTCCCAGTCTTATCGTTTCTGTCAGTGCACTCCACTATTGGCCGTCATACGTCAACGGCATTAACAGATCTAGTGCCGGATTCGCCTATTCATGTTGACACGTGCCTTTGTTTACTCCGCAGACTTAGCTCATTTGTACTTATTTGTTAATGACACTTTTTACCATTGCAACCACAGTCCAATTCACGCGTTTGTAATCGATTTATTGATCTTTGACGATAAACGCTCTTGATTTATTGACTGTACCGCAACCGAACTGCGCTACAGTTTCGTTCAGCTGCCTGCTAAGTGGACCGTTTTTATTTTCTGCGCTGTCCCGATTTTCGGAAGCTTACTGCCCATTGTTCTTGGTTTCTCACCTGGCTGTAAGTCCTTTATTTGCTGTATATTTATGTTTATTGTATTATTTAGAACCACGAATCATTGATAAACACGGTTATTCGATTGGAATTTGTTCTGCTGCCCGTAATCGTGTTCTGCCCATATCGTGCGTGTAGCTAGAGAAACTAAGTCACAGCCCTAGACATCGGGATAGTCGCAACAGTTAGCCAGTTAACCAAACCACTGGCTTGATTTACTGCCCGAATCGGAATTGAAGAAATTCTGTCAAATGCAGCCCCGCCACGATTCCGACAGTGAACGTCAGTTATCACAAGGCCCGTCCCCGGACTCAAAGCTGAATCAAGAACTTAAATTGGCAAAATTAAAGATAAAACGGTTGGAGCTTGAGCTGGAAACTGCAAGGCGTATCAGTGATGCCAAAATGAAGCTCGCGGAGAAGATTAGTGATCTACAAGCTGAAGAACGGTCATTATTGTCGGTCGAGACCTCTCGACCACCTACCCCACAGCCATTTGAGAAGCTCGAACGAGTGAAAAACTATGTACAGTCTCTCCCAACTTCAAATGCTCAACCTGTCGACCCGATATCCTTCAAGAAACCTGGAATTCATGTTTTGACTCGGGAACAACCAGCGGCAAGCAACGTCTTTGAAACCGCTCAGCTGCTTCAAGCTTGCATGAGCCTGCCAGTCCGAAAATTGGTCAAGTTCGATGGAAACCCAATGAATTACTTCAGGTTTATGCGGAGCTTTCAAACTACAGTGGCCAGATACACCTCCGACCCCGCTTGTCTATTGGATTACCTAATTTCGGCCTGTGAAGGCGAAGCTGCTGAATCAATCCGAGATGCGCAATCCTTGAACCTAAGGAAGGCTATGAAGAAGCATTACGAATTCTCGAACGGCGTTTCGGTGAGCCACATGTAATCGCAAGACAGTGCATAAGCGAACTGACAGACGGGCCAACCGTGAAGCCTTCAGACTCTAAAGCTCTAATCAAGTTAGCTGATGAAATGAAGTTGTGTTCTGCCACGTTGGAAAGGCTGAATTATCAGTCAGACTTAAATGCCTGTCACACTCTTACAGCAGTTGTGCAACGGCTTCCCCATCACATTCAGTCCAAATGGTTCGAAAAGGCATCTCATATCTTAAGGACCAAACGTGAGCCCACATTCTGTGAGCTGATGGACTTTGTTTCGGACCAAGCTGATGCCGCCGTAACCGGCCTCGTTTATATCACACATCAAGATAATCGTGTCCACGCCCGGTCAGAATCCCAACGGCCTACGACTAGTCAAGGCTCACGAGATCGAGTGGCCACAGTAATGTCAACAGAGACTGATGTCGCTGCAGCAAGTCTGAAAGCTTTGCAAAATCCAATTTGTTCTATTTGTAAGGGACCACATTACGTGGACCAATGCAGTACATTTCAGGGTTTGAGTGTTGCCGATAGAAACGAAGAAATAAAGAGATTGAAGTTATGTTTTCTGTGCTTGAAACCAAACCATGTCGTTAAGAATTGCCGATCACGCAGAACCTGTGGTCTGAGCGACTGCAAAGGTCAACATCATCCAATGTTACACAGACAAGGAACCCCAGAGGGTAACAGCCGGAGTATTCAAGTAACTGAACGTGCTGTATCGGTTGGTCATGTCTCGGCAAACGTCAGTAATGCCATTCAGGAAGTGTCTTTCGCCATATTACCAGTCCGGCTCCGAGGTCCATTAGGAGAAGTTACCGTCAACGGTTTCCTTGACAACGGTTCAGACTCGACGTTCATTGACGCCTCGCTCATGAAGAAACTGGGTTTAAAGGGAAAACGAGAGCGCCTTACTGTCAAGACTGTTACTGGGGGTTGTGTGACGGAAGGTGTCACAGTATCCCTAACGATAACCTCACTGGATGGACAAGAGGCTATCCAGATCCACCGAGCCTGGGCAGTCGAAACCCTTCCGAAACTACAGCCGTTTATTCAACCGCAAGAATTGAGCAGGTGGGAGCATTTGAAAGAAATACCGTTGTCAGTTATAAAGGCCTCCGATATCTGTATACTAATTGGGGCCAATATTCCGAAGGCTCACTGGGTCTTGGAACAACGAACTGCTGGTCCCGACGACCCGTACGCCGTGAGAGGACCGCTCGGATGGGTCATACTGGGGCCAACTTCACAACAACGACAGAACAAACCGAAAGCCCACGTGCACCACGTCACAACCACCGAATTGGGTAACAGTCTGGAACGTATGTTCAATTTCGAATTCTTAGAAGCGGCCTGTGTCAAACGTAGCATGTCAGAGGATGACAAGTTGGCTCTACGTCACATGACAAATTCTTTGCGTAAGATAGATGGCCATTACGAGATTGCCCTGCCATGGAAACCCGGCAGTCCATGCCTACCGGATAATAAATGTTTGGCTCTCAAAAGATTGCTGTTCCTCAGGAAACGCTTTGAAAACGATCAGTTATTGAAGGAAAAGTACTGAGTAACGATTAACGAATATATATCAAAGGGTTACGCTGAGATGGTACCCGAGACTGAGCAAAACTTAACTGGCCCCCACGTATGGTATCTTCCGCACCACGGCGTATATAAACACGGAGACCGAACCAAAATTAGGGTGGTATTCGACTGCGCTGCGGAGGTTAATCAAACATCACTGAACAAACAACTACTGACGGGACCAGACCTTGTCAATAGTTTGTGCGGGGTGCTGTTGAGGTTCCGTGAGTACAGGTACACTTTGGTAGCCGATATTGAAGCTATGTTTCCCCAGGTGAAGGTTCCATCAAGCGACCGCGATTGTCTGAGGTTCCTCTGGTGGCCTGACGGTAACGTGACCAACAAACCAAAAGCATATCGTATGACGTCTCATCCATTTGGAGCCACCTCGTCGCCGTCATGCTGCAGCTTAGCCTTGCAGAACACTATCGACTGCAATATGGAAATTTACGGTGCTACTTTGATCAATCAAGCCAAGAAAAGCTTCTACGTAGATGATTGTTTGATGAGTTTACCTAAAATGGAGGACGTTGGAAGAATGGGAAGAACGTTGCGGCACGCTCTACTGCAAGGCGGTTTCAACTTGACGAAATTCTTCAGTAATGTGCCACATGCTTTGGGAGAACTGCCGAAAGCAGAAACCAAACCCATTTTCCTTGATCGACAGCCAGCTGAAGTAAAGCGAACTCTGGGAGTGCAATGGGAGCCAAATCACGATAGCTTTTTTGTTGACGTTACACCTTGGGAGGGAAAATATACCCGGAGAGGTTTACTTACCTATATCGCTTCAATTTACGACCCCATGGGGCTTGTATCTCCAAGTCTGTTGCCTTCTAAATTGCTTTTCCAGGACCTATGTCGAAGACAAGCCAAATGGGACGAGGAAATGACCCAGGAAGAAATCGACCGATGGATTGTGTGTCTCAGTGAAATTCAAGCAGTATCTAATCTACGAATCGCCCGTTGTATACGACCGATGAATGAAAAAACGGATCCAAGACTGGAACTACATGCATTTAGTGACGCTTCAGAACTGGGTTATGGAGCAGCACTCTATTTACGATCTGTTACCGAAGATGGAATGATAAACTGTTCTCTAATATTGGCGAAGTCTCGTGTAGCCCCCTTAAAATCCGTGACCATCCCGCGGTTGGAACTTGCGGCTGCTGTTGTCTCAGTAAGATTAGTCGCCTTTGCCAAAGAAGAACTTTCCGTACCTATCTGCTCGACTACGTTCTGGACAGACTCGCTAATTGTTTTGCAGTCGATACGAAATACCAAGTCTCGTTTCGAAACCTTTGTGGCCAACCGTCTGGCGGTGATCCGTGAACTTTCGGAACCTGAACAGTGGGTCCACGTGAACAGCAAAGACAATCCAGCTGATTTAGCTTCGAGAGGTACCAGCCCGAGAAGGCCGCTAGATGCACTTTGGTTTAATGGCCCACGATTTCTCTTGCAGAATGTGTCTTCGTGGTCTGCACAGCCTAGTCCCACCGTATGCCCTCATATTGAATTAGTCAAAACGGTTCGCGTGAACGCAGTGCAAACATCGGATACAGTCGGCTGGATACAAAGATTCCGCAATGCCAAATCTTGGTTAGGCTTGCTGCGACAGATTGCTTGGTTGAAGCGGTTTTGTTTTTGGATTCGACAACGACATGAAACGGGTGTTAGTCAGCTGAACATCGCCAAGCAGTTTAAACCATCAGAATTACAGTCATCAGAATTAGCCTTACTTCGTTTGGTGCAAAAGGATTGCTTTAGTAAGGAGCTAAGAACAATCTCCGAAGGATCAGAGGTCCCGAGCATGTCCCGGCCAGTCTCAGGATGATTGCAGAAACTCCATCCGTTTAAACACTGTGGTTTACTACGAGTGGGAGGTCGCCTACGATGGGCACCTCTACCTTTCGAGTCAAAACATCCTATAATTCTACCGAAGGATCACTTCATCATCAAACTTTTAGTGCAACATTATCACGAAGTGAATGGCCACGCTGGTGCAGCACATGTGTTGTCACTATTAAGGGAACGTTATTGGATTACACACGGCTACTCTACAGTTAAAAATATACTACGAAAATGTTTTCATTGTAAACGTTGGCATTCCCAGGCACAAAGTCAAGTAATGGCACCACTTCCTGAGGACAGAATGTTATTCGGCGAGAATCCGTTTACTGCTGTCGGAGTAGACTACTTCGGTCCCTTCTTGGTGAAGCACGGTAGAGCCACTGAGAAACGTTACGGGTGTATATTTACTTGCCTGTCCATGAGAGCCGTACACCTAGAGGTCGCCTACACCCTAGACACCGATTCCTTTCTTTCTGCGTTTTCTCGGTTTGTGGCAAGACGAGGATGTCCCAGTGTTGTCTACAGTGACAATGGAACGAATTTCCGAGGCGCTGAAGCAGACTTGAGGCGATGCCTGAAGGCTTGGAACCAAGACAAGATTCTTAAGACACTTGGGAATAGAGACTGTGAATGGCGCTTCTCTCCACCGAAGGCAAGTCATCGCGGAGGTGTATGGGAACGTATCATACGATCTGTCCGCCGAATTCTGCTTTCACTTCTAGCTGATCAGTTGGTCGTAGATGAGGCGTTAGTAACGATGTTCTGCGAGGTAGAAAGAATACTTAATGATCGCCCTCTAACCAGAATATCGAATGATCCCGATGATTTCAACGCGATAACACCCAATCACCTTCTTCTCCTACGAGGTATACCAGCGACATTTCCTTCCGAGCTACCAAACAACCGGTTGAACCGAAGATGGCGACAGGCGCAAAAGCTGGCAGATGCCTTCTGGGCTCGCTGGTTGAAGGAATACTTGCCAACACTACAGACAAGATCAAAGTGGAATAAGCCTAACCGAAAGCTGAACGTAGGCGACTTGGTTCTCCTAGCTGACACGCACGCACGGAGAGGGGCGTGGCCCAAAGGGATAATTGAGGAAACGGTTATGGGAAGCGATGGACGAATCAGAGAAGTTGCAGTACGCACAGCCAACGGTGTTCACCGAAGAGACATACGACAGCTGTGTCTTCTAGAGTCGGACTTATGCTCATGAGTGTGGTTCGTGACATTCCCCCACCCCGGGGGCAGTGTTAATTACGAATCGTAATTAGAGTTTGTCCTTTTGTCTTCTGTTTAGTTACTTATTAGTAGTGAGTACATGCATCGTGAACCCCGGACATTCGTAATGTATTTTCCCTGTTTCTAAGGTATCACATCAGTTTATACTTGAGTTTCATGGTACTTATTACATGAACAGTTCACGTATTTGTTCATAACCTTGTTTTCCCGAAGGTCTACACTTTTACTGTTATATAATCTTTCTGAGTGTTTCATTTGTACTGCCGAGCGGAGGCTCGAACTCCCAGTCTTATCGTTTCTGTCAGTGCACTCCACTATTGGCCGTCATACGTCAACGGCATTAACAGATCTAGTGCCGGATTCGCCTATTCATGTTGACACGTGCCTTTGTTTACTCCGCAGACTTAGCTCATTTGTACTTATTTGTTAATGACACTTTTTACCATTGCAACCACAGTCCAATTCACGCGTTTGTAATCGATTTATTGATCTTTGACGATAAACGCTCTTGATTTATTGACTGTACCGCAACCGAACTGCGCTACAGTTTCGTTCAGCTGCCTGCTAAGTGGACCGTTTTTATTTTCTGCGCTGTCCCGATTTTCGGAAGCTTACTGCCCATTGTTCTTGGTTTCTTACCTGGCTGTAAGTCCTTTATTTGCTGTATATTTATGTTTATTGTATTATTTAGAACCACGAATCATTGATAAACACGGTTATTCGATTGGAATTTGTTCTGCTGCCCGTAATCGTGTTCTGCCCATATCGTGCGTGTAGCTAGAGAAACTAAGTTACTGCTAGATTCACAGCCCTAGACATCGGGATAGTCGCAACATACCATGTGGGGACGCTTGAATCGCCAAGCGATTCATGCGTGTTGAACTGCCCTGTGCATTGTCGCTCAGCAATATATATATATATATATATATATATATATATATATATATATATATATATATATATATATATATATTCACCAGTTTAATTGTATTTCCGTACCTTGCTAGTTGTCAGCTTACTTTGATCACAGCGATTTACCCTGGCAACCAAGACCACACACATTCAAGTGCCAATAGCGCATCAAAAAATCAACGTAAAATAGAGTAAACTGAATAAATTAGTGTCATTACCCGATGGCCTTATATACCTTATATGAATGAAGAAGCTTGAATTATATACCGAATAAATAAATAAATCACAATCGACACTTTGAGTATGTGTAAAAGAACACTGTAATTTCCAATCAGTAAGCGGTTTTTTATGGAATCCACAGAAAGCAAGTGATAACACACCGGGGACGATTGCTTCCTTAATAGCACTTTCTTTACATAGAGCTGTCATGACACAGAGTTTATGATGATAGCTTGGCGCTGGCGAATCGTTCAGCTAATCGAATGACCTCGTTCACTGCATCCACATGTGAACCGGTTGCTTGGGCGAATGTGTCTTTTCCACCTCCTTTTCCATTCATAATTGCAGAGACACTGTTGACCCATTCATTGGCTTTCAGTCCTCGACTGGTTAGAGACTTTTAACGGAAAGGGGAGATAACAGTGCACAAAACGAGCCGATTGAATAGATAGTGAACAAAGAACTAGGAAATGACGAGAAGTGCGGTATAAAACACGCATAATTTGTGTCCGTCGGTATTCCTATGATTCAGATTCACACGACTAATAACATGGGAATGACGACCATACTGTGGACAAATTAATCGACTCAAAACACCGCCGGCACAAATCATGTATGAGTAGGACATGGACGACTGGATGTACGATGTGTACGTCGTCATGTGAACATCTACACGTTCGGAGTTAAACAACAAATCGATTCGAAGACCGACTGATGGAAAGATCACCGCGTGAGTTGACCATCGCGAGGTGGTTTGCCGCGCGCTTTAAATAAAGAGAGGAAATACGGCGAGTCGGTACTTTACGTTGACGGTGACCGAATAGAGGGCGAAAACGGGTAGGAAAACGACATTCGAAATGAATGCATAAATCCAGGAATAACTTTACCATTGAACCGTCTAATTAAATTGGGTTGTTTTCACCAGAAACAACCAACTTATCCGGTCAGGTTATGTTCCACGAAGGACATCCATAAATTGTTTTCTCCGTTGATTCTATCATACTGTGGTAGCAAGTCATCTATAGGTCTGAAAAACAAATATTTTCTAATTTTCATCACAGAATAAGCGTCACTAAGGAAATTACTTTCTAGTTTATTCACGTTTCAGTTTGCTACACTCGGTGTAAATTCAAGTAGACGAGAAGAGGTCGGACCTTCCAGTATGACTCACCTTAGGAACTTGGGTAAGACAAAGTAATTTCTGTTCCATCGGATCAGCTGACAAAGCCATAATCGCGATATTGGGACATTTAGATTCGAGCAATTTCATCGCACCATTGAGTGTCTTGGCGTTAGCTTGAGCCGGAAATACATGGACGATGAAATTCTCAGAATGACCATCAGTCACGTTGGAGTACTTCTCGGACAGAGCGGTTGCTTGTTCCATGACCTGCTCACAGAGGACGATCATGATGAATGGGTAGAGAGGGAGCGAAACGGCTCAAATCAATTTGTGGCCTCTACTTAAAAGAGTAAGCGTTTGATCTATGAGGATGAAATCGGCCAATCATTGCCTGTCGAATTTTCTGTTGCCCACAGTCTATGGTTAAACTTATTTCAACTCCTTAGCAAGTGAGGTGATTAAACTAGAAAGATTGCAGACCGATCAATATACGTGTTCCTCAAACCCAGCTATTTCTGTAAAAATGATGTTTGATCTGATGGAACGAATACTTTACCTATACCTAAGGCTCAACAGATTATCATACTCGACGATCACTGACCATGTGAAGCAAAAGATGACACCTGCACGGTATGGAGGTGTTATATCCGATTTGAACAGTCTTGCCTATAGCGCGGATAACTGATCAACATACTTCTCATGCATGGACATACGCCTGTTAACATTTATTCATGTTCCATCCCTGCACTCTTTGTTGACTGATCGATCCCACTCATAATCGACTGACCCTGCTTGACAGGAGGCGAATGTACGCTAGCGCGTGCACGTAACCCAGCTGTGATATTAATTTTTCACTTTCCTGCTTTCCTACCGGCTACGGACGAGTTTTGAGTTTACGATAATAGATATAAATGGACTGCTAGTATTACGTGTTCTACTACTAACTACGAACACAACGGGATGTATCTTTCATGGATAAAAATTGTCACTCTTACGCATACCACACTCTCGAAAGAGTACAGCCACTTAGGACAAACTCCGTTGTGAACACCTCTGCTGTAATTTACGGTCTCTAAGGAATCCTCGTTCTAGGTTAGCGTAGTCCTGCAACACCAGCCCTAACGCTTGCAGTTCAGTCCTAATAGGCTGATCAAAACTGCTGAGTGGCGAATAATTATTGAGCACCGTGTTGTCTTCCACTGCCATGATCGAAAAGTTGCACTGGCCATCCAACGGAATACGAAGTTTGATTATATGCCCTTATATGCACTGTTAACCAGTCTCACTTGACACAAAATGATAAGGTTGCCACTATTTGCAGGATAGCTTTCAGTAACTGATGAGATCTTTTTGGACTTAGCCAGGAAAACGATAAGCACATGGTACCGTAATCTCACTGTGCACATAACACCTCTTTTCCACGACATCCGTTAGCCTCCACATGATTTCCATCCTGACGCACTGCTACTCAGGTACGCGATGTAAGAGATCGAGACCGGGTCGTTGCGTCCGGTAGCCTAGGAATAGTCAATGTATAAACTTGAAACACTTCATCAACTTTGAAAGTGCGAAGCGTACGCTAAATGGAACCACAGTGCTTGTGAATCGGTCAAAAAGGCGTTGTATATACTTTGTAGATTCAACGCATGTGGAGAAACATGAATACCGGTTACCACTAGATTTCGATCGTCCAGTAAAAACGTTAAAAGCTCGGGAATTAAAAAAAAATGAATGCCTCCAAGCCAAACTGAGGGCCAACAGTTAGCACAAATAAACGCAATGAGACGTACCTGATTTGCGATTGCAACCTTGCGTGACTTATCCAATTCATCCAATGTCTTTTTACAACCAGATAGCAAATCACGAAGCTGATTCCGAGCAACCTGGCTGATATTTGCACGGACCACAGTCTCCGACAAAGTGGCGATATTGGATGCCTGAGCGCGACACTGTTGGACTGCTTCATCACCACTCTTTTCAGCCAGAATCTGTTTGATTTCCGCTTCAATTAATTTGACATCGTTCAGTAAATCAATGGCCTCGAGGGCTGCCTACAGAGAGAGGAGTACCACACGATGAAGGGGGATAATTTGCTGTCGTCGTACATGATACATGAACAATGTGTTCAAAAATATGATCGGATGTGATTGAGCCCTAGGTATCACTCTGTATATGGGCGATTCAAACCCCATCACCACCTTTAGCTCTGGTGGTCAAAACATCAAATCTGAGAAATTGGAGTCTTATGCGGTTTACTGTTCAAAACCAAAGGATCAGTACTGCCGGATAAATTTTATGGTACAGTGGATTCTTCTGGGATTCAATCATTCGTAACTATGAAGTACACTCCAAAGATCCCAGCACAAAAACTTCCTGGGGCGGCCAATGATTATGACAGAAATATGCCCTGGCCAGTGATGGTCGGGTGGTTTAGAATGAGTGAATACCACTTAAGAGGATTAAATCCCCACCATCACTGATTGTGCAACATAAACGCACCAAGCGCGTAACGAATCAGAAGTTGAGGCTAGGCGGATAAACGGCGATCAATCCTGAAAACAGCTTTGAAATTCTAACATTGCTTCGCAATGTTGTGCGAATTCGAAAAGTTAACGACTGTTGCACGGACCAAACCTCAGTTAAGCTCTACAGTTTCAGAGCATCGACATAAGAAAAGGTAACGATGAGTGACTGACAAGCTGACTAGGTTTGAGGTACTCCATTAGCTTTCGGACGGAAATATTAGATCTGAGGGAATCATATATGAGTCAACAGTTATTCCGTGAAACAGGTATAAATGAACAGAGATAGACGAGAGATGAAAGTCAGTCACAACTCACTCGATCTGCTTCACTTCCTGTGAGAGCGACAATGCGACGAATACCCTTGGCAATCGATTCCTCGCTCACGATGACCAAAGATTTGATATGGGACACATTCTGGACATGTCTGGAGTAGAGAGAAGGGACAAAAATGGACAAGTTGTCTAAAAAAACAAAAACCGCACCAATGCTGCGATCCGTGAGACCTGTGCACGCAGGACGTTTGTTTCGTTAGTTTATTAGCACAGAAAACCAATACGTCGCGTTAGTAGAGCGACCATGTAAGAACTGTAAAACCGACAGATGTGACTGAACAGAAACACTAGAAATCGGTGTATGAATGATAGACACAAGCGACTCCATCGCCTGTGTTGCAGGAAAACAACGGGAACGGTTGAAGTAATACTCCGGGGAAACTGCCACATGCAACCTGCTTGACCGATAACCGTCAGGGGTAAACTAAAAGTATAGGCTGATCGAAATGGGTTTTTAGTTACGGCGCCGACTGCACACAGATAATCGAGAAAGTGATATTTCTATCTAAATATTGTTTGCATTCACCCTTAACACACATTATCTATCTACGACAATGCATTTTCCAATGAGGAATAACCGTACGGCAGTTCGAAATTGACCAGTTTTTTGGAACTCTATCATATCAGCATTATTATCCTACCAATAATTCTATCTGCCGACCACATTCGCGTAGTGTTAGTCCCAGCTGAAATTATGTGAAACTCATAATCTGGGTTTATTAAACCGAATGATCAACATGATTCGGCTTCAAGAATCAAAAAGTACTGTTCTCGCTTCGATCTTCAAAATCCCGATACCAATCTACGCCAATTCTGATGACCTCCGAAACCCGAATAGCACGTGGTACCAAAAGAACTACGAAATGAGGCAGCAGGTACAGGTACGGGGACTAATTTACTAATTAAACAGATGAATCGAGTTATGCAAGCATATCGGCTATTCTCCATGAATTATCCGAGTTCTCACAACAAGCTGAACTATGGTAAACGCACGAGAGACAGGAGAACTGGCTTGAACAACGACGATGTTGCGAGGTAGCAAATTAAACCGGAGCATATAAATGCAAGGCTAACGGTTAAACAAAATGAACTTAACTGATTCGACATGCGTGGAACACAACGGATGACAGTACTGTGTCAAAACACAAAAATACCAAAAAACGAAGCGTTAAAACAGCGCACAAGTGATTCGATGCCACATCTTGAACGATTAAACCACAATCTGTGATCAAAACGCAGCTGAACAAGTCGATCATCGTTGTTGAATCTATAAGTGAACGGATTCTAAATGTGCTTTTTCATCTAGTCCAGGTGTTTAAACCTGGCATTTAAATCACCAGCAATGTTGATAACGTCTGTCGGGAGGCACTGAGGCAATCCCTGGCAGAGTCTACCTTTCGTCCCAGTTGTACGGCAGTTTATGGGTGCATAAACAGAAACAACAGACAAGCCTGCGATCTCATCGGCTGCTTTTGACGCGCACTGAGTCATCAGAATCGAATTGCACGCAATCGACTATTGACTGGAATCTAATCTTTCGGAGTATGTTCTACCCTAGCACCCAACCGTGAACACTACAGAATCACTTAAATCAAAGAGCCATGGGAGATCGCGACTGCCTTTAAAGTGTGATTATCGACGTGTATTTTGAAGGGGCAACACATTTGTGAAATTTTTTGGAGTGTTTTTAGCTCCGAAAATCAACACTTCATTTCGTAGTGTGAAAATAAAGAGAATGCTTAGGTTTGAGGATTGCACTTTTATGAGCAATACTATACGGAGCACAACTGAATGCGGTACTTTGAAATAAGAAGGGATAAAAATAGGAAATAAACCGATTGATTCAACAGGAGATTCCTGACAGGTCCATGCTACGCGAAATTACACATCGCAGACGGGGCTTCTGCAGTGAAATTCTAGCCGATGCCTTCGACTCAAAAGTTCAGCCGTGCACAACTATCTTCCAGATTGTTACATGAGAATCTAATTTTTGATATTACTGATGTATTGACTTTTTATCCGCTTCCTTTTCCGACGCTGAACTTCATGCACTCAATAGTGTAAGCAAAAAATGAACGAGACGGCATCACTCGGACCGAACGATATTTGGATTCGACAAATGAACTCCTCCTACAATGTATGATGACTCATCCAACCATTCCTAGGAGACTCCGGTTTACCGCTTCCATGTCCATTCTGTGAAATCTTGAGAGGTAAATTGTTCCTCCTTGAGCTGATTCGTTGTGGTGATCGTTCAAACAAGACCACGGTTAATCTTACGGAACTAGTTGTTGCCCATCAGCTCGTTCTGGAGGAATGAACTTCATATAGCCTCCACAAATTGATGTTTATTGAAAGACTGCACCATTAGCTTAGGAGAACAATCCTTAGTGGTATACGGGGTTATGGCAAAAAGTGAACAGACGAGTCAATTAAGTAATCACACTCTGATCCATCAAACCAGAAAGAGCACAACCAAGAGGGTACTGTGATGTGCTCGAATTCATACTAAACAATGAGCTGGGATGCAAAATGAGTTCATCGCTTTCTCATTGGAACATTACTCATCAGTGGCGTGAAATTAGGAGGCATGGCAACTACAAAGAAACTTTTGTACTACCGAGGGTCGGTAACTGTGAACCTGAGACGTGTTACATACGACACTATTGGTACTGGCGTGGTAGCGACTTGAGCTACACCGATGCCTTTCACCGCAACCACTACCTACGTTCACAAGTGATGACGGGGTTTGAACCCACGTGATTAAATTTATTACTCGGAAAATCACAGCAATCAATTACCACCAGTTATACTTACGTGCCACCACAGAACTCCACTGACGTATTTGATCCTTCCGACCCAGTGGGATCGGAAACCAACTTCTCCACCGGCACACCAACAGACACAACACGGACTGGATCAGGATAAACTTCGCCGAAAACCGCACGTAGACCTTGGATAGCTTTGGCCACCGACAACGGAACATCTTTTGCGTAGACTGTGTCAGAACTACGTATCGCCTGATCGCATACGGTCTCCGTGTTTTGCAATTCCGGGCCTGTCATACCACGCTACGCGTAAGTGTAAGGTATAGCAGAGAGAAAAATGGGACTTGACTTAACGAAACAAAATAATGCACCTAATATTCTTCACGTTAGGTGGCTCAAGCATCGTCTTGAAAAACTGAAGGATTTAGGGTACAGCAGACCACCACGAGGTTAATTCTATGGATAGAGTAAAAGTATACTTTCAATCTGGATTCCCGTCACTACCTTGAAGTCATTTGATAAAATGACAACGAGAATGAGACTGTGGTAAGGTGATTTGCGCACAACCTCTGCAAAATCACTCGTTTGTCTTTTAGCGAAATGAAAGCACAAAAACGTCGACTGGAGGCTTGAATAACAGTACAGAAACTCGGTCTATTGGGAAATGCATGCGACAGATGTGTATCTTCATTGCAGTGTATCAAAATTCCGATGGATGCGGGACACGAGAATACGTGAATCAGATTGCCTGATGAACTAACTGATATGAAATGTGACGCCTGAACAATACCTCTGACACAAGTCAGTTGAAAAAGTGCATTGCCACGATGTGAAAAATGTCAGATAATGAACAGTACACGAATCCCTATGGCTGCGAGGTGTGTCGGTCTCACTGAAAGTGTGCACAGTCAAGCAAGAAAAATATAAATACGGAACTCACGTCTAAAGAGAAATCGAATCGTAAACGATCCGGGGCTACGAGACTGCCTTTCTGATCGGATTCTCCCAGTACTTTACGCAGAGCAAAGTTGAGAACATGTGTCCCGGTGTGACTGCGCATTAGACCAGTGCGACGTTGTGAGTCCAATGCAAGTCTAACTTTGTCCCCAACTGACATTCGACCTTCCAACTGACCGATGTGCAACACGTAACCACCGCGACACTGTACATCAATGACGCTCAGCTCAGCGAACTGAGCGGGAACGGGGTGGGGGAATGGGGACGGGAAATTCGACGAAACAATCAATGAAGCGCAAATTTCCCTATCGGTTATAAATTTCAGAACAGTTTCGGAGAACACTTACCTCATCAGTATTACTGGTGACGAATCCGTGATCTGCTTGTTGACCGCCAGCTTCCGCGTAGAATATGGTACGGTCCAGCACGAGACCGCAGACTTGTCCCGGTTGATCAACTGAATCGGTGAATTCCGTTTCTGTTCGAATGGCCAGGATAGAGGCTTCTATTTCCGGGAACACTGGAAAGTGAAGAAAACCGGTAAAACTGCAACGGATATGAAGCAAATGGAATTTGTGTTTACTGGAACTTTGTTACGCACGTTCGGTGATAAACTTCCCCAACGAGCGCCGCTGATTGCAACCGTTAATGGACGGTCCGTCTATGATATCGAAAAACCCTCACCAATCGACCTGATCGCATAAGACGCGCTGGGTTTTCCGGGTGTGATACACAAAAGCCGCCTACTGATGTTTTGGAGAAGTTAATTACCTTGGCGAGATATCACTTTCAACTGCATATTTTTAATGCTCAGATAGCTTGCACCTTTCATTTATATGCCTGTAGTGATCACGATTGTTCGAAGAACATGAAATTTTCCAGGCATCATTTTTGATTGATTTTCCCTACGATCTGTTCTGACACATGACTTTAACTGTATTACTTTTATTCGGTTGCACGTACTACTGGACTTAAAAAGCACGAAGGTTCCGTCGACCTCAGCTTAATTACACTTTCGATTTTTCGCTGCCCGCACCTACACAGCTCATCTTTGCTTCACATCTGTGTTGGTTTGACATTCGTACATTGGTCGTGTTGGTACTATTTCACTACACTGTGGTGGGGAATACTGCAGCAACGGAACGATGCGAGCATCAAACCGATCGACAGCCAAAGACCAAAGAAGAGATGGTGAGTATGTCGGGAGCATTCCACATCAGACAAAAAGGGGCGTACAGACTAGCAGATGGGACTCAGAAAGATCTCAGGTAACCAACAAGAAAACCCATGTAAGGGACTACCGATCAAGCCGCCAACGCAAATAATCGGACCAACCGAACCGAAACAGTGCGTAAAAGAACCAAGCTAATGACAGCAGGCACCCGGCCAGAACGCGGCCGAAATACTCAGACAGTCGGAGGACCAGTGTTGTTACAGCGAGGTCTGCAAAAAGAACTATGTAAACGAATGTACATCTTTTGCCGGTTCGACCTGTCTGGCCGCTCAAGTACAGGTGTTGGTCACTCGTCTTGCTTTCGTCGTTACACCACGACATAAACAGGACATTTTTTCAAATGTTCGTCGACTCGAGTCGAATTTGTTTCTTTGACTGAGATTTTGTTGGCCAGTCATTTCGAGACTCAATAAAAGGCACAATCGGAGGTCCTAGGCCAATCTTTCTCTATATGGCACCAACTCTTGAGTGAGGGTAAGCTGGAATCTTTAGCGTCGTATATATATATATATATATATATATATATATATATATATATATATATATATATATATATATATATATATATATATATATATATATACCCGCCTGATTTCCGGCTGCGCCAAACACAACATGGTACAGCGGTGGAAGGGGCACATGGAATCAGATTACATGGTTTGCTTTGCTTGTGATTGCAATACTGAAAGGCTGCTCAAACCAAAGTGGGTAGTTTTCTTAAGGGTCCACAACCAGAGCCTTTAGCTTTCCAAAGCTTAACTCGCAAGGCAGCAGGACGAAACTTGGGGTCCGTAACCCACTAGGAGCCGGTGACTGATGGCTCGATTCATACGTAATTCCGATGAGGCCAGACACCTTGGGTGTTCAGTCCACCCTTCTAACACAGATGTCGGGGAGCATAGTGCTGTGCTTCGCACGCCGTCTGTGGTTGGTTTCGAACCACGGTTTAGTCATACACCCTACACAGAATATCAGTCAACCCGGTGGAGAGTGGCGGGCATTTGTCTTCGTTCCCTGACTTCAGTTAAAACATCTCCGACACGAGAAGGCAGTGTGCAGGACTTCCTCAGACGCGCGTTCATTTGTGAGCATTTCGAGAGGCATTCACGGCGAGTAGTCATCTCGAAGCCTGAGATACCCAGCCTCGACCACACCGGAGCATTTGGATGCAGTGTGTCTTGCAGTAACTATCCATGTGTTGCGACCTTCAGACCGGCTAGTACCCCCTACAAACAACTTGCCAATGAGGTGACGCATGACCAAAAGAAACGAAACAGGTATATTATACACGCTTTTACAGAGCACGTTTCCTGATAAGATCACCAAGCCAATGGATCCAAGGTAACTGAGATAAGTACTGTCATGTAGTTGCTAACTTAGTAGAATTAAAGTTGACGATATCATCAATTTCATTAGAAGACATTAACCGTATTCACCGAGCAACCAGTGTTACCGAAACATTAGGTTTCTGGTAAGTGACTTTTAGTACCCGTCCTTAAATGTCAACTGGTGCGAAGGCAATGAATATGGCCCACTACAGAACAAGACATCTGAGAAAAGATGTGCAGACAATAGTCCACAGTCCCTTTTGGAAAGAGGAGACAGAATGTAGGTCCCAATGTCTATCTCTCAAATTGCGCCGTGTGCCGTGTCAAGTTGGTTTCGGAGTTAACAAAATCCCTCCGGATAATCTAGGAACAGATTCCCAGGGAATGGTGCTAATCGGTGACTGTGCCAATTTAAGATAAAGGTCGCAGGTCCTCTTATGAGAACCATCGAGAAATTAGCTTCGTAAATACCGCACCCAAATTGCTGGAAGGGATTATCCTACACAGATAATACCCCGGCCGTGAAAGGTATACGCGTGTAAATCAGACCGGTTTTAGACCAGGTCGGGGCTGCATCGACATCATTAGCCTCCGTCAAATTCTACAGCACAGCCATATTTTCTGTAAGCCAATAATCTTTGCCTTCCTTGATCTGAGAGCGGAGTTCGGTTCAGTCAAGCGCAAAGTTTTCTGACGCAGCTCCTAAACGAAAGGTGTGCCAGAGAAACTTATTTCTCTCTTCCAATTCTTGTATGAAAACAGCTGAAGCCAAGTTCGTGCTATGGGCGATCTTTCACCCGACTTCACCAAGACAAATAGTGTTCATCAGCGTTGCTCTTGATCACCCTTCCTCTTCAATTTTGTAACTGAAATGGTTCATGAAACAACCCTGTCCTCGAGTTAGAATGACAGCACCAATCTTCGCCCAAGTAGTGAACTGTCCGGCTTGGAATACGAAGACGATATTGTTCTTCGGAGTGAAGATACGAGTCAGTTGAAAGCTTTTCTAGATAGTCTAAAAAACAACACAGCAATCTTTGGGATGCGTTTTGTACCTTCAATGTATGAAATACTGCTGCAGGACTGGGTTGGACCTACACCAAACCCTGTCTTTCCGGAAGCACTAGCTGGAGTGAAGACGTTTCGTTACCTGGGAACTTACAGCTCACCACGTGGACAGGTACTGGATGAAGTGTCATTGCATATGCAAGAGGCACGTTTGGCTTTTTCCAATCTCAGTCATCTGTGGTGCCGGTGTGGCATCTGATTGTCGGTCGAGGGTCGAGTATGGACAAAATATATATATATATATACCATGTGGAGGTCGAATTTCGCAACTTGCTACTCAAAACCTTGTTAGTAGGCAAAATGAGGCAAATACCACGAAGTACATAATGAAGTCAGTTACAGAAGAGCACGCGGAAATTGGATGGTAGAAAAGCAAATCAGCGGACTTGACCTGTATTTAATGTCGAATAGTGGCTCTAGGCTCCACACTAACCTTAAACAAAGATTTAATAGGTGATATATTCCTTCTCAGTATATGGGGTACTAATGAAGATGAAATGTGATAAGGTCAGTGGTTCGGACGTGTTTTTGCAAGGGTGCAAACGGAATTCGCCCTCATTTCCTCCTCAGCGTTGATATATTTTTTTTACAGTGCTCACTCGGAGTGGATCCACCCCTGCACGTTGGATTCTCTATATATGCTTGTGAAAATGAAAGCGGCAGTCGGATTTTAACATCCAGCGAAAAGTGTTTGTTTGTCCGCTTCAGATGAAGACGACCGATGAGATTTTCTAAGGAAGGTTCAAAAATAGTTCATTTTACTGTGGAGTGGTCTCATAATGTTACTGACGTACTCCTATCACACTTTCAGTGATATATCAACTAATATGGCCACGCCAGTGTGAATGAACTCTTCATGTTTGTCAATTTTGAGGCGTCTTGCATGGAAAATTCAGTTGAATCACAATGTAGGTAGTATTCGTTCGGCGGTATATCATCCATCGGCACAGTATTTGTTGCTAACCTGTTCGTGGTTCAATCGTGTGTATTTACACTGGTCTTCCGAATTTGAGAGGATTTAGCGGATCTTATTCCACTGTAACAAGCATTAACAGATCATTGGTTACGAGGTTCACTGATTCCTACTTCTCAGCAGCAACCTAACTCGGATATCAAAACAATCAACGGGAGCAAAAATTACGTAGAAAACTATTAATAATAGTATCGTTCTGACTGCTCAGTTGTGTAAATACAGGTGTCACTTTTCATGTCATGTAGTCATATCTTCCTGCATACGAACACTGATCGAATGAATCTCGTCGCTATGTAACCCACTGTGGAAACCCGATACGCTTTAAACTGCCAGGTGCATTGGTCCGGCTCCAGCAATCGGCCATCACCACCCACAACTGGAAAACAGTGACTATGCTTAATGAAGTAAGTTAGTAAAGCTAATATCCTCCTTCCATGTTACGGACTATCGAGTTTAATATAGTCTCTGGTAAGTGGTATACTATTAATTAGTCAAACCAATTAACAATTCAACCACGGGCTAAGTTTCTATAGTGTTCAGTCTTATGACTGAATAATTTCATTCAAGCTGTCAAATAGGGATGGATGGATGGAAATCACTTTAGTTTGTTCTAGAAGAATGAACTGTAACTGCAATTACTATGTGCATGATCATTCACGCGCATAGTGTAATTTTGGACAGTTCGTGTGACCTCATAATTGAGCAGTCCTTCGATCGTTATGGTAAAATATATCGGTTGATCTTGAAGAATTTCGGACAAGTCGGCGAATTCAATTCGGCTTTACTCTTCCCCCATCACTTTTGTCGGTCTCCAAGTGAAAGAATGCTATTTTGCAAACGTTCATTAAAGTTATATCACGCTCCAGTGGTCTCTCTCGCCCTAAACTAATCAGTTCTCTAAAAGGGGTGCATTTTGCTTCGCGTGACAAGCCTTGCTGTAATACAATAATTTGATTTAACTTGAGGATATTGAAAAGTGATAACCTGTTAGTGTTAGGAACATGCAGTTCTAGTGAACCGCGTAGTCGCCTGTGTTTCTGAAATGAAAACGTTATTTCGTTTTTAAACTCGACCATTTTGGTGATAGCACGGGATACAGATATACATGTAAGTTTGACAACGAGAACACTGATCGGGAGTTAAAAGATATTGTCGAACAAGCTTCTTTCCACACTCATTCTTCTCATTATATACGTGGTAAAGATCAGTATTCCTGCCCATACAGCACTAAATCGGCCAGAGACAAAGCGCGACCGCAGATCACGTGAGACAATTGGTCCAAAGTTTGTTATCAGTTTTGATTATCAACGGTTTTACAGTCCTAACTGAAATAACTAGCTAGCTCATCAGCACCTATACACAAACTCAGAGCTACACATAAACGGTCAACATAAGTTGCACTTGTGAGTTTGCCATAAACCCCTAAGACAGTCGTTCGAAACAGAGAGAAAGATCGAAGTAAATAAACTAAGTTTTAGTTCTCATGATATGCACTCGTTTATCATCCTGTAATCGCAACCTCCCTTATTAAATAAAGATCTCTAAGGTCAGCCGCCATCCTCAGCTAGACTACCATTATTGTTGTACCTCTCAACCTTCAGCTTATTCTGGCATGATACCATGTATTCATTCTGCTGCTCTAAGGGGACCAGTGCGTCGTTCTCCCACAGAACCATTACTTTCATTTTTCTCACCATTCAGTCAAGGAGTTTATTGAGTGATAGTTACAACGAAAAGCAGTTATCGTAGCGCGTCCAAGCAATCTCTTCCAAGTCCAGACACTTGGTCGCCGGACCAACCTATCTCTCAAAAGTGGCACTCGACTGGTTAAGACAAGGCGAGTGATGAATCCTGTTTTGCCAGCCGCATGTAATCGTTGAGGCGAGTCATTTTGTTCACCTACTGAGGATGCCAAGTGGATCAAGTGTCTATCATCTTAAAAAGGACAATGACTTGAATTCCAGATTCACCGGTCTTGGTAGACTGTGCTACCATTTCAGCCGACCTTAGTTTCAAGCCTTCGGCTTTAGGAATTCCGGTGTGAAGCTGAGGTGAGGTCACAACGGTCAAAACAATTTGACTGCAATGCATTGGCATAACGCAAGCCTTTTCACTTATCGATTTGTGACCAATGTATGCCTTTATAACTCTGGATGACCAAGCGGACGGGCTACGCCTAATTCTGAAGGTGTGACATTTGACAGGCTTAAATGAATAAAGCGTAATTCAATCATACAAATGTCTGGCGATCAAAAGTCCGGGAGCCTATCTTTTCATCTTTGATGACCTTCTCGATCCGGCCCCAGATTTTCGCGCCGCAGTTACGCCGTCATCTCGGTGCCCATGTTGTGCCTTAGAGGAGCGGAAGAACAACTGCTTAGTTTATCCGTCATAGCAGCCGTAGTCAGTTCGACCGTGATGCAGGTCCACATGAGTCATGTGCGACCCAGACCACTGCACTTCTAGGTCACAGTTATCTTCTCGGCCATCTTGCAGGCAGACCCAACCATGTGAAGAAGGCACACAATGCACGCACGATTTCGACAGGCACACTGAGTAGCGTTCAGTGCCATGTGCATATTTTTGACAGTGATACATGAGGCAGCGCAAATTGAACTCAGATGAAAAAAATCCACTTTATTTGATCTTCGCATAACTGAATCCGTCGGTATGGTAGAGCTCACAACGTTTAAGCACAACTGGTTACCTGGTCATACACACTCAGACTTTTCCGTGCACGAAACTCTTCCAAGGACTGGATTCGCCCGGCCATTTCCCCATATTTAGCCACATGTACGACACCGCACACATTTTCGGTGTGTGCATTTGTGGGTGCATGAATGCGCGTGTGCATGTGTGAGCTGACTACAACACAGACAGCGGTGAGATAGTCCTGGGGATAACCGCGTGAACCCAGTCCTCGGAAGAGTTTGGTACACCAGAAAGTGTGAGGATGTATGACCAGAATACCATTTGTTCTTAAACGTAAATGTGTACAGTGGCCTAAAGTTAACTGATGCGACTACTTCGCTTACGTGGACGAGGTTGTTGGGGAACGCAACAGAGTGGGTTCATTCAACATTGTTTATACCCATCACCAAGTAGAGCAGTGATTACTTGATCGCATAAGGTGGTGATAATCTTGATAAGAGGAAATTATCAGCACACCTTTCGAAAAGTGGGGTCAATGCATCACTACAGAGATTTCACGAGTGTTTGTGTGGGCACGGTGCAAGATGGGGGTTCAGCAATGGCCACTTGCTGTAACAGAAAACACGGTGTGGATCTGGATCATTCTCTCCTGCTGGCGAGACTAAGGATATATCCATCATCTACCTATGAAACATACGTAGTGCCAAAACACTATCTCCTCAGCCAATAATTTGTCCCTCATCATAGACCACAAATGTTGTTTCACGGTCCTCTTTTATTTATTAGTCACTTCTTAGTAGCGCTAGTCTTTTTACCGGTACCCTGACGGCAACTTGTCGCTTCTGTTGAACTGTAGAAACTATTTTTGTGTCCAATAGCAGACTAGACTCAGCCCATCGGAAGTATATATTTAAGCTGAAGGAGTGCACCACAAATTCCAGGATGATCGTGGCGTAAGCCATCACAACTGTTGGACGTTGTGGATGGCGTACTTCCGTCACGTTCCTTTCAGACACGCTGAGAAACACCTTGCGATGAACCACGTAGAAGATTAACATAATGCGCAAGTGATTCGAACATGTAAGTTTTGAATGGCGAATTGTAAGTAAACGATGAAAGAAAATAGATCAGTCGATAAGTTATTCATTGGAGTCTAAAAATGGGCTTTGAAAAGAGTAACATATGTGAAAAAGAAACAATTGTAGAGTGATGCCCTGAAGAACCATTGTTGAAAGTAGTTAAGACGTTGTGAATATAACTATGTTGTGGCGACAATTATGTTCGTTCTTGGTTTCAACGCGTTTATTGTTTAACTGAACGCTGACTGCCAAGCGCGGTTGCCATTTGACCGTTTCTCTGGCACACGTTCTCAAATACACGCTAAACAGTATCTCTCCCGATTGCTTTCTGGTTCTCACGAGTCGTGGAGAATACTGTCCTGGCTAACGTATTCGTACAGTGTCGAGTATTAGAGTAACATGCAGGTGGCCCACGTAGTACGAAGGACCGAAGAACGCGTTTAGGAAGGAAACTGTGAGGTAAGGTTTAGCGACCTCACAATGTGGTTATAATTCGCGATTGCTAAAATGGTCAGATAAATGACCACCGGTGGACGTCAAGCTACCATCCACACCTAATATATTTGGAAATTTATTTCTCACTACCCACTTGAATGCATCATTACAGTCCCAACTACAAATACCAGCGGTTTTACATATCCTATGGAGTGAATAACAAAATAGTGTATGACATATTGGCATTAAATGGGGCGCTCAAGTGACGATAGTCAAGCTGACCGGACCAGTTTTTCTTATCTCGGAGGACGTTCGATGCAACAGAAGTCTCTGAACACACAAGTATAGAGTATTAGATTACACGATATACCTTTCAGGTAGTGAACATGCACTCGCACTATAAACGCTACTCTAGCATAATAAAGGGTATTTTCACGGAAGAACAGTTGACTGTATACACATGTTAACGCTGAGGATGAAACGAGGGCGAATTCCGTTTGCACCCTTGCAAAAACACGTCCGAACCACTGACCTTATCACATTTCATCTTCATTAGTACCCCATATACTGAGAAGGAATATACCACCTATTAAATCTTTGTTTAAGGTTAGTGTGGAGCCTAGAGCCACTATTCGACATTAAATACAGGTCAAGTCCGCTGATTTGCTTTTCTACCATCCAATTTCCGCGTGCTCTTCTGTAACTGACTTCATTATGTACTTCGTGGTATTTGCCTCATTTTGCCTACTAACAAGGTTTTGAGTAGCAAGTTGCGAAATTCGACCTCCCCATGGTGTATACACATTTTTTGTCCATACCGCAGCGGTAAGGTCCGTTCTCTTATAAAACACAGAAATATGACCTTTGAGGGTAGAATATAAGCGAAGATTGCTGGTGTAGTATTGCAAGAATATGTTGAGAACACCGTATCAGCAGTGCTTAAATCAGACGTAGGGTGTTTGGAACCAGAGGTCAGTCTCTGGATCAAGTACTGAATCTAAACAGGTTAAAGTGGCTGAAACGTGTGTTACGCATGCCTATCGATCGACTGTCTCGGCATACGCTGTTCGATGAGGCAAGAAGTGGTTGGGAAATAGGTCAAGGTCGTTAAGCCATGAAACGGCAAAAAGGTACGAAAACTTTGACCAGTGGACTTGGTCAAGTAGGACGTCAGATTTCCAGTTTGGGGTCCACGAGACCCACGTAGTAGATAGGTAGAAACATTAGGTGGTACAGCTTGGTGTCGCGGCCAGTGGCGTAGTTGCATTCGGGTTCCTTATTTGTCCTCTTGATTCGCGCTTATTACTTTATTTTCGGCTCTTTTTCACCGTATGCTCCCATCAATCCTGCCCTCAACTGGATTTTGCTGGGAGGTAGCAACCAAAACCAGAACATACAAGTGCGAAGCTGATGATTGAACAGAACCCACTGTACCCTCTATGAGATCTAGTGTTCGTCAGGATCTACATGTTAGGAGAATGAGAGTCGTCTGCCAGGGTTTCCGACCGAAAAGTAAAACGATACGTCGTCAAAGAAGTGCGTGAAATCATGTCAGTTTTGTTCAGACAACCACTATCCGTGCACTGGATGCGGCGGCTTTCATTTCAATCGCTCAGTGGCAACCTTAGTCGGAAATAATGAAGAAAACAAGAGTATGAAGAGAGTAATCAGGGAACTACAATTAGTGCTATCAATACGATAAAGAAAGTTTGCGAATACAAGAGAGTCACTGATAGCGACAGCGAGACATAGCTTCCAGTATATCTAAACCCTGATTGGGTTGCTGTCTCTCGCACCGCACCCAGGGGGCCTAACACGTTCTACGTGTCCAAGTCCATTTGCTAGGATGAACTCTTATCTGATCGACAATTCAGGACGGGAGGGACCGTAAATGGAAGGTTAGCATACTAAAACAGGTCAAAAAAATGAGAGCATGTGAACACATTGATAATCCGATGACTGAAAATGGTACCGAGGAGATTAAGGGATGATAGTTGTACTAACTAACTGGGGAGGACCACCAGAAATCTGAGCGAGCTTGAAGGAGAGCACAGTTTACTACGTGAGTCGCATCAACAACAAAAAACCATGTGAGCAATACAGATACCAAAACTCAAACATATTGACTACTGCCTTTTGATTGGTTTAGACGGAATTCGGAAAGTTATCATTTATTCACCATAATTGCCTTCTTCGTCTGCACTGTAATCATACTTAGCCATGTCATTCGTCGCATCTAGGCCTTTTTTACGCAACTCCGCAATTGCATGTACGTCCAGATCAACGGCAGTTCCAGAAACACCTGTACCGGCTTGACTACGCAGTTGGGCGGATTCTTTTGCTTTCTCATAGCCGGGAACATCCACCTGTATCAAATTCGGAGAACGGGATGGCGGTGTGGAACTGATGCGAGGAGCAGAAGAGACAGTATCACACGGTCATGATGAATAAGATATGACAAAACCGCTAACACGTTTGATAAGAAGTAACAACGGTTATTTTTCTCGCGGTTTTTGTTCTGTGGCACATGATACTAATTAACACACCGACGTGCATGGCGCTAACATCACAGAAAACAGCAATATACAGAGAGAAAAAACCAACAGGAAAAGAAAAACACTCAGAGGAGATGGAAAATAGTTCTTTTGTTTTTTGCTAGGGGCCGTATTTATTAATTAACAGATGATAAAACACTAACCGTTGGCCTCAAACTAAAGTCAGGGATTAAGATCTCTAACTAATGAGAATCTTTGTCTATTGGGTCCCAAATAAAAAGTCGCGGGTCATCAATGAAAGCCTGAGATGAAATGAGCGTTTTCATATCGATAATCTTAGTCATGATTTGACCTTCACGAAGCACTTATTCATACTCAGTGAATGCAAACAGCACTCAATCTGATCATAACAACTCAGTCAGGCTATGTTGTGCGACTAATTAAATTACCTACCTCGAGGAATAGATTCCTGTTACTTTTAGATATATTACACTCGAGAGGGACAAAGAACACACCAAACCTGGATGAGAAGCTGTTTACCGATATACTGCCTTCTAGCTGATACTGAGAGGTTTCAAAGGAATAGCCTAATTTGGTAATTATCACCCAGGGTAAATTTGACCGATTCAGCATACCGATGTTGTTCTATCGATATGTACTGAGAGATCAGAGGTAGACGTAGTAGTGAAACTAAATCAGATCACAATACTCATTTTCTCGAAGAAAACACCTACAAATGAGTAGGATGATGGTATTACAAAGATTACTAATACATTCGATAAAGAAATGGTTCCTGGGATACCGCCAACGACCGCAATGGATCTATGGAAAAAGGGGGTTCTGAATTCCTACACTAGGAGTGTGGAATGTAGAATCACGAATGGTATTCACAATAACAGGAAGACGAGATGCAGAATATTCGAAAGGACTTTACAATACCAAGAACCAAGTGTTCTGAACACCGAACTTTGTCGGCTTCGTGAATCAAACACCCAAATTTTAACAGAACCCATCAATCAGATTCGTAAAGCGTAAAAAAACAGAACATACAAAAGAGAATAACTGACCTTTAGGTCGTTTTCCTCTGCTATCAGTTGGGTGAGGTCCAACGGAAAACCGTAGGTATCATAAAGACGCCAGGCTACACTGCCAGGGAGTACGTGACAATCGCCTCCCTGTTTCCGGATAGTGGTGATTTCGCGTGACAACAAACGTTGACCTCGCTTAAGAGTGAGCAAGAACTGCTGCTCTTCCTCGTTTATAATTTGCTTCACCTGGAACGGAGAACAAAAAACACGACGATTACGACCTTTCAGACAATAACCAACAACTGGAACTGGGGGGGGCATAACTTATCCAGTTCAATCAATAAAATCAAGACAGAATGTGTCATAAAATCTTTGTCACTGCGTAATAACTTATGCTGCCAAATTACATTTTGCTTGGACAAATTTACCTATGGTAAATCAGCAGATAAAATGCCCAAAAATTGGATCAAGTTGAGCAGAAAGACTGAGTGAAATAGGTATGAAATAAATACAATCAGAATTTTAGGAATCGAAAGCAGTGGCGCAGATTATGTAACCTGCATATCCAATTAATGTACTTTTCATCCCGTGCTTATGCATCAGTGCAATGCATAAGGGGCGTACACTCCATTGCCACAAATGTCCGCTGTACTATCATGGAGAACCGGCAATCCCAACCGTGGGAAAAATTGAAACAGAGAATCATCAAACAAAATCCGAATAGATCAGGTATGGTAATGAGTCAGGTGGAAACCGATTATCGTCTGCCACCAAAGGGGTCGGTGGCAATGGCGGGATACAAACTTCTGACCCCAAAAATGGCATGCGCCTATACCACTCGACCACCCCAGGTGGCGGTCTTCGGACTGTCAGGCTATTTAATTAGAAAAACTGAAGACCTCAACTCGTTCTAGAGCAAGGGTTTTGAGATTTTCTTTAATATCTCCAACTCAATTAATGCATCCTCACTGTGGTACGAGTGAATACTTCAAAAACAGAAGAAATTGAACGAGAAGGGAATTATAAATGTTTATTAAAGTCCTTCATACGATGTGCTGACCTTGGTGTCACCAGCGATGTGTGATAGGGTAAAGTGAAACAGTTCTTTGATAGTTCCTAAAACTAGACTACTTTACACTCTAAACATTTGATTCCCATGTACAGCACCTCGCGTTGCACACGCACGTCTTTATTCAGTCTCTCTCCCATTGCCTTATTTTTGACTGAAACCCAAATTTTCCCCTCGTCGGACATCAGTCATCTTCAAATTCCCAACAACTTACTTCATTTCTACTTTTTCCTCAAAGTTGGCGTCTGAGTCTATATCCACTAATCGGCCGCCTCCTCCCGACTTTCGAATCTTGATTTCTCCAGCAGGGATTTTTATTTCATATAGTTGAAAACTCGTTTCCCTTCCTTTACCCATTATTTTTTCACTGTCTACCTCTCCCCCAACAGCAATGATCCTCTGATTTTTGGGTTATTATCTTCAAATATTGAGACATTGATTTTAACAGACTCTTGCTGCTAAATTACCATTCTTGGTGAGTTTAACGCTCACAACAAGGATTAGGTAGTGCACTCATTGGACACTTCAACTATGGGACGTGAAGCTGAGGCTTTCACTTTAGTCAACAACCTTAGCCATCTGGCGGACCTTCCTACACGCATTACCGATCGTATTGGCGACCGGGCGCAAACTCTTGACCTCATACATCTGCGCCTTCTTCATTTTCTAACATTACTTCTCTGTTTCCCCTGGGGTCATCGGATCATTGTCTCATCTCACTTTCCACTTATCTTTTTCATCCGCTCCAACACCAAACTCTAGACACACCTTCTGGCGTTACGATTCTGCTGACTGGGATGGTTTTCGTGACCTTCTGACCTGTTACCCTTGGGACGACTGACGTTTCCGTGTCTGTTTCTAATTTCATTAGGACGGTTCTTTAAGGTATGCATCTTTACACCCCTCATTTCTCTAAACCCGGTAACCCACTATCCTCTGAGTGGTTTAACCACGCTTCTAACCGTGCTGTTCGTTTAAAAAAAAGCGTACCGCCGGTGGCGCCGCTTATCCAACCAAACATCTCGACATCGTTTTGTGCAAGTTAGGAACAAATACTCGCTAAAGAACACTTCGTACGTCACAAAACTGAACGACCAGCTTCATCCGCTACCGGTAGCTAATCATTTTGGTCCATTGCAAAGGCGGTTTCCCGTAATTTCTTCTCTTCTAACTTTCCTCTTACTTGCAATCCCTCTGGTTCTGTGGTCTCCGACCCTCTCGTAAAGGCCAGGGGCTTTGCCTCCCATTTTGCCTCAAATTCCACTGTCAGTCAGCCCTACATCTTTGCCTTCCTCTCACGTTCTCGGCCACGCTTTTCCTTCTGTAATAACTACCAGAAAGATTCGCCAAGTTCTGCTTAATCTGAATGTTTTCAAACCACCCGGTCCAGACGGTATTCCGCCTGTGGTCCAGAAATATGTGATCGAGTTAGCCTTCATTTTACGTCGTCTAGTCCTTTCTTCTCTCAATCAAGAAAATTTTCTCTCTTCGTGGAGGAAAGTCACTGTTTTCCCCGTCCCCAAACATGACGGCCCTTCCGACCCGAACAACTATCGTCCCATCACCCTCACTTTTGTGCTTTAGAAATTTTTTGAAACCGCAACGTCCGATCCTTGAACGTGAATGTTTGATGAGCGATTGTCAACATGGATTCCACCCGCGACCTAATAGCGGTCATGTTACACTCGATAATCAAGGAGAAACTCACTTAGTTTTGCTGGACATCTCAAAAGCTTTCGACCGAGTTTGGCATGAAGGTCTACTGTTGAAACCGTCTTCGTTCGGGTTCCATCCGACTCTCGTATCATGGATGTTATGTTTCATCAACAAGCGAACCATCTCCGTCCAAGTAGATAGGGCTTTATCTAAGCCGTTTTCTGTGAATGCTGGTGTTTCCCAAGGTTCCACATTTGTGTGCACCCTCTTTTTTCTGTGTATTATTGATCTTCGATCTTCAACCTCCAACCCACTTCACTGTTTTGCCGATGACGCCACTCTCCATTGCTCCCACTCTCATCACGAACATCGATCACGATTGTTGTTTTTAGTGCATCTCTTGCTTTTGATCTAAAACAGATCTCTGCTTGGGATTCCATCAACGAAAACGAACCACCAAAAACGAACAGACCCGGGAGATTTTACGGACTACCAAAATTCACAAACGTGGTATGCCAATTCGCCCAATCGTGGACTATACACGTTCTCCGACTTACATGCTAGCCAAATACCTCAGCGGTTTGTTGAAACCTTATCAAAAAATGGTGGTGAGTCAAATAAACGACGCCTTTGATTTTGTCCGTATTATGCAAACTGTTGTGCTAGAAAACGACGAAACTGCAAAGAGTTTCGATGTGACATCCCTCTACACGAGTGTCCCCATAAAAAACAGTTTAGACGTTTTACATTCCATACTGATTACCGACGCCTATCTGGAAGGAAGAAGTTTGTTAAACCCACCTGATATCATTGCTGGCATTGAGCTATGTCTCACTTCCACCTAATTCACTTTCAATCACACTATACAAAAAAAAACTGATGGCGTAGCCATGGCCTTTCCTGTATCACCAATTGTAGCCAACCTGTTTCTTAGCTTTTAGCTTTTACGCGACTATCACCTGCGAGAGGATAAGTCGGCTCCATGGATATCACGGACCATTGCTGACCACGCGCGGCGGTCGGAGGCGAACTCCGTACAGATCCTCATCCAGTCCTTTTTCCACCGCCGGGCTCCATAGACTGACCGAAGGCCTAGAAGCTCTACGTCTTTCTCGATTGTACTGGTCCACGTTTTGAGCTGCCCATCAAGGCGACAACGCCAACCAGGGCAAGGAGTGAGGCAGAGTGTTTTCTTGGTTATCTCTGACTCGGATCGCCGAGGCGTATGGCCGAACCACTGAAGTCGTCGACTTTGGAGGAGGACGGAGAGCGCATCGACATCAGAGCATCGTCTCCTTACCTCGTCGCTGGACACCCTGTCGCGCCACTTGACTTTGAGGATTTGCCGCAGGCACCAGTGGTCGAAAACCTCCAGCCTTCTGGTTTTCTCAGCTCGTAGTGGCCAGGTTTCTCAGCCATAGATGAGTACGGGCCGGATGGCAGCACGGTAAACAAGAACTTTCGTTCTTAAGCTGATTTCACCGCGAGCCCACAGCGTTCGTCTTAGCTGAAGAAAGGCTCTCCTGGTGCTGTCGGTCCGTAATACCACTTCATCTTTTGCCTGTCCGTTCGGAAGCAGAGTTGAGCCTAGGTATTTGAATGGAGGGACGTATTCGACTGGTTGGTCATTGATCGACAGTTGTTGAATTGTCGGGCCCAGATGGGTTGTGAAAGCTTTTGTTTTGGTCGAGTTTACTTCAAGTCCGATGGATCTCGCGAAGGAATTGATTCGGTCGAGGATTGGTTGTAGCGTAACGGGGGAGTCTCCAAGCACGACAATATCATCCGCGAATTCCAGGTCCGAGACGTATATTCCCTGGTTAAGCTGAACGCCAGGGTAGTTGTGTAATGCCTGTCGCATTGTCCAATCGATGGCGTAGTTGAACAGCACCGGTGAGAGGGGACAGCCCTGCCTAACTCCGGTAGTGAGTGTGAACTCGCGGGACTCTTCACCGTACATACGAACCCTAGCACCGGTTGTCGAGTAGTATCCCCTTAACAGCCTTAAAAGCTTATCGGGCATCCCATCGGACTGGATTATGGTCCAAAGAGACTCGCGGTTCACAGAATCAAAAGCTGCCCGTAAGTCGATGAAACAAGCTACCGTCGGCTGCTGAAACTTATAGCGGTGCTCCAGTATTCGGCGCAGTGTGAAGATTTGATCCACACAGCCTCTGCCACGGCGGAAACCCCCTTGGTTCGGGCGAGTACGCTGGTCTCTTGCCTCGGAAAAACGGGTTAGTAACAACGAACCAAAGATCTTTGCGGCCACATCGATCAGGCTGATCCCTCGGTAGTTCTCGCATGCCGATTTATCACCTTTCTTCGGAATGGGCAGCAGTATGGACATTCCCCAGTCGGGTGGAAATGCTTCCGCTCTCCAAATGGAACCAAAAAGTGTACACAACCTGTCAATCAATGACGAACAACATGCTTTATACACTTCCGGAGGGATGCCATCTTCCCCAGCAGCCTTTCTGTCTCTCAGTTTGTTTATCATTTCCGTGATTTCCGCGGTGTTGGGCGGGTCACAGTTGCTTTCGTACTGGACTAGAGGGGTTGATATTGGTTGGTTCGTCCGGTGGTCCGTAAGCCGGTTGAGCAGCTGACCGAGGTATTCCACCCTTCGGTCCATTTTCTTACTCTGTTCGGGTATTAAGTTTCCTGCCGTGTCACGAAGAAGGGAATTTTGTTTACAAAACCTATTAGAGGCGTTGCGAATAAGGCGGAACAGTCTACCGAAGTCACCAATTCCGGACGCGGTCTCCATTTTTCGGCTATTTCTATCCAGTATCTTTTGCGATCAGCCTTGGCGGAGCGTGTGGCCTCTCGTTGCAGTCTGCGGCATTCGGTGCTACCTGCCAGTCGCGCTTCGTGTGCTCTGGTTGACATCTGGAGCGTGCTCTCCGAGATCCAATCTTTTGTCCGCCTTTTTGTTTTCCCGAGTACTGTCCAGGAAGCTTCCTTGATTGTCGTCTTCATTCGAGTCCACTGCCCTCCCACAGAAACTTCATCTGCTTGTGCATTGGTTGCGCTGGTTAGTCGGGTTGCGATTGCTCGTGACAACGCTTCTCGCTTTTCTGGATTTTCTAGGGCAGCAACGTTTATCCGAGGGGGTGCAGACACTTAAGCACGTGTAGACAGATGAACTTTGAAACATGCGCGTAGGAGGACATGGTCGGTGCCGTTTGTGTTGCCCGTTATTGCACCTCAGTACACTCGGCAATCCTCCACAGACGAGGCCCAACGGGCTCTCACCAGGATGTGATCGAGTTGGTGTGCAGTGTAACCATCATTGGAGTACCATGTGAGTAGGTGCTTCTTGAGGTGTTGAAATCGAGTGCTGCAGACAACCTGTTTCTACACTCAATCGAATCCAAGGCACTCATTGCCTTCCACAATCCCCCACGGATTTATGCCAGATACGTTGATAATACACTTGTGATTTCAAAAGCGAAACACAAAGAAGGTTTCCTTGTGTGTCTCAACACAATGTAGCTCCATCAAATTCACAATGGAAACCGAGAGCACGGAAAGGGTAATCAATTTCCTAGACTGTCGTTTACAGGTGAATGATTCCCAGAGATTCGCAATAAGCATTCACAGAAAACTCACACACTCTGACAGATATCTGAATTTTTATTCGGCCCATCCACAATGTATCAAACGTGCGCTTATTTCGTCGTCAGCCAACCGAGTCAACAAGCTCTGCAACGGAAACACCTCGCTCAAGCAGGAAATGAGACGGCTACAGAAAGTCTTACGGGACAACAACTATCCACCAAGGCTAATTAGACACGAACTGATGAACATAATAACGACAACAAACAAGAAAACAACAGACTGGCTGACTTCCGTTGGCATCCCGTACAGGTCGGATACATCGGAAGCAATCAGAAAGGTACTGGGTATCTACGGCGTCCGTGTGTTCTTTCGGATAAACAATACTTTGCAGAGTCAACTCACAAAGACCAAGGACCCTCTCCAGATACAAGCCCAAAGAAATCGTATTTATAAGATCAACTGCAAGGACTGTCGAGTCATATACATTGGGCAAACAAGAAGACAGTTAAAAGTGAGGCTTTCGGAACATAAAAAGAAAGAGAAATCCAGGCCGACTGACAGAATTACTCTCACGAAATTGGAGCGCGACTCGGCTATCGCAATCCACGCTATAGCCGAGAACCACACCATCGACTACGATAACACCAGAATCCTCCAACGGGGTTTCCGTACATACACGGAGCGCCTATATGCCGAGGCTTTGGCCATTACCGCCCACCCCACGTGCCTTAACCGAAACGATGGGGCAGAGATTCAAGACATATGGACGGCACTGACATCACGGATTTATAAACACCCCAAAGGTCACAACACCTCATTGACCTCAAATGACAACGCCGACACTGAGAGAACAGAGACCCACTCCCGCCACCCACACCCACGGTGCATGTACACACACTCACACACGCACACATGCAGAAACCAACACAGAAAACGTCTGACACCCAATGGCTAAGATTATTTGCAATTGAGTAGTAGGAGATTAGATTTGTATATAATATGATTCATCATGCAGCTTGAACGCTCAACTCGCTATTGATTATTATCCTAAGATCATTCGATTGCAAACTGGTCATGAGAAAGGTTACCCGCGGTAACCGAAACGTCGACTGACTACCATCTTTTCCGATAACGCTGCGTTACTGAACAATGAACACGTACTTATAACATACCACATGGTGCGTCGTTTTTTCGATACACTCCGAACGGATCTGGGATCTGATACATTAACATGTTCTTTGTTGTGTTTCAATGCTTCAAAAACTTCTCCCGTTGCTGTTTCACCCAAAAATCTACTTTATTCCCCTTATCTGAATGTTAGCTTGACTCCCCGTCGTTCCACTGGGTCGCTTTCTTTATCAAACTTATCCATAAATTCATCTCTTTTTTGATCTCCTTTTGTGTCTACGCCAGCCTCCCGCGCAGAGCGCAAATTTGGTTTCCTATTCGGCGACAGAGGCTTTTTTGCACCCACTCACCTTCATTCGTAGAAGGCTCGAATCCCCCCGGATCTTGAATACTACAGTCATGTATGGGGTGGGGCTTCGTCTACCGCTCTTCCTCCTCTTGATCGGGTTCAAAGAAAGGCTGTCCGATTAATCGATATTTCCTCTCTAACCTCCAGTCGGCAGCCACTCGCCCATCACCAGAAAGCTGATTCAGTCTCTTTTCTACCGTTATTATTTTGATTTTTGTTCATCGGAACTTGTTTCAACAATTCCCCTTACCATAACTTTATCTCGTTTCTTTCGTATTCAGGTGACCAGTCATCCGTATCAGGTCTCTGTCCTTCGATTTCGAACTCAGTTATTTCAGTCTTTCTTTATTCCCCGAACTGCAAGGCTTTGGAACACTCTCCCTCTTCCCGTATTTTCAACCAATTACAATCTTTGTTTTCAAAAGCAGGGTCAACAAACTGAATCTTACTTGAATGTTCCCCATACATCCCTTTTACGGTATGTCTTTTGACTATGGGGTTTACCCCTTTTATTGTAAATCACCTTATATGAAATAAGAAGACTTTTCATAGTCCGTGCAATGATTCCACTGTCACCAAAAGGAAATGAATGGTTATGGGCGAGTTTCATTGTGGATTTCGAATTGTGTTACCCGCCACACTACCCCTGTGCAAGTAATGCGATCTGTTTCCTCTTGTCTTGAACGAATTGACACGTGCCTCGTGCCTGAGTAGCGAACTTATGATCATGCAACCTTCATGTTTTATCCAGTTACAGGCTGGGAACAACAACAGTTTGACGTTGTTTCGTCATTGCGCAAGTTATTTTGTCAAGGGGTGATTACGGCCGAAAAATAGGTGATCAGTAATTTTAGTTTCAATATGATTAAGTTAATTGTACGTTTTTACTAGTTATCAACCGCTTCAGTAGGAAGGGATTATAATAAATCTAATGCGCGTGAAAGGTGGAGTCCAAAAGGACAGTCAGCCAAACAAAGATTCATCAATCCCACACACCGTTCTGTTTTCTTCAGACAACCATTAACCATACACTGGGTGCGTTGGCTTCGGTTGCTATCTCCTAGCGGCAACCTCAAAAGGAAATAACGAAGGAGAAAAGAGTACGAGGAGAACAACACTAATGGAATAAAGTCAATGAAGAAAGTTTGTGAATGCAAGAGCGCCACTGATCACGGCATATAGCCATATCCCCCAACGTGTCTAACCATTGAGTGAGAGAGTTTCTCGGACCCCACCCAGGAAGTCTAACACGCCTTACATGGCCAAGTCCACAAGTTAGGCTTTTCATACCTTTCTTCCATGTCATGGACTGACCACTCTTACTCATCTTCCAACCGATATCCGCCTCAGCAAACACAGCACGCCAAGGAACTCCGGCAGGGGGCATGCGTAACACATGTCCCACCATCTTAGCCTGATCAGCTTAAGTGTTTCCCCTAATGATTTCATCCCTAAGATTGAACCAGTGAGCCGTTGGATTTCTTGATTAACTCACTCACACCGGGCTTCCGTGGACCGGTGCCTCTGATCAAATGGGAAAGGTTGCGAGTATTGCTAACAAACGCAGCCTTCTCCATTCCCCTACACTTCGAGATCCATCACCACTGACGGCCATTCCTCAGGCTCCTAGTAAGTTGGCGTCTTGGGGATTTACGTACTTCATTGGATGTGGCATCCGGAGGGACGGATCTGCCAGCATCCAACAGAGCAACTGATATCGAAGATACCCATCGTTCGTGATGCCTACTTGAACCAGAGTCTTGAGTGCGATTAGAAGTACCATACAAGGCTTCCTTGATCTGCTGCCAGTGTTCATCTGGTTCCTGGACGTTCGACTGAATAGAATACTGTGCAGTCAGATCCACCTAAAAAGCAGATCGTCGGTTATCGTTCAGAAGCAACTGCGTATCACGGGTGGCTTTTATATTGATGCGACCGCGGACAAGACGTAAATAGAAGAGAGCACGTACCGATGCGTAATCTGAGTTCACAGGCGTAGACAAAAATGAACGACAATCTTCAAATGATCCACGTCAGCAGTGACCAATCACAATATGATCAATCTGAGTCCAAAATAATGAAGACGTATGAGGGCACTATGTCAGTCCATGCCGCTTCTTATAGCAGAAAGTCGCACTCGCCAGAAACAATCTATGATCAGATCACAGCTGGATGAGATGGTCGCCATTAGCGGTACGATGGGGCGGGATAGCAAACTAACCTCCAGTGTGCCTTTCGGAATCTCCCAAACGGCGAACCCGGGCGATGAAATCACCAGCAACGACCACCACATCCGTTCAACGCACGCTTCGAGGTAGCTGAGATAAACCGTGGTAGGATTTGTCCTTGGTCTCAGCTGAATTGCAGTCAGTGGGTGCATACACAGAAACGACGAACAGGCATCGGCGCTTCAGTATAGTGCTGTTGACATGCACAGAAACATTCAACCGAAATGCACACAAACGGCTGCTGACTGGGATCCAGTCAAATAATGCACGCTCAGAGAGATGCTAACGCCAGTCTGACCACGAACGCCAAATACCGAATCACCCGACACACGAAGAGTGAAGTGAGAGTCTGAGGCTGTATCCGGGGTGCGAGGAGTGATTACAGAAGTGATGTATTGTATGCTCGTTTCGGAGATGCAGTATACATCCATTTTGAAAGTGTCAAGAGTTCTAGCGAGGGCGCCTGTTGCCCTATCTGACGTTGAAGGCCGCCAAGTGAATTGCACGTGTTGGCTTAAGAAGTGTGACCGATTTATACTAGAATCCTGAACTGCTGCTTTTTACAGACTCGCAATGATGCGTGGCGTTTTGCATCGAGCTTAAATAAAGGGAGGGAAAGTGCGTAAAGCCCGTCACAGGAAAGACGTTGGAGGTTTCCGAACGGATCATACCTCGCAGCTGCCCACACCACAGGAAGGATTTTTCTTTCGGAACCCTAACCAGAGCCTTTGACTCAAAAGGCAGTTGGGCGTTAATCCAGCACGGGAACGTGACCAAAGAACCCGCGAAGGAACTTCTTTCGGTCTGTCACATGAGACCTGGTTACTGCATGCATTTCCTCTTCTCTTTGCTGGTGATTTGTTATCGATCCGTTTTTCGGATTCAGTCCTCAGTCCCATACACCCAATGGAGCAAGCGGAACGTGGATGGGGCAGCATCTTTTGGGCTGGGGGCTGCCCAGCTTAGGCGGGCGATAGCCGCCCAATGAAGTGTAATGACTTCTCCCACAGTCGAGAGAAACCCCAGGTACTCCACTCTTACGTCCATCTAATAGAAAGTTTAGACCGGTAAACTGCTTCTCTCCGTGTTTATTCGCTGGAGTGTCTTCTCCAGGGGCATAGATAATGCTCATCAACCGGTTCAGAAATCGGACTTTGTCCGGCCTCTACCCATCGACCCGTCAGGCATGATTGTACCTCCGGCTTAAGGAAGACATCCTGCGTAAGTCTTTGGGTCATGGAGGCACGCAAGCCATCACACCACGCTAAGGTGCAGTCACGTAGTGATGGATCCCACACACTATTCGCAAGTAGTTGCATGATATATGTAATCGAATTAGCGATGAAACTTGGCTCAAATTATACATTTGAAATTGTTAGTGCCTCTGCGTATCTCAATAGTCGTTGATTCTTTGTGATGTAAGTGACGGTGAACGCTGTGCTCAGATGAACACAGTGCTTTGTCTCCCACAGGTTTAAAGTAATGGGTGACTTAAGTGTTCTGCATGCACCCGATGACGTCACCGATTGCATCTGCCCGCCGTAAATGCTTCCCATTGAGAAATTGTACAGTCTACAGTTCATGAGGAATGAGCCCAATGAAGAGAGAAATCAGTGGAAGTGGTCAATTTTGTTGTCGTTCTCGCCGTGTTGCTGTAGAGCATAAAAAGGATATTTGATAAAAATCCAATTGAATTGAGTTCATTAGAGTTGAGACAATACGTGTTGTGCTGCAAAACTGGAACTGCATAACCGATTTTCGGTCCTGACGGAAGGTTGGCTGACAAATGCCTCCGATGCCGGCCACCAATTCACCATTGAAACATGAACAGGTTTTCTCATTGGAACACTGTGCTCAAGAAGTCCAGAAATCGAGATCAAGAGGGAAGTTATGCGAGTTGGTGAACAAAAAAGTTGAAACGGAAGCAGATGAGGTAGAAAATCTAAGTACACTGCTTTCAGAGGCGTTGTAATCTCTCGCTAGGGAAAATAGCAACTTTTATTACACATTTGCACATGACTGCAATGAAAAGGTGAATACTCCATAGCCTCGGAGGCCCATTGCACTATCAAAGAGAATCGGCAACCCGAACCTGAGAACTGGAGTGGAGAATAACATTAGGTTCCAATATGTCAGGCATGGTAACGGACTGCGAAGACCGAACACCTGTTATCCACACAGTGGTTGATGCGACATTTTCGTACCACAATGTCTGATTCGACGCACTTGAACAGTTACGGGGGAGGCCAGTTTGCACTCTGTGGTACCCATTGACATGAGCTTCATCGAGTAAGAGGACATCGGTTTATTTCTTTGAACAATGAGTTGTCCAGGAATGGAAGTAGAAACTCGCTTAGCTACCAAAGTAAACGATGAATGTGTGTAGCTTTTAAAAGCTTAGTACTGGAGAGATGGGAAGTAACACAACAAAAGCGTTCTACAAGGAAGTCAGAGGACAGACAAAGCGAGATTGCTTTCACACATGCTCATTGGTCGCAGTCGTATACCAAAGGGGGTCCCCTTGCATTGTTTGTCTTCTGACCTGCTTGTTTAAACATATCAAAAGAGCAAAGTGATCCATTTTCCCGAGGAAGGAAACTAATCAATGATGATCAACAACATCAATGAGCACAGCAATAATGCACCAAACGTAGTGGATAGACATGCAACAACCGATGTCTGTGATATTCACTTACCATAACAACACTGCTGTTCACCTCCGGGAAAGTGTCCTTTAAGGTATCCACCACCACATCAATCAGGGAAGCAAAGAAACCGGGTTTGGCGTTTAGCACTTCAACCGAATAGCGTACAGCACGCCGCAAAATCCGACGTAACACGTAACCTCGACCCGTGTTCTGGGGACGGCCACCATCGCTTAGAGCAATTGTGAGCACACGAGCATGATCAGCGAGGACACGATAAGCCATGTCGATCCGATCCACATCATCCGCGCCCACTTTGCCCGTGTATGGGCGCACACCGGTTTCCTGTTTGACAACACCAATGCATCGTGCGTGAGGGCGACCAGTTCCGGCACACAAAGATGAGATCGCTAATTGTGAATTTCAATGATACTTCAATAAATTGGGGGTTGGTTACGGGATAGTAATATCGTCTGATTTTATAGAGGCACCCAGCAACGTTTTAGATGCCTCAGGTTTTCGCACACCTCACGGGGCAGCGATTGCATCTGTCCAACTAATTTCGATGGCGTATTGGCGATAGCAAGTGCATGCGATCTACTGGTATTATTGCTTGCATGGATCATGCAACAGACAATCTGTCACCCACTATAGGCCTTTACGAGGCACACTGACTACCCACCAGACAGGGAGATCACTTGAATGAGAGACCGATACAAGAGAAGGCGTCAGATACAGAAAACGTGAAGTTACCATGCTTTTGGTATTCGGAGTAGTAATTTGACCGATCCCAGACCACAGTATTCTGCTTTTTTCAAAGGACTAAACACCGACCGGTACATCGATGTTTGTTAGCTAGACCGACATATTTCATTTCATGGAGTCGGTGCTGGGTGAGTTCACGGGCGGAACACAAATAGACCACACGATAGCCGCTGTCAGTTCGATTAGCTAGAATTGCAAATGGGCTTTTCTGTCCTAGACTTGTTTACCTTCACTTTCACGCGACTATCCTCTGCTGGTGGATGAGTCTGATCCACGAACTATGCGGATCATCGCTTACCATGTGCGGCGGTTGTAGTCGAGTTCGGTGTACACCACGAATAAGATTTTCTTCCACTGGTGGGCACCTTAGACCCGGCGTAAGCCTACACGCTCTGTCCTCGGCAGTGCTGATCCACATTTTGAAAAGCCCACCGAGTTGACGGCACCGTTCTGGGAGAGGCTATGGACAGTGTTTGCTTGATTAGTTCCGTTTCAAGTCGCCATAGAATATGAACGAGCCACTGCGGTGGACGACGTTGGAGGAAGGTGGGGAGTTCGTCAATGTTGAAGCACTGTCTCTTAATTTCGCTGTTACATACCCTGCCGCGCCATTTTACTTTTTGGGAATGTCCACGGGCACCGGTGATAGAACACCTTCAATTTTCTTTGGCAATTAGTAACGAGTACGGGGCGGATAGCGGCACATTCTCTCTAAACGTTAAATTTAGACGTTAAAATCGTCAGCAATAACCACAATATTTGTCGAATGTATGCTTCCAGGCATCTGAGACAAATTCCAGTAGAATGTGTCTCCAATTTAGGGGAAAATGCCGTCAGATACGACGGGAAATCTTCGAAACCCCAATCTATTGCCATTGAGACGCACAGAGCTGGCCAACCAGGCTAACACACACACGACTGATCTACTCTAACAGTGTAATACTTAGATCCAAACACTAGCCTGCACGCAGGGACTTGAAAGTGGATAACCTGACACGCAAAAAAGACTGAAACTGTCTCTGAGGGAGCACATGTGGACACTGAAGTGAGGTACTAAGTACGCGTTACCGAGACAGCATCCATAACGTGGTTCAGCATTCAGTCTCATGATCAACGTTGATCACTTCCAATTAATTTATTAGACCCTCAAAATACCGCAATTTGCTCCTCTCTTTGAACATCTGCGTGGTGATTGTCAATGACAATACTTTGTATTGTCGCAGAATACAAGTTTAATTACGTGCTCGTTTAGCTGGTGTTCTTGATCCTCCGGTACGCATAGATTGGCAGGAGTACTACTGCGTCCATTGTGAATACTTCAAGTACTCAAGGGTAATTCTTAATTGCTACACTCTACTTAGGGGTTTCATAACTGATAATTAATGCGAAATACTTTTGTTAGCTTTGAGAGGTCAAGTGGTACAATGAAGTGACCGATAAGAAAAATTTCATTTTCGTGTCGTAACTTGGCTTACAATCTTCTCACGATGATATGTTTTGTTAAGCGGATACTGGATGAATGGGAAGTCAGTGAAGTGAGGATCAGGAAACTCCACGTGATCATCTGCTTCAGTTTACACAGACGATCACTCATCAACGTTAACCGATGCATACGGCATTACCAGGGAAATACCCGGCAGTGATCCCATATAACCAAACGTAACTCAAGGTAGAATAAGTGAACATACTCTCAGCTGATGAGTTTAGGTCGATGCACCATAAGTAAGTAGGTGATGGTACACCTTTTTATTAGATACTTGTGCATAAGTGCGATGGAAAAGGTATATCCCATGGCCTTGAAGATCCACTGCACCAGTACGGATAACTGGCAACCTGACTTTGAAACTTGGAGCGGAAAACCATATAAGGTTTCAGGAGGCGAGACGTGGTGACAGTGAATTGCTGTCTACCAATAGCTAGTACCCAACTATTCTACGGTTGCGATAGTGCAGCTTACAAATTGTGCGGAACATGGGGACACGAAAACAAAGGAAGATGATACAAAGCCCATAGACCCGGTGGGTCAATGTGCCCCTGTTCATAAACAACCTGTCCTTTATTATCCACTAAGAACGGAACGTGCAAATCATTTTATTGTTTGATAAAATATTGTTTTATCAGAGATAGTTTACGGAAGCAACTCATTTAAAAATAGGTTTCTGGTATAGGATATTTGGATGAAAGACAAACCCGTTGTATAGCCTTGAACAAAGGTTGAAATAGATCGGTATCATAGTTTGATCGTTTGCCTTGAATGACGGACAAAACCCGTTCAAGACCCATGCCCGTATCGATATGTTTGGCCGGCAGGGGGCGCAGCTTTCCGTTTTCCTCACTGATGGGCACAAGTTGGAGAATGGGTAAGAAATAATAGAGTAACAATATATATTCAGACGATTTGTGGTCAACAACCTAAAGTGTGATGAGAGAAATGCGCAAACTGGGACGGAAAACTGAAAGTACAACGACAAGCATCATTCGCATTGCGACTGTGTTAAGACGTTTGTTTGAAAGGAATTGAACTCATAAAAGTGAAACTATGGATAACTGTGGTACTGAAGATAATCTGTGATCATCTGACGGTAACGACAAATCCAGCTGACCTTTGCGCATAGAAGTTAGTTTTACAGATGCTTCATAGTAATCACTACGGCAGGCAACTCAGATTATTTATCGTGATATTTATTTAGGGGGAAAAGACAGTTTTAAAATCCTTATCTAAAGTAACTGAGGCACTCTTGCTACCACCGCCTCAGGATCACGACTAATTAAAACCCAACACTATGATTATTTTACATCTTTTTAATTGCATATGAAGAACATGAGTTACGATAGAAGCGATAAATCCCATAGTTGAAAGACCTACTGTTCCAAAGGAAATACAGTTGAGAACGTTCACGTAGATTCTGTGCTTGAAAAATTGAAGATCATTATGCCACTTGAAGAAATCACATCGCTGTAGGCCTGGCACGTGAAATCCATCGTTTTCAGGAAAGCACTAAACTGGTCATTCGCAAACTTCCGTTCCAACGGTTAGTTCGCGAGATCGCTCAAGATTTCAAGACTGACTTGCGCTCCCAGAGCTCCGCCGTTTCGCCCCTGCAGGAAGCCAGCGAGGCTGACCTAGCTAGTCTTTTCATGTCGTTCTCTTGTCCCAACATTTCCCGCTACAATAGGAAATACAGAAGGGTGAGGCGCACCGCATTCTGCAGTTCTAGGGGAAAACGACGAGTTAAAATTAACAACATGACAGATTGGAATGGACGACCTGCTATCTGTGCACGAGTGAAACGAGTAGAACAGAGAACACACAAGTAAGTTCCTAAGGACAGAACCTATGATAATACCGGCAGGGGAGAGCGAAGCAACTGCCCGGTAATGGACTAGCGACTGCAAAGTTGAGTTTATCGTGGGGTCGCCGATGAGGTGGGTGGCTTTGCGTTACTCACGATCACGGAGCGTTAATGAAGACGAGGTCCCGCGTCAAAGCATGACTGCGGTGTTCAACCGTAGTGTGAATCTGGGCCTTGCACAAAACGAAAAGTTGGGTGGATATAAAGAGAACCCACCTGGCACGAAAAAAGAAAGTAATTTTGTTTAATGTTCTCGAGGCAAGTACAGTTACATGTGGAACTATGATAAGGTAACTACTGCGAATCACGCACTATTAAGTTACGCAGAAAACTATCGATCAGGTCATTTCATATACCTACCTAAAAGGGTTTCTTGAAAACTAAAAGCAGAAGCGTATCCGAAATTCCAACTCAACTTCGATCCAATCGGATGGAAGAAACGGTCCACATACTCTGTTAAAGGTTACTGCTGCGTCAGTTAGTTTCATATACCCACAACATTGCGGCAAGAATGTGACAGAGCACTTGAGTTAAACACTGTTTTGCCTATCAAAATAATGGGACAAGGATTGTAGTAAACCAGAATGTATTAACCATTACGCGACGGATTAGGTCTGTAAAATGAGTTTTCCCGTAGATCTTTTCAACCAAGTGGCAGAAGACCGTATTCATAAGGAAAAAACACAGAAAAAGACATTGATCAAAACGAAGGTTGACGAAGTAATATGGTTTTAAACTGTTCAGAGTAAAAGTAAACAAGACGATACCGATTGAACTGGATGAACACCAAATTCCAGATTTCCAAAACATCCGGGTCATCTTGATTCACCAGATGTGCTGCATTTCGTCGCCCGACGCGGTCATAGTGAATCTCAGAGCAGGGTCCACATGGTCCGGTTTCTCCCATCTCCCAGAAATTGTCTTTCATGCCAAATGGAAGGATATGTTCAGAATCTAGACTGTAAAAGATAGCAAAGTTAGGATGATGTGAGGAACTGAAGGTGGATATACTGATTAGACAAATGTGACTGCCGTATAAGTACGATTCTCGCTGTTTCTACGCTAACTTGGGCGTATGAATAGTACAATAGCGTACAACACAATCACGAGTACTAAAATATATTTATATATTTATCACTGGTTTGAAATCAAGCTCGGTGCGAACGCAATAACGATTACAGAAACAATAAAATAACGAAAAGGATAGGGTAAACAGGATGGGAGAGAACGGTTATTGAAAGAAATGCGACTTCTTGGTTTCACCGCGCACGTTTTGGCGTTTATTTAGTTGATTTTGGGTTTACGGGGAACGGGAGTGCATCAGACGGGCCGTACAGCGTTCGCGCCACTGAGTACAACTCCACCGACAACGCCGTGTTAGTGACATATGTCTCGTCTAACACACTACAGCGCGTATCGCTTTTCGATACACTCCGAACCTCGTTCGGCTTCGACATACTGCCACTTGACTCGTTCTGGGAAACCCTGTAAATAACTCCGAAGGCATCTCTGTCGATTACTTTGTGGCTCGTATTAGCAACACGCACAAAATCACAACGGTAACAGTCTCTCTGGCTGCGGTGCGAAATAGAATCGGCTCGTTCTTTGATTCGTCGGTAAAACCTGGTCGTCGTTCGAGATATACTGCTTATCTAACACGATCAAATAAAAGAATATGCAACCATATATTTGGACAGAACAAGCGATTAGTTTGAAATCTCAAGGATTTCTAGCAGTCAACGTCTCTGAGTAACCTGTGCCACGTCCACAGGAACGCATCGATCACGATCTTCTGCAATTACGAATCACCTTTAAAAAACTGTTTACTGCGGGTGAAGAGATTGTGTGACAGTTCATTTGTATATGATCAATGAAACTAGAGCTTCGGCCTTTGAAGTTTGTTGTACCTCTCGTGAACAGGTACAGTTCAGTTTTTTCAACCACTAACCTCGCACTTCTGTGCTCTGGTTTTGGGTGTTACCCTTCAGTGCTGTCGAGTAAAAGACAAAAAGAATAGAAGCATAAAGTGGAAAAGACCCCCCAAAAAATCAAAAATCATAAGCGGAAGTCAAGAATCCAAAGAAAGAGTCCGAATGCAACTACGCCACTGGTTGCGACGCCTAGCTATATCACTTAATGCCTCCAACCATTCCGTAGGCGGGTCGCGTAGATCCCAATCTGGAAGTCCAACACGTTATACTTGGTTAAGTCCACTGGCCAAGGTTTCTATACCTTTTTGCCATTTCATAGACTGGTCACCCCGACCTATCTTCTAACCAGTACCTCCCTTAGAAAACAGCGTTCGCGGTGTAAGCCCATCGGTGGGCATACGTAACACATTTCCCAGGCGCCTTAACCTGTTTAGATTCAGTACTTGATCCAAAGACTGACCCCCGGTTCCCAACACCCTACGTCTAACTTTAGCATTGTTGATACGGTGTTCCTAACATATTCGGCCAATGATAAGGAGACATTGAAGATCGAACACAAGCAGTCTTAACCTATCTTCTACCCTTAACAGTCATAACTCTAGCTGCATAAAATAACAGACCTAACCGCTGCAGTGTACACTCGACCTTAACAGACAATGGGTTGTCGCGCCGACGCCACAAATGGCTGAGGATAGCAAAGGCCACACGCGCTTCTTGCATATGCGGTAACACTTCATCCGATATCTATCCACTTGGTGAAATGCAGCTGCCCAGGTAGCAAGACTTATCTACTTCACTTAGAGGTTCTCCCGCTAACACAAGGACGGGCGTCGAGCCAATCCAATTCCGCAGCAACAGTTTACACTTTGGAGGTGCAAAACGCATCCCAAACATTTCTACACTGTTGTTTAGGCTATTTATAACAACCTGCAGTTCATTTGGATCTACACTCAGCAGAACCATATCGTCCGCGTATTCCAAGTAAGACAGTTTACTGCATGAGCAAAGATTGATGTCGCTATTTTGACTTGAGGATAAGGCTTTCTCAAGAATCAATTTAATTACAAAATTGATGAGCAAGGGTGATCGTGAACAACCCTGACGATCACTATTTGTCGTGGTGAAGTCGGGTGAAAGATTGCCATCAGCACGAACTTGGCTTCGGCTGTTTTCATACAAGGATTGGAAAATAGAAATAAATGTCTATGGCACACCCTTCAATGACAGGTAGCGCCAGAGAACTGCGCGGTCGACCGAATTGAACGCCGACTTCAGTATAAGCAATACAAAGATCGTACGCCTACGGAAGATGTGTCTGTGGACTAAGATTTGTCAAAGAGTAAAGATGTGGTCGATACAACCCCATCCGGGTCTGAAACCAACGTGATTCTTACGCGTACACATTTCGTGGGTACTGGATAATCGGTGAAGAATAGGACTGATGAGCAGTTTGGACGCGATAATTACAAGGCTAATTCCTCTGTGGTTTTCAATACATGATCTGTCGACTTTTTTGTAAATCGGCACAATCACCGAAGTTAACCGTTCCCTGGGAATCTGATCACTACCTCATATTACCCGGAGGAGTTCTGTTATCTCCAAAACCAAAGCTTCACCTTCATCCTTGAAAAAAGATGCACACAACCCACCCTGTTCAGCGGCTTTGTGCCTTTCCAAGTAACCTATCTCCCGCACAACCCCCATTTCTGATGGAGGAGTGGTATTTATCCCCGGCATGCATATTCGGAAGGTCCATTGTTGAAGTGGGCCAGACGACGTCCCTAAGAATGAACCATTGAGCCGTTGGATTTCTTGATTAACTCACTCACACCGGGCTTCCGTGGACCGGTGCCTCTGATCAAATGGGAAAGGTTGCGAGTATTGCTAACAAACGCAGCCTTCTCCATTCCCCTACACTTCGAGATCCATCACCACTGACGGCCATTCCTCAGGCTCCTAGTAAGTTGGCGTCTTGGGGATTTACGTACTTCATTGGATGTGGCATCCGGAGGGACGGATCTGCCAGCATCCAACAGAGCAACTGATATCGAAGATACCCATCGTTCGTGATGCCTACTTGAACCAGAGTCTTGAGTGCGATTAGAAGTACCATACAAGGCTTCCTTGATCTGCTGCCAGTGTTCATCTGGTTCCTGGACGTTCGACTGAATAGACTACTGTGCAGTCAGATCCACCTAAAAAGCAGATCGTCGGTTATCGTTCAGAAGCAACTGCGTATCACGGGTGGCTTTTATATTGATGCGACCGCGGACAAGACGTAAATAGAAGAGAGCACGTACCGATGCGTAATCTGAGTTCACAGGCGTAGACAAAAATGAACGACAATCTTCAAATGATCCACGTCAGCAGTGACCAATCACAATATGATCAATCTGAGTCCAAAATAATGAAGACGTATGAGGGCACTATGTCAGTCCATGCCGCTTCTTATAGCAGAAAGTCGCACTCGCCAGAAACAATCTATGATCAGATCACAGCTGGATGAGATGGTCGCCATTAGCGGTACGATGGGGCGGGATAGCAAACTAACCTCCAGTGTGCCTTTCGGAATCTCCCAAACGGCGAACCCGGGCGATGAAATCACCAGCAACGACCACCACATCCGTTCAACGCACGCTTCGAGGTAGCTGAGATAAACCGTGGTAGGATTTGTCCTTGGTCTCAGCTGAATTGCAGTCAGTGGGTGCATACACAGAAACGACGAACAGGCATCGGCGCTTCAGTATAGTGCTGTTGACATGCACAGAAACATTCAACCGAAATGCACACAAACGGCTGCTGACTGGGATCCAGTCAAATAATGCACGCTCAGAGAGATGCTAACGCCAGTCTGACCACGAACGCCAAATACCGAATCACCCGACACACGAAGAGTGAAGTGAGAGTCTGAGGCTGTATCCGGGGTGCGAGGAGTGATTACAGAAGTGATGTATTGTATGCTCGTTTCGGAGATGCAGTATACATCCATTTTGAAAGTGTCAAGAGTTCTAGCGAGGGCGCCTGTTGCCCTATCTGACGTTGAAGGCCGCCAAGTGAATTGCACGTGTTGGCTTAAGAAGTGTGACCGATTTATACTAGAATCCTGAACTGCTGCTTTTTACAGACTCGCAATGATGCGTGGCGTTTTGCATCGAGCTTAAATAAAGGGAGGGAAAGTGCGTAAAGCCCGTCACAGGAAAGACGTTGGAGGTTTCCGAACGGATCATACCTCGCAGCTGCCCACACCACAGGAAGGATTTTTCTTTCGGAACCCTAACCAGAGCCTTTGATTCAAAAGTCCGACTCACAAGGCAGTTGGGCGTTAATCCAGCACGGGAACGTGACCAAAGAACCCGTGAAGGAACTTCTTCCGGTCTGTCACATGAGACCTGGTTACTGCATGCATTTCCTCTTCTCTTTGCTGGTGATTTGTTATCGATCCGTTTTTCGGATTCAGTCCTCAGTCCCATACACCCAATGGAGCAAGCGGAACGTGGATGGGGCAGCATCTTTTGGGCTGGGGGCTGCCCAGCTTAGGCGGGCGATAGCCGCCCAATGAAGTGTAATGACTTCTCCCACCGTCGAGAGAAACCCCAGTTACTCCACTCTTACGTCCATCTAATAGAAAGTTTAGACCGGTAAACTGCTTCTCTCCGTGTTTATTCGCTGGAGTGTCTTCTCCAGGGGCATAGATAATGCTCATCAACCGGTTCGGAAATTGGACTTTGTCCGGCCTCTACCCATCGACCCGTCAGGCATGATTGTACCTCCGGCTTAAGGAAGACATCCTGCGTAAGTCTTTGGGTCTTGAAAGGCACGTAAGCCATCACACCAGGCTAAAGTGTAGTCACATCGTGGTAGGTGAACAGACCATCACGACGAGACTGCACCTTGACGTGGTGTGGTGGATTGCGCGCCTCTATGACCCAAAGAGCTATACAGGATGGCTTCCTTAAGCCGGAGATGCAATCATACCTGACAGGTCAATGGGTAGAGGTCAGACAAAGTCCAGTCTCCTGGTCCTCCAGGTTGGGGGTTGATTCGAGCTGGCAACTCAGTCGGAAAAACCAGTGGAAGAATAATTGATCCAAGCAAATGGGCTTCCACTAAGCCATCCCGCTGCCTTGCGGATAGGTTCTTGTTAGAACTAAAGGCTTCGGATGAGGACCCTAATCGTTCTCCTGCTTTGTGGCTGGACACCCTAACAGTATCCGTCCAACATCTCCTATGAACTGCACGAATACAAAGAATTCCATACTGCATCGGTCGTCGCGCAGGCTAATCAGGACCGCGCTGCCCATTGCATCGAGCGGGGTGGGTAGTGATAAGTGTGCTACTGCTCAGAGTTCCCTCTCGGTTATTCAACCTTTGTCTTCTGTCCCTAACCATCCCTCTTTGCCCCATCTATCCACCCATAATGCTCCCATTGATAACACGGTCGATACTCGCAACGATTCACTGTCAAATAGTGTCGGGAATAATGCTCTGTCTGGTAACTCATATTTTCTCAAGCCCCGTCAGCCTCTGAATCTCGGCTCATTCAATGTGCGTACACTCATGCAGGCCGGTCAGCAGGCGTGCCTAGCCCTCACAATGAACTCTCTGAAGATTGATGTTTGCTGCTTAAGCGAAACGCGTATCCAGGATTCGAGCAATATAATTCAACTAACTGCTCCTGGTATCTCATCGAGGTATATTCTGCGCACCTGAGGAGACGAAGCAGCTAGAGCTGTGGGTCAACGTGGTGTAGGAATAGTCTTGACTGACAAGGCTGAGGCTGCCCTATTAGACTGGATCCCTGTTAACAGTCGTTTGTGTGCTGTGAGACTCTAGGGGTCAGTTGGCGTTCGAAAGGATAGTTGTGTTAAACGCAATTTGTTCGTGATCTCGGCGTACGCCCCAACGGACTGCAGCTCAGACTTGCAGAAAGATGAGTTCTATGATGCCCTCGCCACTCTCGTTCGCAGCAGTAAAGGTTCCGACATTGTAGTGCTAGCTGGTGACTTTAATGCACAAGTTGGCAAACTCAGTGTGTCAGAAGCCTGTTTAGGTGGGCGTTGTGCTTTACCCGCTGAGCGCACAGATAACGGGGATAGGCTTCTCCAATTTTGTGCAGACAATCGATTGTTCTTGTCTAGCACAAATTTCCGACACAGCTCGCGTCGCACAGCGACATGGCGCTCTAACTCTACAGGTACTTTGAGTCAAATTGATCATATTGCCGTAAGCTACCGGTGGCGCAGTTCTGTTCAGAACTGTAGATCTTACTGGTCCACGTACGTAGAGTCGGACCATGCATTAGTTTTAATGCGATTATCTCTCCAGCTCCATGGCCATCGTCGCAAACCGAAAACCGGATTAGCCGTGCAACGTTTGTGTGATCCAGAAGTACGCACCCGGTATGAGCAGAAGTTAGCACATGAGCTAGGATCTACGACGAACAGTCAAGTGGATGAGCATTGGGCTGATATCAAACAGACGATGAACGTTGCAGCAGGTTTCGCCTGTGGTCCTAGATCTGCTGTCCTCAAAGACAATGGGTCTCGCAAGAGTCGCTGAGTATAATGCAGCAAAAGCGTCAGCTCTCTAACTGTAAGGAGATGAATAAGATGCGGACAAATCTACAGAGGCAAGTTACGCAAAGCCCTAAGAATAATGGCGAAAATTGGTGGGTGAAGGTAGTCGAAGAAATGGAAATAGCAGCTGCTTCAGGTAACAGTCAAAGACTGTTCAAACTTATTCGTGGCGCCGGTGGACGGCGCAACCAGGTCAGTGAAACGATTTACGATAGAAATGGAGAACCCATCCATAGCAAACAGCAAAGGCTTGACCGATGGGCCGAACACTTCAAGGAACAGTTTAGCTGGCCGCACGCTAGTGTAGTTACTCCTGTATCAACAACTGTGACTCCTTGGGTGGTATCACTTGAGCCCCCATCAGAAGTAGAAGTAGAGTCATGTATTCGATTACTAAGGCGGGGGAAAGCGGCAGGTCCCGACGAACTTCCTCCAGTTCTTTTCAAACTGGGTGGTGAGGCGTTGATAAAAACACCAACGACCTTGCTCCGTGACATTTGGAACGCGGAGCGTATTCCATTAATATGGAGTGAGTCATTGATTGTTCCCGTCTTCAAGAAGGGAATACGCAATGACTGTGGTAATCATCGTGGGATTAGCTTAATTCCGATAGTCACCAAAGTATTAGCCTCGATTCTGCGGCACCGTCTCACACCGGCTCGCATATATATATATATATATATATATATATATATATATATATATATATATATATATATATATGGGTAAAGCGCTGACTAATGCGATGGGGGCTCATACGAGAAGATCCCACTGCTCTTTTCACAAAAGACTGAAGCAAATCGCCAGTTGGTAAGTAGAATGTGCGCTCAAAGACCGCCGGGAATACCGAGGTCGTAGCCGTTTCCTGGCATGGGGCCAGAAGCTCACATGTAGTCTCCTCTGGAAGAACACTGAATGTGTAACTCGTACCATTTCTTGGCTGGAATCAGGAATCTATCAGGCTCTTAATTATGTCTCTCAGAACAAACGTTTTGAATTGCTTTCCTTTAGCTCGGATAGAATTTTCCTTCCGAACGATATTGTGTTTAGCATATCTGATTCTCCATTCCGAGGTATAATGTTCCCTGAATACGTCAAATGTAACGATCGCTTGCGTGGGAAAAGTAAAGCTGCGCGATTCCTAAAGGATATTTATTTTCAGGCCATACTGAAGCAAAATAAAATTTAAAAAAGAAGGAAAGAAACAATTCTGAAAAAAGTTAGATCATATAATTAGGTGTTAAGAATGAACGCCATGAGTCAGAATCAAGTTTATTTATGAACAGTGACAGATCTATATTGCGTCATTCATTAGCAATATCAGGAAACTGCACTACTAGATTTTTACGACGCCGTGAGAAATGAGTCTAGTAGTAGGGATAGCACGCAATGATGGGAACACACTTCACCATCAGGAATCAATAACAAGTTGTACGACTCGAAGTGGCGAACAAAGATCTACTTTGCGAATTTATAGCGGGCCGAGAGGCAGAGATGCTGCCTTCTAAGGAATATAACCATTAGCTCAACTTATCAAATAATTTTAATCGTGAGTCAGAAGTTACCTTCAGAATAAAAGGGCGCGTGTGCGCTCCATTATGTATTGAGGTGAAAATATTGCCAACGTACACTTCGCTGATGAACGGGTTTTGTTGTCAAACATGAAAAACTCAATTTTAGAGAGGGAAAACAGTGATCATTAGAACAACACTGATCTTTCGTACCAAACGGAGGGCAGGTTGCACTTCTTTATCGCTGACTCACCAAATCTTTATGACTGAGTTAATATTTGATAAACAGAATATTGTGCTGCGACACTTAACAAGAAAATCAGCTACCTCAACTTTATTAAAACCACAAATACTGTGCTAGCTTACGGTGCAGAGATCTTCGACTGGACTGGAAAAATACACCGTTTAGAAATCATTCATCAGAAGCTATTACGGATAGAAATAATCTTTCGCATATCAGGATTCATTTTACTGCATTAAATGGATATCAAGGAAACTTAATAGTTAGGTGATAGTGTACCATACATCGTTACCGCTCTACTCGCCACTACGAAGTCTTGGACGGATGATGAGATTGTATTGTTCTTTTTTCAGAATGAGAAATAGCAACGCTGAACGAAGCGAAGATAATCCACGACAAGTCGCTGTGCAATTTATTCTGCACATGAACGAGGTTTGTTACGATGATAAAAAGGAATGGGATGTATCGTCTGTGAGTGTTCACAGTACAGGAGATTAATGGCATCAGCATAGAAAATTTTCGTTGAAATAAATATTTGACTCCTTATTTCTAGATGCCACTAAACTTGGGTCGACTTACCCCAAATCCAACCAAATTTGTCGAGCTTCATCATCGGGTGGCAGACCAGCAGAGTTATTGCCCTCGAAATAGGTGACATACAACCGTTTCGCGGGGATTTTCCAAACCCTTGTTAATAATTCCCACGCGAAATTGCAAGCTTCTTTTTTGAAATAATCACCAAAGGACCAGTTGCCCAACATTTCGAAGAATGTATGATGATAGACATCGCGACCAACATCGTCCAGATCGTTGTGTTTACCACCAGCGCGAATACACTTTTGTGTATTAACCACGCGTTTCAATTGGGCCATATCCGTGTTCGGGTCCACCACTCCTTGGAAAATTGGTTTGAACTATAATAAGTGGAAAGTGAGTGAATAAAAATCAGATGAAAACTAACCTGGTTCATTCCAGCATTAGAAAACAGCAGTGTCGGGTCATTATGAGGTATCGTTGAAGAGGAATGCACATACAGGTGACCTTTGCTTTTGAAGAAATTAAAGAACTGCTGTCTTAATTCGTTTGCAGTCGTTTCCGGATTCATATTTTGCTATTTTGACGATCCAATATGAGGTAAAGGCTGAAAAGCAAAGTTTACTGATCAGGTTGTGTTTCCAAGAATCAAACCCTTTAAATCACGTAGTGTGCTCTACTTAATATAGCTTGTAGTTTCACAATTGGGGTACGAAGTAGAGAGTTCACTTTACTGATTTTGTGGTAACGGGGATTAAGTCATTCCTCAGTACCACGTTTCTTCAGGCCTGCAAAACATATCTAAGAGACAGAAACTGCTGACTGGAAACAGCGCAACAGTTACTTGTCATGCGGAGCACAGGTCTTAATCACCGGAGTCTGTATGATCCGTCTACCGAATGGTTGGAAACATTGAGTGATATGGCTAGGTGTCGCGGCCAGTAGCGTAGATGTATCCAATCCTTCTTCTTTTTCATAGTTTCTGTTTATTACTTTGTTTTCAGCTCTTTCTTACTTTACTTTTCTATTCTTTTAGATCTTGACTCTACGATGCTGCTAGGTAGCAACGAAAACCACGACACAGAAGTGCGAGCTTAATGGTTGAATGAACTGGACTGTATGATTGCGTTTACAGCGCGAAAAAATCTACGAAACATATGACGACTTACACGTTCGTAGACCAGTACTGCACTCAACTCTGTCAAATGTCGCACCCCCAGAAAGTAGCAGTTTGCCAAAGCTTTCCAGTCTTTTGAGGGGTTACTACTTGATAACTGGAGCCAGGGTTCGTACGTACGGCGAAGAATCGTGAGTACACACTCACGACCGGAGTGGGATGGAGCTGCTCCCTCTCACTGGTGCTGTATAACTACGCCATTGACTAGATAATGAGCTAGCATTGCACGACTACACTGGCATTCAGCTCAGCCAGGAAATATAAATATTGGATCTGGAGTTCGCGGATGATACTGTCGTGCTAGGATACTCCTCCGCGTTGACTGTTGATTCTCTTTCACCTTTAGCAACTACTGCAACGATACCGTCTAGTCTGTCTAATGCTAAAACCAATATACGAGACAATGATGTCCCTCTTCATGCTTTAATTGATACCGGTAGTACTCTGAGTTATATCGTTAAATCCATTGCTGAAAACCATCGTTGGCAAGTCATACCTTTACAGCAACGAGTCACGATGGTCTCTGCATGCTTTTCTGGTTTGTCATGCGGATGCTTGTACTCTTCTATACAATTTAAAAACGCTCATTAAAACAACATTAAGCTATCCGTTCTCCGTGATCTGTGTACAAATGTATTATTGGGTGACGATTTTTTCGACCGCAAAAGGCTGTTGAAATTTCCTTTTCTGCTTATTCCGTGTGGTCTTCTCGTTGATCGTGTTGAGCTGCAACTTTTTTTGAACACCTATCGCCGAATTGCGGACCAACAGCCATCAAATCAAGAAGCAAATCGAGGTAAGACGACATTTTCATCAAATCTGAAATTGACAACCTATTGCAGTCTGGCTTCACTGAGCCATCTAACTCACCGTGGAGGGTAAACGTTTTGGTGACTTCAAATGAACGCCACAAACGCCGTATGGTTATTGATTATAGTCAGACTATCAATCAGTACATGTCCTTTGATGCCTACCCATTTCCACGTATCCATGAACTAATCACAAAGGTTTCACAGCATGAACTATATAGCACGCTAGATTTACATAGTGCGTATTGCCAGATTGCTATAAGGAATGATGACAAGTTGACGGCCTTCGAAGCTTGTGTAAAACTTCGCCCAATTTTGTTGAATATTATTTAGAGTGACTAACGGAGTCACATGCTTTCAGACCGCATCATCGAGAATGAGGGACTTTCTGAGATCTTTGCATACGTTGACAGTTTGGTCATTTGTAAATCGAACAAGCAGGAACACAACCTGAATCTATCGAAATTCTTAGTTGTAGCCAAAAGTTACAACATAACCTATAACGACGACAAGAGCATAATTCGAACTCATTGTCTAGCTCCTCTTTGATTTCAAGTGCCTATAGAGGTCATCAAACCTGGAACCGAAAGACTGAAACCATTGCGAAACTTACTACCACTAGCTGACTACAAAACACAGGAACGCGCTGTGGGAGTATGCCCACTATTCACAATGGCTCCCACGTTTCTCCATAAAACCAATCCACTCCTTCGAAACCGCGCATTCATTCTTCTGTAAAACGTACTGAAATCTTTTCTGCGATTGCGTATAAAGAGTCCGCAATTTGCGTTCCTGTTGACCCAGGAGCTCCCTGATGGTGAAAACGGACGCATCCGATATCGCAATCGCTACCGTCCCAATCAAAATCGTTGACCTGTTGCGTTCTCTCGCACAATGAGGCTAATAACCCGTAGTGCAATGGTCAAGCGAAAGGCCTCAACGGCACATTGTGGAAGGCTAAACTTTTTTCCCGAAATCACGTTAACTAGATACCGGTCAGTGGGAACTAGTCCTTCCGGATGAGTTACATTTCATCCGTTCAATCCTTTGTACGGGCAAAAACGCCACTCCTCATGAACGGATCTTCCAGTACAATCGCAAAGCGACTGCGGGTACGTCGCTGCCCGCTTGGTTGCTTAGGTCGAATCGAGTTCTCCTCCGGAAATGCAACGTACATCGAAATTCGATCCATTGTCCTAAGAAGTAGAGCTCATTGACTGTAACCTAAAAGAGGCACATGTCCGTTTTCCGGACGGACGAGAAGATACCGTCTCACTTAGACACCCTGCTCCCGCCCCCATCGAACTCCAGCCTCTATTCGAGAATGATATGGAAAGTTTATCAAGATCTTCTTCCGTGCTTATTGGGCCTGAGGACGAACGTCGACTCATTTTCGAGGAAGAAGACCATTCCCATAAATCAGAAGCGGAAGCAGTAAACCCTGTGGGGGAAATAAGTGTGCTACGGCAGTGTGTCTCTATTGTTTGAGAAATAGAGAAGTCTGAACAATAAACCTGTTTCTGTTCTCCCATTAACATTCCCCTTTACATTCTTTGTTCACTACGCGTTCACAATCGCCCACAAAATACTTGGCGGCGGTGAGCGTTACATACCTTTGGGCCAGCTTTTTATACTCGTCATGAACATCTCCCCCTTTACATTTCAGCTGCACAAGGTGATTAAAGTCCATTCAAGGCCGACTCCTCTTTCCAATGCACCTCCTTTGGGAAGTCTGTTTGTGCTTAGTGCTTCTTAGTGATGCAATAACGTGCTACTTGTGAGTGGACTACCTAGCATAATAAATTACTCGCTTTCTAATGTTAAAAAATTGCACGGGTATTACGCCAATCGACATTATATTTCGCTAGCCACATGGGAACAGATAGTTGAGCGCATTTGTTAGGCAGCATCTTGAGAGACGTAGCACGAAATTTGTCCGGCCCTTCGTAAAGATCATCGATTTTGGAGTCCGACTGTCACCCATCCCTCGAAGAATATACTGAGTTACAGCTTATGTTGAGGTCGTTATCGGAATAGAATTACTAAGGATAGAAGTGGACTCCTCCGATGTTTCTCCGCGACAATACTGGAGTTGAGTACGGAGGGTCGAGGCCACTACAAAACTCCAGTGTTTCCGCGGAGAAGCATTGAAGGACTCTACTTCCATCGTTGACAATCCTATTCCTAGCGATAACGACCTCAAGACAGGACAGGACAGGATTCTAGGACGAGAGTTGGCCCAAGCCTAACGCGTGCCCAGGTACTTGCACCGGTAGGCTTTTGGGAGCTACAACTTCGAGTTTAGTTTGGTTCAATTTCAACTTGCGTAGCTGAAAAACGTCTTGTAGCTTCAATAGAAGAATAAATAAATAAACATATATACTTCGCCGTATAATATAGTTATTTTCGGTTGCTTTTCTAGCACCGTGTGGTGTCAGATACCGAGATTTACATAAGGTCTGTTAGCCATCTACTTTGTTGCTAATTTTATTTGCTCCCTTTCGAGGCTCCCGTGATGGTGTTTGCATAAATGACATTTGCGATTTTTTATTTCCTAAATGCATTCACTGGATGGGTCGCTGGGGTGGTGAACTTGAGGGCAGAAAAGAGGAACAAGAACATAATGAAGAATAGCAGAGGAAGCAAGCACAAAAACAATCCGTTAGTTGAATAGAAAGTGAAAGCAGCTATAACTAGGATGAAACGCAACTACTGGGTTAGATGAAAGAGTTAGTTAGGAAGACGCTTCACAGTGCTGTGGCATTACCTGCAATGAGACACACAAAACCAACCGTTGTTACATATTCACTGTGAACTCAAAACAAGCTGAGAACCAGTAGTACGTTGGGTGCTTGTGAGATTCATGTTGTGACGTGTTGTATGATGACGGGGAGGCAGTTTCCTGCACCCTTTTGCCCAGGAGCTGTCTCCGCTTCTTTTCTTCTTTTTTCTGGCCTTCGGTGTTTAGACGTTAGGTTTTCTCAATGTTCTCCAACATTCTTTTACACCATTTAATCTTCGCAGTCTAGTATCGTACCTCGATTTTCCGTTGGCTTCCGCGGTTGGAGCTTGATAGCTCCATTATTTTGTGCAGTATTTAGTCGGCATATATATAGGGGCCAACCGGAGCGTACCTTACATAAGCCTCTTGGTTTTTAGGAACTTTCCGTCAGGCTAATGATCATCACACCATTATGGTAATTTTTGGGCAATTACGGCAGTTTCTGCTTGCCTCATTTTGGGATTTGACACCGCTTTCTTCCTATATGGTCGCGGCTCACGTACAGTAAACGCTTGGTTGTGTGGCCATAGGTGTTCTTATCCCTAGTAGTGTCGTCGAAAGTGTTGAAATGGGATTTAAAAGGTGCGATCAACTATTGCGTGAAGGGCCTAACAAGAGAATTTCTAACTGTTTTTGCCGAGTGGGACAGAAGCTAGAACTCAGTATAATCTGAACTAAACTATTACTGCACAGTTTGATTGCTTTTACTTTATTGATAATCTGGGAACAGATTCGGACACATTTGGTCCATCCTCCGCTTGAACTCAGGAACCGTATTACAGGAGGCGACTATCGATAGCAGCCTATTCCAGGAGTTTACTGCTCGTAAAGAATCTCGATCTTACATTTAATCTGGACCTTTCTGTCTGAAGTTTAAATACATGTCCCCTCAGGCCGTCCATAGGCTCAGGGTGGAAAATCGTGCGGGGATTGACCGCATTAATACCGTTAACGAACTTAAAAGCTTCAATCAGATCACTTCTCAGCCCTCTCCTTTTAATGGAGAATAGATTGAGATGGACTAGTCTTTCTTTATATGACTTGTGCCTTTGGATCTTCAACATTTTGGTGGCTGTACGTTGCACCTGTTCTATACAGTTTATGTCCCCCTGTAGGTATGGTGACCAAGCTTGGACGCAGTTTTCTATGTGCGGTTGAACCACCGCTTGGTACAATGACAAAAAGATTCTCGGCTTGGTAGATGTCAGAGCCCGTCCAAGTTCTCTGGGCACGGTCCCAACTGCCTTCAGACATTGGACAAATGGCGTAAATTCATGAGTGGTACTGACTTATAGGTCTCGCGCTGTCTTGGTTGGTTCAATCTCTAGTGTATCTTGCGTGGCGTCAAATGAAAGTGGGATTGAGGAGGCTGTCGATAGCTGACATTTGGAGATGTCTAGTGGGAGGTCCCATTTCGTGGTCCAGTGTCCCTGCTTGGATATCAGCTGTTTGTTTCCGTTGTCTCAGACCTTTACGCCGTCCGCGAATATGCAACACAGATCTGTTACGTAGTCTGTGAGGTTACTGCTGAACGGCAGAGCAGAAGACGGGCTACGATGGATTCCTATGGAATTCTTCTGAAAATCTCTCCCGGGCAGAATTGGTCGTCATCAACCTTAACTCGAAGGATTTTGCCTTCAAGGAAGTCAGTGGTTTAACATTTTAGTGGACCACCGAGATCAAAGTCAGACAGTTTCGCTGCAGTCTGTGGTCTACAGCATCGAAAGCTTTGCTGAAGTCCAAGTAGCAGACTTCGACCTCTAGTTCTTCGTCAAGATGGTGAGTGACATCGTCCAGGAAACATATTAGGATTTTGAGGTAGGAGGAGCCCTTTACAAAACCATGCTGTGCACCATTTAGCATGCCACTTTCGGTAAGATGTGCAACGATACGGTCCCTGATTGGTCTTTTCTTGCACATGGCTACTGCGCTGATTAGGCTAATAGATCCTTAATTTTTGCATCGGTTCGGGGGCCATTTTTGTGGGTAGTTACAACTAAGGCTTTTTCCAATCTGCGGGGATTCTGCTTTTGCGGATGGATGCGATGAACAGCATCTGGATCGGGTGACAGATTATGCTTGCTAAGAGTTTTGCCATCGCTGGGCGAACATAATCCGACCCTGCTGCCTCGAATGGGTTTATTTCCCTTCAGGATCTTTAAGACTATCTGTGAGGTGACCTCTACGTTTTCTAGTTTGGGCACATTCTGGGAGGAAAGCGCGACTTATGTGCCATTATCGACGCAATATACACTATGAAAGATTTCCAGTGGGGCGCTTGCCTCTGAACTGTTTCTCGTAGCCCGACTATCATGTTCAAGGTATAGTTCCCCTACAATCTCCCTGAGGGTGCTTTAGTGTATACAGCTGGATTATATCTTCGGGTTTGACTGCTTGTCAAGCTAAGTTCAAATTCGTACTCTGCTAAGCGTTGAACCTTGATAGCTGTTCTGCTTTCGCTTGTATTTTTCCCAAGAGTTTCAGATGCGATTGTAAGTAACTCTGTCAGCAAAAGTTTTGTTGTTGCAAAGCTCGTTTAACCATGGGTTTTTACTAAGAGGGCTTATTATGCTTCATGTTTCTGGCGGGGGCAAATTTATCTGTAAGTGTTGATGATCCGCCTTTGATGACTTCCCATCTCTCTTCCAGTGTTGAATTTCTGCGCTGTGGTACCCAGTATATCTCCACGGCCCTTTGTGTGAGGGTTACATTATTTATTCGTCCAAAATTTCCGACGGGCCTTGTGCGATTCGGTTTCTTTAGGGCCTTCATTTAGGAAGCTGGCGTACAGTGATCGCTTTTCCCTAGTGGTGCCCGGATCGTCATTCCACCGATGCCATGTTCTCCAATGGTAAAGATGGGGTCTAGCAGGGATGGCACTTGACCCGTGCGATGTTTGACAGGCTCGTGGACGCTGTCATAGGTTCCAGAGCTTTGGCCACTCCATGAAAGCCTTCGCAAATTCGGCAGCGGCTCTGCTATGCTCCACCCAGTTTGTCTGGTGCGATGAAATCCCCCATCAGCACTCCGTTTGGGGCCTCCTGTCTGACTCGGTATAGAAAACTAAGCGATTTCTATTTTCTTCTGGCGCTGTGTCTGGACTGCGATGGACATATGCGATCGCAGGATTTCTGTTTCTTATTCGTAGAACACAACCAATAGCTTGTATTCTGTCGGTGCACAAAGTCCGGAAGCTTCCATTGGTTGTACTCAGTCCTTAGTAAAATTAGTACTCCCCCTCTCTGTCGTCCACTTTTCTGGTTTACCTGGTAGACGACGTGGTTACCTAGTAGTGAACAGTGTAAAGATTTAGCTGTGGTCAGCCAAATTTCGGTTGCCGAAGTTATATCGAATTGGCGGCATTTCTCAGCAAGTTCCCCCCACTTTGTTTGGAGGCTGTAGCGCTGGTGGACCATACTTCTAACTTTGCACCCGGCAGCTTCTTACGATTGTACAGCTTTTGACTCAAGGGCCCCTGGTCAACAAAACCCGAGGGGTGAGATCATTTCCTGGAGCATCTAGTTTGCCCAGGTCACTATTTTGTTGATCAGTGCCTTGCAGAGTCCCACCATTTGCAGCATACTTTTCGGTGACTTCATTTGGGTTCGTTCTTGATGGTATTGCATTAGAAAATTTGACGGCACACTGTCTCCTGGGTCTTTGGTCTCGGCCGTGATGGTGGTAAAACCTTAGTATTACCATGGGCGATAAAGCCAGTTTTTTGTGATATTTCCGTGGTTTTTGTTTGTTTAGTGGGCAGCTCTACCAGAGGATTTCGGCATACTTCAATATCTTTTAGGTCACCCACTCCGTTAAAAAGTGCTTGAACGGGAGCTACTACTCCGTTCAACGAGCAATTTGGTGAGTGCTAGTTATGATCCGCAGAATTTTACGTTCCCTATCCTTGTAGTCTGCGGAGGTCGCATGGAGGAGCGTGTCTGGTGTTACTCGTTAATTTCCAATACTTCTAAGGTCAATTTGTCCCTTCCTAGTTATGAGCTCATCTCGGTAAAGAGGGATGGATGATATTCCTTTTGACTGGTCTATTCTTCTTATTCTTTGAACACCCGCATGACAAGGCACCTCGGCGAGTCGCAGGATATCTCGCAATATTGTTTCGTTAAAGTACATTCTGGCTTTCTCGTCCTTCATTTCTGGCTCTTCAGTGTTTCGTATAAGGACACGTCCAAAAGGATTGTCTTCGGAACTTGACCGGGGCTTCTAGCTCCAACGCCTTATGTCGCACATGTAAAATAACTTCGTTCTGCCTTTAAACCGTATACTGTGGTGCTACCGATACAACATACGATGACAAAGATTAACAAATTTGTTTATTTGAACAATTGCCGTTTTTGGCGGCGCCATTTGCTCCGCCTGTGTACGTCGTCTGCACGCCGTTGCGCTTCTCCAATACACACGTTGTCCCGCTCCGGCTTTTGAGTTCTGCATTGCGCGCTGCCAGGTAAATTCGCTATCATGTCACAAACCGAGGACCAGGGGCTATAGACTCTATACGGGAGCAGGTCCTGACTTAACTGAGGAGAATCCTAAACTGGTGAGCGCGAACAACAAATTCAATCCTCCAAGGACACTCGTAAGTCCCTCAATCACATCTATTCGCTTACATATACACTTTTTCCGACATATAAACGGTGAATTCCTGATTTCTGCTACCATATTCCTTTTATATTTTTCTCATATCGATATTATAAGTGCTTCGCGGTTGCTGAATTGATCTTTATATATCGTTTACCATTTGATATACCATTGCACTTATGGCTAGCAACGACCGCAAACCTGATCCGGAACCGTCCGTTTTGACAGTCTCCCTAGCCGTCCCTGAGTTTTTTATTGATGACTCTCAACTCTGGTTTCATGTTAGAGGCAGATTTCGAATCCATCACGACGAGACTGCACCTTGACGTGGTGTGGTGGATTGCGCGCCTCTATGACCCAAAGAGCTATACAGGATGGCTTCCTTAAGCCGGAGATGCAATCATACCTGACAGGTCAATGGGTAGAGGTCAGACAAAGTCCAGTCTCCTGGTCCTCCAGGTTGGGGGTTGATTCGAGCTGGCAACTCAGTCGGAAAAACCAGTGGAAGAATAATTGATCCAAGCAAATGGGCTTCCACTAAGCCATCCCGCTGCCTTGCGGATAGGTTCTTGTTAGAACTAAAGGCTTCGGATGAGGACCCTAATCGTTCTCCTGCTTTGTGGCTGGACACCCTAACAGTATCCGTCCAACATCTCCTATGAACTGCACGAATACAAAGAATTCCATACTGCATCGGTCGTCGCGCAGGCTAATCAGGACCGCGCTGCCCATTGCATCGAGCGGGGTGGGTAGTGATAAGTGTGCTACTGCTCAGAGTTCCCTCTCGGTTATTCAACCTTTGTCTTCTGTCCCTAACCATCCCTCTTTGCCCCATCTATCCACCCATAATGCTCCCATTGATAACACGGTCGATACTCGCAACGATTCACTGTCAAATAGTGTCGGGAATAATGCTCTGTCTGGTAACTCATATTTTCTCAAGCCCCGTCAGCCTCTGAATCTCGGCTCATTCAATGTGCGTACACTCATGCAGGCCGGTCAGCAGGCGTGCCTAGCCCTCACAATGAACTCTCTGAAGATTGATGTTTGCTGCTTAAGCGAAACGCGTATCCAGGATTCGAGCAATATAATTCAACTAACTGCTCCTGGTATCTCATCGAGGTATATTCTGCGCACTTGAGGAGACGAAGCAGCTAGAGCTGTGGGTCAACGTGGTGTAGGAATAGTCTTGACTGACAAGGTTGAGGCTGCCCTATTAGACTGGATCCCTGTTAACAGTCGTTTGTGTGCTGTGAGACTCTAGGGGTCAGTTGGCGTTCGAAAGGATAGTTGTGTTAAACGCAATTTGTTCGTGATCTCGGCGTACGCCCCAACGGACTGCAGCTCAGACTTGCAGAAAGATGAGTTCTATGATGCCCTCGCCACTCTCGTTCGCAGCAGTAAAGGTTCCGACATTGTAGTGCTAGCTGGTGACTTCAATGCACAAGTTGGCAAACTCAGTGTGTCAGAAGCCTGTTTAGGTGGGCGTTGTGCTTTACCCGCTGAGCGCACAGATAACGGGGATAGGCTTCTCCAATTTTGTGCAGACAATCGATTGTTCTTGTCTAGCACAAATTTCCGACACAGCTCGCGTCGCACAGCGACATGGCGCTCTAACTCTACAGGTACTTTGAGTCAAATTGATCATATTGCCGTAAGCTACCGGTGGCGCAGTTCTGTTCAGAACTGTAGATCTTACTGGTCCACGTACGTAGAGTCGGACCATGCATTAGTTTTAATGCGATTATCTCTCCAGCTCCATGGCCATCGTCGCAAACCGAAAACCGGATTAGCCGTGCAACGTTTGTGTGATCCAGAAGTACGCACCCGGTATGAGCAGAAGTTAGCACATGAGCTAGGATCTACGACGAACAGTCAAGTGGATGAGCATTGGGCTGATATCAAACAGACGATGAACGTTGCAGCAGGTTTCGCCTGTGGTCCTAGATCTGCTGTCCTCAAAGACAATGGGTCTCGCAAGAGTCGCTGAGTATAATGCAGCAAAAGCGTCAGCTCTCTAACTGTAAGGAGATGAATAAGATGCGGACAAATCTACAGAGGCAAGTTACGCAAAGCCCTAAGAATAATGGCGAAAATTGGTGGGTGAAGGTAGTCGAAGAAATGGAAATAGCAGCTGCTTCAGGTAACAGTCAAAGACTGTTCAAACTTATTCGTGGCGCCGGTGGACGGCGCAACCAGGTCAGTGAAACGATTTACGATAGAAATGGAGAACCCATCCATAGCAAACAGCAAAGGCTTGACCGATGGGCCGAACACTTCAAGGAACAGTTTAGCTGGCCGCACGCTAGTGTAGTTACTCCTGTATCAACAACTGTGACTCCTTGGGTGGTATCACTTGAGCCCCCATCAGAAGTAGAAGTAGAGTCATGTATTCGATTACTAAGGCGGGGGAAAGCGGCAGGTCCCGACGAACTTCCTCCAGTTCTTTTCAAACTGGGTGGTGAGGCGTTGATAAAAACACCAACGACCTTGCTCCGTGACATTTGGAACGCGGAGCGTATTCCATTAATATGGAGTGAGTCATTGATTGTTCCCGTCTTCAAGAAGGGAATACGCAATGACTGTGGTAATCATCGTGGGATTAGCTTAATTCCGATAGTCACCAAAGTATTAGCTTCGATTTTGCTGCACCGTCTTACACCGGCTCGCGAGAGGAATGTCCGCGAACAGCAGGCTGGATTCCGCCCAGGTCGAGGATGCATCGACCAGATTTTTACTCTTCGCCGACTACTTGAAACGCGTCACACGCACCGCCGACCAACAATAATGCTTTTCTTAGACCTGAAAGGCGCCTTCGATTCAGTTGATCGAACATCGCTTTTCAGTGTTCTTCATGGAAAAGGTACGCCCCAGAAGTTCGTGAACCTACTGAGATCATTGTATTCTCATACTTCTGATCGCGTTAGGGTTTACGGTGAACTATCCGGTCGGTTAGAAACGACCAGTGGTGTTCGGCAGGGATGCCCTTTGTCTCCATTCCTTTTAATTTCGTCATGGACGAAATAATGGAGAGTGCTTTGCAAAATCTTCAGGATGTAGGCGTCGAACTAGGAGATAGTGAAAAGCCATGTGACCTAGATTACGCAGACGACGTTGTCTGCTTGTTCGAATGCACGGAACGTGCTCAGCGTGCACTAGATAATCTCGCAAGAGCTGTAGCTCCACTCGGCATGCGCTTTGCACCTTCAAAGTGCAAGGTGATGTTACAAGACTGGACGTCAACGATTCCGAGCTTGATGCTCGATGGGGAGGTGCTGTCAGTTGTCGACCACTTCGCCTACCTCGGTAGCTGCGTGACGACGGATGGGAGCACAGTAGTAGAGGTGAGTACGCGGATATCCAAAGCTCGAGCGGCGTACGCTGGACTGAAGCACTTGTGGCGCCGACCTGACATTTCACCGAAGTTGAAAGGTCGTGTATACTGTGCCACTGTGCGTTCAGTTTTGTTGTACGGTTGCGAAACTTGGAATCTGCGTGCTGAAGATATTCGTCGTCTTGAGGTTTTCGACCATCGATGTTTACGTAGTATCGCTAGGATTGGGTGGAATAGCCGAGTAAGCAACGATGAGGTAAGAAAGCGAGTATTGGGTACTAATTCAGAGCGTATCCAACTTAGTAGACTTCGTTGGTTGGGACACGTGTTACGTATGGCAAACACACGTCTACCATACCGTGTCCTATTCTCCGCCCCCCCCCCCCCAGGGAGTGGAAGAAACAAGTGGAGGTCAACAGATGACGTGGCAGCGAGGAATGAGAAAATGTACAGCAGACTTAGGAAAAGTAGGTGCTTCACGTCTTCGTGGTTGGGGTCCAAAAGATCCGTCTACCAGTTGGCTGGAGACACTGAAGGATATGGCTGCGAACCGCGAACAGTGGAGATCGTGTTGTCACTTTCTATCGAATCAGAATGGTTGATCGGTGCACGTTTGTACAGTTAGACTGTGTATTCCGTGTGTTGGCTACTAGGGCATTCTTTTCTTTTCCCACCCATGTAGGTCCACTCCCTGTCCATCTTGTATATTCATACTTTTTAATTCAACGTGCAACATGGTGAGAAAGGCAGTGGTCAGTGGGGCTTGCCCTACTGTTTAACGCTGTACGATGATGATGAGAGTTCGAATCACATAGAATCAAAAGCGAGCGAACCCGTTACTCGTGGACTATCGGTCGCCTTCCCCGTGACGTTGCTACTCAGATACGCGACGTAATATTCAGTCACAGTTCTTACACTGCCGTGAAAGACGCGGTAACCTCTTGTCTTTTGCCGTCAGAATCGTCCACACTAGAACGGCTGATCCAAGGGACAGCGTTAGGTAGCAAGAAGCCCTCTGCATTACTAAGAAAAATGCAGCAGCCGGCACGGCAACTTTTAGAGTAAAACGTCCTTGAAGAGTTGTGGGCACAGCGACCACCACCCAATATTCAAGCACTACTCGAGGTTTCTAGCCACCTTAAGCTCACAGAAGCGGCAAAACTAGCGAACGGTATTATGGAACGGTACCATCCACAAATTACGGCCATAACAAACTCGATCAGCCCCCAGACCACCGCTCCTACCGTAGGAACACACTCCGAGGACACTCTGATAGCTGCTTTCGAGTGGGCTTTCAGACGTTTTTCCTCTCCTGGTTGTTCTCACTGTAGAAACCATAAATCTTATCACAATTCTGACCGACGTGAACGTCTCAGAAGCCCTTCCCCTGACCGCCCCGTTAACCCATCCCGATCAACGTACTTCCGATACCACAAAAGGTCTGGGGAGAGGGCCTGGTGCTGCGAAGCCGGTTGCACCTTCCCAGGTGCCAAACAGGGAAACTAATATCCCGACGCGTTCCGACGACTAACGCGGTCGGCAGCCATAATAGCAGTCGTCTGTTGCATGTTCGAGATTTAGTTTCCAATAACCTGTTCCTAATTGACACCGGTGCAGCAGTTAGTGTCATTCCAAAGGAAGCAGGTGATGCAACGATCCCATCAGTCCAACAACTCAGTGCTGCCAATAGCACTCCTATTGCTATTTACGGCCGTAAGTCACTCAGCTCAACTTAGGACTACGTCGCACCTTCCGCTGGGTGTTTATAGTAACAGACGTCTCTCATCCCATACTAGGTATCGATTTCCTTGACCATTTTGACCTCCTGACCGATGCACGAGACCGGATAGTTGTCGACCGACAGACTTTTCTTTCCGTAACCGGTTCTAATTCCACCGTGAATCACATCGCGCCCCTATACATCGAACCGCAGGCCGAACACCCGTACGCAGACCTGCTTTCAGCTTACCCGGAAATGCTAAGACATTATGGCCCCCTTCCAGCTATGACCACCAACGTTGCCCATCATATTGTCACTAAAGGACCCCCAGCATTTAGCCGACCACGTCGCTTGACACTGGACAAGCTCCGCGTAGCACAGGATGAGTTCGAACACATGCTAGAATTAGGTATAATACGCCCGTCCAGCAGCCCTTGGGCCTCGCCCCTTCACATGGTTCCTAAATCTAATGGCGACTGGCGCCCCTGTGGTGACTATAGGACCCTCAACCAGGCTACTATCCCAGACAGGTACCCCATGCCACATATTCAAGATCTTACTTCTACTCTGTCTGGTTGTTCTGTTTTCAGCCGAATCGACCTCGTTAGAGCCTACCACCAAATCCCGGTAGCTGAAGCTGACATCCCTAAAACCGCTGTCACAACTCCACTCGGGCTATTCGAGTTTTCGCGCATGCCTTTTGGGCTCAACAATGCAGCCCAAACCTTTCAAAGGTTTATGCATGAAGCAACACGTGGTTTGAAGAATGTCTACGTGTACTTTGACGACATTTTGGTGGCAAGTTCTTCAGAATAAGAGCATATGGCACACTTGCGCGCTCCTTTTGAGCGTCTTAGCCAAAACGGTGTAACTATCAACCCTACCACATGCGAATTAGGTAGGACAACCATCACATTCTTAGATCACTAAATCTCAGCCTCGGGCATGCAGCCCCTGCCTGACAAGGTGGCGGCAATTCGCGACTATCCTGAGCCTCATTCTTACCGGCAATTGCGCCAATTTTCTGGCTTGCCTAACTTTAATCGCGGATTTATCCCACACTGCGCCGAAATAATGCAGCCTCTAACAGACCTTCTACGTGGAGGTAAGCGGAAATTCATTTTTCCCGACACGGCGCAGGCAGCGTTTACTTTGATCAAGGAATCTGTCGCCAACATAGCACTCCTTTTACATCCCGATCCTGCTGCTCCCCTGGCATTAGGAACAGATGCTCCAGACACGGCTGTTGGAGCAGTGTTGCAGCAATTCGTCAAAAATTCATGGCAACCAATAGCTTTCTTCTCCAAGTGTCTCCAGCCTGCGGAACCCCGATATAGTACGTTCAGCAGAGAACTACTGGCAATCTATTTGGGTATCCGACACTTTCGGCACACACTCGAGGGCCAAACGTTCAGTGTTCACAGATCATAAACCACTAGTGTACACCCTCCAGTCAGCTTCTGGTCAATATTCGCCACGCGAGATTCGCCACTTAGACTATGTTTCGCAGTTTACTACGGACATTCGACACGTCTATGAGGCACACAATCCCGTAGCAGACGCACTCTCACGCGTCCACAATATCGACGACCCACTACCCATGGGCATGGACCTAGAAGAGATCGCCACAGCCCAAACAACAGATCCTGAGGTAGAGCAACTCGGAAACAGCAGCTTCCTGCACCTAGTTCCAGTGGCCCTTCCAACTTCGGACGTAACTATTATCTGCGATGTGTCACAGGGTCGACCCCGACCACTAGTTCCCTCCAGTTTTTATCAGCCTCCACAGCTTATCGCACCCTGGTGTAACCGCCTCAGTGAAACTAGCCACGAGCGATTCGTCTGGCCTTGCGTCAAACGTGACGTACGTCTTTGGGCCCGCGCTTGTCTTCAATGCCAACGCGTTAAAATACATCTTCACACGAAATCTACGTTGAGCACATTCTGTGAGCCGGACGCACGCTTTCACCATGTGCATGTGGATCTCGTGGGGCCCCTTCCGCCATCAAACGGCTGCGTCTACATCCTCAGTTGCGTAGATCGTTTCACTCGCTGGTCCCAGGCCATACCTATTCCCCGTCCAACCTCAGAGGAAGCTACAAAAGCATTTCTAACTGGTTGGGTGAGTCAGTTCGGTTGCCCTGCTATCGTGACCACTGACCGCGGTTCTCATTTTGACGGTGCCTTCCACGAGCTACTGAACACATTCGGTTGCAGATACAACAAGACCAAGGCCTATCATCCTCAGGCCAATGGCATGGTGGAGCGATTCCATCGCCAGCTGAAAGCTGCCCTTCGTGTTCGTGATAATCCATTATGGAGTGAAGTTTTGCCGATCGTTTTCATAGGACTGAGTAACACCGTTAAAGCCAATATGAGTGGTACGGCGGCTGAACTGGTTTACGGTTGCACACTACGACTTCCAGGTGAGTTGGTTTCTCCATTACCACCTGAGTTTTAATTACGGGGATTACGCAAAACGGTTGTCACACCAAATGCGGGTGATAAAGCCCACCCCACAACGAGAACAAACCCTCAGCAACTACATACCTACCACTCTAGCGACCGCCAGCCATGTGTTTATTCGAGTGGATGCAGTGCGATCACCACTACAAGCGGCTTACTCTGGCCCGTTCCGCGTCGTCCAGCGAAAGAAAAAGAAATACGTGGTGGACGTCGAGGGTAGGAAAGAGACCATCAGCACAGACCGCCTTAAACCAGCCCTCATTGAGGTGGAACCCACCCCGAACAACCCTCCCAGTGTCCCCACCAGCTCACAACCTTCGGTTAGTCGTCTCGAGTCGGCCCTGTTACTCCCACTAACGACCCCTCGTTACCTGTGGCAACACCAAACTTTACGGAAGACACAGCTCCACCCGTCCACAGGAGAAATCGACGCGGTCGCGGGCCGCGACAGCCTACGAGGTTTTCTGAATACGTAACAGTTGTATATATATATATATATATATATATATATATATATATATATATATATATATATATATAAGTTAACTCTTCATATTCGACTTGTACATAGTTCTATTATGCATGAATGCACGACCACGTGGTTATTACGACAAGGATAGCGGCAGCCCATATTGCGCCGATATGTCCCCCTCAGTCGAATGTCCGATCGTGCCCCGAGCAGCAGCTTCCCTGTGTTTCTTGCCTTCCAGCTCGTCCCGTCGGACAGAACCTCATAGAATCCCTGGATCTCGCATGGCTCCAACACAACGCTCATTGGATCGCGACTGGACTCATTTGACGCCGGACGCTGGCTCGTTTACAAAGACAATAACAACCACAGGCAAACGGAACTTTGGGATACGCCAACAACGACAAACCCTACAACACAATCACCACTGCCAAGTCACAAGCAGGATGTACACCGGTCGGATGAAATGTTAAGAAGGAGGCAATTTTGCGATCGACGCACAGCGACCAGTGTGGTAAGGATGAATGAAACTACCACATTAACGTTTGAACTGTTTTCGCGCCAAGACTTGACTTTCGCCTTAAAGGTATTTCCCACACTTCGCCATTTAGGAATCCGAAATACGTCTGCAAAGCACACGCAGTGAAAACACACCTACTTAAAGAAGCAATTCTACTCGTATGCCTTAAAACCCCCTTTTCTCAGTCTGGAGCAACCCATTCAGCACAACTGTGCAAATGTGGTATAAGCTGGGGAATTTTGCCTTTTACTTCAATTACGGTTCATAACATGAAAATACACCGTCGCTTAGTTGTAGAATGCTACGTTTTACAGGGATAGTAGGCACCAGAACGTACCCGAGCCGTGCCAAATAATCTTTGGGAGTGTTCATAAATCATGGTATTTTTTCAAGTCGAAACTATTAAGGTTCACTAACTAGTACCTCAGGAGTAAATAATGAAATACAGCTTACCGGGACTAAATTGGGACGAATTTTGGGCTTTTGTTGACTGGGAGTCTTGAAAGTACTATCGTGAGCTCGTATGCCCTATTTCACAACTATACGACGAGTAGTGTCACAAACCGTTTTTCTGCAGTCTTGTTGGACACTAACTGTGGTACGGGGATGGACATGCAGCAAGATGAGAAATTGCTGTGCTATGAAGACTGCAGACAAAATCAGGGAGATTGGACCTAGAAAACTTCGGTAATAACTTAGAAACGGTGGAGAAAACTCGGATACAGAAACCACACTAAGCTTTATTGACGTGAGGATAGCGATAATTCCAATCTGAACGCCACCAAAACCAGTAGAGAGTCGAGAACGAGACAACTCGGACCTCATGCCCCGGCGTAGCGCAGCAAGAGACCCGGGGACAAGGTCAGTTCTGTTCAGTTCAGTCCAGTTCAGTTTGCACAGGACAGGTAATGGCCACGGCCAGTCCGCTTCCAGAATTCCTTCGGTGGTATGCACACCAGTTATGCACCCGCTGCTGCCGAGTGTACTTCCTCGATTCCCAGCTAAAAATGTGAGGGAAAAGGAAAACCTCATCGCACATCAACTGCGAGAGACAACATGCATCGTAAGCGTTCAATGAGACAGTATGTAATGAACAAAAACGTTGGATAAAACATACTCTAGGAAGACCACAGTGCTACTCGTCATCCTTCTGCTTGAATACGCAACGCTCCTTAAGAGGAAATATATCGTACCACTTGCGATCTAGGGCTCCTTTGAAGGACTGGACGGTCTGAAGATTTTGCATGGCAAAAGACGATGAGTAACGGAGTCAAAAGCTTTGCTAAAGTCAAGGTAGCTACCTTAACTTGCTTACCTTCGTCCAGCCATTGAGTTACTCCATCTAAGGAGCACAAGAAATCGGTCAGACAAGGTTTATTTTTCAGAAATCCATGCTGGGCCGGACTTAACATGGAGCGCTCCAGTAATTGCTGGCAGATGTGAGCACGAATGATCTTCTCCAGGACTTTACATAGGATGCTAGTTAGGCTTACCGGTCTGTAGTTCTGCGTAGCCCACTTAAGTCCTTTCTTATGTATTGCCACGACTGCCGCGACTTTCCAGTCCTGAGGCGGCTTGTAGCGGTTGCCATCTTCGTTCATACTTTTACCACGTTTATTGTTTAACTGAACGCTGACTGCCAAGCGCGGTGGCCATTTGACCGTTGCTCTTGCGCACGCTCTCACGCACGCTCCCAAATACACGCTAACCACTATCTCTCCCAATCGCCTTCTCGTTCTCACGGGTCGTGGAGAATACTGTTCTGGTTAACATATTTGTGCAGTGCCGCGCATTAGAGTAACGTGCAGATGGTCCACGCAGTACAAAGGACCGAAGCACGCGTTTACTAAGGAAACCGCGATGTAAGGTCTAATCAACCTTACAATTGGTGAGCCCGACGTGATCCTCAGGTCACGTGAGTTTCCTTGTTTTCTACCGTTCAAGGTCCCGTCTGCGTACGTTTTTGTGTGTTTTATTGTTTCCCTATCTTGATTTTTTTTTTCTTTTTCGTCCATACATATTTTGTGTGTCTAATTCGTCGTGATTTTTTTTTCCGCCATGGATTTACCAAAAAAAAAAAACAGACCCGTGAAATTACAATCTGTAGTTATGGTTTCATTTTCTTCTGGTCTCCTAGCGACTACAACAACACCGAACATCGTTCGTGTGTTGTTATTACGGTCCAAAATCCGCCGGCGCCCTCAGGCGCTATTTTGTTCCAGTTTACCTTGCCCTCTCTCAGACGGATCTAACAAGTCACATTGGCTTCATCCGTAGCCTGGCTGACTCCCGTGCACGTTCAAGGAGCCAACCGCTCGCTGGACAACGGGACGATTGGTCAGCCTGGCACTGGAAACGGCAGCTGGACGCCTTTTTGGATGGACCTGACGAGGCATTTTCCGGCTTGCATTCGTATGAGACCCGCGGGCGCCAAAACACAATTGGACCCACGCACATCGGACCTCGAGAGTGCAGGCACCGGTAAACTCATCAGCAGTCGTTCGACGTCAACAACAATATAACGGAGAAGCTATGAGGAGTTCCTGGACAACCAATAGTCCGGCTTACCATCACGATCGAAGCCCAACTCCGTCGGACTTCTAGGAGGAGGCCCCTGTAGCGGTTGCCATCTTCGTTCATACTTTTACCACGTTTATTGTTTAACTGAACGCTGACTGCCAAGCGCGGTGGCCATTTGACCGTTGCTCTTGCGCACGCTCTCACGCACGCTCCCAAATACACGCTAACCACTATCTCTCCCAATCGCCTTCTCGTTCTCACGGGTCGTGGAGAATACTGTTCTGGTTAACATATTTGTGCAGTGCCGCGCATTAGAGTAACGTGCAGATGGTCCACGCAGTACAAAGGACCGAAGCACGCGTTTACTAAGGAAACCGCGATGTAAGGTCTAATCAACCTTACAGGCTTACCCCGGTCCAAAGTGGACCTATTAGCTTGCATACCGATGGAGCTATGATATCCGCCAACGGCTTGATGATAGCTGGATGAATGCTATATGGGCCCACCGACTTGTGGCTGTTTAATTTCTGCAGGTACTTACGCACGCCTCCTCTGGATGGTTTAGCTCGTTTAACTGGGGAGCTTGATGCCCCACAGCCAGACCTAATCGTACTACCAAAGTATTCCCCCAGTGCGTCTGCTTTGCCCTGGTCCTCAGTGACAATGCCGTGGTCTCTAGTGGATAGTGGACCTACGGCATTCTTTGTTGAGCCTTTCGACCGCACGTAACTGATGACTATTTTGGCTGTTTTCTTACGCACTGGGCCAACCCGAGCTCAAATTTTCGCTTGGAAGTTCTTGGGAGGCTAACAATCCCGATTCTAAGCTTTGTAAAGCGGTTCCAGTCTAGCCGACTGCCTGAAGCTTTGTACTGGTTGTAGCTGCGGTTTCTACTTTTGATGGCCTTGGCTACTGCAGCCTTCCACCACATGGGTTTGCCCTCCCCACTCCTTCGTTTCAAGTGCGCGACCTCTTCCTGTAGGACAATCAGGGATCCCTTTATGGCCTGCCAGAGCTCCTTGACAGTAGCCCCTCTATCATGTCCCAGGTCGAACCCATTACCCTATTACGAAGCCCATCTGTGTCCACTCTACCGAAGTGTCTAGCCAGCCTTGAGGGCACCTTAAGTTGCCGCATGCATAGGGCGATTTTGACGCACACGTGGTCACTCTTGTCCAGCGTTGCACGTGAAAGCAGCCCAGACACATCGTTGGGGCGATTTGTCAATGTTAGATCCAGCAAGGATGGAACGTATCCAGTTCTATATCTGGTATTTTCCCTAATATGCTGATGCAACGCATTGGCATGCAGCCATTCTAGTTAGGTTGGCTCCTCCGATTCTGGCTCACAGACCCCAGCCACCCAGTCGATGTGCGGAAGATTGAAGTCACCCACTATGAGGGTCTTTTGTGCGTCCTCGACTAGTTCAGTCAAAGTCCGCAGTAAACAAACGTCCTCTTCGTGGTTTGTACTTGATGCCCTGTAGACATAGACAACTTTAACACTTCTGTTTGGAAGGACGATCGTATCTGGGCACAACGGGACATTGTGAGTGCACATCTTGGTCTGAGACTCAAGGTGGTTTCTACCTGACTTAATGAGGATGGCCACTCCTCAAACCAGGGCGATCGTGTTCTCCATCCTGCCTTTGGACTGCAAAACCTTTGCTTATTAGTTCCGGCATATGGCCTTCTTTAGAAAGCCATATCTCCGTTGCGGCAACTATTGACGCGTTGTGCTCCAAAGCGGTTTTGGCGAGTTCCATCCATGTGTTTTTAATACTACACGCGCTAGTATATAACACCACCGCGTTGCCTCCGTTGCTTAGGTATCTCTTATTATTTACGCACGTCTGGTTCTCAGCCGCAACGCCTGAGATGATGACGAGTTTTTCACGCTGATCGTTTCCACTAGTGTACGTGACGCCGGCTGGCAATCCACGACTTCCGACGACTCCCAGCCCTTCTGTGCGAGAGTTGCCATAACATCCGGTCTGACAAGTGTCGCGCTATCCTCCACCTTCGGACAGTACTACCAATTTTCATCTTTCAGCACTTCTTCAATTACGAATACTTCCGACCCCGCTCGCGGCCTCTTTACTGCAGTCATGGCCGAGGCCTGAAAGCCAAGCACGTCACCCTGCTGAACTTGTTGGTTTCTCACCAGCGCCCCAGCTGGTCGAGCCAGGTTAACCCCTGGCGCCAGACCACCAGGAATTACTCTTTACTCGTCTGGCACGGTTTGGAATCTACCCCAGGCGATGTGAGCCACCCCTGATGCCCTCGCCGACAGTCTACCTCGTGTGGCCTCCTCAGCCAGCTCCACTAGTATTGGTCTCGCACGATGTTTGCCTTTGTTCCCAAGTTGTGACTTCCATACCCCACTCTGTGCGCCCTTCTTAGAGTGATAGGATACGGGACACCTGCAATTCGCAGTATGTCGTAGACCCTCCTCCTATCTATGTCCCGCGTGGCTTTCGACTCTCTCATGAAAGGTTCTTCCTGATTGAGGATCAAGAACCTGCGGCCTGAGACCCTGCCCATCGACGGGATCTGCCTTTGCAGGTAATTCACTTTGTCTTCTAACACCAGAAACTCAAGATCCCCCTTCCATGCCGGTCCATCTTTCGCTATATTGCACTTGATCTTTTTGGGCTGCCTTGCCGTTCTGGGCCTCTGCTCGGTTCACTGGCCTCTGTCGATCTGCTTCAAGGGAGTTGAGGTAACGACGGCATGGCAAGCTCTTGGAACTGGCTCACTCGCTCTAATGACTGTCCTCTCAGGTGTGCCTACTACTTCCGCAAAAGACTTCCTGTTACCTGAATGTAGTGTTTTGGGGCTGATGTCTGTGGTACTTATTGGTCGGCTTTGTCTCCGCCCTTGAGCCAGCAGCTTAAAGGCCGGACCAGCCACCTGCTTGCAAAGAGCAAGGACCCACTCAGCCCATGAGTTCTGTTTGTAAAGGACATAGACTTCCTTTGCTAGCCCTGAAAACTCTGGGTGAGCACACCTCTTGCACTCTCTTACGTGTATCAGAGGCGCGCGGCATACCAAAAGACACGAAACGAAGGGGAAAACAGCTCACATGCTCTTTAATAAAACGCACAGTAGAAACTCTGACACATGCATACGTGGACTTCTAACTCAAAAGAACCAAAAATCTCCAGGCGAGAAAAGATCATTCCAAAAAACACCGAATTCTACTCTGCGATACTACAGGGAGAATAAATATATTCTCCGAATAAAATGCACCTAAAACGCAATTCTGATACGCTCAGCAATTTGAGCTCCACAAGGTTAGTTCATAAAACTATTCAAAAATCCAATGTAAAGGCTGGTGCACTTTGAATTCAAACCGCGCTCTACTCATTAGCCATGAAAGCATACGGAAAAAGGACATCGAGGAGCGGTATCTGTACATCACGGCAGACGGAAATTTAAAAGCAAGTTAGTTTTTGTTTCGTCCTTTACTTAGTTTTTTTTAAAAAAATCTTCATATACGTACGTTTTTTAGGGGTGAGGGGCAGAGCACAGGAAGGTAGGCCGGCTGAGGGAAACTCGAAGGCGAGCAGACGCCGGTTGCAATGTTGAAAGGGTTCAACGGGGAACTTTAGTCCTAAGAACTTGTCCACCTGCTTTTCAAACGTTTCTTTTGCTCGGAGCGTCGATAAACCCCTGCAGTAAGTTACCCCAAAGCGAGGCCATCCTTTGAGTAAAAATGTTTTTACGGACTTTTGTGCGGGGGTGATTCTTGGGTACTCTCTAAGTGTGCTTTCGGAGGGTGTCCGGGATCGAATGCGTGAAAAAGTGCTCTGCAAGCTCTTTAGCGAAAAGGTTGTACTCTAGGAAGAGATCCCATGTTATTCTGCTGGTTTAAAAAGGGTACAGTTTTAGGTCGGTCAGCCTTTGCGGATAGGGGGGCGTGGAAACCCGCGACCTAGTTTCGTGGCTTTCTAATACAAACTTTCTGAGATGTCTCGGTCCTTGAACATGCCGGAGAGTACAATCTGAATGCCGTATTCAAGAAGGGGTCGGATGTAGGTCACATAAATGATCCGAAAGTCTTCTCTCTTAATGGAAGGCAAGTTTTGCCTTACCATGTTGGAAACGCGAAAGGCAGATCTGTTGACTAGTTGATGGTAGTAGGAGAAAGAAAACGACTCGTTTAGCCAGAAGCCCAAGGCCTTATGCTGTTCCTCGTCCCGAACTGGTCTGGCAAAATTCGTCCGGAAGAGCTGAGCCGAAGGATTACCAAATGACATGCTCACCCATTTATCGTTACTAATTGGTAGGCTCCAGTCGGTAGACCACTGCTTGGCATGGTCCATTGCCGACTGCAGTTCTGTGGCTTTGCTGCCCCGGATAGTAACATCGTCAGAGTACATTGCGTTGTTCACTGGAATGTTGTTTGGAAGGTCATTTATACAAATGAGTGACAATAGGGCACTGATCCTTGGGAGACTCCAGAGTGTCTCATAAATGGTTCCGAGAAGTCAGGACCTGCTCTGACCCTGGGTGACCGACTAGTGAGAAGGCTACAAAAAAGAGAGAGCACGTTGCCGGAGATTCCTTAAGGTTCCAGCTTGTGCATAAGAGGGCCATTCGGTACCCTGTTAAACGCTTTTACTAAGTCGATAAAGGTTGCTTGCGGAATCACGCATTCGTCGTGGGCCCGAGTAAGGTTATCCATGACAGAGAGCATATTGGTTTTGCATGACCTTCCCGACAGGGAGCCATTTTGGGCAAGGGAGATCAAACCATTTTTGCGTGGGCGTGACGATGTGGCGCGCTTTAGCATGCGCTCGAAGATCTCTCTGGGGATGTTTGAAAAGCTAATAAGTTCGTGGCTCCGTGGACGACAGCGATTGCCCTTTTTGGAGATAGGGCTGATTGTCGCTCTTTTCCAAGAGTTGGGAACGCCCCAGAGTTTAAGCATCGATGGAGGAGCTCCGCGTAGATTTCTGCCAATTTTAAAGACTTTTTTCAAGAACTCGAGGGTTGAGCTCCTCCGAGCCCACAGAACTAAATAGACTAAGTCGACTGAGATGGCTCTCTACCTCCTGTCTATTAAAAAATGTAGTGCATGGAGGTTGATCCACTGGCAGTCCTGGGAGTTTGGGATGGACAGAGGTAGATAGCGAGGTGTAGAAGGTCTCGAAATGCGACCGAAAAATTTCCGCCACTTGGGAAAGTGTTGTGGCCGGAGTGCCATCTACAAAGCAGAGTGCAAGTAGAGTGGCACGTGGCTGCCTGGTTAAGCCCATAAACCTGAAAAGGGCGGATTTGTTTGGGTTCGCATTTGCGAGGACGGCCCTTCGCTGGTTGATAGGGAACTCCCCTATTTTACCCTTGCAGTCATCGCGGATGCTTTTAAATTCCTCCGCTTCTGTTTCCATTCCCGTGGATTTAATAATAACAGCAGTTTATTTTGGAGACGTTCGAAGCATGCTTTACGCATGATCAACATTTTTGCAAGCAGCAAAACTGAGAGACAAATTCATGAAAAACTCGATAATACATAAGACAAAGGAGGCGTGCAAGGAAATGGAGGGGAGATGAGGAGATAAATGCATGCAAATCAATGGGTGATGGAGTGATTTCAAGTGGACCTAAAGATAGATCCATATATGTGCCCGGCAAATCTGAAAGTCAGGCTCAGATGGAGCAGCTGGCTGAGCCACGTGGAGGAGATCGGAACCTGGGAGTTTTACATGATGAGGGCTGAAAATTGGCATGAGAAACTATCGTGTCGCAAAACGAAGAAGAAAAAGAAAAAATAAGAGGAGAAAAGAAGAACAAAATGTTGAGTTGTTCGGCTAGGGACTAGGTAGCCATGAGCTATGCCTTATTGCGATGAATGGACTGTGTCAATTTGAAAACAGGCAGCAACCAACGCAAGACTTAAAGGCTTGGTCAGGCGGCAGCAATGGCACGGAAGGATAAAGGTACGGTATATATGGCGCATGTCATGAGGGGCGGCGGCATGGTGGAAAGAGAACTGGCTGGCAAATAACTGGAAGAGGCAGAGAAAATATGTGAATACGCATATGTGCATATATTTATGAGCAGGAGCAAAAGGCGGTGAAGGGACGAAACACGGAAGCAGCAGTTCTTGGAAGAGACGTGTAGGGTTGGGTCAAACGGTAAAAAATAAACTTGGATAAACCCTAGTGAATTTATTTATGATAGTTGAACATTAATCATCGACTGAGAGAGACAGAAACGACTCTGGATGCACAGAAGTGGTGACTGTGGGCGAAAATTGGTAAGCGAGGGAATACGAAGGGAAGAATCAACAAAAACAGGTGAGAGTGAATCTAACAATCTGAATAAAGCAGTTGTGACGTGTGGTGAAGGTCGAAGGTGAGTGAAGCGCCAATGAATAGACACGCAATATGCAGCTAAAAGATGGCCTTGAAAATAGCGAGAGATCGCGGAGCGAATGTAAGCATGGATTGATTGAAGAAGTGTGAAAAGTCCCTAGAAAACGGTAACTTGGAGGCTAGAGGAAGTGTGGGGCAAAGATGCAGCGGTTGTAACAACGAACAACACAGGAGAGAAATAGGGAAGTTGAGGATCAGAAAGATCAGGCATTACCAGATTACTTGGTTTGAAACTGCAAGTGAAAATGGTGACTTTATGATGACTTTACCTTAGGAGGAACGCTGAAAAGCAGCGCAGCCAGAAAGGCACACTGAAGATGCCTGTGGCGAGCAAAATACGAAGCAGGTGAGGGAGCTCACCGAAGAAAACGAGGTAAGAGATGACCGATCAGACCATTTCACTGCAGACGACACAGGATGAAGACTGAGAAGCAGAGAAGTACCCGGACGGGAAAACCTGTGACAGAACAAAAGCCACGAGAAATAGTTGTGCGTCGGAGTTGGGAGAATGGAACTGGAGAGCTGCTTGCTTGCAGTGGATTACACAAATGGATTAAATCAGAGGTTGTTAATCCGGGCACTGCCTGAGGGTGTGATCCACGGAAGAATTGCGGATTCGGCGATGGAAAATTTGGCGGTGATAAAAAGATAATAAATTTGGTCGTAAAAAATTCAAAGGTTGTAACGGAGAGTTCTTATATGGGGATTGGTCATGATTACGGATTTGTCTGGGGGGTAGTTGTAGGAGGTATAAGGTGGACAAAAAAAGATACAGCAAAATGGTAGCTATTGAGGTGTGCGATCAGTGAGCTTTGTAAGTATGTGAGGGTAACAAGTGAATACAGATTATGAGCCGACAGGGGCAAAATGGGTAGAAAAGAACATATTTCGGGCTTGGGCAGAGTGAAACGGGTAGGGCGAGAGTGACATCACGCATTGAGGGTTGTCATTGTGAAACACGATAGAAACAAAAACAGAAAGGCTTGGCGTGCATACAGAGGTAGAACGACACGGAAGGGAATTGATAGGAGTGCCGACAAGAACGATAGACGAGTGAATCCTGGAGAAGAGGCAAAGCAAGCAAAATGGTATCAGGGAGGGTCCAGCTACCACCTATTCCGTTGCTATAAAGTAGGAGACTGAAAAGAAGATGAAACTTTGAAGGAGCGAGACATGCATGGATAGGCAAGTAGATGAGGATCCGTACTAAAATCCAGAATGTCGAATGAAAGTGCTGTGGAAAAGAGCGGGGTAGATAGGCCTCTATACTGGTCGATTAGTAGACGGTGTAACGAACGTTTGAGCAATGCGTAGCCAAATTCGCAACGGATCCCGAAATCAAAAGACGACTATCCGTGGTATTCTACGATACTAGATTATTAGATGAACAACGACATCAAAAGTACACAAACCTCAATAATACGATCACAAGGACTCAACAACGAGAAACCGAATAGCAGCGTGTGAGCAAACAGCACGTGCGTCACGCAGGTCCTGAACAAGGATGTGCCAAAATAGCGCTCTGGGCGCGAACAAACAACAATTTGTCCATAGAACCAACCAGTTCGTAAAGTCAAGTCAATAGTGTAGGCAAATGAGTGATGTTAGGAAAAACACTGAATCGCGAGGGCTAAGGGGGATCTTCCACGACCGGTTGTTACAGATGGACTAGGGCGAAGCTGGATCTATGGCACTAGAGACTAAAAAAGGAAACGGTGAACTTCGGATATCCGAGGGCCGCGAGGTTCGGTAACAACGTTGAGATTTGATCTAGAGCAGTTATTCAGTACAAGAAAATAATTCTGAATGAATTTATGGAAGGGGATTAGCTAGGGGATAGGATGGGGGCAGAACTGGTGACGTCGTAACCGGATGTTGAGCCCAGTTAGTGAGCCACGCCAAGTGAGAGAGATGAGACTGGATATTTCCGGTTCAAAGGCCCAAGAAGTATTGATGGAAGAGTGTGTTGTGGAAACTGACGCGGGAAAGCGGCACAGTAAGCAAAGTGATATCGAGGATCGCTGGGTTACTTACGATGCTTGCACTAATAACTACAGGACAGTAATGTATATATATTTATATATTTACATATGTATACATATGCATGTATACACCTTGTATTTATACATAGCTGACTAGGGCTCAGTTACTGATGCTGTTCCTACAGCGTCGTTGATGTTGGCTTCACTGCCGCAGGCCTGATATAACTAAATGTAGATAATAAATCGTGGAGCGGATGAGGCATATTGACAGACTGTGAAGAGTATTACGGCGGCCTCCCTAAAAATGCGAACGCATCTGGAAGGACTTATTTCAAAGTGAAATGGTCAGGATTGGATAGGTCGGTATGGAAAAAACGACCAGTGACCGCAGACATGCTTTTAATAGGTCGACGGCGAAGTTTGAGGAGAAGCGGTCAATCAGAGCATGCAGAATATGAAAGCGGTGACATTATTTTGGAAGGTGGTGTAATGCGAGAAAGCGTGGGAACGGCTTGAAAGTCGGGGCCTTTCTCGCAAGCTTGGCTTTCGAGTATGTGTACGTTGAATAAGCTCAAAACTGTTGGGACTGAGAGGAATTTATCAATGACATTCACTGACGCATATTTTGGCTGAAAAGTTCTCATGTGCAGGGGAAGTTTATTCCAGATTCTGGAGTACGTGAAGAGAAGGAACTCAGAGCGTAGAACATTCCTCGCGGAGTGTGTGGAAATAGTATGCTGTATATTACATGGTGAATATCCAGTATACGTAAAAAGCACAGCTGGGTGGAGGAAAAGGATTGCTTAGTCAATAGCTTATACAGAAATACCAAATTTAGCTTGATGCTACGAAGACATAATGGTTCGATTTTGAGAGATAAGCATCGTTCCCATTAGTTTGTTGGATGGCCAACCAATAAGCTGCTATGTGTATCTTCTCTGAATACATTCGATAATAATCCTGTCGGATTTTCTCATACTGGCGAAGGTTAAGGGACAGCATTCGAGAAGGGGCCTGACATGTACTTTACATGTAGAGAATGCTCTCCTTAGGCTGAAACGATCTGAACAGAAGACCAGGACACATTTTAGCCTTGGCCGTTTGAAAGACATCATGTCGCGAGAAGTTGAAAGAGCAAGAATAACCCAAGCCAAAGTCCCTTACTAAGGGCTGGCTGTTGACAGGTGAACAGCCGATGCATAAAGAACCAGGAGGAACCTAGCTTTTGTAAGTAAGAAAAGTACACTTATCGGCGGAGAACTTCATCACCCAGGTTGAGCACCATGCATCAGGAGCGGCTACAGCAGCTGAGATCTTAGGGTTAGCAGTACTGAGGTTGCCGGGCGAAAAAGTGTAGACTATCTTAATATCATCCGCGAAGAAGAAGAGCTTGTCATTGAGTATTGTTGGAAACATATGATTGATATACAGGAGGAAAATTAGGGGGCCTAAAGCACTTCCCTGAATAACACCGCTCGTAACAGGCTTAGGATCAGAGGTGTGCCCGTTAATTAAGTGAACCTGCGAACGATGAGGTAAGTAAGATGAGAACCAAGGAAGTAGCAGATCGATAAAGCCAAATGACCGTGGCTTCGTTAGAAGGTAGGGGTGAGGTACACGATCAAATACCTTAGATAGGTGATGATGAAGAACAGCAAAAGATTTCCCACTTTCAGCAGAGTCGGTGACAAGATTCAGAAAATCATACTGAAAAGTCATGCAGGACCGTGAACGGAGGAATCCATGTTGACTGTGAATAATAATGTTGAGGCCTAATACGTGGTTACTAACGTGATCTTTCACTATTTTTCCATTATTCTGGATAGAATGGGGGCATGGCTTATGGGGCGATAATCGGATATCTCATGTACAGGTCGCTTTTTATGAATGGAAACGATTACCGAGCGCCTCCAACAAGCAAGTACGGTGCTATCATTGAGTGAGGTTGAAAAGGTCAGGCAACAACAGGGGGAAATCCGGTTTGCCGTTGACAAGAGCACCTAGTGTTAGGCCATCGAGGCCTAATCAAGGGGATTGGTTTCCCATTGGATAATGGAGTAAGAATACTCTTGGTATCGAAGGGCATCGTAGAAAGGGTGGAGTCAGCAACTGGTAAGGATATAGGAGGGACAATGGCAGCGGTTGGAACCATGGCTGAAGCAAAGAATGCACTGAAGCCTTCGGTTACGCAAGGTGGGGAGCTGATGAATGAGTTGTTATCCAGAATCAGGAGTTGGAAGTAGGCCCTAATATCAGCTTTTCTAGATTCATGCAACATAGAATGAAGTTTCGACTTGGTCACGAAGCCGCGTGTTATCTCATTGTTGAATAAGCGGGGAGAGGTGGCTTAAACGGATAAAGTCGCAGGAATTATGTAGTTGGTCGAGAAGATAGTGGTACACCTTGTGGGGTCGCGAGACAGAGGACCTCCTTCTAGGTACAGCCTGAGAAGTATAAGATAATTTGTCCAGGTAGTTGGAAAAGGGGTGGAAAATATCCGCAGCAACCTGGAGGTCATAGGTGAGGAAATAATCACCCCAGTCTTTTGGCGAATAGGAGTGACTAGCAAGGCCCAATTTTTGCATGAGAATGTGCTGTTGGGGGGGGGGGGTGTGCGGGCTTAGGTGGGCCACTAAGGGGCAGATGGCAGATAACCATTTTACGGTCACTGTCGGGGAAATTTTGTGTTACGGACACGTCGGTGCAAGGCATTTTATGAGTAAATACCAGATATAGTATGCTCCCATTTCTGGTAGGTTCGACAACCTGTTGTGTCCAGCCACCAAGATGACTGCTAGTGATCAGGTCCATAAGATTGAGAGGAGCCGAGAGGGTAGGTCAAAATATTGAGGGAGAATAAAATCACCTGCAATAAGCTTCGTTCCAGAAAGGAGGAAAGTGAGTTATTTGAAAGACCTAATGAGAAGTGGAAACGAGGAACTGGGGGAATTTGGTGAGCGATACTGGCAGCCAATGTAAAGAACAGTGCTTTTAGAGGTTGACAGTGAACCAGAGAGAATCGGGAATAGAATCGAGCACCGTATGTAAAGGAGGGGTTGTGGTGTACGTGTCCTTGACAAAGGCTAGGAGCCCACCACCACGCCGGTTCGGTCTGTTGGTCCTTAGAAGACTGTACCCTAACAAAGATACTTGGTCGTTGCGAGTGCCCTCAGACAGCCAGGATTCCGTTGTTGAGATAACATCGTAGTTATGTGTGGGGACAAGTTTTCCTAGGTGTGGGAGTTTGCCGAGGATAGAACCGGAGTTTAATAAGGCTGAAGATATGCCATTTGTGGAAGGTGGCGTAGGCATATCAGAGGAGCAATGTAAAGTGGAAGAAGGCAGGCTATCGCAATTGGAGGGAGTGGATATCAGACAAACCTCTTAGAACGTTCACCCAACGGACTTCTGATGGATCGCGGCTGTGGAGGCTTAAAGCTGACCGCGACTGGACTCCTAGGGACATAAAGGAGGTTAGCTCGACGGATACAGTCATTAGTGCAACTGTTGAGGGTTTCTGCGACGGATGGCCGGTCTGAAGTTTTAATATTTTGAGCCAGAGAGGACTTGGGATCATCAAAGTTGGTTCTTCTGAATGCCTGGGTGAGCTTGCTCTGGGAGGCGCTGATTAGCCGGCGAATTATGCAGTCCAGTTGGAGGCCCACGTGGTCGCTCTTGCCTAAAGGAGGAAGTACGTTGACCGTATGTACTTGGCGGTACTCTTCGGAGATCACCAGGCCGAGTATTGAGGGAGCTTGCCCCGAGGGGTATCTAGTTGGTTACCTGAGGTGCTGCGACTAAGAAAGTTCTGCTGGTAGGTCTGTTAGGCCTGGCCAAAAGGACTACCGTCAGCATTTCTCTCCCAGCTGGCACTCGGAGCATTGAAATTACATAATAGAAAAAGGTGGGCAAGGTAGCAGCTGGCCTTCAGAACTCGCAGCTGCTCTGTGAGGTATAGGGTTTTGTCTGGAATAATGTGTAGAGGACGATAAATCGCACCTACCAAGAGAAATTTTGGGGGGAAAGTTCTAATCCTCAACTGTGGTATGTAAGGGGAGTTTGTGAAAAGACTGTTGCTGAGATACTGGACTACACCACCGACTTTGCCTCCTGAGGAACCCTTACGGACTGGGGTATATCCAGCGATAAAAGTTTCTCCATATAGGTTATCTGGGGTGAACCTAGTTTCTGCGACTGCCAGGATGTGAGATTCCCCTTCAGTTACCAGCTGCCTCAATTCTAACATCTTATTAGAGATACTGAGGCAGTTTGTAGAGAGGCATCTCAAAGAATGTCCAGTAGAGATTTCAGAAGGTGGAGGACTGAAGTTGGGAGGAGGATAGCAGAATGAAGATCCTTCAGGCGCTGTTTCTTGTTCGTACCCGTCCGCGGAGCCTTTCGCTGAGGCTTTGCCTTTTTTGAGGCCACCTTCGTGGTCGTTTCCGGAGGAAGGGTTTACCTTGAGAATGAGCCAAAAAAAGTACGAGGTGAAAACGAAATTTCGGATGACTGTAAGGCATAAGGAGGGGAGACCTGCGTCTGTGGTTCCAGCTGATGCCGTGTTGGTCTAAAGGGTAGCGGGGCCGAGGAGTTACTAATACTGGGACATGCCGACGGACTACCCAGTAGTCTTACCATGTTCCGCTTGAATCTCAAGATCATACGTACCCTGATAGCTAGGTTAGGAATAGATGGGCCAGAAGTGTCGCTTTCTTTCCTGCCTGCCCGTTTTCCCGGGGCATTTTTAGTTGCTGCCGATGCGTCTGTGACCGTTACTTGCAGGTCTTTGTCGGACTTCTCGAGGACTGCTTTTGAAGTACTGAATACTAGGGGCTAGGTTGGAGCCTGAGCTGCAGGGAAAGGGGAAGTACAGACCTAGAAGAGGAAGCTGGGGATGCGAGTCCAGCAGACTCAACCGCGGACATGGGCTCCGGTTTGTCCTCCACTCTGGTTAGGGCATCCTGGGGGTGTTAGACTCCTCTGGGCAGTACTTAGCCAAAATCGATACGGATCCCGAAATCAGGATGCTACTATCCGTGCAATTCTACGATACTAGATTATTTCACGAACAATGACAAAACAACTACGAACCTCAATATGCAGTCATGGAGACTGAAAAAACGAGAACCGAATTGCGGCATGCGGGAAAGGGGCATGTGCATCACGCAGGTCCGGAATAAAATATGACAGAGTAGTGCTTTGGACGCGAACATACAAACTTTGGTTCATAAAAAATACAGTGCATAAAAGCAAGCCAATAGTGCAAATTAGTTAGTGATTTCAAGTAAGCATGAAATTGTAGTGCTTCTGGAGGGGGTTCCACCACCGATCGTTACTCAGCCTACAAAAATCCCCCCGAATCTTAGCAGAGTCGAAGGTGTGTATTAAGGGTACTGGTTCTTCCTGCCTACTTAGGTCCTCCTATCGGTGCGCGTACGTACTACTCCTGAAGCAAACATGCTACTCACCGTTGCACTTGATCCGGTGGCCACACTGACGCGATATTACTCTACATCGTCCACGAGAACGGCTGATCGATGGCGTGCTTGAAGGAGGAACAGGTGCTGTCCTAGGAAGAGCCGTCGTGAATCGGCTGCGTGTGCTTGTGTGAGTGTTTGTGCGTGTGGGTGTCATGGACGAGGCCACGCTCTGGCGTGTGGGCAGATAGTAACAACTGCAACCCAAGGGGGGTATCTACCACAATGCCAGCGGTGAACGAGGAACAATTAGCTCTGCGGCCTGTTTGATGGGCGCCAAAAAGCATAAACTCGTAGCATGTAAGTGTGTGACTGGTGTGTGCCTGTGTGTGTGATAGAATCAGAACTACTACCGCACATGTGAAAAGTCTTCCGTAACTTCAAAGAAGACTGGTGAGCACTGCAAAGAGTATGATGGAGACCATGAGGCAAAAAGTGTATCGCGCACGTGTGTTTGTCTGGGTTTAGGCCTAGTTCAATACGTCAGTATGATTAAGATGCCTCCACACACGGAAGGTGCCACTAACCACTTCAACGACGAAGGTGAAAAAGTCTACCGTGGTTCTGTGCTGTCCGCTTCTCCGTCTCTACTCTAGTGGAGGCTCATACTGCGCACTTCGCGGGTAAGCACTCCGTTGGCGATCTTCATCTTGAGCTTTTGATGGTTTCCATGACAAAGCTCAACGGCCAGGTGCTGAAATGAGTTTGTTAGTCGGCGATCACCACCACATCTCTAACTTTTATTAACCTCGCTTTGGCTAGCCACTTCTGTCCAGCTTGCAAAGCCGGCAGGAACTCCCGCAGCCACTGTTTTCAAAAAACGTTGGCAAGATAGTTTGCCTGCCTCCATCCTTGAAGGTAGCTACCACGAGGGTTTGTCGGTCCTTGGAAACCCTTGTTTGACCTTCGTGCCGATAAGTCGTTCGGGGTGAGCTCCAGACTTGAGTGGTCGGCTGTAGACCCTGGAACTAGAGGGCGCTTTTTCAGCATTCTTTTGACCTCGGCCACGACGGTGCTCAACGTTTCGTCGTCGGGTGGCTGTTTCTTAATGATCAACAGCCATATTCACCTGGTGGACCAGATCGGGCGCCCCCACGTGCCACCACGATGGCTGGCCTGCAAGGGTTGAAGTGCCATCATATTCCTTAGGCCACGGGTTGGTTCCGCAGTTCGTTCTTGTTCATGCCTTGGTAGCAAAGCTGCAGTTCCCGATGAGCGCCTACAAATTTTGACCCACTGTCGGAGTACATATACGCTGGTCCGTCTCTTCGGTTGATGAAGCCTTGCAAGGTCCGGAGGAGAGGGTCAGTCGTCATCGAGTGCGTAACTTCTAAGTGCACTGCGCATGACTTTATGCACATCATAATAAACCTGTATCGTTTTTCCAACCTCTTCCCAAGCTTGATCCACAAAGACCCGAAATAGTCCAGCCCGATGTCACTGAACGGCCACCAACCCGGAGCCATGTTTCGTTCGCCCGCTGCGATATTGCTTCTCATACAATAAACACAGTGTCAGATTACGCGTTCTATATTTGCTCTTTCCAACAAGGGATAGATAAAGTTTCTGGTACAGTTAACGATTTTCCGCCGCATTTATACAAAGTGTCTACTTAGCTATTGGAAATATATCCGAGCTTCTGCTGGTTGACGCAGATTATAAAAACCAGGGGTCTCCATCTACAGAATTTGCCAGAACTTAGATTGCTTGGTCGCCATCTAATTCGTGGCTGTGAAAACAGACTTAGAACAAAAACCTTTTTATACTTATACACACTTGATGTTATATGTGGCGGATTCTCGTTGGAACGCACGACACTTAAGGGAAGAACGTCCCAAATGGCCTCTCTTACAATTGTAAAGAGGCCTTGAAACATATCTGATGGTGTGGAAAATTTTAGCATGAAAAGTACTTTGTCCATCTTTACCAGACCGTACCGACTCTGTCTTACTGTTTAACAGTACTTCAGCCATCAAAGCCTCATTAACTGGTCTTTTACATCACCATATTGCTGTTCTTGACAACACAGGAGACCCACGGTGATACGATCTTAAATTTCGTTTCATCTTACAAAGAAACAAACACGTAAACACCTTTGCTGCTACGGCAAATCTACCGGATACAACAGCCGGATGAATAGATGATACACTTACAAACCAGTAAACACGTAAATAATGAGCTCAAGTACCCGTAAAAGACCAGGGGAAAAAACATTTACACAAAGAACAAACCAGTGCACACGAGAAAACAGCTAAGTTACTAAATAAGCTCCATTAAATGTGACCGTAGTCGGAAAAAAACCGAAGCGAACTCACCGTCAGCTAGCAGCGTCGGACGGAGAGTGGAGTACTTTGGGAACTGGACTGGCATAGTACAGGCCTCAGAAAGCTGACGGAAAATCTCTTGAACTGAAATGAAACAGAAACGTCATAAAAGTGTGCTTGACGGAATTAAATTGTGTAAAATTATATTGTTTATTGTTAAAAGTCATTTGTGTTGGCCAACTCTCGGCAATTAGCTCTCCAGTTATTGGCTTAACCGTTGCCGATAGCTGATTTGGTTGGTGGTCACATATATACCGTTGCAACAGGTTTAGGGCCCGTCTTCAAATTCTTCCACGCCTTGGACGGTTGGTAACATGCAACCAAGCATGGCTGATGATTCGGCTCAATCCTGTGAAGACCCAGTTTTCTGGACTTTCGATCAAAATATTGTTCCAGCTTTGGCGCATGTGGTTCGCGAACAAGAGAAATTGCACCCCCGAGAATGGAAGGCAAACGTCGATGTATGAATTCAACCAATTAAACGACTTGGAAGGAGTGCGTACATCGTCTGGTTTGAAGAAGAACTCTGAGGACAACGTGCCAGTTACCCCTTTCCCTGTACCACGCTCTAGCTTTACTTAAAATTGATCGGTCACCAGTTCGTACAAACTGTAGATGCTCAGCTTCTCCGTCATTTGGTCGTTGAGTATTTTACAAGCTTTCGAGGAATAAGTAGCCGAATTCGGACGAATCCCGAAATCAAAACAGGATTGACCCGCAAATTTTACGATACTGGATTATCAAGTGAGTAACAACATAAAACACACAAACCTCAATTATAGAATGACACTGACTCAGAAAGCGAGAACCAAGCATACGGCGTGCGAGAGACAAGCACGTGCGTCAGGCTGGTCCAAAATGGGATATGGCAAGTAAGTGCGTTGGAAGGGAACAGATAAAGATTGGTCCAGACGAGCGTTAAGTGCACGGAAAAGCGTAAATATTGTATGTGAGCGGGCGGTATCACGGAAACTGGAAATTATAATATCTTCATGGAATTTTCTGCAACCAATCGGGACCGTTACCATTGGGCCACTAAATTTTGACTACCCTGCTGCTTCCACGAGGCCATTCCGTTTTTGTCCTTTTAGTTCCTTTGGATTTGCGGCTTATTTCACCTGCTTAACCGTGGGTGTGCCAGCTCCAAGTGAGGGCGACCATTCGCGGGAGCATTCCTCTGCGTGAAATTATTTAGATAGGTATTGTAAGTAGAAAACTTCGTGCCTTGCTAAATACTCAGTGAAGTTCGACAGCTCCACAAGGCGGACTGGAAGTTGCTTCAGATTTCATCGGTTAGCCAATCAAAGTACTTTACAGTGGTCATATATATGGAAAGGGTCGAACCAGAGGACCATTTAGTAAGTTCAGTAACCTTTTACTGCTCGAGACTTAGATTAGTGCTAATCGATTGGGACATAACTATGTTTACGGAGTCCAGGCATTCACTGTCACTCTGCGGAGGTTCTGGAGCAATTGCGGAGGGTATTATAATAGAAGACGTAGGGAACGTGCATCTATAAAACTTCGGTCTATTAGCCACTGTACCGCGGGAACTATGGTCGAATCATGTTAACGTTTATACGTGTATATACAAAGCGCTGCTCAGTGAACAGTGGACGGTGAACGCAAAGTCCAAAGAGGCCGGTCACGAAACTAGCATTTGCTGTATTATTACTAATACACGCTTTCTCCATTTTCACCGGTAACTTGCGTAACCGCATATGTCAACTGCAGTACTAGCAGCGAACAAGAATTTACGATAATCTAGCAGTAGTTTTTTACACTGAAATTCACCGGATGTGATCATCTGCGTTGTGGCGTCTACCTCCTGCCGTAGTGACGTTCTTGTATCACGGGGTAGTATGGATTCCTCAAAGATGTTTGGTGATTGATCCAATGTTTGCATCATCCTATTACCCTCCTGACCGCTAACCATCACCAACGGCAGGGTTTTTCCAATAACAACTACTTCCGGACAAACGTAAATCAGGAAGTATTTCTAAAATGTGGTAAAGAAAAATTAGAATGTGTCTGATCATTTCACGTCTTTAGTCAATAACAGTTACGAATAGCCCCTACAGATCAACTATATAGCCACACGCACATAAATGACAGAAAATTAAATGGTCAGAATATTTTCAGCAGAAAAAAATTGTCCAATTTTTTCCCATTATATGTATAACAGGTAAGTCACTTAAAACCTAGCAAATGCTCCTTATTTCACAATAACATTGGCGCATCAGTTTTGCACTTTTCAAAATTGGCGCCCCAAAAATAAGGTTTTCCACGCACATTTAAATATCTGCTTGTCGGAACTCACGCCGATACCGCGTCGAACGCGTTGCATGACAAAATGGCTAATGAATCTAAATCGGTTAAAACAAACGTTATTTCAATATGTAATCTTGAGTACTTCGAAGTGTGATTGGTGTTTAAATTTAAGGTCCGACGAACTTATGATGTATGAATGAATATAAGCTTTCCATTTTTATACAGATAAACTTGGAAAATGAGCTTTCACAACGACTTGTACTGAAAAATTGAAATGAACCTTCCTCACGAGTTAGATGACTTTCAGAAGAAATAAAAGCCGAATAAAAAACGCGGGAGCCTCTCTCCATCTAGTTGAAGATAAACTGGAAACTTCAAGCTCGTAATAAACCCGAGCACCAGAGGTCTTTTGGGGGTCTATTTGCTGTTCCCTGTGCTTGTTGGAATTGGATTTTAGTCAGTTCCTTTGTGGGAAAACATTTTTTGGATGACTGTCCAAAACACTACTGTAGTAGTGTAACACTGGTCAGCAAAGCCCGGGTATTTTGGCGGATGGGTGGCCCATAAGATGTTTAGCCCAATTAATCAAGGCTCGTTTGTCGCTGCTCACTAGTACTAGTATGTCAGTATAGAAGTATGGACTTGTTAGTGCAGTAGTACGGTAAAATAAAAATGGTGTCAAATTGAACGAAGTGCTGAAGTTCAGTGTTATTTTTACAATCTGCTTTCAACAGCTGATTCCCTTATTCCCTTTATATTTCGGGAGCTGACGAATACGCAACATGATGAAGACGAAAGCCGATAAATCGAAATCCCAAATCGTTGTATACTTTTAAATTTACCATTTATAATATAAAACACATTCAAGAAGCCTTGTTTATATGAGCAATCGTGAACTGATTCCTACACATGACGTATGCGCAATCGGGGCTACGTTGATCATCTAAATTGCTTTAGAAGGCTGCAGTTCTTGCTCCTGTTGAAGGTGGTACAGTGGTAGTAAATTGAAAAAGCTCGCGTGTATAATTGTCGTTTATCGACGAATCAGATAAGGCGAGTCTAAATGGTGAATTGAGAGCGCAGTAAAAATCAGGATGATTTAAAAGGTAAAAGAAAAACCAGAACGTGGGCTGACGCTGACAGTCCCCCAAGTATTCCCTCCCTCCTTTCATTGGGGGTCATTCAGTGGTACTGTGGGGGGCTCTCAAAGGGTTACCCGGTTACTGTCAAGAGGACACTTGTGCTGCCAGTGTACGACGAAGTTTTGCGACTGTCTTCACCGCGATCATAACACCGTTGGATGTTGCGCTAAATGGTACTTATAGTACGGAAAGTTAATTGCACTTGTCCCAGCCCACTGGATAAAACTGATCGTCCTGTTTATGACCGTTACTGTAGCTGCTTTATAGAATAACGAGTCTAAGTTCAAAACGGACAATACGCTGTAGACACTGTGATTTGCATCAACTAATTCACTCAGTTTAACCGTTATCCCCTAGATGAAGGAATTCTTATTATGAGCTAACTGAAATTAAATTCTGATAGATTACTAAACTGAAATAACATTCTGTGTTATGTTGTATGTCATACTGCATTTCACGAAGCCACGAGAAAAGAAATGTTTTCGGAAAATGTTCACTATTGTACTTAAATGAGTAAAACATCAGTAATATCTGATATTGGACTGGATGATAACGGTCAAGTTCGAATTTTACACCAGAGTTTCCTACCGTGGGGTAAAATGCATAGTAGCATGATATTTCGACCAGTAAATTTTCACATCCGGTGTTCTTACTACCTTTATAACACGTGTCATTTGAAGCTATAATCACGACTTTTACGCGTCCATAACTCGTGCTTGAAATTATCCGTCCCGCGTATAAGAGTGGACATACTGTTATAGTCGGATACCGGATATTAAGCACTGTTTCACAGTAAAACCTGATTATTGTGTACGGATAATATCTATACCAACTGAGACATCGAATACCATAATAACTTGTGGCACAAGAAGTAAGAAAATGCTGCAGGTAAAATAATTAGAGCAACCCCGTATTTTGGGATTCCTGTAAGAAGTACTCGACTTGTAGGCACTGATGCATGAAAGATTAGAACACGGTGACTCATGAAAAGTGTTCTCCAATCATTATTTCTTATTCGGTTAAAAATCGAGCATGTTTCTGAAACACTTCCACGGTAATACAACCTTATCAACGCTTTCTAAGTCTCAGCTGTAAAAATGAACAACCTGCTAAACAAATAAGATAACACTGCATGACGTATTGTTGAAAAACAACGGATTCCTTCGACAACGCCGCCTATAAGTGGGCGCACCTCGTCCTGATGATCCAACTATTACCTCCTGCTTTTGGAAAAAACATTGCTGGCGGAACCAGTGCAACCACAGTCATACCACATTGACCTTCCTACTTCGCGTGAAAGTTCAGCTGCTGCTGTTTGCTAGCTGGTCCCAAGTCAAATGTCGTGCCCCATGGATACGAGAATTCTGCTGTAGTCTACTTAATTCCTTGGAACAGTTAATCCACGAGTATTATATTACGTGATTCGTCATGCCGTTTTAACGTCCACTCCATGGAAAACCATGCAAGCTCTGTACAACCGATTGGACTTGGATTGACTGCTTCCTAGTCGCCTAAGCAACATTGAAGTATGCTGGCCGTCAGCGATAAAACCAACGAGCGATGTTATTTCCTTGTCGAAGTCGACAATGGGGGTTCATTTTTTCAATAATACTCTTAGTATTTCTTCATGACCTTTGTTCACGGGTAACAAAAGCACTCGAATTACCGCGTGGCTAATAAATTTAGACTCATTGTGGTACCATTACAATTGCACGCAATCATCCGTTTTGTTTGTGTTGATCGTAGTTTAAGCGTGCATACAGTTGCATCTGCATCCAAGGCAGAAGAGAACAAACCAGTAAGGGTTCCATGATGGTATTGCTCATATCCTTTCCCGATAAAAACTGAAACTCATCGTACTTGTCAGACGTTCATTTTACTCCATGGATAATCAGCCATGCCCACCATTTTACAACACTCTTCGGTTTAACGCAACTAAAGGGTACTATAAAACTGTTCTGAAAGTTTATGTCTTGTGAAATATGCCATCCCTAACAGGTTAACATCAATTTTTTTGCAGTATATGACTAAAAAAGCCACACTACATTGTCTATTTGTAAAGTTCATGACAGTCTTCTTCTTATTTGTGCACTAAGCAGAGAATCTTGGCTAATAAGTGCATGTATAAATCTTTAGCCGCTATAGCTCACCTACCCACAAAACCACGAAGTATTCATGTTTCTATACAAACGTCACGAAACAGCTTGTTCCGATCCAGAAGGTTTGCGTAGTTTGAAAACGTGAATAACAAGTCCTAAAAACGGGATCTATGTTCTTCCTTATGGTTGATATATTTTGATGTTCAATTTTGTTAAATTACCAGGTGTATTAGGAAGTCCGCATTTAAAGCTGTTGTGCTTTTACTCAAACATATTCCGAGAGTGCCAAGGTAGTGCAATAAATGAGACCTCTTTTTTCTTTTAGGCAAATTCATGTTTTACGAAGCACCGTTTAACCTAATGAGTAAAGTACGAGAGCATGAAAAAAGCATCACTCGTGCAGTTATTAGCAGTTAAATGGGAATTCCGAGTCTGGTGGCCCTGGGTTCCTTAGAAAAATTATTTCAGTCTCCGTTAAACTTTGGTGCCGATAAGTCTAAGTCGATATACATCTGCCAACTGTTTTCCGTGGGGACATCGGGATCGAGACAGAACCGCTCGAGGTAAGCTAAAGTCGCACCCATACACCGGGCTGTTGATAGTTTACTTGACCTTCACAAAGGGCTTGTCTGAGTGCAAACAACCAAGACCCCACCATGTCATAGGTACTGAGACTACAGAATAATAAATAACCAGAAGTATGAATGAGTCATTTGACTGTCGTCTTTGTGTATGGTGGTTTTTGCGAGATTGGGTTAGCATGAGAAATACATCACAAAAAATATAAGGAGGCCTAGTAACGAACCTGATCGGATAGTTTCATGTCACGTGCATTGGACAGAAAGGACACTCTAGGCACCGCTTACGTGGTAGCCGTTGGTGAATGAGAAAGTCGCACGCGCACACTGTCAACCCTTATGCATGCATTCAATGAGATCTCCCCTACCTGTTTTTTTGTCGGCTCATTTGTACAATATATACAGAGGAAAGAACCACGTTACTCACCATTTTGGTTTCTTCCTCTGACGGTTAAGATGCTACGATGGAAGTGCTATCCGCAAGACACGTCCTTGTCTCAAAGCTCAATGCTGACCCGTTGGCTTTGATGGTTGGAACAGAACGATGTGTGTACGGGGGTACACATTATTGGCCGACAGGTGGAGTTGACACCGGAAATTCCATTCTATCTCACACCAACTGCCTCCACGGTTCGCGAAGCAACAATTCCGTTAAGAACCGCTGGAAAAGGTACGTGGCATTTCACTTTTCAAATTAACATTTAAGATCCCCAACGGAGATTCACTTAGATTGAGCGCTGTCTATGAGAAAGATACCACTCATCGATGCCGCTTGTCATTGAAGTTCTACGCTCCACGAAGCTTCTGTATTCCAACATGTCAAGTGGTCTTCGTAAACTGATGCGAACTCGAAGAACAACTAAAGTGCTTCGAGTACAACCGGGCTTCTACTTTCACTTCGGAAATGGGAAGGCGCCAAACAAACTTCCAGGAAAAACTACGCCGGGCAGGATGGCATCAAGTCATATTCAGCTGCATCTCGGTTGGCTGCATCCGTTCGGCTCTTCCAAAATGCGCATATAGACCATCCGTTGTTGAGTTGTTGAACCAATGAAATCAAGGCCTTTCTTGATTGGTGTTTAGGCAGAAAAGAAACAGCGTGATGAGGTGTGATAATTTCTCCATGGCGCAATTTTGGAGCTGAAGAAAATGCAGAATAATGGCGTTTAATTCCAAAACCTTAGTTTATAAGAAATACGACTAAAAGCTTTCGTTTACAATCTTCCTGCACGAGCGTTTGTCAAAATGAAGAAGATCTCATTCTGGTTACTGCAGTTGCGGCAACCGTGAGCAGTAGATGTTCCCCATCGGCATAGGGCAAATTTTCCGCCAGCAAAGGATTCTTTATTAACCGGTGCCATTTTTCGTCATGGTCACTGTGTGGTGTCACCTTTCGAAAGGCTTAGAATAGGTACAGTTGTAGGTTTTCTAATAGATAATATACATTGTTCATGTTCGGGTTTTGTAGGGAGACTTGTCATGCTATGGACAGACTCGCCAATCACCAGATGTATTCTCCTCCACCGACAAAAAATAAATATAATGAAGGGCAGAATAAGGCAACAGCATTTGAAATTATTAGAGGAATTTCGTCGCAAAATTCTTGGAAGGATGGAATACCTGTCTCGGAAAGCCATGGAATTCCGACATTTTTTGATGAACTTGGGGATAGTTTGTCTCACACAGGCTATCACTGCACACATTTATGACAACATTTTGTTCTTGTCATTGTCTACCAGCATGCTGGTATAGCTTTGCACAGGGTACACCCTTGGTGGGGCCCCCACTTTGTAGCCGGAGTTTGTTGGAGAGCATAAGGTAATTTATGGACTGTAAGTGTATACGAATGTCTTTTGTTTAACCCATATTGTCAGCGACGTTAGATACCACGGCGGGCCGGAAGAATTCATCGCTTTCTCTTCCAAATCCCATCTTTACCAAATAAGGAGAGTAAGTAAGGGGAACAACTGTTTCGCATCACAACTAATCAGAAGATGTTCAGGATCAAAATCCTCAGCCAAATGCATAATTCCTGGGGACAATCCTGAGTCGGATATGAAGAAAAGCAATCCAATATTGGACATCTACATCTTAACTACCACCAGACTGAATAACTTGATCCCAGGTACTGGATTACCGGCACTAATTAAGCCCATTGAATATGATAACCCTGGAAGTATGTTGGTAGGCTCTCGTCGTTTCAATCACAGGTGGTTTTTTCGATGACGCGGTTTCGTCAGAATAGCAAAATATCTTCTTCGCTAAAAAGTTTTAGTCCATTTCGATTCGGTGTCCACTGTTTGAAATGGATCGCACTTGAGTTTACTTCAGTGACGAAAATGGCTTTTGTGCCTTTCTCACCCCTCAAACCTCTGCTATGTGGGAAGCACTTTCACACTTCCCAAGCAGTATGTAAACAAGGCATTTCCTAAATAAAGGGTGACGGACCGGCTTTCCTTCTGGACATTTTACACGGATCAAAAATGAATGGACACGAAGTAAATCGACGACCAGAGTAATGTACAATGCTTAGTTGTCGTTTTATTTCAGGTCATTTGTTCAGCTCACTGAAATGCCTGGAAGTACGTCTTTATAGATTGCTCTATTATACGACCTCGAAGTGTGTAAAATAAGGACAGCTATGTGAGAAGTCATAACTTGGAAGAAAGGAGTGACTATTGTAGCACGTGATTTGGGAACTGTGACAGAAGTTAAAGAGCCATATCATGTTCATTAGAAGACTGGCTTGAACCTCTCAGGAACGGGTCAAAAACCGCTCAAAATCCGGCCCGAAACCATCAGTTTCAGAGCGGTTTGGTTACAAGAGACATTAAATCATTGTTTGCATAACTTGAAGCTTACTTTCATCAATGGTTTTTGTCCCCGTTGTAGCCGGGAATCGAAAATGCGAACCTGAGAACAGTAAAAACGGAAGTTAACACTGGCTCGTAAAAGGTTTCACACTCTGATTATTCTTTCAGTCTGTTGAGCCCCAGTTCCTTCCTCACAGAAACCATGCAATAAAACAGCTGCACCGATGCATTCGCACAGCTCAAGTTAGCAACCCGAAGTTTAGGATCCTCTGACATTTCTTCTATCTCGATGACGCTAGTTGTAATATCCTTCATCATAGCTGCAAATGTTGAACGCAACGTCCGATACTGAACACACAAACCAAGGCTTTTCCCTGAGAACTATGTTCGGAAACTCGGTCGTATACATTTCTTATCTTCTTCACTGTTTACATCTCATTAGGAAAAGAACGTGTGATAATTTACCTGGAACTCATGCGTACTCTATGATGTCCTGCAGGGTCTTCGATGGAAGTTGACGCAATTGGTATCACTGAGTGTGTCACAACTTGGGGCATCAGAAATTAATGAAATTGATAAATAGACACATAGTGACAACCGGGCATATATCATATTCTTCTGGGGACTTCACGTGCTCGGTTACTTGTCCAGCACCAATGATTTTAATAGAGGCAGTCTACCCGCAGGACTAAGTCCATGAAAAGACCGAATAATCGCCGCTTTATTCCGACATTAATCGGAATACAGCTCTGCAGACCAAACGAGGTTACGACCACCAATTCACCTTTTTAAGACGTCGCGGTACAAAACGAAGGTGTTGAGTTCAGTTTTGATTCGATCAATGTTAATTTTTTGTCCTTTGCTTGACCATCTGAGAAGTCCTTAGTAAAGCTAAAAATTATAACCCCGTTTTGCGCTACCCTGGTTCGACAAAAATCTTCACCATATCCTTCGTTCCAGAATAGGCAAAACGCACCGCGAAACGTATGCGCAAATAACAACTGTTCATTGAAAATCGCGGTGTGCTTGCATGCATCTAATTGGAAAAATATAACCGTGTTTCGTAAAATAAGCTTATATAAACTTACACCCCCAATATAATAAATGTTTTGAAACATCGGAATTTTTCATGCACTTTAGGAATTAATTCCTGAACGGTGTATGCGGAATTATGGTTATGGCTATCGGTACACCGGTGGTGAATTTCCCTTATTCCCTGGGATGATAGTACTTTATTCGGATGGAGGTACGCTTAATCAGGTTAAACAAGTCCAAATTAGTATTTGAAACTAGTCCGAACTAAGGGGTTCCTTTTAGTTCGGTTTCCGTGACGGCCACCCGATTGTCCCTTTTTAGTTCCCCAGGGGATACTCAGGTGAGGGTCGTGCCGCTTGGGAGCAGACACGTGTTATCAACCACGTTCCTCGTTCGAAAGACCCTACAAACTACCCACCTTATGATGGCTTAGAAGCGGCACTTCTCGGTGGTCCTCACTATTGCTGCTCTGACCCTTTTACGGGCCTGCATGTTACTCCAAAAAGGTCTGCAGTTGTTCAACCTATCAGTTCTTCCTTTAGACTTCACTCCCAGTTGACATTTGTTGAAAGCTTATCCTTATACCCCACAGGAGAAGACCAGTTGGGCCACCATTCATTTCCATCTAAAGCCATCGTTCCTATAAGTAGAAGTATCCATCAGAGCCATACCAGTGCCAAGTGCCCTTCTGTTGCCCCACCCTCACTCTTACTGTCTCCCCTAACTTTGGGTCGAATGGGACTTACTGATCCTCCGTCTACTATGCTACCCCATGTCTTTTCCTGCCCCCCGGACTCCAGACCTCCATATTACTGCCTGGGCATGCCCCCCGCCGTTTCCACTTTCTCCCCTCCATTGGTCTTCACGTAATCCTTAAATGCCACTCTCGTACCCAAGCTGATTCTCCAGGATCTTGCCCGCATCCCGCTCCCCCGCTCTACTTGCCGCCCCCCCCTACTTACCGGCCCTCATACACCTCACGGGCCCCCAAACCTTCCCAAACCCCGCCGCTTCCTATCCACCCCCGGCCCACACTACTTTTCAGTTGCTCACCCAAGTACCTACACCCCAACGCTCACCTTCCTGCCTTATACTGATTCTGTCCAACTGATAGGTTGTCCGCTTCACTTTTTTCTGACCGGTGGTCTCCACACCCCTGGCCACACCACTAATCACCCCATACACCGTATCGACGACCTTTATCAGACCTACGTCTCTGATCAACCATCCCTCAATACCACACCCCTTAGTAGCTTACACCCTGTAGTCCCGCTGCCCACCCCACTTCGGCCGACATTCCAAATTTCTCGCTTTGCTATATCCAGCCCCTCCCCATGTGCTACGTGACCACCCTTCGGCCTACGTCATTAGTCTCTTGCACACCCACTGTATTGATCACCCACAGCGATCAGTGGCGCCTCAAGCTAACTCTGCTTATTTATTTTCCCCCGTCCAACCTCGCCTACCCTTCCACTTCTGACGACGCTTTATCTTCATAGCTTTCCCATTGGTCACGTTCTTGGAATCAAGGCTTTGCTCACCCCGACACCGAAATTCTTTCCCACTAGTTCTTATTACCGCTCGGTCAATAATTAAAAAATATCTCATCTCCGATTCCTGGCATTTACCTCGAACTCTGACTTAATACCAGTAACTGAATCCTGAACCTTCGTTGAAACCCCCACTCGGCCTCGTTTGCATAGCTGGGTACCTATGCTTTTCCATCACGCGCCAGTCCAGGCCTTGTAGGGGCTGCTTAGTATTCGTCAAACGCGCTATCCACGCTAGCGTTACTGACCGGCTCTCTCTTCTCATTGCGCATTCACTACGGCTATCTACTCATGCCTTCGGCCAGACTCTCCTCCTCGGCTGCTTCTACTTCCCTCCGGGTCTGGGGCTTACGAGAAATGACCCAGCCTCGGATGCCCCTAATGCAGCGCTTGACTGTCCCGCCAGTGCAAAAATTATTGGGGGTGACTTTAACCTTCGCCTAATCTGCTGGCCCCGTTTAACTGGCCCTCCCGCCCTCTCCACTCTTTTCTGCCGTGTCCCTCTTGGCGAATGGACCCTGCATGTCTCCTGCCGCACAAGGGGGAACGATTTCTTGGACCTAGTATCCCCCATTGGTATTCCTGATACGACTACTCAGGTCACTGACCACTTCCAGCTTGGTGGCAAGGGTGTTGTCTTGTGTAAGTTCAGTTGCCTCAACCGTTTTCATCGGCGTCAAACCCCTCCTGTCCCGATTTCCTACCGTTCATGTATATGACTTTCCGTACCAAAGATTATCCTTTCGCTTAATTGGTACACCTTTTCCGTTAACCTGATCTTCTCAATGTTGTCGACTTTGTCTACGCCAACCTCGAACACAGCTTACTTGCAGCCCATCTAAGTATTGATCCACGTCTCAGGTCTCATAGCAATCCTCTGTCACTTTTAGGGCGTAGGCTGGCTAAAATGCAACTTACCCCTCGCTAGATCACGCTGCTTTACAGTTCTTCTGCGCGTTATTTGGCTGCACCTGAAGCCGCTTCGCATCTAAGAAGACAAGAGGCCATTGCTCTCGTACATTTCAACAAAATTGGCTACCTGTCAAACCCACTCGATTAGAAGTCCAACCACTCTACTCTTACCACGTTCAAACTCCTAACCTGTCGCTCATCCACCGCCAATGACCCTGGGTCTATTTCTGAGGTCTTCAGTAGTCATTTCTCTTCCCTCACCATCAACCGCCCTGGTGTCCCCCCTCCTACAGTCCGTTGCTGCACGTCAGCCTCTTTTTCATCGACTCCTTTCACCGATCTACTGATGGACAAATTAGTCTCTTCTAATAAACCTCCCCCGAAAACGGGCCAGGATTGTCTTCCATCGGCCTTTTGGGTGGTTCCGAACTTCCTTTGTTATTACTTATTAAATTTACAAACTTCATGCTTCGCAGCCTCTTCCCCCATCAAACAAAAACCTCTGTTAAAACTCAGCTCATCAAAAAGGGCTTACAACAAAACCCGAATTACCGTCAGCCCAATAATTACACCCCGGTACTCTGCAAAATTATGGAAAGAATTGCTAAAACTGTTATTCAGTATTTTCTATCTAACAACCCGCTGAACTCCGGCCAAAATGGGTTTCTGGAACCCCGCTCCTGTTTTCCTGCAAGCTGGACTTCTTTTATGTCATCCCATGTGCAGGTGACGCCAACAACTCAGTGACCTTCCTGTTCCTAGGCACGTCCAAGGCATTTGACGGAGTTTCCCATAATTACCTGATAGCCAAAACCCGATCCCTTGGTAAACCGAATCACCTTGTCCCCTGGTTGTCCTCATATCTCTCTCACAAAGCACAGCTTATGATGGTTGATGGCTACACATCTGCCAAACCCGTTGCTAGTGGAGTCATCCAAAGCGGTTTCTCATACTCATTCCAATTCCTCATTTATACCAACGACATTTTCCTTTCTATTTGCCACGGTACCCCATTCCTCTCTGTCTGTGACATGAAAATAGTTTACTCCTTTTGTCCTAATGATCTGTCTTTAACCCTGTGCAATATATTGGGGACCTATCCTCTCTCCAAACTTGGTGCATCTGGGGGTTCATGAAATTCTGTGCGGGGAAAAGCTTTCTCCAAACTCACAAGTGCAATATACCGCCCGGCCAAATAAGGAAGGCCTGCCCATCCCTATACACCCCAGGTTTATTGATCTTGTCGTAGGCTACTCCTGTTCCCTTAACTTTTCGGGACAAAGAACGTTCCAAGTAGCCAAATTTAAACGAACCCGAGGCCAGGTAAATTGATGCATCTTGCAACCAGCCCGTTGCCCCTTCTAGTATCTCTCACATTTAAGACCGCTCCTAGAATACTGTCCGATTACCCCAAGCCTCTGGCCAAGTTCTTCTATTGTATCTATTAAGAACGTTCAGCTTACCTTCATCAAAAAGATCTTGAGGGTACGTATAGCACCAGTACACTGCCTACTCCGTGAGCTCCCACAAATCGAGCCTCTGTGAATTCGTCGCATGCGGCTCAAACTAGCCTTTCCTTTGAATCCACTCCACAACCAAGCCTACACTTCCCATCACATCTCATTCAATGCCCGCTGCTCTTGCCTGCTTCGTCATCGTGCTTTTCCTCTCTCTGTCCCTCAACTTATCTTGGTCTGCGGTCTCAATTCTTTCTCTCACCCCTTTTCCAAAATCAGATAATAACTCCCCATTAGTTTAGACAGAGTCTCCTCACTGTACGCCTCCAGGCGGGCACTTGTGATATACTTCACCTTCCCCAATATATTGCTCACCAGTGAGTACGTCTTCACCGATTTGGCCTTTGAATGAGGCCGCAAGCTGCAACCCCACTACCTATGCCCCACAGGCCAGTAAGTATACTCCTTGCCCGACACTTTCTTCTCCTCAGTATTACTAACCATGACCATTGCCATTGCCGATCTGCTGTGAATTTATCCTCTGCATTTGGTACCATAATCCTATTCTTGACCCACAATAGTCCAGGACTCCATCCTGTTTTCATCTTTCCGATAAAAAGACAGGACAGGACAGTGTTCTAAGTCGAGAGCAGGCGCGAGCGTAAAGTGCTTTCCCAATACTCACACCGGTAGGGATTGTGAAACCCCCCTGGAGATGCAACTTCGAGTTTGGTGTAGTTTGGTTTCGGCTAGCTTGGCTGAAAAAGCTTTTCGAATTCCAAAAGAGAACAAAATAAATAGATAAATTTTGCCGTACGCTTCGCTGTGTTTATGTTCAAGCAGTGAATGGTTGTTTTCTGGCGTTCTATTGGCATAATATGAGAGCGGATATCGAAGATGCTAGTTTGTTAAACGTCTTCTTGGTGCCACTTTTTATTTGTTGCCTTCCAAGGCTGCCACGCTGTTGTTAGTGTGGAAGATTTTCGAGATTTTCTAGTTCTCTAGTGAATATACTGGGAGGATTTCTGGGTTGGTAAAATTGAGAGAGAAAAAACGAGCATAAAAGTAGACGGGAAAGGGAAGGAGAAAGCACATTAAGCAATCGGTAGTTGAGTAGAATTTGAAACAGCAGAGAAAGCCTCAATGAGGCTCCTCTGTTTGATCGGAATGAGAAGGTTAGTCGGAAAGACATTTCGCCGCGATAGTGTCGTACCGCACTTTTTTCCGCTTCCGCGGTCAGGGCTAAAGGCATCATTTATTGTGAAGCATTTTTACCGCATACATGGGGGCCAACTGGAAAGCACTATGCTTCAGTCTTTCTTTTTTGCATTTTGTTCATTTTGGGAACCTCTCGCCGAGCCAATAGTCATTATTACGTCTTTGTTTTTATTGGCAATAGAGGTTGTGTATGTTTGACTCATTGTAGAAATGTGGCTCTGGTTCCTCTTTCTATCCTTTGCACTCAGATCGACCCTACCGCCAATCCCCACTACTATGCACAATAGTTTTTAGTTTTTCACACATCCTGCCCTCTCATAGCTTGTCCTAGGGACCCACGGCACTGATGAGCTCAAGATTCGTCCTTTTTCTCCCTCCGATAACCACTGATCCTCAGCTGGGGGGTACCCAGACTGCGTTACTCTACCAAATTCCCCTTTCCAATTATCCTCAATGACGGTCAACCAATTCGGGCATTCTGCAGACCATCTCCCTGGCAGGTGCACCTGGACAATAGTGCCATATGGCCGTCTACCACTAGCTGTCCCCTTCGACTCCGCTGTTCTAGGTCTCAACCCGGCAAAACCGATCATGAATCCCACACACTTATCGTGGTTGCTCTGCCCCTTGTACAACCATCAATGATCACTTGTGCCATTCCCAGCCTTGCGGGGCGCGGTCAGACCCTAAACCCTGGCGGGCGCACGTCGGGCGTGTAGGTCTTCTGCATTCATCGGAGGGCGCAACTGGGCCGATGGATCAAATCTCTCATGTTCACTTCGAAGTGTTTTTCACGTTGGGTGCTCAGCTCGTGGTCATCCCTGCCCAACAGCTCCGGTTGGGGATTGCACGTTCTAAACCTTTTCGCCGTTCAGCATCCAACACAGTCGGTTGCTGATCGCATGCTCCCACGATTTTTGTTCCCTAACTGTGTTCCCACCTATCGTTCTCGCCATCACTTTTGTCTCCAGCCGTTTCCGTCGTTCTACTAAGGTATACACACCTACCTGCTCTCTCATTGCTCCCAATATTTTCCATCATGACGTCTCTCATTGTGTGATGTTGCCACCGCCCTGTACACCTTACTATTCACAAGCTCACCTAAGTTCCCTTTTTCATCTGTGTAGCTTTTGCCGGCTGCCAGCTCCTATTCACTCGGTATCCCCATATGCTCGTAAAGTCCATTAGTCGCATTCTTTTATCTCACTGCTTGCGATCTCGTCAAATACTTCCTTGTCCTTCTTTCCCAAAACCCGTGCCATCGCGCAACAGCCGCACCCACACCCGCGACCAATCCCCATATTAGAACTCGCTGTTCCAAGCTCTGCTTCTTTCACATCCACATTTGTTATCTACTCACGGCCAAGATATTCTCCTTGTCGGACTCCGCGATTCCTCTGTGAAAAGTTTCTATTAGGCTGTGCCCGGATTTGTATCCTCCGGCTTCATCCACTTTTGCAATAGCCTGCAGGCAAGCGGCTCTCCAGTTCCATTGCTTCAATTTGGAAGCACATTCACTTCGCATGCCCTTTGTTTCATTGAAGGTTTACCTGCCCTGGTGCTTCTTTCGTCCCAGCCTTCTTCATGTTTTACATGTAGCGAAACGATCTGATTGGTCATCTCTCACCTGTGTCTCTTCGGTCAGAGCTTCCATCTCCTGCTTCATATATTGCTCGCCACAGGCGTCTTCTATGTGCCCTTTAGCTTATTCTGCCTTTCCCCTTTCCATCCAAAGCAAAGACGACTTTACATATTGATTTCCGTTTACAGTTTCAAACTGCTTGATCTACCTTTACCTGGTTCCTTTGGTCCTCTGCCGACTTGTTTCTCTCTTATGCTGTTCGTTCCTGCAGATTCTGCATCTCTTCATTACAGTCATTCTCACCTCCCAGTTACTTTTCTCCACTGATGGCCTACACCACCCCGACCACTCTGTATCTATATTTGCTCTGCGCTCCCTAGCCATTCTCATCGCCGTCATCTTCCCGCCGAATAATGCGAGTCCACTTATTTAAGCCTTTCCCATCATCGACCATCATTACATGTCTCGCCTGCATTATTCAGATTACTAGATCCGTTCCTACCTGTTTCCTTCGGTCCTTTCCTTCACCTTTTTTCTTTGATGATCTGCTCTTTACAGCAGTCGTTGCTTCTGCGCTTCCATAGTCTCCTCTCTCTCCTTCTCTGTTGATCCCACATGTTCATCTCTTATTTATCTGCTTCAGGACTGGGATTTACAAGGACAAGCTGAGTGGGAAGTCCCCCTTTACATGAGTATGGTTTTGTATCGCAAAAGAACATCATCTTCCGGAGTAGGGTTTTACAGAGTTACAAGCCTGCAGCCAAAAAAGCGGTTCATAGAGGGTTACTCGGTCCAGGCCTAAAAACCCTTCTGTTGAGACCACGGAGAGATGAGGCAGTACAAACGAAGTTGATATCATTCCGGCCTGATTCAAATAGATGAAGCACTAAGAGCAGGTTGCCCGTTGTCAGTCGTCAGTCAAAAGGAATATAGAGTGAAAAGTGAAAGTCGGGTCGGACAAGGTAGCTGGAGCAGGCCTATACTGCTTCGGTGGACGAGCTCTGACACCTTTTTAAGACCTCACGATCCCGGGCAAGACTACTGTGCTCCGGGGGAATGAGGGGTGATGCACCGAAGGCTTTGCGGAAAGCATCCCCGTAGATGATCGGTAAGGACCTTTGAGTAGTATTCAGGACTCACAAGGCAGGCCTGCTTGCGATTTAGTTTTGAGGAGGAAAGATGGGTTACAATCCGACCACAAACCGATAAACTTGTGTCGTCCAATCCCTGCCGGTGTGGCTGCCCCGCTAATGGGGAGTACTTGAACAATCGTAAATGGCGTTTTTCAAATCCTCCCTAACGCGCAGCACCTTCACCTACACACAACATGGCTTTATTCAGAGTAAAGCTTCGATGCTAGCAACGGACAGCTCCTTGCTTATATAATGCAACCTCGTATATTTTACCTTTGTTTTTGGGGGGCTTGACACTGCTTGCGTACGCTTGTTGTATTGGACCAAAGGTGTTTATCTTAAGTAGTCCATCAATGTGCCCTATAGCCCCGCTGCCACCGTGGGCAATCCGTGGCCTCTTCTGAGAGGAATCCCATTTGGGGAAGAGACGAGTACCCAGATCGACACACCTGTTTACTGCAACATACCCAAGACCAACTGGGTATTTGACTGAAAGAGTAGAAACAGTAGAGAACGACTTGCTACTCGGACTATATTGGGTTGAACTCTGTGCGGTCCAGTATGCGGTGAGGTTCAGGGATTACCCTCTATGAATTTCCTAAATCATACCACAACTGGCATTGCTTCTCGGCCGAGAAGCACGGATGGTTCTGGGATTCGAGGAGTGAGTGACAAACACGAGGCTGTCTAACAAGAAAAAAAACACTGGCATTTTTGTTTGGTTGACTGTCCTTTGGACTCCGCGTTTCACGCAAAAGCCTCAGATCACACTACCGACCTGCACTCGGAGGCACTAGACTGGAGTTTCGATCTTGTTAGAGTCCATCAGTGGTGCTTATCCTCCGCCACACTCAGGGTTTGAACCTGGGCACTTTCACCTCAAGGGCGTCTGTGCTACCACAACTCCAGCCCACTCCCGTCAGGGAGAATCTATATCACCAATTTAAAGCTTGCCTAGATGTCGTCCTCTATGGTAGCCAGAAGCACCTGCGCAGTGGTAAAACGCGCCTTCGTGGTAGAAGGGCCCGGGTTCAAACCCTGGGTGTGGCAGAGGATATGCACCACTGACGAACTCTAACAAGAGGGAGATTCAAGTCTGTTGCTTCCGAGTGCAGGTAGGTCAAATGACCTGAGGTTTGTGCGTGAAAAGCGGAGTTCAGGGAATAGTTAACTGAGCAAAGTTGATCAATCACACGCACTGCTAGCTAGCAATTGCTTGATATAAAATTACGTTGCTTTGGCTATTGTTCAAACTGGAAAGCGACACGATGAAAGATGTGGAACACCTGCACATGAGTAACCCCAGATAAATTACTCGTCAGACGAAATGGAAGCGTTTTTGGAGGGGACAAACCTCCTCGAAAGGCGACAGCACGGTAGACCACTATCCTACAGGAGACTTTTATTGCGACCCACGCATATCTTTCTCTAGAATACGCACAGAGGATAAGTTTCGGCAAGTTGTATGTGCAATCAAACATACCGCACATAGACAAATCACCAAAAGCCTGATCAATTTCAAATAATTCTCCGTTGTGCCACACAATATCAGAATTTATCATGAGACGATTTTGCCCTTTAACATAAAAGTTCACCGAGGTTTTGCCGCGGCGTAAACATGATCCGGACAAAACGGTGATGGAATACCACGTAAAGCCTGACTTCACCAACAATCAGCCGTACCGGAGCTGAGTGTGAAGAAAAAAGCGATGAGGAACAATTGGACGTAAAAAGTATCCACGAAAACTGCGGAGAATGAAAAACATTCAGAATAGCCTGGCTGTCGAAGGTTAAAGTTTAACTGAAATCCACTGACTTTTCACTATCTCAAACTTGCCTCTCGCGTTTGGACTATGTTCCTCCTTTGCCTTGCCTATCCTATTATTTTGGCATTTTTTGTGGCCTTCTCCTTGGGACTTGCTTTTCCTCGAAGCTTTGCTAGGTTGACCTGTCCTATTTTGCAGTCGGTTCGTTTTGACCTGATATCCATTGTGCCCGGAGTTTCACGTAGATATTTTTAGCCCATTATCCGCAAATTTTCGGTACAATACCCGCCCCTTTATTTTGCTGCTACACCTGGATAGCGCGTGCGGAAATACCAAACAACTTCCTGGTGGTGAGGGTTGATGGCCGACGCCTTACATTCTTGCATAGGCACCAACCCACGCCTGCTTGGTGGGTTCAAATAAATAGCCCTTAGTTTTCCTGTTTTTGGTGTATATTTTGATTCATCTCTGACCGTTTATTCATTATCCGAGATAAAATGAGTAAACAAGATGTATGACAAGCATCAGAATGTATAGCCCGCTTATAAAATACGCAACATGAACTGAGGTGAGTGGACTTTTGAAGCAATGAAAGAGCTTCCGCGAATAACAGCGGCCTATTACGCCGGTAAAAGATGATGAGGAGTGTTATTGGCAGCGGAAGACTATAAATCCTGTTTTTATCCCTTTGTAATCTAAACACCTCCAAGTAGGCTTTGTTTTCCTGAACTATCTTGAAAGTGGATTCAGTTTTACATTCCAGTGATACTCATGCAGAAACGGTAAATGGTGGTTTTTCAAGATTTTACCTGGATTGTTAAAAGGGAGCCCGGTATTGAAGGTCACATTTTGACGCTTTTCAGGACTTTCAGAGAAATATTCGCTTATAAAGCATTCCTTTTTCACATACTTTACATAAAAGCGGTCATTGAAATGTTCCATTTTGTATTAGTGCTCAACTTAACTCGGTATTATTGTGTTTTGTTATCCAGATGTCTACTGTAGGTTTCGAGGTCCATTCATGATCACAACCTTATTTTCTATTCTTAAACGGGGGTCGGATAAGTAGTCTGCTATAATTGCACTATTTACTGACCGTTTTTAAAGCGCGATGAAGCATTGTCGTTTCAATGTTACAGTTTGCATTCACTCCTTCCGCAGCAATAGTCAACAGAAATATCTGAATCCCTTGTCTAAACAATTAGAATTCCGTCTGGATTTGGTGCTTCATATCCCTGTGGTTGATGTTTGCTTCTAATTGTGTGTGCAACTATGCCTTTAGACTACTTGCTAGGAAAGTCCGCCCCGGAACGAATTGAGAGAAAGTAGTGCAGATAATGCCAACACCTGCGGAAGAAGAAATTATAAGTAAAATGCTCCAGGCCACTCTATTTGTCTCCTGGAATAAAAGACGGTCGAACAGAAACGGTTTACGCCCAGATAGAAACGAATCAATGCTGACAGTAGGTCCTGGTAGGCACGCTACCAACTATGACCTGTAACCGAATCTCAGACAGGATCTATCTTAGAGGGATTTTGGCCGTCGGTGAAAAATGACGTCTTTGAAATCCTCCATGACGCGCAGCACTTTCATTTATACATAAAATGGCTCTGTTCTTTGCAAATTTTTGATGCTTGCAATGGAAAGCTGCTTGCTTATGTGATGCAATTTCATATATTTTACCGCGGTTTTTGGTGGCTTGGCTTCGCTTGCGTACGCTTGTTGCATTGGACTTCGCATCCCGAATTGAGTTGTTGAGGGTCACGTTTGCGGTTTGAGCATGATGTGCATTTGTTGCTTTTATAAATAGGTACCGTATAATCTGCGAACCAATTTTATTTGAGTTCAGAGTCCGTCCGATCCGTCTAGGCTTGGCTTCGATCCCTGTTATTATGAATTGCGCCGGTCTCTCCGCCGAACTGCATGTTCACACATTTGTCGTGGGTACCCGTGAGAATACATTCCTTGGACCAGCTTTCCATCTGATCAAATGCTATTTGCAATTGCTTACTCCTAGACTCCAGAGGATTATGTCGATCTCGTACTTGGCAATATTCACCGGACAAGCTGTCAGGACATCATTCGTGCAGATCAATAATATTGAGGACCTTAGATCGGTCTTCGTGGGACACCAGTTTTTACCGACTAAGTTTGAAAAAAATGCTTCCCAACTTAACCATAAATTTGCCGTCGGCGAGGAAGCTCTCCCAGATATTTCGCATGAAGCCTGTACCCTCGTATATTTCTTGATCATAAAGTAGAGGAGAATGCGGGATCTTGTCGAAGGCCCTAGTAAAATCAACTTATACAGCTTGTGAGAACTAACCATCATCGAAGCATTCTCCAGGCTTTCCGTGAAAGTAGGCAAATCGGTGAGGCTTGATCTGCCCGAACTAAGCCCAAGTTGGGAAGGGGGAAGGATCCTACCCGTGTGCAGATGGGAAAGAAGGGCACTTCTGAGAATACCCTGGTGAGGCTAGTTATACTTATGAGCCTCTGACAAAAGGAGATATTTATACAACCCTTCTGAAATGCTGGCGAGATAACTGCTTCTCCCCAGCTGCCGGGAAAATTTTCTTCGTCAACGTATTGCTTCAAAGTATACGTGCAAAGAGCTGCTATTATGTCATCCGTCTTCTTGAGAATGCGGAAGTGGCTTAAATCAGGACCTACAGAGCATTACTGGCTGAGCCGACGGAAGTCTACGACTACGCAGATGAAAAAGTGATTATACAAAGGATAGAGACCACAGGTATCGAAAGCCTTGGCCACTCCTCTGGAAGATGTACTTTGAGATCAAGAGTGATCTTTACAGCCACTGACTTTGGGATAGGGCCCATTAAACGACGCATGCAGTGAGAAAAGTACCTTGTTGGTCCGCGCCCGAAGGAGACTGAGTGTTGGACGGCCCTTTGTTAGACCTAATCTTGTCTTCACTTGTTCCGCACAATCCTGGAGTCTTCTGCACCATGGGAAAAACCCGAGGCTTTATAGCTAGCGGAGGGGCATGCCAGTTCATCGCGAAGGCTTCTGACGGGAGGGCGGAGTGACTGTTCACCTATATGCTGAAGACGAATTCTTGGGGCCGATAGCCTATCATTCAAGGAGAAGAATTGTGTGAAATTTTCCGCCTTTTGGTGGGCAGATTTGTCTAGGCTGGCTGAGTTCAGTTGAGAGGAAAGAATTGGGTCAACTTGGCCAAAACGATCATTCCAGAGGTTCTCAAATTTTAATTTCTTGGAGAACAGGTAGCCAATGAGACCCATCAGGAATATGGTCACTTTTATCAAGAGGTGGCAACTAGTGCACCTCGTCCACTTGGAACCATTCATTATTGATGATCGAAGCTTTTCCGACCTCTGGTCGGGCCTTTTACGTTTCCTACCCACGAATCGTTGAGGAAGAGATCTAAGAGTGGTTTAGAAAAGGTGACACCAGGGGCATCAGCTCTTTGCCACCCAGCATCAAGTAAGTTGAACTCGTCAGTTGTGACCAGGTGAATGAAGTCTGTATAGCTTTTCAAGGAGCCTGATGCATCGGAGTCCTGGGCTATTGGTGAAATTGTATGCGGAAAGGCGATAGACTACACGAAGCGGCAGAAAGTCTGTGCTGGGGAGTGTGAAGACAACCAACAGACAACCACTTAGTGAGAAGGGGAAGTAACATGGTAGGATGAGCGGTAGAATAGCCTTAGTATGTGATAACCACAACAGTGTTACCTCTACCAGAATCCTGCTCAACTGTGGAGCGTCCCGTGCAGATGTTCCTGCATCACGTATGCCAGGGGTGAGCCAGGTTTCAGCGAGAGCTATAACCTGAAGCTTCTTATTCGCTGCAAGCTGCCATAGCTCCGAGATCTTATTCGGCTAGCTCAGACAATTGGTGTAAGGAAGTTTGGGTACGTGATCAGATGCTTCAGAAACGCTAGAGACAACTGATTATGGGTTTTGTGAAGAGAAGAGGAAGTGTTTGTTGGTGGAGGAGAAGGCTTGCTGGAGTCAGAAGCTGGAGAATTGAGGGGGATGGGTGCAGAGTGAAAAGCAGACTATTGGTGGGGTTGATAGGGTTTTGATGTCTGACAGCCCCGGAGGCTGTCAGGCCTACGGTCTGCCTCTCTGAATTTCCGAAGAGAATAAGGCGCTTTTGTAGATTATCTTTGTGAGCTCCAAAATCTTTACTGTGGTGGGTCTTTGTGTTCACGATCCCGCTTTGCGCCGCCTCATCAACTGTATTTCTGTGGCGTTGGACTCCTCACTTTTATATCCAGCAGAGAGCGAACGAAGGTTGGTATTTAGGCTCCGGGTTGGGCGAATCTCATCTCCTCTTACGGGCTGAATACCACTTGTGTGGTCTGGGATACCTTGTTTAGGCGACAAGTGTTCCGTAGCGTTAGATCTGCTGCTCGGGGTACTTTCCGCGATGAGAGATAGAAGGACTGCAGGACAACTGGATGATGGACCTTGAACTCGTCCTCCAAGATAAGTTATGTGAGCAACAAGCAGCGTGCTGAGCTTGCTATCATCTTTTGTGGGGTTGCTGGCTCAGTCTTCCTGTTACGAAGCCTTAAGCAAAGTAGATCCTCAATAGAAACGCTCTTGAGTCTTTGCGGCTTTGCGGCCGATAGATCAATTCCCTCGCCTGCCTCTGCGAAGCGCGATAGCATTAGAATACCTTGTACCCGGTTTGCTCATTCGACTTTCAGCCAAACGGACTGACCCTCAAATGAAGGAGGAAGTTTAAGGCGGCTAAACTAATTAGCATTAGTTTCATCAGAGTGAACCAAATTAAAAAGCCTTTAAAAAAAGATTCTTTCCGAGCTTTTCTCGGTGTTATGCAAAATCTTTGCGACGTCAAAAGTTTGTTGCTCGGATACTCAAAGCACCTGATCGGCCACCTAGGACCCTGGGAGATATTTGCCAATCAGGCAGGTTACCTGATCCTTAGGAGTGCAGACCGTGGCTTTTAGTTCATCTCTCTATAGCCCGTCTTTGGACTCCACAATCTTGCGTGGTCCCAGCCGATACATCATGGAGGGACTTTCTTTCGGGAATTAAGAATGATACATTAGGCGCAGAAGCAGAATTACCACGCGTTATAGGGTAAGTATCCCCGTCTGATTTTCATGATAAAATGGTGATATCCGTAATGAATGATTTGGATATGCCTATTTTTGAAAATCGGTGGTGTTCCCGGATAGAAGGAAGATGATTCCTGCTTGGCACACTGCCAGTCAAGTAATTTTATCGGTGCAAGAGGCTTTATAAACCACCGACTAACTAATGCCGATTTAGGTTCCTCTGCCGCGGGTAGTACGAATATAATGATTGCCCTTTCCGAGGAACTGACTTTTGTCATGCTTGCAGCGGAAGCTGGTATGAAGAAGTCGATATCTGAGACACAGCTGCAAAATCGCCTGTAGGTTTGCCCCCCGGGCCCACTTAGTGATGAAAGACACTGGTGGATTTGCCAACTAACTGAGGCTGCGGCTAATGCAGTATGAAGATTTTAGAAACCGTCTGCGTTGGAGTGTAAATCAAAAGCTATTCAGCTTGCGCCCTTTCGTCACGCTATTTGTGCGGTGGCTTTTCGCGTCAGCGCTTGATTCTTATGTGATTCTATGAGGATAGAGGTGACGGGACAGCGGTTATGCGTAAACTCGAACAATATTTTCTCGATGAGCTACACGAAACATATGGGTCACTGTTCCTCATCAAAGGACACCTAAGCCGAATGAGTCGTTTGACTCTTTGGTGTTGCGTCCCAGGCCACTGGCGAGAACATGAGATGTCTGCACTTGTCTAGCCAGAATCGTGCCGGACTGGATAGTGATTGAATTACGCGACCGCACCGTGAATAAAAGATTGTAAAAGGTTCCAAAATTATCACCCCACCTGGGCGTCGACGTTTCCTAGGTGAGTGGGTAGCCGAAGAAAGCATGGAAGCGTTGAATACGGCAATAGCACTTAGCCTGTAAAAAAATAACACCGGAGGCGCGCGGAGCCAGGGATGGAGTGTCAGTTTTTGGCAGACCACAACCTGTGGAAAGGGATAAATGTCCAGCCTGTGATAGTTAAAAAAAGCGTGGCCATTTCGCACCAAAATGCGTCCTCAAGAAAACGGTAGGCAGAAAGCGGGGTATTCACAACACAGATCAAGTGAATGGGGTGCAAATGCCGGCAAGGCAAAAAGGCATCTTTGCCAAGATGGTGGTGAAGGGAGAAGAAGTGGATTTCCATTTGGACACGGGAGCATCGGTGAACATGATGCCTGTGAATGTTGTCTAATATTGCACCGACACCGACAAAGAAGAGACTCATTATGTGGAACGGTGACAAGGTTCATCGGAGGGGTGAGGCAATATCGAAAGTTGACAATCCCAAGGATGAACATTCATCATCTGTGAACTTTGTTGTGGTCGACCGGGGCTATGTTCCCATCCTCGGATGTGAACCTATCAAAAATCTGGGTTCAGTGTCATTCTGCTATGATTGTTTCAACCACCATATATCTGATAATGTCAAATATTACTTGAAAAAATATGCTCCTCATTTCGACGATAAATTGGGAAAACTCCCGGGGGTGGCGACTGTCAGCAGAAGTTGTGGCACTGCCAACAAATTATATTCCGTATGCAGTTAAATAACTGCTAGAGAGCGAGTTGGATATCCTCGTATAAAGAGATGTCCAGGTTAATGTTGATGAACTGACAGATTGGGTGAGTCAAATCGTGATCGTGATGACAGCGTCCGGAGAGCTTCGCATTTGCATTAATCTTAAACCACTAAACAGAGCACTTAGGCGAGGGAAACTTTCGTTACTCTCCTTTGTCAATATTCTTCCTAAGCAATCAGAAGCTCATTGCTCCACCAAAGTCGATCTCGCTCCACCTTTTGGCCTCTAGAATTAAATAAAGTCCCGGGACACTTGTATACTTTTGGCACTCAGTATAGCCGGCACAGTTGGGAGCGACTGCCTTTCGACCTGGAGGCATGGAGTGAAATATTCTGGAAGAGGATTCTGCGAGCAGTGAAAGGGTTACCTTGGGTAATTTACATAGTGGATGATATCCCAGCTTCTGGTAAAAATATCTAGGAACGCAACAGAAGTTTTTATTCGATTTAGCAGCGATGCCCCAGTGATGGAATTAAACCAGGAAGAGGTAAACTGAAAGCATGCCAATCACCAGTCCTGCTCCACGGCCACACTATTGCAAGAGCACAAATCAAGCCGGACCCGGAAGGGGTAAGCGTGATTGTAGATATGCCTGCTTGAACCAATACAGAAGACTTCATATTTCAACGGGATAGGCAGACAATTATAATCGTAAACTTTGGACAGTAATAGCCCGGACTGGGTTCCACCACGGCCGGTTACCTTTCCATGCAGCAGCCTTTCATTTTCAGCTGCTCCCCTCCTGACCTGTAGCACATTGCTGTTTTACAAATGAAAAAGGGAGTACAAGCGGCATGTTATTACTGCAACTCCCTGAGCGGAATACCACCAGGATTTGCGGAATCCATGAGACCGATCGGCTGATTAGGGCATAAGGGAGATGTGTGGATGTCGGCAGACGGACAGCAATGAGCGGTCGATAGCACAAAGCAGCTTATAATAGACGCACCCCAACTTTGAGCGTAAAACGTGCCACCCGTCAACACGGTGTAGCATAATTTATGCTGCAGAATGAACATCCACCTAGTCATCGTAGTAGGGCGCAGACATTTTGTGAACTGTTATGGGCACGAATCCGGGAAAACTACTGGCAATGGAGTACACCATGGAGAAGCTTATTGATTACCACTTAGGAATGCTTACACACATATATTTAGACAATAGTTCAGTGATCACGATCGTAGATAAGCCGCGGCGTAGATGACCAAGGAAGCTCCAATCGATGCCAGTATTCGCCCGAAGCATAATGCCAATACGGAATTTCTCATTCGTGGTCGAGAGGAACGCGCGTAAGCAAGGTCGAACTGTACAACGTTTATAGCGGGGCATAAAAATAAAATAGCTTCAAAGGAGAGCTGAAAAATTTAACATCCGTGTGGTTAAACTAAAAGGAGATTTAATGGAGTGAAATAGGCCTGATTCAAGCGGATAATATCAATCAGCTTCATTCTGGGACACGACCTGTGTCAAGATTTAAGCCTTTTGAAAAACCATGGCGGGGAACTTTGTTGTTGGAGACAGACGAGTAAGTACCTACAAAGGCCAGACGAACGATGGTGGGAAGATGATCTCCAATGGTTGTAGAAGACAGTCAGGGAGGTCATACTATCAAATAATATCACAAAACCACGAGGAACTCTGAGATATCAGAGAGCTCACCTCTCGGAACATGCTGTCGTCCAAGTGGCGAAGGCTAAAACGTGTCCTGGTCTTCTGTTCAGGTCGTTTCATCCTCAGGAGAGCATTCTCTACATGTAAAGAACATGCCAGACCCCTTCTCGAACGCTGTCCCTTAACTTTCGCCAGTATGAGAAAATCCGACAGGATTATTATCGAATGTATTCAGAGAAGATACACAAAGCACCTTATTGGTTGGCCATCCAACAAACTGATGGGAACGATGCTTATCTCTCAAAATCGAACCATTACGACTTCGTAGCGTCAAGCTAAATTTGGTATTTCCGTACAGGCCATTGCCAAACAATATTATTCCTCCAAGCAGTTGTGCTTCTCTCCGGGTACCGAATATTCACTCTGTAATAGACAGTATACTATTTGCACACACTCCGCTAGGACTGTTCTGAGCTCTAAGTTCTCTCCCTTCACGTACCCCAGAATCTGGAATAAACTCCCTTTGCACATAAGATCTCAGTCAAAGTATGCATTCGTGCATGCTATTGATAAATTTCCCTCTGTCCCAACTGTTTTGAGCTTATTCAACGTTCACATAGCCGAAAATCGAGCTTATGAGAAAGGCCTCGACTTTTAAGCCATTGCTCTGCTTTCTCGCTTCACCTTACCTTCCTAAATAACTTCACCGCTTCTGAAATTCTGATTGCTTTGTTTGACCGCTTCTCCATAGACTTCGCCATTGACATATGTAAGGCACGTCTGGGTCCACTAACTGTTTTTCCATAACAATTTATAGGATCCTGCCAATTTCACTTTGAAATAAATCCTTACAGGTGCTTTCGCATTTGTAGAGGGACCACCGTAATACTCCCCCCAGATTGTCAATATGCCTCATCTGCTCCGCCGTTTATTATTTTTATTTAGTTATAAAGCATATATATAAAGCATATCGAGTCTGCGGCCCTGAAACCAACCTCAACAACGCTATAAAAACTGCCTCAGTAACCAGCCCCTGGTCTGCTATATATATATATATATATATATATATATATATATATATATATATACTCTTCCTGTCCTGCAATTATTAACACAAGCATGGTGAGTAATTCAAAGCTCCTTGATATCTCTTGGCTGACAACGCCTCTTTTCCGCACCAAGTCCCACCAGTTATACTTCTCCCACCACGCCTGTGATTTTGAACTGCGAAATCCAGTCTGATTCATCGCACTTAGCGTGGCTCATTGACTGAACTCAACACCAAGTTATGACGTCACCAATTCTGCCCCCACTCTATCGCCCAGCTAAGTTTCTTCCGTAATTTCATACAGAACTTAGTCTTTTATTCTGCTTAATGACTACTCTAGGTAAAATACTAACTTTGCCATTGAACATTTTAGCCACACTTGTGCGTTTACTTTTCTAGTCTCACATTCCATGGCCTCAACTTGTCTTAGGGACCCGCTGCAACGATGAGCTCGTGCTTCACTTTTGTTCTTCTTTCCGGTAATCGTTGATCCTCAACTGGGCTATATCCAGACTGCGTCTCTCTATCTCATTTCTGTTTCCAGTTATCCTCAGTGCCGGTCAACCACCTCGGGCACTACACTGTTCACCTCTCTGGCTGGTGCGCCTGGATATTATGCTGTATGGCCGCCTGTCGATCGCTGTTCCCGTTGGCTCTGTTGTCCATGTTCCCGCGACCTGTCCAGTTGGTTCTGGGCCATAAACCCTTATCGTGGGTGACCAGCACTCTGTGCCACCATCAATGGGCGCTCGAGCCAATCCCAACGGTGCGGGGTGCGGTCAAATCCCCCGCTACGGCCGGCGTACGTCGGGCTTGCAGGCCGTCTGCAGCGATGTGCGAGCGGAATTAGGCTAGTAGATCACACCTCCTGCGTTCACTTCACGAAGTGTTTTTCGGGTTAGGTGGTCGGCGCACCATCAGCCCCACCCACTAGTGCCGGTTGCTGTCCGCACGCTCCAACTCTCCTTGCCTTACTGCATTTGATATAATATTGGTATATTTCTCGGCCATGGTCGAGAGGCACGCGCTAACGCATGATCATGGTTTAACACGTTACTCAATAAGATGAAATATTCACAAAATTCTAAGTTTGAAAGTCGAGAGTATCAGAGATGGAAAAACATAGACAGCAACAGTTTGAATGGATCATTCTGATAATGGTTTGCGCGGCAGTTTTGAACCAGTTTCGAATCCGGGCTAGGCAGTGGTGCGCGGTGGGGATGTCGAAGAAATCGTTAACGCAGTGCTAAGGAGGCATTATGAGCAAGAATGATGCAAGCCAAGGAAACCGGAGGCCAACTAAGGTTCTGCAGATGGAGTAAATTTTTAACAAGAAGAAGAGGGGAAAAAATCGACGCATGCGAAGAGGATAGCGATCCATGAAGACAATGCAGACCCTGAATGACGGATTTACCGGAGTTCTAAAAACGGAGTGAGCTTTGAATCAAGGGGAAATGAGGCCAATTTCGTGAAAGTGAACTGGTGGATGTGGGAGAAACAGCAGTCCATAAAAAGGTAAGTTTAGATTCAAGGCCAATAACATGTACTATTCAGAAATAAGAAGGCGCAACTGGAAGGTTCTCGAGAAGTGGAGAGTCAATTTCTAGCCGGCTACGGTTCGGAGGAAGGATAACCTGTGGTAACGGATAATAAAGTGGGAAAATCTCCGCATGGACTTCAGCGTTATTATGCTGTTTCACTGACAAATATATGTATGTGTTGATGCATTTGCTTTCAGTGTTATTCAGTGTCATTTCTGGCAATGTACGGCTTCGAATGCGCAATTTTCGTCCGGCAGGGCACAGTATGTGTCGGTCGATCAGCCGAGTGTGGCTGTATATTAGCGGCATGCGCGTGAACTGGAATTCGTGTTCGTTGCGTTAGAAAACGCTGAACGATCTGATAAGCAATTAGGGGTATCTCCTGTTGTGTGGATTGATTTCAGTCTCAGTTGCTATGGTAGGTTCCACTTGAGTCTCTATCCGTGCGAGTCAAAGCGGCATCCTTGGTTAGCCAATTTGGCGACTGAGATGGTGAGAGACAACGAACCTGAAATAAAGGGAGATTGCAGTCTGGACGTGGTTCCAGCTGTGGGTTATGATAATATATGAAGACAATAAACAATGGATTGGTTAGGTCTATGTGAGTGGGGCATGGGTAAAATAGACTCGCAGTGGATTTGAGCTATACTGCTGCAGACTGACGAAGTTGTTTACACTGGCTTGGTAACTGTGTATGCATTTCAAAGGATTTGTGATTTGCCCTTGAGCATGGCATCGCTGGGATACTAATAAAAGACCTAGGGCTTCACGGTTAAGAGTGGTTAGTAATGATAACCCTCGATACCGTTTGCTTACGCAGAACGTGGTTGGGCAACGGGGCGATAGGATAGGTTTGAAGTGACAGACTGAGCGAGTAGGACTAACATACTGTTTGCGTGGCGCTACGCTGTTACTGTCTCTTTCTGTATAGTGGTTGTTCTAAACTGAGGAGTTAAAGTAGAAGGAACTATTGGGGTGACAGTAGTGATACATTAGAGGTAATTGGTCACTTGTCTTGGAGCATTGACGCGAGTTCATCTATGCTCTTCCTCGATAGTGCTATCGTACTGAGATTAAGCTCCAATGTGAGCAAGGAAATCTGATGCGGATATGATTGCATCCCAAGTAGCACGTTGCCCCAACCTTTGGGGTAAACCTGGGGCATGCCCCAAGCTTGCCCCAAGTTTAGTTTTCATATGGGAAAGATGCTAATTGGTTACGGATTCACTAGGATTATATCCTCATGTACATATATTGCCACCCTGAGGAACGCTTATTTTGGCCCGTTTTGTTTTGGTACGTCACTATTAGTGGCGACCTTCACGCGGTCCCGTGCAGTCGTCGTTCTGTCCTTCACGTGACTGGCGTGCTTTCTCAGGCACGTGATGCACGAGTTCGTACGAGTTTCGTACAGACCGTGTTGAACACATAACCATATATATGGCTTGCGATCATTATAAATATGTCTGTCTGTCTTTCTATATATATATATATATATATATATATATATATATGTAATTATACATGTATGTATAATTGTGTATATGTTTTATACTATACATCATCTTTTTTGCCGATAGCGTCAGTACCCGGTATACGCATGTTTGATGTTTATGGATATTTGTTTGTAATCATCATATTCGTATTTCAAATGGAGATAAATGTGGTTTAGTGTTTACCACTGTTCTGTGTTTACAATGGACAGCTAACTCACATGGACCGTCCAAGCAAGTGGCAAAGATACCGTCGGCGTAAGCAGGCGTTGAGTGCTGTACCGTGCACTGAGTGCGGCGAGGCTTCCATGTGGGCCCATCGATACCGATGTCCGCAGATGACGTCAACAGGTACTTAAATATTTGCATCGTAATATAAACTTCACTTAATCCAGAGCCAACGGTAAATGTGTCATCCAGTGATGAGGTTTCGGGTGGACATCCATCACAACTTCCTCACTCATCAACAATGAATGTGCAAGGGTCAACAACAGACTTGTCCACTGGTGTCGGTGAGTATATGTTATCTGTGATTTTATATAAATTGTTATTCGTAGGTGTCGACATTGAACTGGGGAAAATGACGTCCGTGAAGATCAACATGGACGCGTTCTTACGTTCATTTGCCGATGTGTTTGTTAGCTGCAGACTAACGATGCACCAACGAAGGAGTGTGCTGAACGTTCTAAACCAATATTTGCCCGGCGTACCGAAGGATCCGAGGACTCTGTCCCACACACCTCGTTTTTGTAAGAAGACGTTGCTAGCACAAGGTGTGTATATTCATATTGGGCTCATCGAAGGTCTGCAACGATCTATCAGTGGACTTGGGCTGGTCCCGGAATCCGTCGACTTCCAGATGAATATCGATGGGTCATCAATTTATCATTCTTCTACAATACAATTGTGGCCCATTCTGGCACGTGTGGTGCGTCCGAGATGTCTGGCCGTTTTTTCGGTTGGCATTTATTGCGGTTCAGGGAAGCCGCAACCGATAAACACGTATCTGGAAGAGACGGTATTGGAATTACGAGATGTAATTGACGGCGGAATCAACTATCTTGGGTCATCAGTAGCATGTAATCTGGTGTCAGTGGTATGCGACACACCTGCCCGGGCTTACGTTCGTCAAGTTAAAAGTCCGACAGGCTACTTCGGGTGTGATAGATGCATACAGCGTGGTCTGCATATCACAGGGAGAATAACGTTTCCATTGGTGGACGCTCGACCGCGTACTGATGCTGATTTCCGCCTCTTTAAATACAAACGTCACCATATTGGTGAAAGCCCGTTCGTTTCAATCCCAGTTGATATGGTGGCAAATTTTCCGCTGGATTATATGCATTTAGTCTGTTTGGGTGTCATGCAGAAATTGTTAAATGCATGGCTAAAGGGCAGCCGAACAGAACGTTTTCGCTTGAGCCCGGCGACAGTCACAGAACTGGGAAATCGTATTGTTGGAAACCACTGCAACATCCCGTGTGACTTTCAACGCCTGTGCCGTCACACTCGGGATTTGGAACGCTGGAAAGCGTCCGAGTATAGACAGTTCCTTTTGTATATAGGCCCCGTTTGTTTGTTGCATTTGCTACCTGATGAGTACTATAAACATTTTCTGCTATTATTCATTGCTGTATATATATTTTCTCATCCCCTTTTACACACTAAGTATCTTGACTTTGCTCACAGACTTTTAGTACTTTTTGTTCAACAAATGCCTGTATTATATGGTCCGCAGGATTTAGTCTATAATGTGCATTGCTTAATTCATTTGTCAGAAGATGTCCGGAAACACGGTGTGTTGGACAATTTCTCATGTTTTCCATTTGAGTCACATATTGCGAAACTGAAATCATTTATAAAGGGGCCGGCTAAACCAGCTGAGCAATTGTATAAACGGCTCCACGAACTGAATAACAACTTCGAAACCATCACTAAAGAAACCCCCACGGATGATTTGTCCCTTCCAGTATCTCGCATCCCCCGTAGTAGACAATTCGTCGTTCTCAATGGTGTTTTTTTTCAGTCGATAAGCCCAACAACGTCATCATCATTAACGGACGTCCCGCGCAAATTGTCAGTTTCCTGGAGGATAATGTTTTCTTCAAATACTTCATTTCACCAGGCAATTTTTTCACGTACGCGTTAAAATCAAGCCAGTTGTATATATTTGCTGTAGGGGATTTAGATTCCACTTTGCACAGTGCACCCATCCACACAATCACATGTAAATGTATTCGTGTTTGCATTGACTGTTCCAGTATTGTTGTTCCCATTTTACATACGTTTTTGAAATAAAAAGTCACATAACGCTCTGTGCTTACCGTGCCACTTTTTTCGCAAATCAGCATGACGATCTGGTAAGACTATGTATTTCTCGGGTGACTGCGAGACGAAAGTTGTTCTCCTTTGTCGGTTGTTTTGACGTGAAGCGTTCGTATTTTGCCGTTTTATTGCTGTCTCCGTGTCCTTGTTTGTTGTCAATGGCTGACTCGTGTTTGCTTTCACGTATGGGTGATCACTTAAGCGTTATTGTTATTGTATTCACCGTCCACTTGTTTCTGTACGTACTTAAATGTAATCAAGTCCCACATAGACAATTCCTAATGAGAATTTTCTTCCTAGATGTACGTAGTGGCTCACTTTCCCGAAGAAAACTCATACGCAGTGGTACACAAAAACTGGATGGTCGACGAAACACACGTTCGTTGGCCACGAACGAAGAGTTTTCCCGACTACAGACGTCATCTGCTATCGGGAAAGGAAGTGCCGGACTCATGCCCGGAATACTACTTTAGACCTATGTACTATACGGGTAAGTCAGTGGTAGTATAACATTTAAATAGACAAATTTGGTGATGCCATCGATTTTGAGCATCAGTTGGTTCATCAGTCAAGTGCCGCTTCCACCGATGAAACGGAGAAGCAGACATACTTCTCGCAGCATTACTCCACAAGAAAGAGGTAATTAAACAATAATATTCACATACCTAAAGGGTTCCCGTGGAATTCTCTTCCGACGAGAGTCCCCAGGCGATGCGGAGAAACCTAAAACCAGTTACGCTGGACTTACCACCCTCTCCACCGCCCATTTTGGAACGACTTGGGGGAATGCAAAGGTACATTTCCAACATGCACAACCAAATTCCGTTTTAGTTCGCCTCAGTTGTCCTCACAGTCCACGTTGTCTGCACACGCTAGCACCCGAGTGCCAGTCGCATCCTCAAGGTAATTATTACTTTTGTTTCATATTGCCCATTTAATTACAAGTAGCGGCTCAAGCACCAGCGCCACGCAAATGAACTTGGCCCCTCACCTGCGCCAATTACTATGTAAGTTCACATGCAATGCCATTACCTTATGTTTAAGTAAACCAAGAAAAAATTCTACTGTCTATAGACAGTCTCACAAAAACTGTGGAGAAACTGAGTGCCTCCATAGAGTCTCTTTCCAACACTATCGGGGCGTCATGTTCAGAAGGTATACCGCAGCCAATCACACGTGTGAGCACTGTGGATGAATTCCACCATTTACACGACGTCCTGGGAACGCCAGAAGCTTTCAATAAGATGGTAAGTCACAAGTTCGCCACAAGCTTGCCCCATGGGGCTGCCCAAAGGTTGGGGCTAGCCCCAAGTTTGCCCCAGGCTTGCCCCATGCGGCTGCCCCAAGGTTGGGGCTAGCCCCAAGTTTGCCCCAGGCTTGCCCCATGCGGCTGCCCCAAGGTTGGGGCTAGCCCCAAGTTTGCCCCAAGCTTGCCCCATGGGGCTGGCCCAAGGTTGGGGCTAGCCCCAACCTTGGTGCAGCCTCATGGGGCAAACTTGGGGCTAGCCCCAACCTTTATAATACGTTACACGAAACCAGATCCAACCGCCGTTTCATGGTCTACTACTAATGTATACATCTATTTTGGCCGTTTGCTTAAGCGTCCCACATGCATCAATTTCTGTCTAATATGTAACTGAAAATTGAATGCCAAATTCTGAATACGAAAAATTTATTTACATAGAAAAAGTGTATTTTGTACAGATTTGTAATGATCCATCAAAGCACATTGTCATTGAACGTTTGATACATTTGTCGGTGATCGCGATATCTGCAGATGGGAAAAAATGTATACTGTTATTGGCGAACTGTCAGTAAATCACTGCACCATTATGTAAGAAGTGACAATGACATCCGATGCAAATATAATGGACAAATGGCATGGTATTTTTCAATGATGGTTGCAAGTTGAAAAAAGATAAATCTATGTTAACAATTGGTAATGGAGCGGTCCTTCGATGTAAACCGAGCAACACACGCTTGCATATAACTGCTGGTTTTGCACAAAGAACATAATTGAAACGAATAGCGAAAGTGGCGTAAGGGAAAAAAGCGTAATTCCGATGTAATTGGAGAAACGACAAACGTACTTCAAGCGTTAGCCTTACAGTAAACTTGTTTCTGCTAACCGTTGCGAAGCAATAAGGCAACTCCGTTTCATTCTACTTACCTACTACATCTGCTACCTGCTCCGCGATCACGAGCGTTGTGGAACCAATTTCTGATGTGTCTGTCGATGTTCATAGTTGGTTCCTCGGAAAAAAACGAACTTAATCTGATAGCGTCTAGTAGATGGTGAGACCACTAATAAACCGATATACCTTTTATGGCTTTGATGAGTTTATGATTGCAGACGGCTATCCTCTTGCTGCTACCGAGCCAGCAGCACCTGACTGCGACGTCGTCGCTCACCACGGCAGACAGCATTTGTTTTACTGAATCCTGAAGATTTCTATTTATATACCGCCGCAGTGTCGTTACCTACATTTGTCACATACACGTATAGTGACTTACCATCTTATTGAAAGCTTCTGGCGTTCCCAGGACGTCGTGTAAATGGTGGAATTCATCCACAGTGCTCACACGTGTGATTGGCTGCGGTATACCTTCTGAACATGACGCCCCGATAGTGTTGGAAAGAGACTCTATGGAGGCACTCAGTTTCTCCACAGTTTTTGTGAGACTGTCTATAGACAGTAGAATTTTTTCTTGGTTTACTTAAACATAAGGTAATGGCATTGCATGTGAACTTACATAGTAATTGGCGCAGGTGAGGGGCCAAGTTCATTTGCGTGGCGCTGGTGCTTGAGCCGCTACTTGTAATTAAATGGGCAATATGAAACAAAAGTAATAATTACCTTGAGGATGCGACTGGCACTCGGGTGCTAGCGTGTGCAGACAACGTGGACTGTGAGGACAACTGAGGCGAACTAAAACGGAATTTGGTTGTGCATGTTGGAAATGTACCTTTGCATTCCCCCAAGTCGTTCCAAAATGGGCGGTGGAGAGGGTGGTAAGTCCAGCGTAACTGGTTTTAGGTTTCTCCGCATCGCCTGGGGACTCTCGTCGGAAGAGAATTCCACGGGAACCCTTTAGGTATGTGAATATTATTGTTTAATTACCTCTTTCTTGTGGAGTAATGCTGCGAGAAGTATGTCTGCTTCTCCGTTTCATCGGTGGAAGCGGCACTTGACTGATGAACCAACTGATGCTCAAAATCGATGGCATCACCAAATTTGTCTATTTAAATGTTATACTACCACTGACTTACCCGTATAGTACATAGGTCTAAAGTAGTATTCCGGGCATGAGTCCGGCACTTCCTTTCCCGATAGCAGATGACGTCTGTAGTCGGGAAAACTCTTCGTTCGTGGCCAACGAACGTGTGTTTCGTCGACCATCCAGTTTTTGTGTACCACTGCGTATGAGTTTTCTTCGGGAAAGTGAGCCACTACGTACATCTAGGAAGAAAATTCTCATTAGGAATTGTCTATGTGGGACTTGATTACATTTAAGTACGTACAGAAACAAGTGGACGGTGAATACAATAACAATAACGCTTAAGTGATCACCCATACGTGAAAGCAAACACGAGTCAGCCATTGACAACAAACAAGGACACGGAGACAGCAATAAAACGGCAAAATACGAACGCTTCACGTCAAAACAACCGACAAAGGAGAACAACTTTCGTCTCGCAGTCACCCGAGAAATACATAGTCTTACCAGATCGTCATGCTGATTTGCGAAAAAAGTGGCACGGTAAGCACAGAGCGTTATGTGACTTTTTATTTCAAAAACGTATGTAAAATGGGAACAACAATACTGGAACAGTCAATGCAAACACGAATACATTTACATGTGATTGTGTGGATGGGTGCACTGTGCAAAGTGGAATCTAAATCCCCTACAGCAAATATATACAACTGGCTTGATTTTAACGCGTACGTGAAAAAATTGCCTGGTGAAATGAAGTATTTGAAGAAAACATTATCCTCCAGGAAACTGACAATTTGCGCGGGACGTCCGTTAATGATGATGACGTTGTTGGGCTTATCGACTGAAAAAAAACACCATTGAGAACGACGAATTGTCTACTACGGGGGATGCGAGATACTGGAAGGGACAAATCATCCGTGGGGGTTTCTTTAGTGATGGTTTCGAAGTTGTTATTCAGTTCGTGGAGCCGTTTATACAATTGCTCAGCTGGTTTAGCCGGCCCCTTTATAAATGATTTCAGTTTCGCAATATGTGACTCAAATGGAAAACATGAGAAATTGTCCAACACACCGTGTTTCCGGACATCTTCTGACAAATGAATTAAGCAATGCACATTATAGACTAAATCCTGCGGACCATATAATACAGGCATTTGTTGAACAAAAAGTACTAAAAGTCTGTGAGCAAAGTCAAGATACTTAGTGTGTAAAAGGGGATGAGAAAATATATATACAGCAATGAATAATAGCAGAAAATGTTTATAGTACTCATCAGGTAGCAAATGCAACAAACAAACGGGGCCTATATACAAAAGGAACTGTCTATACTCGGACGCTTTCCAGCGTTCCAAATCCCGAGTGTGACGGCACAGGCGTTGAAAGTCACACGGGATGTTGCAGTGGTTTCCAACAATACGATTTCCCAGTTCTGTGACTGTCGCCGGGCTCAAGCGAAAACGTTCTGTTCGGCTGCCCTTTAGCCATGCATTTAACAATTTCTGCATGACACCCAAACAGACTAAATGCATATAATCCAGCGGAAAATTTGCCACCATATCAACTGGGATTGAAACGAACGGGCTTTCACCAATATGGTGACGTTTGTATTTAAAGAGGCGGAAATCAGCATCAGTACGCGGTCGAGCGTCCACCAATGGAAACGTTATTCTCCCTGTGATATGCAGACCACGCTGTATGCATCTATCACACCCGAAGTAGCCTGTCGGACTTTTAACTTGACGAACGTAAGCCCGGGCAGGTGTGTCGCATACCACTGACACCAGATTACATGCTACTGATGACCCAAGATAGTTGATTCCGCCGTCAATTACATCTCGTAATTCCAATACCGTCTCTTCCAGATACGTGTTTATCGGTTGCGGCTTCCCTGAACCGCAATAAATGCCAACCGAAAAAACGGCCAGACATCTCGGACGCACCACACGTGCCAGAATGGGCCACAATTGTATTGTAGAAGAATGATAAATTGATGACCCATCGATATTCATCTGGAAGTCGACGGATTCCGGGACCAGCCCAAGTCCACTGATAGATCGTTGCAGACCTTCGATGAGCCCAATATGAATATACACACCTTGTGCTAGCAACGTCTTCTTACAAAAACGAGGTGTGTGGGACAGAGTCCTCGGATCCTTCGGTACGCCGGGCAAATATTGGTTTAGAACGTTCAGCACACTCCTTCGTTGGTGCATCGTTAGTCTGCAGCTAACAAACACATCGGCAAATGAACGTAAGAACGCGTCCATGTTGATCTTCACGGACGTCATTTTCCCCAGTTCAATGTCGACACCTACGAATAACAATTTATATAAAATCACAGATAACATATACTCACCGACACCAGTGGACAAGTCTGTTGTTGACCCTTGCACATTCATTGTTGATGAGTGAGGAAGTTGTGATGGATGTCCACCCGAAACCTCATCACTGGATGACACATTTACCGTTGGCTCTGGATTAAGTGAAGTTTATATTACGATGCAAATATTTAAGTACCTGTTGACGTCATCTGCGGACATCGGTATCGATGGGCCCACATGGAAGCCTCGCCGCACTCAGTGCACGGTACAGCACTCAACGCCTGCTTACGCCGACGGTATCTTTGCCACTTGCTTGGACGGTCCATGTGAGTTAGCTGTCCATTGTAAACACAGAACAGTGGTAAACACTAAACCACATTTATCTCCATTTGAAATACGAATATGATGATTACAAACAAATATCCATAAACATCAAACATGCGTATACCGGGTACTGACGCTATCGGCAAAAAAGATGATGTATAGTATAAAACATATACACAATTATACATACATGTATAATTACATATATATATATATATATATATATATATATATATATATATATATATATAGAAAGACAGACAGACATATTTATAATGATCGCAAGCCATATATATGGTTATGTGTTCAACACGGTCTGTACGAAACTCGTACGAACTCGTGCATCACGTGCCTGAGAAAGCACGCCAGTCACGTGAAGGACAGAACGACGACTGCACGGGACCGCGTGAAGGTCGCCACTAATAGTGACGTACCAAAACAAAACGGGCCAAAATAAGCGTTCCTCAGGGTGGCAATATATGTACATGAGGATATAATCCTAGTGAATCCGTAACCAATTAGCATCTTTCCCATATGAAAACTAAACTTGGGGCAAGCTTGGGGCATGCCCCAGGTTTACCCCAAAGGTTGGGGCAACGTGCTACTTGGGTGGTTACCGTGGTATCTTTTTCGCTGTTATCGTACTGCAAAGCAGGAGTACACCGATGTGAAGACTGGTTTGGGGAACCGTAAGAGGTGGGTCCGAATTTTCATCAGGGAAGCAAACTCTAACGGTCTACATTTGGTGCTCATGGTAGGCGGCACAAGGGCCAGCTTCAGGTAGGGAGGTGGCACGATACACAACTACTGGCATCCAGCACGTGGCTCTCCAAGAATGATCCACACTTTTTTAGAAGTTCTTATGTTTTTTTAATGGTTTTATCACAGTCAGGTGTCTGGCTGTCAGAGAAGGCGGAGCTGCTTTTGGTGGGCGACCACAGCTCCCACGCCTCGGCCGAAACATGGACCGCATGTAACAAGCCGCGTTGGGAATAGGTCAACCACACCAGTCAATCCGTAGCGACACTACAACCAAGAGACATGGGTCACATGTGACAAGGCTGGTGTGCCTGGAAGACAAAACAGTGGGGTATATTTGTTTTGTGCCAATCTCTTACTTTTTGGTGTTTATGTCTTATTGGTGGTCAACTCTGTGCAGGGAGACCATCACGGCCAGGAATGTTTGCAGAAGTGCCGCGCTAACACTCGCCTTATCCGTGAAGTCAGAACACTCAGGTCGTTTACATGGGACAAAAAATGCAGGGGGAGGTAGGGTCAACCACAGCCTGCGATTATTCGATGGGGTTTATGTTCAACAAAATGCCAGTCTGCACAAAGATGGGGTACAACTTGCAGCACTAACAACGTGATTCGTCGGTGCGATCCACAGATGGTCAGTAGTTTTGCAGGCTAAGTATCAAATGTTGTATAGACCTATCGTGGAGGATGCTAGAGTTCTGTGATAGGGACAGAATTTGAGCTGTGTATGTTTAATGGTGACTACTGGATGGAGGTTGAGGAGTGTGACAGGTGCTGCGTCTTGGGTTAGAGACAGAGGCAAAAACCTAATAATAATCGGCACAGGAAATGTTCAAAGACTATCTTTCATGCTTCCAGTGGTATTTCATATATTCAAATACGACTTCTGAAGCACTGGCCTCAGTCATGAGAGTTATTATGTTTAGGCATTGTAAACTGGTAGGTTTACGCTTAGGTGATGGCAATTGCGTCGTATGGTGTGGCACATCCTAGATTATCAAGGGTTCGGGTTAGTATCCAACGCTTTCCTCATAAGCTCTGTCAAAAGACATATAAGGATTCGTAAGAGCTATCAGTCTTTGGATGTCCAGAGCTACGTGTAGTCTAGACTTAAACATATTTAGGGAATCTACGGAACGTACATCAGCTGGGAGTTTATCCCACAGAGTTGCATATTTCAGCAGGAAGAAGTTTTGCCTTAAGGATTTCCGAGAAGTAGGGATCGTTATACGGTGTTTCCTATTACGCAGCTGATGTGTCGAGTTTATACTGAACTGAACTTGGCTGGAGGATACAGCTTGTTTGTGGAGCAAAGTAAACAAAAATGCGAGGTTGAGTTTTATTCTCCTAAGCCATAGGGGATCAAGCCGCAGGAGTGTACACCGCTGTCTGTAGGTCAGGGTCGTAGAAGGCCCAAACAGTTTTTTGGTAAATCGACGCTGTACATTCTCAATGTCTATAATGTCACGTTTATGCATATTTGAGAACACAAGGGTACAGTACTCTAGGGTTGGGCGAATATGAGTTTTGTATATCTCTAGCTTACTGTTCGTGAGAAGAAAATTTCTCTGCAACAAGCCAAGGGACTTATTTGCCCGTGCAGTTATGTAGGAAGTGTGTTCAGAGAAATTGAAAGTGTAAGAATATTGCAGTCCAAGGTCTCTAATTGTTGGGGAATAAGGGAGTGAGACACCGCCAATCTTAAGCGTATCATAAGGAATATTGCAGTTTATCGAGAGATAACTGCTTTTGTTCACTGAAAATTCCATTTTCCAGCAATCGCACCAGGAGGATAAGGACTGTACGTCGACCATGATGTTATTCAGTGCTACAGGTAGGTCTCCTCGTTCGAATTCATAGACTATCTTCATATCATCGGCAAACAAGAAAATTTCGCCATAAGTGATGACATTGCAAATATCGTTTATATATAGTAAGAACAGCAGTGGTCCTAGAACACTACCTTGGATAACCCCGCTGTTTACTGGGTGGGGGTCTGATATCTGACCGTTGATGCAGGTAACTTGGTGACGGTCTTGTAGATAGGATTTAAACCAACTGAGTAGGGGGTTTTCAATACCGTATCCCCTGATCTTGTTGAGTAACTGCAGATGTGGCACTCTGTCGAAGGCTTTTGTCATATCAAGATAGATGATGACGAGTGCTCTGTCTTTGTCGGCAGCTGTTGTTACCAAATTTAGAAAGTCAAATTGGCAGGTTGAACACGACCGCGATTTGAGAAATCCGTGCTGTCTTGGGCTGATGAGCTTATGTGCAAAAAGGTAGTCGGTCAGGTAGTGTTTTATGACGTTTTCTAGCAGCCTCGAGATCATTGGCGTGTGATTAATCGGGCGGTAATTGGCAATGTCATGCACTGCGCCTTTCGTGTGCCTGGTGATAATAATGGATTTCTTCCATTGGCTGGGGAAGGTCCCGGTTTGCAGAGATAAATTGTATAGGTTTAGTAGTAGTAGGGGAATATCCGGGCCGCCTAGAGCGAATATTGCTGACGGTAGGCCGTCAGGACCGGGGTAGTAGGTCGGTTTAAAGGTGTGAATGTATCTATTTATATCCGTAGTGGTAACCGTGATAGAACTGAGTGAGGAGTTTGTGACAGACGGGGTGACAAACTGGGTACACGATGGATTGAGAGACACGGTGGTTGTGAAGAAAGTATTAAACGTGTCAGCTATCTTTCGAGGTGAGGTTATGAGGTTATCCAAATGGATGATCTGTTTTATGCATCGAGTTGATTGTGGGGCACGAGCCCTGTGTAGCCGGGCTAGCTCTTGAGCTTTGTTTGGGTGGCGTAACGCTTTGGTTTCTTGCTTTAGTTGTAGGTCACGGGCCTTGCGGTGGATTTCGTGATAAAGGCGTTCCAGTCTGAAGACTGTAGAAAAGTCTCTATTTCGTTGGTACTGCCGTCGTAGCTCGTCGTGTTTCTGCTTTAGCCTGGCTATATGGTTACCTGCTGGTCTGGATGGATCGTAGGGGCGTGATATATTTTCGATGCATGAGTGTAAACTTGAGTAGAGGAGGTCAGCGGCGAACTGGGGATTTGCTGTTAGGAAGAACTCGTCCCATTTTCTGGAGCGAATTTGAGAGGGAATATGGTCCCATTTAAAGTGACGGAAGGAGGGGCCGTTACATGGTAGGCTAACAGTACGAGGATTGACTTGAAATCTGCAACTGACGATTTTATGGTCGCTGCCTGTGTAGTCGTTTAGTACGGAGGCAGAGACGTTCGTGAGACCCAGGGTAAATATCAGATCAAGGATGTTATTCTTTCTGGTAGGTTGTTTTACATGTTGGGCCCACTGGCCCAGGCGAATGCATGAGGCAAATTGCAGATACTTGTAGGGGCAGAAAAGGAGGACCAGTTTACGCCCGGGGCATTGAAGTCGCCTGCTATAAATTTACCTCCAAATGGCAGGTCAGCGATGTAATTAAATGCATCAATGATGGGATTAAATGTGGAAGTGTCATTTCTGGGGGGTCGATATATACAACCGACAACTATGTTCATCTGGGATAAAGAAATTGTAAACCATATAGAATCTTCAACATTTGCGAGCACGGTATTTTCCAGTAAGGTGGCAGATAGGCTGCTCTTGACATACCCCACGCAACCTCCACCGCGGCGGTAGATTCGTTGAGTCCTGAAGGTTTGATAACCGATCAGTGATATTTGGTCAGAAGGTATGTTCTCGGTGAGCCAGGTCTCAGTACTCAGGATTATGTCGAAGTTGTGGACGACAGCCAGTCATTTTATAGCGAAAAGCTTGTTCAAGATGGAACGGGAGTTGAATAATGCTATGGTAAGCATTTCTGTAGGAGGCTTCGAAGCGTCAGTGGATTTGGTAGCCAGGGTGTGCGTGGCAGGGCGGTGATCAATGGGCGGGTCACCCATGCAGGAAGACAGGATGTGAGTTGCTACTTCCTTTTGGACAGCTCTATCCTTATCGCCGCACATTGTACATTGGGCCGAACACTCATGATGTTCAGTAGAGATTAACACTGGATGCTGAGGTGTTATTGTAACGCGGGCTAATAGATCTGGAGGGGAGTATGGTGACTCTAGGTGGGACCTTTGAGGCAAAACAGGTATGAATCGGGGGAGAGTTAGTAAGGATGCCAGGGGGTCAGCAAGGGGGCGGGGATCAGTAGAGGAAGGGCAGCCATGGTTTTGATGGAGGCCTTGTGAGGAGAAGGACGAAAGGCAGGGTAAGTGGGATTTTAATGGAACAGGTATGATGTTTTGGGTAGAGTTTGTTGAGGTGGGAGGCATCTCACAAGGCTCCATGGAAAGAGTGTGAGGGGGCGGAGTAGTAGCGAAAGGGCTGTTGATGAAAGGGGCCTTGGTGTGAAGGGTCAGTTGGCATAGCGTGCAGTGGTGTCGGAGTAGAATACGGCGATGTTTGGTGGTAGGGGAGCAGAGGATGTTGAAGCTGCGGAGGGTTAAGATGGGGCACACCATGAGGCGGAAAATGGTCGGGCGCGGGCCACATGTTGTGGTACCGGTTGGCAACGATGCTGGTAACTCGTCCTGCATGGTTCAAGTTTGGAGGTGGTACATTAAGTGGAAAATTTGGGATATGGTACTGCATCTGGGGACGTGAAGACGGCGGGGTCTGGGTTTGTGGGTGTGGGATGTAGCAGTGGGGTACGCGGATCTCCGGGGGACCAAATAAATGCGCTGGTGGACTAGCGCTAGGGTGAGCGACGAGATTTCGTGTGTATGGCCGAGGTGGGGGTCGTGAATGGGTATTAGGCCGGTTAGCTGGAGCGCGAGAGGTCCTATGTCGACTGTCGATTAAAGATGGGAGCGTGACAATGTCAGTGCAGACGAGGTTTTGGCCTCTGGGAGCAACAGGTGACGAGGGTGACGTTGTGGCCGAAGCGCTGGGAGACAACGTTGCAGTTGGCTGGTCAGTGCGGGGTGGCGTGTTTGAAGCTGGCGGTTTATTTGCTCGTTTGGCAGACAGACCAGAGCGTGGATGGCTGCTTGCAGAGAGGGGGGGTTGTATTGCTCGGCTGTGGATAAACAGTGGTGGGGACTGGAGTGCAACATGGAGCCTTTTTGTGGGACGTTGAGGCGTTGGAGGTGAACGGGACGAATCTAGGTCCACATTTTGAGCTGGTGCACTTATTATCGGGAGTGTTAACGAGTTGTTTACGGTGGGAAGTTTCTCAGGGGAGCTTTGTGGCCCTGGGTCAGACGGTGGTGGGAGTACTTGGATGCTGGCATTCGATCTAAGGACCTCCCTCTGCAGAGGGGTTTTGTCTGGAGCAATTTTTATATTTTTAAATGAAGTGAACTTTGCTATGGTCTCTCTCTTTCTAACGAATTCCACGGCAGTGCTCTCTTCTAGAAATTGGAACAGTAGCGGGCACATGTTTCGATGTGACCGTTTTCTGAGTCTTTTGCAGTAGCACTCGTGGTGTGACATATCACATGCCATGAGCAATGACTGTTTGACCGAGGAAAGGGGCAAACGATCTGGAACATTAAAAACAACGGCATTTTTAAAATTTTTTATCCGTCTATGGACTTCAGATGCAACAGAGTCCAGGAAGTGGCCGGCTGATAGGAGACTTTCAGTGTTTGGATGTTTTAAAGGATCAACAATATATGCTAGTGGCAGCAGCATGGTCAGTGCATCGTCCATGGATCGTAACTGTTTCTCTAAGGACGATAAGTTTTCCTGAAGCGCATTATATTTGTTACTGGCTTCACTGTATATATCGACCAGTGGTACTGAACACGGCACTGAGGTGGTAGAAAGTCGGGGGCGCTTAGTGCTTGTAAGTGGAGTTCGATTTGCCGCTCGGTGAATGAGGCGATTTGAAGTCGATTTAGGCATGATATTTGAAAGAACTTTGATAGAAGTGGATCCGCAGGTCAAATGCTAACCTCAGAATTTACTGTTCAGAAAAAAACCTGATTTATTTTGGCTAATGGGGATGTCTTGCAAAGCTGTTTGTGAACTATTTCCCTAGATACATCAGTGGAAAACTATACCAATAACAGCACGGCTAGTGACGTGGTGTAGCGCAGTTCGGTGGCCGTTGCAGACCGGATGCTCCTACCATTCTTCCGCCACGACTAGCTCATCTATCGTTCTTGTCAGCACTCTTATCACATCCCTTCCGTGTCGTTCTATCTCTGTACGCACACCAAGCCTTTCTGTCTTTGTTTCTATAGTGTTTCAAAATGACAACCCTCTATGCATGATGTCACTCTCGCCCTATCCATTTCACTCTGCCCGAGACCGAAATATGTTCTTTTCTACCCATTTTGCCCCTGTCGGCTCATAATCTGTATTCACTTGTTACCCTCATATACTTATAAAGCTCGCTGATCGCACACCTCACTAGCTACCATTTTGCTGTATCCTTTTTTGTCCACCTTATACCTCCTACAACTACCCCCTAGACACATCCGTAATCATGACCAATCCTCATATAAGAACTTGCCGTTCCAAACTTCGCACTTTCTACGACCGAACGTATTATCTTTTTACCACCCCCTTATTTTTCATGTCTGAATCCATAACTCTTCTGTGGATCGTCCTCTCAGGCACTGAACCAATTGTCAGCTTCTGGCTTAGTCCCTTGGTGCAATGGCCTGTAAGCACGCAACTTTCCACTTCCATCCTCTCAACTCCGAAGCACAACTATTTTTCGTGCATTTTTGTTCCATCATAGGCTTTCCCGTCCGGATTCTTTTCTTTTTTTGGTCTTCATCCTGTGTCATCTGCAGCGAAACAATCTGATTGGTCATCTCTTACCTGGTTTTCTCTGGTCAACACTCTCGTCTGCTTCGTACATTGCTCACCACAGGCTTATTCATTATGCCTTTCACGCTGCGCTGCTTTTCCGCGTTCCACTCAGTGTAATGTCACCGTCCCGTCATCACTCTCACCTGCAGTTTCAAACCATATTATCAGCCACTACCTGATTTTTCCGATCCTCCACTCCTTTATCTCTCTCTCATGCTATTCTCTGTTACATCTGATGCATGTTATTACCGCAGTTCTTCTGACCTCCGAGTCACCCTTCCCCAGTGACCTTTTACACCTCTCCAACCACCTCGTACTTTCAGTCGCTCTGCGTTCTCCAGACCCTTTTGCGGCCATCTTCTTGCTGCATAATGTACGCCCATGTAACAACGCTTCATCCATGTTCGACCGTCACCACAAGTCACACCTGCAATAATCACACCGTTAGATCCACTCTTGCCTGTTTTCGTCGAGCCCTTCCTTCACATTCCCTCGTCTATCAACTTCTGCTAACAGCCATCACTTTTGTGCCTCCGAAGTTGGCTCTCTTTTGCTGTTGATCCCCTATGTTCACCCGTCATAAGAAAATTCATCAAGGTCTATCCAAGTTCACTTCGCACCACTGATCCAACCCTGCCGTTCTCGTCCAACCACTGCTACTTCCGTGTTCCATCTCTTTACTGCTATTTGCTCCTGCTGACATATATATACATACATATATATTTTGTATCCACATATTTTCTCTGCCTCCTTCAGTTCTTTTGCCGCCATGCCACCGCCCCTCATGATATGCGTCCATTTTGTCCATAACTGTGCTTCACATTTACCGTGTCTCGATCCTTCCGCGGCATTGATGCCATCTTACTCACTCTTTACGCCTTGCATTTCAGCTCCCTATTTTAAATTGGCACCGTCCGTTTATTGCAATGTCGCATAGTTCATGGCTACCTAGTCACCAGCCATACCACTCAACTATTTTGTTCTTCTTTTCTTCTCTTCTTTCTTCCTTTTTTCATCGTTTCTCGCAACGACAGGTTCTGACATCGATTTTCAGTCCTCCTCGTGTTAAGCTCCCAGGATCCGCCCTCCCTCACTTGGCTCAATCAGCTGCTCCGCACGACTTTGACCCTCAAATTCACCGTGCCCACATCTGAACCCATCTTCGAGTTCACTTAAACTCCCCTTATTACTCCCTAGTATGCGTACGTTTATCTCCCTCTCATATCTCCCCTATTTCTTCCTAACACGCTTTGTGTTACTTAATTCTAAATTTTCCATGAATTTTGTCTGTAAGCTTTGTCGCTCGTAAAATTTTGGTCATGATTGAGGCATGCTCCGGGCGTCTCCGAAATAAACTAGTATTATTATTATTAGGTGTTTGCGGATGTGAGGGACTTTAAAAGTCGTGACATATAACCAGATAGTTTCTCGCGGGGCTACAGCTACTGGGAAGACAGCTTTTATTGTTCACTTAAAGAGGGGGAGAAGAAAAAAGTGAAAAATTTTCTGGTGAAAAGTCGTGACGTGACCAGATATGTTGACTTTCTTTCCACTTGTGTGAGCGTGCAAAACTACGTGACATGGGAAGGTCACATATATTGGTTTATGACGTAAAAAAAAGCTTTTTATTCGTACTGTCTGGAAACCCCTTCCGGATCGATAGCGAGCTGATTGCGTCTTACTAGTGTTAATACACCATACATTGCTCATGTGGTGGTTTTTGAGTCAACTTGTGCCAAGGGAAGTACGAACTTCAAGTCGGTTCAGGCAGAGATGTATAGACCTGCAGTGTGTTCAGTGTGGAAATGGTTCTGGGAGCACCATGAGAGATAGAGCCAAACAACGTCCATTGTAAATGACTGTGAAAAGCAGGAGCCGACAGGGTAGAATTAACCCTAGAATCAACCCGGGATCGGTCAAACAGGGACTCCAACCTAGGGTTCGGTCTAGTGATCCAGTGGGCGACCGCGGAACACTGAGCTCCAGGAGCAAGTGGAAGAGTACGAAATCTAGAACTGGCTCCGGCTGTGTGTTATGATAATTAATGTCTAAAGTAAACAATAAACGGGGTCTGTATCTGTAAATGCTGCAACGGCCGGGCTCCATTTTAACGGTCGACGGTACACTTCTTATTTGCTATTCACGATCCTGAGCTGCTCGTTTTAACTAGAGAAGCCTGGAGAGAGAATTATCGACAAAGTTCAGCTGTAGCTTGTATGGTGTATATGGCCGCAAGTTGGCATGTTTGGGGCACTGAGTAGGCATGGTGCATACTCTTTCAAGGAGGTGGCTTGCAACTTCATTACAATGATATGCAACTTACGGCGCGGAAGGGCCTACGGTGCTTGGCAGTGTTAGTTTCCGTGGGAGATAGTGCTGAGAGGAAGGAACGAGTTACCGGTGTATGAATTAGGATGAGTGTAGATACAGAAAAGTTGCCCCTAGGTCTTGGTGACGGCTGGGTCATATTTGGACAATTGCCCAGAAGCATCTGCCAAGTGACGGGCATGATATAATAGGAAAATTGCGGATTGCCCACTTTGGGAAAACTCTTAATAATATAAAAAACGGTACTAAGACGCTGACTTGTCACTTACCCGCTTGCCCAAGGAAGCAGGGGTGCTGCTGTTAGTCGGGATGTGTACTAGACTGATGTAAGATATCATGCAAAATTGAGCGGACTGTTGGGTGCCGTGACTACTTGAGCACCTGCATTTTTTTGTGCTTGGGTGTTAGATAATCATTTAGTTTCAATCCTGTGGCCGGTGGGCAGAGGCAGTAGTGGAGTGGTTTACATTCCGGAAGCAAGCAACACGGATGTTTTGCGACTTGTGCGGGGTGGAGATATCGGAGAGTTGAGGTCTAAGGCTGCCTCCCAGAATACTCGATGGAAACTGAGAAGCCGAGTGGAAGCTTGGGTCGACTATGACTGTGATTTGGCTGAGAACTATTTATTGGCGAATATCAGGAGTTAATTCAGGGAGGATTCGGTTAAGAAGGTTCATTCCGGGTCAGTCTTTTTCGTATCGTTCCGGTGTCCAACGAGGTGCTGGTGATGATCTGTCCAAGCACAAAACACCTGTGACCATAGCGGACATCACTTGAGCAAGCTGTGGGGAGCGAGCATAGGCAGCTTCAGCTAGCTGCTTGGGAGCGGACTACGGGACCCTGTAAGGTTAAAGCTGGGTGAGGCGACGTCTGCTCATACATGGAAACCTCGATCGGCACGCCATGGACCAGCGTGTATTCACTCAGAAATACTGAGGGCTTGGCTTATGCGCTGTTTTGATTAGGGCTTCCCATAAGCAGGGCTGAGTCCCGATTCAAATGGGAATTCACCAGTTATTGAAAAAAGGGCAAAGCACGAGTCCAACAAGTCCGAAGTCAGAAATGTGGTAATACTCCGGTGCTCCCTGTTTCAAAAGGGCGGGAGGGCCTGCTCACCTGGTGGGCATTACTGACAATTTCTCCCCCGCAAGCCACTCTTCGCACGTGACCCATGGTGCCGGCCGCTTCTAAAGGTAGCAGTTTTCCCATTGGTATAAGGCTACCACAGACTATGTGACATGATCCACAGAAGACAGAAAGTGTGGGAAATCAATACAGAAAGTTGGTCCACACTGGAGGAATGTGTACATAACCGCTGCCTTCTGACAAGGACAGCCTAAATATCAGCTTTCTGCCATCAGCATTACCCGTGATGATATATGGGGACAATACAGCGATAGTTGATGGCTTTGGAGGCGTGGCATCAGAGGCTTTATAGTGGAGGATCATCGGACAGCAGGGCGGTAGTGAATGGACAGGAGATCTCCGGTATGCGAGGCTAACAAGGAAGTACTACCAGGAGTTGATAGATGTGCACATAGCGGTTCGACCTCGCGGGACTATTAGGCGGAGGATGAGGAGCCTGAAAGGTGCGACCTTCCGAGTGAGAGAAAATGAAGCGGCCGCTGAGTCAAAAGTGCAGCTGAAATTGTTCCTTGATAAGCATACGCGCAGCAGGTGGTACTGTGTGTATTCAAGGACCACTTAAGAGGCATTGGTCTGGGCCATAAAATTAGCAGCCACTGTTAATTGGGGCAGGTAGGGATAGCTATACTGAGTGGCGACGTAAACGTAGCCATTTTCGAAGGTTCAGATTGGTATCTAACACATTCGCCTGAGGCTCTTTCTATAGTTAATTAAGACTAAAAACGAGATAATGTTTTAGACTTCCAGCCCCGCGTGTACTCTGCATTTAAATATATTTAGGAAATCATTAGACCAAAGCTTTGCAGAATTTTGCTTCCATAAAGTTTCATGCTTGAGGGGAGGGAGGTCCCGTCCGAAGGATATCCTGGAATCAAGGATGGTTAGATGATGCCCATTATTGCGCACCTGGTGCGATGCGTTGGTATATGAGTGCACCTGACTAGAAAACTGAGCCAGCTTGTGGAGCATGATTTATTCTTCTAGGCCTCTGGCTGTCAAGCCGCAGAAGCATCCAGAACTGCCTCTGGCTAAAGTTTGTAGACTGCCCAGAAAGGAAGATATAATATTAATAGTTTATTTCGGAGACGCCCGAAGCATGCTTTACGCATGATCAACATTTTCACCAGTAAAAAAAGCTGAACGACAAACTCATGAAAAATTCGGTAATACACAAGAAAAAGGAGGGTCGGAAGGAAATGGAGATAGATGTATACACATCAATGAGTGAAGGGGTGGTTTCAAGTGGACCTAGAGATAGAATCATATATGTGCCCGGCAAATCTGAAAGTCAGGCTCAGATGGAGCAGCTGGCTGAGCCACGTGGAGGAGATCGGAACCTGGGAGTTTTACATGATGAGGGCTGAAAATTGGCATGGGAAACTATCGTTTCGCGAAACGAAGAAGAAAAAGAAAAAATAAGAGGAGAAAAGAAGAACAAAATGTTGAGTTGTGCGGCTAGGGACTAGGTAGCCATGAGCTATGCCTTATTGTGATGAATGGACTGTGTCAATTTGAAAACAGGCAGCAACCAACGCAAGACTTAAAGGCTTGGTCAGGCGGCAGCAACGGCACGGAAGGATAAAGGTACGGTATATATGGCGCATGTCATGAGGGGCGGCGGCATGGTGGCAAGAGAACTGGCTGGCTATTCTTTAAGGTTCCAGCTTGTGCATAAGAGAGCCATTCGGTACCCTGTTAAACGCTTTTGCTAAGTCGATAAAAATTGCTTGCGGAATCACACATTCGTCGTGGGCCCGAGTGAGCTTATCCATGACAGAGAGCATATTGGTTTTGCATGACCTTCCCGACAGGGAGCCATTTTGAGCAAGGGAGATCAAACCATTTTTGCGTGGGCGTGACGATGTGGCGCGCTTTAGTCCTAAGAACTTGTCCACCTGCTTTTCAAACGTTTCTTTTGCTCGGAGCGTCGATAAACCCCTGCAGTAAGTTACCCCAAAGCGAGGCCATCCTTTGAGTAAAAATGTTTTTACGGACTTTTGTGCGGGGGTGATTCTTGGGTACTCTCTAAGTGTGCTTTCGGAGGGTGTCCGGGATCGAATGCGTGAAAAAGTGCTCTGCAAGCTCTTTAGCGAAAAGGTTGTACTCTAGGAAGAGATCCCATGTAATTCTGCTGGTTTAAAAAGGGTACAGTTTTAGGTCGGTCAGCCTTTGCGGATAGGGGGGCGTGGAAACCCGCGACCTAGTTTCGTGGCTTTCTAATACAAACTTTCTGAGATGTCTCGGTCCTTGAACATGCCGGAGAGTACAATCTGAATGCCGTATTCAAGAAGGGGTCGGATGTAGGTCACATAAATGATCCGAAAGTCTTCTCTCTTAATGGAAGGCAAGTTTTGCCTTACCATGTTGGAAACGCGAAAGGCAGATCTGTTGACTAGTTGATGGTAGTAGGAGAAAGAAAACGACTCGTTTAGCCAGAAGCCCAAGGCCTTATGCTGTTCCTCGTCCCGAACTGGTCTGGCAAAATTCGTCCGGAAGAGCTGAGCCGAAGGATTACCAAATGACATGCTCACCCATTTATCGTTACTAATTGGTAGGCTCCAGTCGGTAGACCACTGCTTGGCATGGTCCATTGCCGACTGCAGTTCTGTGGCTTTGCTGCCCCGGATAGTAACATCGTCAGAGTACATTGCGTTGTTCACTGGAATGTTGTTTGGAAGGTCATTTATACAAATGAGTGACAATAGGGCACTGATCCTTGGGAGACTCCAGAGTGTCTCATAAATGGTTCCGAGAAGTCAGGACCTGCTCTGACCCTGGGTGACCGACTAGTGAGAAGGCTACAAAAAAGAGAGAGCACGTTGCCGGAGATTCCTTAAGGTTCCAGCTTGTGCATAAGAGGGCCATTCGGTACCCTGTTAAACGCTTTTACTAAGTCGATAAAGGTTGCTTGCGGAATCACGCATTCGTCGTGGGCCCGAGTAAGGTTATCCATGACAGAGAGCATATTGGTTTTGCATGACCTTCCCGACAGGGAGCTAATAAGTCCGTGGCTCCGTGGACGACAGCGATTGCCCTTTTTGGAGATAGGGCTGATTGTCGCTCTTTTCCAAGAGTTGGGAACGCCCCAGAGTTTAAGCATCGATGGAGGAGCTCCGCGTAGATTTCTGCCAATTTTAAAGACTTTTTTCAAGAACTCGAGGGTTGAGCTCCTCCGAGCCCACAGAACTAAATAGACTAAGTCGACTGAGATGGCTCTCTACCTCCTGTCTATTAAAAAGTGTAGTGCATGGAGGTTGATCCACTGGCAGTCCTGGGAGTTTGGGATGGACAGAGGTAGATAGCGAGGTGTAGAAGGTCTCGAAATGCGACCGAAAAATTTCCGCCACTTGAGAAAGTGTTGTGGCCGGAGTGCCATCTACAAAGCAGAGTGCAAGTAGAGTGGCACGTGGCTGCCTGGTTAAGCCCATAAACCTGAAAAGGGCGGATTTGTTTGGGTTCGCATTTGCGAGGACGGCCCTTCGCTGGTTGAAAGGGAACTCCCCTACTTTACCCTTGCAGTCATCGCGGATGCTTATAAATTCCTCCGCTTCTGTTTCCATTCCCGTGGATTTAATAATAATAGCAGTTTATTTTGGAGACGTTCGAAGCATGCTTTACGCATGATTAACATTTTTACTAGCAACAAAACTGAGAGACAAATTCATGAAAAATTCGATAATACCGAAGACCCAAGTTTTTCTGGTGAATAAGCGTGACTGTCGAGGCCCAATTTCTGCATAGGAATGTATTGGTGGAGGGGTGTGCGGAATTAGGCGAACCACTAAGGGGCAGACGGCAGATAACCATTTTATGGTCACTGTCGGGGAAATTTTGTGTTACGGACACGTCGGTTTAAGGCATTTTATAAGTAAATACCAGATCTAGTATGCTCCCATTTCTGGTAGGTTCGACAACCTGTTGTGTCCAGCCACCAAGATGACTGCTAGTGATCAGGTCCATAAGATTGAGAGGAGCCGAGAGGGTAGGTCAAAATATTGAGGGAGATTAAAATCATCTGCACTAAGCTTCGTTCCAGAAAGGAGGAAAGTGAGTTATTTAAAAGACCTAATGAGAAGTGGAAACGAGGAACTGGGGGAATTTGGTGAGCGATACTGGCAGCCAATGTAAAGAACAGTGCTTTTAGAGGTTGACAGTGAACCAGAGAGAATCGGGAATAGAATCGAGCACCGTATGTAAAGGAGGGGTTGTGGTGTACGTGTCCTTGACATAGGCTAGGAGCCCACCACCACGCCGGTTCGGTCTGTTGGTCCTTAGAAGACTGTACCCTAACAAAGATACTTGGTCGTTGCCAGTGCCCTCAGACAGCCAGGATCATGTTATTAAGATAATGTAATTATTTGTGAGAATAAGTTTTTTTAGGCGCGGGAGTTTGCCAGGAGTAGAACGCGAGTTGAATAAGGCCAAAGATATACCATTTGTAGGAGGTGGTATAGGCATATCACGGGGTTAGTGTTAGTTGGGAGGAGGCGGGCTATCGCGATTGGAGGGAGGGGAGATCAGGGTCAGAGGGGAATATGTTGATGTTGAGACTAGTGGAAGTTCAGATAAGGTGGATCCAGCCGAGCTGGAGTAAATTTTGCAGTGAGATGTACTGCTAAATGGTAGAACAACTGGGCATCAAAGTAGGGCGAAATGTTGGAATAAAGGGAAATTCTGTGGAACTTGACGGGTCTATATCAGACAGGAATGATTAGGAGCAGTTGGGAATTACCTGTCAGTCGGAGTTGAGTAGTGGCTGAAGGGGGAAGCAGAGGACAGGGTTGAAAATTAATGAGTCATAATGGTGTAGGTTGGAGTAAGACGTGAGGCAGGGTGAACGGTGTGTGCAGGCCGTATTTTGGTATTGACAGGCAGTGAGCACGGTGAATTTGTAGGGATCACCGATACATTGGAGCAAGAGGTATTTTCTACGGTCGTAACATTATTCGGTGTGTTAAGACGAGTTGATTAAAGACAAAACAGTTGAATGAAGGAGGGGTTTGTGAGAAGGGTGGGAAGTGAGGTAAACCCATTCCTCTGGACGGCGAGTGGTTTATCACCGGAGGGCACAGAGGGCGAATCGGAGTTAAGGGTGTACCCAACAGGTGATGAGGTGGGAGATCAAGGCAATAGCCGGCGTCTTTTACTGGGTGGCAGTAAGAGGGGAGAAGCGGAAATGTCTAGATCAATAGTAATGGGATTAGATTTCAAAGAATTCAGTGCGGGAGCAGATGAGGAGGCAGTGGTTGGTTGTGAAGAAGCGGGATACGCGAGTGAAGATAAAGCAGTGGGGAGTTGAGAAGAAGCGATGGAGCAAACAGCCGTCTGTGTCGAAGGCCCAGGAACATCAGGCATCTTTCTAGTGGGGAAAGTCGAGGGAGATCTAGTAATTTCCCTTTGAAGAGGAGTTTTATCCTTGGCCATTTTTATGTTTTCATGGGGGAGATAAGAAGCTATAGCGTTAAGCACTTCAACGAGTTCTTTGGCAGATAGATTATCTGCAAATCGCATAAGGATCGGATAGCTGAAGCGCTGAAAGCGCTAACTCAGCCTTGATATTTGAAAAGGAAGGTGGGCCATACCACATGCATTCAACAATGTATGCTTGAAATGCTCCAGAGGTATTCTGTCTAGGACATTAAACACGACTGCATTACGAGAGTTCCTCACTCTTATGGGAACTTCGGATGCAACGGAGTCGATAAAGCGGCCTTCCGCTGCCAGGTTTTGCAGCGTAGAATGTTCGATGCGTTCAGTGATGCACAGTAGGGGGCGAGTTTGGATACCATATCCTCCAACCTCAGAAGCTGGAACATTATACCTGGGATACATTGGTCTAAAACAGCTGTTCTTTCTGTCGCCAAGCCCACAAAGTCGCAGAGGTTAACCGAGCATTTTTTAAAGGCCATGGGAGTTTGAATAAGCCTATTTTCCCTAGTAGCCAGAGTGCGAGTGGATGGGGTAGTAATGGAAGTTTTTTACTACACGTGACATTTTGAAATATGGAAAGAAGCTGCGAGTGGGTCGGAAAAGTGAGAGAAAACTAGGGCCAGGTTGGAATTTGCCGCTGAAAAAAAGTTCCCTGAATTTCTCTGGCTTACTGGAATGCCCCAAGAAGCTGTAATTTTTAGTGTTTTCTTGAGATAGCTGAACGAAAACCACATCGGTAACAGCACGACCTGGTGTAGCTCAGATCAGAAAGACAGCGAATCTCTGGGACTATCTTCTAATGGTAGGAGGCGGAGAGACTAAGAAGTTTTACCCGCTTTCGTTCATCATAGACCTCCGTTATTTGGATTCAAAAGTCCAAATCCTTCTCATGGGCTCGGTCATCGGGTATGTTTACGCAGAGGAGCAGTGAAATTTTAATAACCGTGAGGGCCTCATCCGGTGAACTTCCGAACCGATGGATGGAAGTAGAACTGCGTTTGTCCCACGGTAGTTTATTTCACAGGCTAGAGTTCACTGTGAGTGGGAACTATGAACATGGGCTAGCTTAAGCAATGAGGATTGAAAAGTTGAGCCCTCAGATGCGGTGAATAGCTGAAAACAGGCGTGAGGCGCTACGGATTGGAAGTATGTGACCAGCTGTGAGGGATGTTATACAATAAGGTATATTTCGATTTCATGCTGCGAAGCCACAAAGGGTCTAGTTCAAGGAACGATCCGCCTTCTTTATAAGTGATGGGTGAGCGCCATCCAATCAGCCGCTTGGATTTCAAGGGAAATCTGTGCGAATTGCATTTCCGCATGTTTAGGTGGTTTTCTTTCCCCGATAAGATAGGGATGCCAAGCTTCATCGACAGACTACACAGGTTTCCTTCAGTGGGTTGCAAAGAGGGGAGGTAGCGTCAGTGGTTCTGGCGCGGCCACTCTTCCAGTCGGCTTTGGCTGAACATTGTCACCTTTTCTAGTTCCAGGACAGAATCTAAGGCTTGAAATCCAAAGTCACATATATATCCGAACCTTTGATGACATTAGCCCTTCCCAAACCAGCCTCTGTGTCTCTATCCTCCATCAAGTAGGGCTTAGAAATACCTCAGAGAGTAGCCTGCATTTTCGAGTTGGATGAGGGCTGCCAGTTTATGCGCCAACATCTTTGTCTAAGTCAACCTGTGGGGCACTTATCTCAAAGTCCCCCCTTATTCTAAGGTCAACGGCAAGGCGCTGAATAGGCAGGCCAGTCGATGAGCTAAGTTGTCGTTGCCCTACTGGTTCGTAAATGGCTCCTTGCAGAACTCTTTTCTCCACACTAGACCCGTGCACCCTTTTCCCCTCGAAGAACTGGCTTTCTCTGAAAAGTTCGGCTACTGAGCTATAAAAAGACGGATCATTTTTACTGTGTGAAAGCTGGTTAACCGGTAGTCAGTGGTTTACTACTTCGGGGGCCTTCCCTAGGTCCAAGTGGTAGACGTCTATCTTCTTACTATCCTCCAGTCTCCTCGCAGCAGATAAGATTTGTCGTGCTTTGCACCTCCAAACAGCCAGGCTGGTTTAAGCCAAATGATTCACTCCCGTATAGAAAGATAACCATTAGGCCTGTTGGAATCCGGTTTGGGGCCTCCGACGACTTAGACAACAGACTTACTGGCCCGCGGTTGGAAAGTTCTTCTTTGCCCCAATTTTTGCGGACTGCACCACTTGCGAAAGCTTTCAGCAGCGTGTCAGTTTAAAGTCACTCAGATTAGCCAAAATGTCTTGAAAGAGGTTCGGCCAGCATACTGTCTAACAGCTCCAGGAGGGCCGGGCATACATCATCTGAAACTGCTGGCCTACTTCCTTTTATTCCTTCTAGTTCTTGTTTTACTTCGTGCCTTTCAAACTGGATCCACTGAGTTCTTATCTGCTTAACATAATAAGAATTCTTGTGCTCCTATGGCCATCCTTACCGGTATACACCTCAAAAAAGCGGGGCAAAATTTGGCCTTGTCCTTATCCTTTTCAAAGTGTCTGGCCCTCAAGTCTTGAAAACTACCAACCACAAATCGTACCGTTGATTATGACTGGACTAAGTCACAATATGCTTTTTGATTACTTTTCGCCCCTTAGGCAAGTTTCGCTTTTTTCCCGTGCCTTTATTTTAGTTGGGTTTTCAACGACTTCCCGCGAGCCGTCATGTATTCCAGTAGTTCTCCATTGCTCCGCTTCACCGCTATCTCACAAAAGGCTTTGTGTTATCTAGCCTGTGCGTTCCAGGCCCGGGACTTCCATCATGCAGAAGGGCTACTTTGCTTAATTCTCACCAACGGTCCAAAGGTAGCCAGAAGTTCCGGAATGTGTTTCGACATAGCTTCACTTCTCTTTCACATCTCCCTGAGCGATTTTCTAATTCAGCCCCCTGACTGCCTTCATTTGCGCCGGGGTTTTAGTCCACGGAGTTTAAGCTTGTATTTGACACGTTTTGCGACTTCATTTGCAAAGCTTTCGATGTTTATTACCCTGAAGCCGCCTCTCTCCGGTGATGCAGCGACAATAACCAGACGCAGGTCCTTTCCGCATTTCTTCATCGCTGAATCAAGTATTGTGGAGTTTCGGTTCATTAGCCAAAGCGTTTCATGCAGCACCTTTTAGATTGGGGATTCTGTTCACAGGAACTGCAGAAGTACATCCCTGAAAAACCCCGGAGGTGTTCCCATAACTTCCAGTCTATTTCTGGGGCGCTGAAGCCATTCAGGACGGGCACTTTTTTATCTCTAGTGATTTTCTCAAGTGCTCCTAGGCGTTCGGTGCCCTCCATTCTGGTGGAAGATGCGCTTCGGAGAACCCAGAGTTACGGAGCCTACCTGCATTCTGAATGCGCATCTAATATCCTGCAAATCTAAAATTTTTATTTTTGCCCCTTGTTTGCATAAGGCCTTGGCAATCAGCTGCAACATGTCCGCCCCCGTTTTGCTATCGTTCGCATTTTATCTGTGTTGTGCAAAGCGGCCCGCACAAGCGTAAATGGAGAAACCCCCGGCGTAAGCCATGCTTCAGCGATCGAAACGACCTGTGCGTCGTTTTGTGTGCCCGCGAATTTGTTCCGCTTGTTGCGGTTGCTCTAGGCACTCACACATATGACCGGTGAGTGCCCAACTGCCAGCAGCCTCTTGTTCCTAGGACGGCAACTTGGATTCCTTAATCTATCAAGCTGTAAGCTCGAGAGCTGTCCCTGCTTTTATTTCACAATGACCCCTTTTCCCTACTGCCATTTACAAAGTTCACTAGTAAGACTGCTGCGCTCCCCAATACCCACCGTTTGTCCAGCTTCCCTCATCTCCCGATGTGCGGCGTTTGTTGTACCCGTAATATGTCTTTCGTGGATATTACAACACGACTTATTTCTATAATCAGAGAATTCAGAATAATAAAAACAGTATTGGTTTGTTTCGGAGGCGCCGGAGGGATGCCAGATGCAAGATCAAGTTTTTACAAGCAATGAAACGGACGAACAAAATCCGTGAAACTGTAGGACTATAAATGACAAGAGTAGGATAGATGGACGCAGAGGGGAGATTAAAGGAAGATAAAGGTATGATAAGTTTAAGCACACCAAAGAAAAATGAAAGGAGTCTAAAAGAACCCAAGGGCGGATTTGAGTAAAGGTTCGGCACCGTGAACCTTGCCAAGCTGGATGTTGTGGCAACCCCTATAGGGATAGCCTGGGAGTCGTCAAACTTTCTGGATCATCACCCGGCGTCGTGCACACCAATGCGGACAACAGAAGCAAAAAACGTGTTATCTTCTCGGGCGTAGCGCCTGAGAAACAGACAGGAGTGAGTAATAAGAGAAACCTACGTGGCGGAGCAAACGCGGTGGCGTCGCTCATTAACGCATGTAGTAAAAGAAACAAATGGACGGAACTAGCCAAAACCGCTTTGGAGCACAAAGCGTCAGTAGTTGCCGTCACGGAAAAGCGGCTTTCTGGAGAAACCATGTGCCAGGCCTAATAAGTAAAGGCTTTGCAATCTATAGGCAGAATAGATAACATCATCGCCCTGGAGGAGTGGCCATCCTCATTAAGCAGGTAGAAACCACCTTGAGTTTCAGACCAAGATGTGCACTCACAATGTCCCGTTGTGCGCAGATAAGATCGTCCTCCCAAGCAGAAGTGTTAAAGTTGTCTATGTCTACGGGGCATCAAGTACAAACCACGAAGAGGACGTTTGTTTACTGCGGACTGACCTGCCAACTTGATTTCCCTAATCTGATCACAACGTCAGCTGACTCTGGAATGGCATTTATCGTTATCTTCCTTGATATGACGAAAGCATTTGACCGCGTGCCTCACGCCCAGCTGCTAACCAAGGTTAAATCTTACGGCATAATAGACCCGCTCTTTTCTTGGTTGTCATCCTATCTTAGCATGAGATCGCAAGCAGTAAGCATTGAGGGTTACCTCTCATCACCCCGGCCAGTCACAAGTGGTGTTATACAGGGCAGTGTGTTAGGTCCACTTTTATTTCTTCTCTACATAAACGACGTATTCAAAGTAATACGCCATGGCACCGCGTTCCTATTCGCCGATGATATTAAGATTGTATATTCATTTGAACCTCATACCTCGACCCATACCCTCACCAAAATAGCTGATGACCTGAACGCTCTTGACATATGGTGCAACACGTGGAAAATGAGTTTCTCCGCTGCTAAGAGTGCCATTCTCACATATAAAAGCCAAATTCCTCCTGAGTCCCTCGCCTTAAACGGCTCGTTCATTCCTACTACCCCGCTAGTACGAGATCTCGGTCTACAATATTCTTGCACGTTCACCTTTCAAGAACAAGCCACCTACCAGGTGGCTAAGACTAAGAGAACGATAGCTCTCATCTGCAGAACCTTTAGAATGCGCGACAGCCAGCTTCTGATCTTTAAATCCCACGCCAGACCACAGCTTGAGTACTGCCCTCTGGTATACACTCACATGCGCAAATCTGACAGACTTGCGATCGAAAGAGTTCAGCGATCCTTCACCAAGCACTTACTCGGCTCATCATCCCCCTTGAATTATAAAGAGAGATGTGAGCTACTAAGGCTTGAACCCCTATGGCTACGACGTATGAAACTCAATCTTTATCTTCTATTCAACCTCCTACATTCTAGAGCGCATACGTCCATCGCTGATCTATGTTTCGCTCAAAACGCACCCTACCCTCTTCGTAACCGAAATCATACTACCAAAGTCCCATACACCAGGACAAAACTAAGAGAAAGGTTCTTCATCACCGTTTATTCCCGCTTTTGGAACAGACTGCCCGAAGACATTCGGGCCTGCCAGACACTAGACCGTTTCAAAATTGTCCTTACAAAATACTTAGATGTCGCCAAGGTACTACAATTAACCCATATGTGCACCACGTTGGAACAAGCCTATGAGGGTAACCTAGATTTTTAAATAAAGAAAGCACGACCCGGTTAACATCCATTGCAACATCGACGTCACCTTCCTCATATGCCTTTCCCATCGCCAACACATTAGTACCCCTTAGAATGATTTACATCACTGACACTGCTCTTGTTAGATTCTCCCCAATTCACGCGCTTCAACGTCTCCTACCTATTATCTTTATCATATTTGATTCGCTTTACTCGGTCCGAACTGACTCCATTCCCCTCCTTTATTTTGCCTTAGCGCCCCAACACTTAATCCAGTTCCAGTGACCACCACTTACCTTCTAAATCATCATTCTATTCCTAGTTTTGTTCATTATTTCTGTATTTCCATTCACTCCCAATGGCTCACAGTCCTCATTCTTCCCAAAGTAGTCTGTGTCTACATTACTAGATTTCTCTTTTCACCATTGACCGTTGATCCTCAGCTGGGAGCATCCCAGACTGCGTCTCTCTACTCTTATGCTTCCAGACACCAACCGGCGCGCATCTCCCATCTGATGTCTTGGAATGATCCGGAGATAACACCAGCGAAATATCTGGCTCAAACGTCAGGCTTCAAATCTGGATCCCCCACAATTCCCTAGACTACGCCATCTCTACGTCTGTATGATCTCGGCCAAAATCACCTGTGCAAATCCCGCCGGTGGGAGGCGCGGACAGATCCCCCGCTTTGGCCGGTGCACATCAGGCGTGCAGGACGTCTGCAACGATGTTTACAGGTTGGGTGTCCAGCGCACGGTCAGCCCCACCCACTAGCACCGGTTGCGGATTAAAAAAAAACAAGAAAATAGAACAAAAGGAATACCGTTCATATACTTAAAATGTTGCTGTCTCCTCCAGCCAACATTGACTCTACATCGTGCTCGCTTCAAATTTGCCTGCATAACCTAACGCTTTTTTCGTCCGGCAAAAGTTGCTTTTTTGGTGCACAATTATCGTATACTTAAAAACACATCAACACTTCTGGCTAATTATTCCCGGTCTACTTCCCGCGGTTTCATGCCAAACTACTCACCAGTCTTATTTGCAAACTTAACCACTCTCTAAGATAAAGCCCACCCCTTTTTGCTACTTTTACCGATATACTCCAAAAATAACGCATTTATTGCTGTCACTAACTTCCGTACCACAATCTCCAGACAGTATATGACACTGCGAAATTTATCTCTTGAGATTCCCAATAATCGACGACTCTGTGTTTGCTTGCTTTCTCTGCCAGCTCCGCTGTTTGCCCACTTAAGGCTGTTGCATTGCAACGTCCTCATCTTGCAAGGTATTGTGTCCCACTTTTGCACATCTGATAAGCTCTTGTGCCGCAGAGTTATGTTCTGTCACCACAAAGTGGTCCACCTTTTGTATCAAACAGTCTTCTGCCCATCACTTCATCGTTTTTTCCAGCTGTGTCCATCCTATTGTTGTAGTTGAGCACTACGCAACGATTTTCTCGATAATTCCTAGTTCATGCTGATGTATTACATTCCTTTTTTCTGAAAGCAAAACAATCCACTCAAAGTCCATATGTTTTATCCGGTCACTTCCTTCACCATCACTCTGGCAACCACGGTCCAGATGTGTAGTCCATTTGGTTCATCACACACACTCCGCTCATATCCGGCTGCCGAACTTTGCAAACCTATTCATCGGTTGTTGTGTATTTCCCTTCTCATGCTCCTTACCGATAGATCGTCTCAGTCACTTCCGAGACTTGATACATTTTTTTTTCACCACGTGAAGTCTTTGCTGAGAATTATCAGTATGTAAGTACTTACCTGTCATTCAACCGGTCATCCTTCTTGCAAGCCACGTTTCTGCCACTGTCGTAGCTACGCACCACACGTCGATATTTTTTTTGTCAGTTACCAGTTTCTTGCTGAAGCATTACATTCCTTTTTTCTGAAAGCAAAACAATCCACTCAAAGTCTATATGCTCTATCCGGTCACTTCTCTCACCATCAATTTGACACCCACAGTCCAGCGTGTTGTCCGTTTCGTTTTACAACTGGCTCAACCGATATACGGTCACTGTACCCCAAAATTGCTATCCTCGACCGATTTTCTTGGTTTTTATGTATTATGCCACAATTTTTCATCGTCTGATTTTTCACCGCAACTCCTCTCATACATTGTAAAGCTCCATTGCTTGAATACGTCTCCTTCAGGAATGTTTCTTCTTCACGATATCCGCGTATCCGTCAATCTAGTTAAGTTCTCCGACAGGACAGTCTTTCTTCTGTGGAATTTGTGTGATTTTGTACCATTCTCCACCCACCCCACATTTTGGCAGAATAACTACGCCTACCTCCAGCCGGACCGACCACCTGACCTTGAGTTTAAATTCACCGGGCGGTATCGCAGCAATTGACTTGAATGCCTTCTCTTATATTCAATCGCGTTCGCATAATTGTACAGTCCCACTGTAACTTTCATTCAGCTTTCAACTGTACCGTTTGATCTTGCATTGCAGCATGCTTCGGGGTTATCCAAAATAAACTATTAATACTTTGACTGAACTAGTTGAGGACGCACAAAAGACGAAGGTGAGCAAGTTAAGGTAGCTACCTTGACTTCAGCAAGGCTTTTGACTCCGTTACTCATCGTCTTTTGCCATGCAAAATGAAGAGGTTCGGCATAGGTGTGTCAGTGTGTAGGTGGCTGGCTGACTTCCTCTCCCACAGGGCGTTTCACGTCAAAGTAAGGGACAGGTGCTCCAGTCCGGGGAATTTCACCAGTGGTGTACCTCAGGGATCCGTCCTAGACCCAGTCCTGTCCTTGTAGTTTATTAAGGACCTGGCATCCGCTCTTCAATCGCCTAGCTTAATTTTTTCGGACGATGTGAAGATTGTTGGATCTGAGGGTAGGGCGGACTTAAGCAGGGATTTAGGTACCACCCTGCACTGGGCATACAAACTGGGCTCACCCCTGAAAGCTGAAAATGCCACTTGTTTTCAAGGTCAACAGAGAGCTTAACTACCGCTCATGACAAGGGGCCGTTCAACATAGAGACAGTTAGCAGGGTTAAAGACCTTGAGGTCATCATGAGCAGTGACTCTAAATGGTCGGAGAAATCCAGCTCTGCTGCGCAAGAGGCTCGTGGAGAGCCCCCTAGACTGCGATTACCATTGTCTCTCCGGCAGCCGGAAACCCTCGTACCTATTTATATGGCTATAGTAAGACCTAACTTATGAGGTAAATTGCAGGCTTGGTCATCATTCTACAAAAAGGACGCTGCCTGCCTGGAGAAAGTCCAACGTATTGCCACTTGAATCGTTGAAGAGCAGAGGGGCAAAGCATACCAGTAGAGACTCCGTGATCTGAATCTTTTCTCGTTGGAAAGGAGGAGAAGTCGAGGGGACCTTATAGAAACGCTCAAGGTAATGGAGGGATTTTCTGGCCCTAGAGCAGATAGTCCATTCCAACTGGCCGTAGATTCCAGAATAAGGGGACATGAAAAGAAGCTGATAAAAGCCCGAGCAAGGTTGATGGCTAGATCTCACTTCTTCAGCAACAGGGCAGTGAACAGTTGGGAGGGCCTGCCTGGTTGAATGATAGATCTTCAGACCATCCAGTCCTTCAAAGGAGCCCTAGATCGCAAGTGGTACGATATATTTCCTCTTAAGGAGCGTTGCGTATTCAAGCAGAAGGATGACGGGTAGCACTGTGGTCTTCCTAGAGTATGTTTTATCCAACGTTTTTGTTCATTACATACTGTCTCATTGAACGCTTACGATGCATGTTGTCTCTCGCAGTTGATGTGCGATGAGGTTTTCCTTTTCCCTCACATTTTTAGCTGGGAATCGACGAAGTACACTCGGCAGCAGCGGGTGAATAACTGGTGTGCATACCACCGAAGGAATTCTGGAAGCTGGGTTGGCCGTGGCCATTACCTGTCCTGTGCAAACTGAACTGGACTGAACTGAACTGTACTGATTTGGGGGTCAAATCAGGCAAAGAGCCTGACTGGTCCAGGCGGAGACATCTAAAAGCTGACAGATGTACATAGAAGGGGCTGGAAATCGGCTTAAAAAATGTGGTAGCTGGAGACGGTGGGGAAAAAGTGAGACAAGTCGTGAGGGATTAGGTAACAATGAAGCTTTGGTATACTGCCACATGTGGTCGGCCGACAGGACACAAAACTCACTGTAAACAGGGGGAGAGTAATGCAAGATGTGAAGAGTGGGCTTGAAGGTGAAGATGATTCGGAAGGATTTGATGCGATGGATGTGAGACACCGATGTAGAAAGGATAGAGGCATTTCATGGGGGTCGGCTGGATGATAGCATTAGAAATGGCCAACCAAAAACCGCACGATACAAAGCGAATGTATACGTACATTATATATATATAATATAGAGTGCTAGAAAGTAAAATATCACTGGCCGGAAGAGGCAGATAGGGTCAGATCGAACGGTATAGAACTAACTCAGGAATATCCTGGTGAATTTTCTTCATGACAGGTGAACTTGGTGGATCGACAGAGAGAAAGAAGAAACTTTGGAAGCATAAAGGTGATGGTGGCTGTAAAGAGCAATTCATAAAAGAGGGAAGATTAGGTAAAGGAATGCAGAAAATAGGTAAGAATGTATCTAATATTCTGGATAATGCTTGTGAAGTGTGTGGTGAAGGTCGAAGGTGGGAGAGGCTCTACTAAGTGGACTTACATTGTTCTGCAGAAAGATTATGGCGATTGTAGTGGCTGTGGATCACAAAAAGAAGATAAATACAATGTAAAGAAACGTACCTAGGAGGTGAGGCTGTCAGTGGTACGCTGGCGCAGCGGCTGTGGCAGCAAAAATGTGGGATAGAAGTAATTGGAGGACCGGGGGAATGGAGTAATGCGGATCAAACGAATTGAAACTGTAGCTGAATTATTGATTTAGCGATGAGTTTACATTAGGTGGAACGTAGTGAAGCAGAACAGCCTGAAAGACGCACAGAAAAAGCCTGTGCCCAGCAATATGCGAAGCGAGAGGTAAGAGCACTGACCGAAGAGACACAGGTTGGAGATGACCGATCGGATCGTTTTGCTACATGTGAAACGAGAAGAAGGCTGGAAGGAAAGAAGCATCGGGACAAGTAAAACTTTCAACGGAACAAAAGGCATGCGAATTGAATGCGCTTCGGAATCGGGGCAATGGAACTGGAGAGCTGCCTCGCTGCAGGCTATTGTACAAGTGTATGGATCCGGAGGATGCCAATAGGGGTACTGCCTGATAGAAAGTCTGGAACTGCGAGTTCTAATATGAGGGTTGGTTATGGGGACAGGCAAGACTGGTGCTTATTGGCATTGAGCTTGAGAAGTAAGCTCGAGGGAGGATGTGACGAAGCGGTAGGCATTGAGGTATAAGAATGCAATTAATGAGCTTCGTGGGCATAGTGTGATAATAAGTTAATTGAGTCTAGGAGCCGGCAGTGACGACATAGACGGAAGAAAAAATGTTGGTGGAAGTCGGTAGAGGGAAGTGAGTATGACGATAGTGACGCAATCAGGGGTGACAATGAGAGTCGGTAGAAGGAAGAACAGAAAGGGAGGGGTGTGCATACCTTGGTAGAATGACAAAAGTGGAGAATGGTAAGAGAGACAACAAGAATGATAGGTGAGCTCACAGTTGAGTAACAAGAATGGTGGGAGCATGCGATCAGCAACCGACTGTGTTGGATGCTGAACGGCGAGAAGAGTTAGAACGTGCAATCCTCAACCGGTGTTTTTGGGTAGGTCTGACCACGTGCTGGGCACCCAACCTGGGAAGCACTTCGAAGTGAGCAAGGGAGATTTGATCCACCGGCCCAGTTGCGCTCTTCGATCGATGCGTATGACCTGCACGCCGGATGTGCGCCCGCCAGGGTGAGGGATCTGATCGCGCCCCGTACGGTTGGGAATGGCACAAGTGATCATCGATGATTGTACAAAGAGCAGAGCAACCACGAAAAGGGTGTGTGATCCCGGATAAATTGGCCAGTTTGTGAGTCCATGGACTGCGGAGCCAACGGGGCAGCCAGTGGTAGACGGCCATATAGCATTATTATTCAGGTGTGCCTGCATGAAAGACAGTCAGTATAGTGCCCGATGTGGTTGACCATCACCTGGGATCACTAGTTGGGCCCGCACATCAATGCAGGCTTCCTGCGCACTCGATATGCTCCGGCAAGGCCGTGGATCCCACAGCATCTCGCACCTTTGGGATAAGAATGAGTTGTAGCAGTGCTTCCAGTAGAGCAGACAATGACCTGGTAGCTGGGTTGCCGGAGGTTCAGAGATCAAAGCGAGTGGGCTAGCAACCGAGCGGGGTGCGAATACCAAGCCATTTAGACAGTCCATTTTCTTATCCAGCAAGAAATATGTGCCAATTTGGTGTTCATGGGATAGGATAGGCAAAAATGTCCTTCGTCAGTAGGTTCTGAAATAAAATGGGAAAGGTTCTGCAGTGTGGCATTTCCGCAAGCTGTGAATTTAGGGAGAGGCTTAAAGGCCTTGCAATGGGAGAAACTGGGTGGAAGATAGAATAGGCGAGAAGCGACCTAGGCCGTCATAATGGTAAACGCAAGGTCCTAGGATTGAGCGAAAAACCCAAAAGGAAGTTTGCAAAGACCCAGTACCAGACTTCCCGAGTCTTAGAAAGAATTAGTAATGAGACAAAAATCAGGAATCAGCAAACCCAAGTGCCAATGGATGTGAGCAAATGGATGGGGGATTAGGCTCTGAACCAGATTTTAAGATAGGACAATGGGATACACCTTCAGTGGTATCCTCTCGCTTGCGTACGCGAAAGAAACAGTCAGGCAGGTGGCAGGCAGGGGGAGCGAATGATTGTTACTGTACGCACACAAAGCTGGGAACAGTCCCCTCGAGGGAGGGGCTGCACGGTACATTCCTGATTATACATCGTCATCTTCCCTTGCGTTTGCTTTTCGGGTGCTGCTTCTTACTACGCAGCAAAGGTACCAATTTTTGCGTGCAAACGACCTTTCTCTCCGCCTAAACAGTGGCCTTGACCCTAACCCCCTACGAACGTGGTAATCACAAAGACCAATCTTTCGGGACTTGCGGGGATTAGGATTTCAAATCTCAACAAGAAGGAGGTTGTGTTTCAAGGATCATTCAGTGCATCAGAAGTACCAGCAGTCAAACCAATCAGACAACAATATAGCGCTCTACAGCCTGGTCGGTACAAAGGCAATAAAGCCCCGGGGGACGCTCCAAAATGAGGTCAATTCGGTCTTTAATCACAGCCCCTAGTTGTACTGTTCAGTACTAAAGGAGTTGCACTTCTTTCCTTGTAGATAAATCACTCCGGATCCGATCTGTTTTGGCCGGCTTGTAGCGACCTGGAGAGGATCGATTCGGAATGTGCAAATTCATGACCAAAAACTACCTTGGATGGACACAACCAACTAGCATTCAGTCTTTAGCAATTTGTATGTTGTTCGATGCCCATGGGCTGTTCTTTGGTTTTCTACTTGCTGTGAGTACAATAGGTTTTCGCCAATCGAAATACGTTTTTGGCTGATCTGCCTGCAGACGGTAGAACCACTAGCTTTTTTAGCCAGTGTTGCGTCCGGCGTCGCTCAAGAACGTGAGCGTGATCTAAATTGTCTCAATATTTACCTTTCTTTACCTATTCTACCAACTTTTGCCGGCTGTTGGCAGCCCCCAGAACCTTTGGCTTGATGCTTATTCCTTAGGCCATTTCCGGGATCCGGTCAGTACCTGACATACGGAGTACTAAATTGGTGAACTCTCCGCCTTTTCTAACTTCGCAGATGGTGGGGTCCAAGTGAACCACTTATCAATTTCAGCCGGTTGTAACTCAGCTTTTTAAACAGCTTTTGCAATTTTCTCACCACACTGGGCCCTTTCACTCTTCTAATCATTTATTTATTTTACCGTTTGCAGTATCAGCCACGCTAAGTTTTTGACTCGGAGGAGAGTGTAATTACCATTCTTCCTGCACCCTTTAGGGAACGTAACCCCAGGGTCTGGTTTGCACCTTCAAAATCAACTTTTGCCCTGAGCAGTACGACTAGAGAAGGTAATGAACTTTACTAATTGGTAGCAGTTTTTCCTCCACACTCCGTCGACGAAGTTCAAGATGGGCTGAAATCGTAAGAACCCATTCCTTACAAAAGCAAGGGAGCAGCGGCCATTAGTTGGAATGGCTTGTCTGACAAACAGCAAATTGTCTGTTTGCTTGCGGGCAATGAGCTCGTAGATCGCAAAAGTTCACAATGGATTCGGAGCACGTACACTCTTTTAGTAACTACCATCACGGATAATAATCCCCTGGGGGAGATTTGGCTCCAGCGTCTTCCCAGAGATAGGTGAAAGGTTCTTTGTGTGTCAGCAGATGAAAGTCCTGAAAAACGTGCCGGGGCATCCAAAAGAATTAGAAAAACCCATGAGTCAAATAGCAGTCGGGTGACCTCCTCACGAAGTGAGTCTGTCATTGCCCCTTTACCAACCACTGAGCACGATCTTCGCAGTAGGGTTCTGGCACTCTATGCCATAAATTGAACTCCAAACCCAGGCATCACCTGGAACAAGGTGTCGCCCAAAGAGATCTCTCAGTGGTAATCGTGAAACAGTCCCCACGTCAGCCATCGCCAGCTGGTGCTGTTTGTTGGTATCATCTAAATTCTTGCTCTCAGGAGAGTTATGGCCCCCCATCCTTTTCCGTGGCCCAAGCCAGAGAGGTGAACGGGGACGCCAGTGATTGGAGGCGGCGGACGGTAGCTGTCAGGATAGCCGCCCACACTACATCCCCGGTCATAATTCGGGGACACGCTACTTGGTAGACTCAGGTGCTTAAGATAGTAAGCTCCTGCGTTTATGGAAACCTCTAGGTGGTTGCCCTTTCCGTGGCTCATTTGTCCCTAACGGTAGGTCTACGCGGACTTACAACCAAATTTTTGAAGACACTAGATTTTGGTTTTGCCACACTTTCAGCCGGGTTTTCTGGATTGCAGAGGTTTATAAATTCCATGCTTGGTGCTGATTTCCTGCATTACTCTGAACTGTTGATCAAGTTCTACTAGAAGCTTCTTGTGGATCCTGCCACAGGACTACTCGTGGATGGATTGAGGTTGATTCTCACCCGATCTGTCCCGTTTTTCTTGCAAAGACTGGTTTGCGCTTGTTGAGTGTCGGTTGAGGTGCTTACTCAGAAGCGCTCCACCCACAGTCCATACCACCTGTCATAACCAGCCCAGTAAGTCATCATATTGCCAGTTCAGGCCCTCCTTCTTTTGCCAGGGCAAGCCGGTTTGCACCCGGCCACTTTGAATCGCGAGAGCTGAGTTACAGCACTCGTCCGAACTAGGTATTAGTCCCGCATCAAAGGATTCTTGGGCCTGGCCACTTCATATGATCCCCAAAGTCGGGAGACTGGAGACTATGCGAAGATTCTGAGGCCTTCAGCAAGGCCGCTTTTCCAGATAGGTGTCCCCTCCCTCCTATTTACGACGCGACAGTTGACCTAAAAGGAGATCTAGTGCTTCCAAGAGTAGATCCAGTAAAAGCCTACTACCAGGCTCAAATCGCAGGTGAGGATATACCTAAGACAGCGATAAGAACACCCCTTGGCAGCTTTGAATTTCCGCCTACTTCACTTGGTTTGCGCAAAGCTACGAAAGCCCTTCACCTTTTGATTGACCAGGTTACCAGAGGTTTAGGTTTCATTTTTGCTTGCATGGACGAGCTGTCATTATTAGTCGATCTGAAAGTGCACATGAGGAACACCCACATCCGCTGCTTAAGCGCTTGGCCGAACATGCCATAACCATCAGTGCGGACAGAAGTGTATTTGGCCAAAGCAAAGTTGAGTTTCAGAGCCGCATGTCCGATGAATTCGGCACCCGACCCTTGAAAAAAGGTACGAGTCGTTCGTGACATTACGCTTTCTACTTTATCAGCCTCCGTTCTTCGTTTCTACGGGATGGCCACCCATTATCAGTGTTTAATCCCAAACTCTGTTCACCTGGGGCAGCCGTTAACAGATGTACTTCCAGGCCGTAAGCATGGTTCCACAGAATTATCTAAGGGAGCTAAACTTGCCTGTAATTCAGTTCAAGTTGCTGCGGCTTCTGCTACCTTTCTGGCTGGTTTCGATGCTGAATCTCAACTGAGCATAGCCACCGATGCCTCCGACAAGGCCATAGGCGGCATGCCACAACAGTGGTCCACATCGAAACAGAAGCAATTAGCCTTTTATTCTTGTCGTCTCCTACCGGCTGAAACTAGGTATTCTACTTTCAGTCAGGAACTACTTACTGTTTTCGGTGCTGTTACACACTTCCGACATATCCTTGAAGGCAGACAACTCGTCACCCTTACCATTCGTAAAGCATTGACGTATGTTTTTCACGGCCGAACGGTTAAACACTCACCACGTGGGTTGCGCCGTTTAGGCTTCGTGGCACAGTTTTCCAGTGATGCCGGTCACTTTTCTGGAGCCGACAAAGTTGAGGCGAATGCCCCATCTGAAGTAGGCGTTATTTCTAGTCAGCCAATAGTTCCGGACCTCATAGCTCTGACTACAGCCCAACGTTCGGGAATGGCAACCACTGATCCAGGCCAGATGGCATCATTCAAACATTCGGAGTTTCTTTTAGTCTCCTGCTTGGGCTCGATAATAATTGACACAACTGTGCCTTACCCACGAACCATCGTACCAACATCTTGGCGCCACACGAAAGTAGAATCTTCGCATAAGTCAGTAGACCATGATTCACTCAACCGGTGTCAAGGGCATCAAACCTGGTTTACTCTCGACCGTTACTCTACGGTTCCTGCAAACCACGGATTTTTCCCGTCAGCATTCTACAGCACAGCTACATTCACATATTATGCATTCATTGAAGCCTTTGAATGTCGTTTGTGTGCCTTCACATCCTTCACAGTTTTCAAAGGTTTTCCACGCTTTCTAACGAGGGCTGCTGTAATGGCTTCGATCGTGCTGAGAAATAGACCATTTTCGGACGCCATTTTGCACCTACCTTTTCTACCATCCCTTCTGGGTCTTGGTTTTGACTCAACTGTTTTTTCGGCTGCGTACTTTCAACTTCATTGACTCTTTTGAGGCTTCCGTCGACGTCGTTTTTCAATCGCTTTTACTTTCGATTTTTTGCCGACGGTACACGCTCGAGATCAGCTTTTCGCATTACCGCTGCGGTCGTCTGCACTCTGTGTTTTTTCTTATCGGTGCCGTTTTGGTCTAATGACTTGGAGAACACGCTTTCGCGTCCGTTCACCGACTTGAATCTTCTCCATTCGTTCGATAGACGGGATTTTTCGGTAATTGGCTGTAAGACCGGACAGAAGACGTGTTCATGAGTTGTGTGCCAAAGCCTTCCATACTAGCTTCTGAACCGCAACCGAGCTAGTTGCAGGAAGGCATGTCTGACACGGCATTCGAAGGGATATTCGTACTTGAACCCGCCCGAGCTTTCGGCGCGAGCAATGGAAGGTGAGTGGACACAGTATTTCCTTTTGGCCTCCTCCCAGTTGTACCTTCGCGGATTTTCACCTTCACGTGGAAGTCACTGGGCCTACCAATCTCTGTAAAGCTATCGGATACCCTCCTACGGTATCAACCTCATCACCTGTGGTAACACGCTTCTGAACAATACTTATCCAAGTTCGAAAGGATCTCAAAGCCAAAGCCCAATGCATTCGCAAAATCAACGATACCCGATTATTAAGTACGCAATAAAATAAAACATACAAAAACCTCAATTATTCCATCACACTACTCAGAAAACAAGAATTGAATTCATGGTGTGCGAGAGAGCACATGCATCACTCAGATCCAAGATGGGATATGAGGTGGCGGCGCGTCTGACGCCAAAAAACCAGAGTTGTTCCATGAAAGCATGGAGTGTACGGAAACTCGCTAATAGCGTGTGTGAACCAGTGTATCACGAAAATACGAAATTATCGTATCTTTGAAGAATTTTCCGATTATGGTGGCTACACCCGTTGAACAAGGGTTGTTTCCACTTCCAATGCAGAAACAGAAGCCGTAAAAAATGCCTTTACTGAACGTTCAGGTTCACTATAAGGCGGCTTCCAAAGGTAACTATTGAGCAATCTGAGTCACAACTGTTGAGGGGAACATTGCGTACTTTAGGTTATCGCCGTCCTCGCACGACATCATATCACCCAGCAGTCGGCGGTACAGTTGTGCGCTTTCCTTGCCGGCTCTTCTCTTCTCGCAACGCTGTTGACAGCTTCAACTGGGCGCAGGGGCGGCCGTTCATTTTCCTGGGTTAGATTATTGCTTGCAGCCCCAGTATTACCACCTCAGAAGTAAAATCAGACTTTGGTCGGACTCTTTGGTCAATCGGGGATTACTTGGCTATAGGTCCGCCTGGGTGAAGACGGTTGAGCCTCACACTCTCAACAGTTGGCCGAAAAATTGAGCCGTTTGCAAATGCGTCTACCGCGATGGCAGTGTTGGCCGGCCCATATTCCACCAGAACGGTCCAGTTGCTCCTACATCACAACACGCGTGAATAACGGTAGAAAACATTTACAGTCACCATACGAAGGTGGACTTAAAGTGCACAGGCAAGGCGGCCGAGTCTATTTATTTGATCAAAAGGCCAAACATGGAGCCGTATCAGTTCTACTATAGTACTCAAGTGGTTTCGTCACCCATAATAGACGCCCCTGCAGCGCCCCAAAGGTCACACCACAAGACTACTGTGGTGGAGTTGCAGTCACTTCCGGCTATCGTCATATTCATTGCCACTCCAAGTATAAAATTTGTTCTATCTCCCCGAACCAAGAAGTTTGTGTTTTGATCGCCGATAACACATCCTCTTCTGAGCCCTTCCTGATGGTTTCTCATTCTGTGCTCCCTGCCCTTTAGATCTGCATAAAAATCTCTGTGACTTGACTTTGGTTTTCTAACTACTAGCGAAGCTTCATTCTAATCGTGACTGTAGTCATCTACAGCTTTGGTGAGCCATTTGTCTCCTAGGCTCTGAGCAAATTGCATTGAAGCTGAGGCGGACAACGGGATCTGGCATTCACGTAAATTGGCCAGAGGGTCTCGCAGACAGGAGTTATTTTTTGATCCTTATTACCTTTGCTTTAACCGCTTTCTTTTCAATGAAACCAATTTGCAAACCAAAATCAAAATTTTCGCACATTCTAAAATGTGAGTACTGCACCAACCGACTAGAGTAAGTTCCCTCCACGTCGCTTTTGTTCAGAACAGTTTGCTTTTTTGTTTTTCTGCTCTTCCATTGCATAATTTGGCACGGTGGGTGAAGGAAGTCTAGGAAAGTCATGTTGGAATATCTTGAACAGTATATATATCCATGTGTTTTTTCCCTGCGGCACCCACACCGTCAATGCAAGCACCCCTAAATCGGCCCGAAATCGCCCGCAAAACTACCCGAAAACTACCCATGCAAAATAAAAGTAGCCCATTTGGGGGCATTTTTGACCCAATTCAGAAAGACAGTCCCCTGTATTCAATATTTTTTACCCAGCAAAATCATCTCCATTTCCGGAAATCTGTGGTTATCTTTCTCGCATAGTATGCTGTACAAACCGGCTCGAAAACCAACGGGCTGTTCGATAGAGTTCCTCTTTTAGACTAAGGTCTTGAATTTCCCCGGATATTTAAAATGCTCACAAAATTGCCCTGTAATAAGGCCCAGTACGAAACGTTTGGCTGGTAAATATTATTACTCATGAGTGAAGGCTTCGCAGATGACGCTGGGCTAGTGAGCATTTTAGTAAACCTCCGCAGGCAAAACGAGCGGGTTGTGACATCATAAGATGGTCACCTAGACGACCGATACCATACAAACCTTGTGAGGCTGGCGCAGACCTGAGGGCGGTAAGCCCGTAATTAGATCGAAGTCCCTTCGACAGTTCCCTTTTAAGGTAGAGAAGTTGCATCTACCTGGAGATGACTGAGTCCGAATGAGTAAGTTCATGACTAAAAAATACCATAGACAGACGTAATCAATCGGCATTTATGTCATACCACGTAGTGAAGGTGACTACATGTTTTTGACGATCCATTTCCAAGACTCTGAGTCAGACTTATTTGTCATGAGAAAAAAGGGAAGAGGAAGAATGTAGTCAGTAGGTCTATCGGTTGGTCTGTCATTCACTCTCTTAGTCGGCTAATAGACTGGGTGAGCTTCACTTCCTCCAACTCAGCGGTTGTTTGCAGTCTACCTGTTCGAGTCCACCTGGTGTCGTCCTACCCTGGCTCACCACCATTCCTTTCAGGCGGTTTTGGAGAATTGGCGCATTCTGGCTCGTTAGCTCAGGTCTTCAGCTCGTCCGGCCCCCCATCTACTGTTAGCTAGATGGGACAGGTTAAATAACTGCAAAATTAGCCAAGGTTTGTCGTTCTTCTCGTTCTGATCCTTGGATGAAAATTGCCTCCACATAGATCACTCTAGCTTCAGAAGTATTGCAAAAAGTGCTTCGAAGGTCTGAAAAGTAGACCCACAGACTTATGGTAGGTCGCAAACTTAGATAAGTGGCGACGGAAGGCAAAGATGGCGAGCCTTAGTATCACGTAGCCCCCTCGCAAAATCTGCTGTCGAACGTTGTCCGACCGGTTCGTTTAGTAGCCATGCTTGTACTAGTTGAAATGGAATTATTACAAAAAAGCTGGACGACCGGAATACTGCGGTTTTCGTTGGAGCATCATACTTCAGTGTTCATTTTATTATATCGAAAGGCTGTTAATTGCCAAGATACAGATCTTTCTATTTCATAAACCATGGAAGTGATAATGAAATTCGAAAATTATCGCATAACCAGTAATACCGGCCGTTTCTGGTGAGTAGCAGGCCGCCCCACGTCAGAGGTGACAAAGCAAGGTGGGGAAGCAGTGACTTCTTTCCGAAGCTGAGAGGCTTTCAGCGCGTGCACCACCTCAAACCGTGTGACAACTCCAAAGCTCCGAGCACGGATTAAGGAAAACCTCTGAACTGTTGTCAGAGACGTAGCCTTTGAGAGGACCGACAATATTGGAAGAATTGATGGCGGCCGTAGAAGAAAAAACCGGAGTAAGCTTAACTCTGTGAGGCAGGCCAATCCGGAAGGGAGTCGGGCGGCTCAAGGATAACGCAAGGGAATTCAGTATGAAAATGCTCAAGTGCAAACCCTGGAAGCGAAGGGGAATATGCAGAACTGGTGGGCTCTAACAAGAGCACAGTTTGAGTCTGGTGCTTCCGAGTGCAGGGTCACTTGTATGGCCTAGTGTTTGTGCGGGAATGGTAGGGTCCAGAAGACGGTCATCCAAAGAAGCACGAGCTATCTCAACATTTACCCTCAATTTATTGCTCCTAGGGGCACGTTGTTTGGGGCACAAAAGTGAGCTAGGAAAAATGTTATTTGCGCAGGCTTACCAATGGCACTGGAGCGGTTCATATACTTAACAAGATAGGTATGAGCCTGAGAAGTTGTGTGAATTAATGGAGTGTTGGCCAGCGTAGGATAAAACGGAATCGAAACTTGGATGTGACGCACGAAGTACCGAAATGTTTCGTACCTTGCCCACAGGCTTGTACAGTAAGGAGGTAAGGCAGTGCAACAGAAATGGTAAAAGTCATTTAAATTCAGCCATAAATTCTACAACCCCACACTTCGAATCCAGTCCGGTATGCCTGTATTCTTTCGCGGGTGCTGGTTGCGTCCCCACTGATCTTCCAACAAAAAAATATTCAGTTGGTTCGCTGAATCCAAACTGCTTGTCAGCATCTGCAATAGGGGTATTGGTTGGCGGAACGACCGCCCGATTTCTCTCAGACCGACCATGTGCGTCGAGCTGTAGATCATCCTTTTCTTCTGTGACTGGATTAACTAGGGCAGTCAAGTACGTTCACAATTCCACTACCGTTTCGTGCCGGAATTGTGCCAAGGGAAGGCCGCAAGTCAGCCCCTCCAAAAAGGGCTACGTGCGCAGAAAAAACACCCAAAACTGGCTATGAAATATAAAGATTCAAACAGCAGCTCAAGACTCTCACCAGTGGCACCAAAACAAGCTTTTCGGTATTGCATCAAGAAATTATCAACAGCTCGGTTTAGGTTAACAAGAGGCTGGGGCTTGACAGAATGTGTAGCACTTTTAGGATCAAGAACAAAATTCTCAGCAAATCCGTTAGACTGAGGATGGCGGGATGCAACGTATAAACGACTGCCACCGGTCATCAAGGGGCTGGGCAGTGAAATGGGTACCACTACTTCTAACAAGTGCTAGAGGTACCCCCTCCCTACTGAAAGCTTTGCGCAGTGCGGTCTGTGTGAACTCGGCTGTAAATGGCTTTGTCCAAAACACATCTGGCCAGCGAGGAAGCGCATCGACAAATATCAGTGCATAACACTTGCCCAGAAATGGAATACAGTAATCTGCATGCACACGCTGCCATGGTTTGCATGAAACTGGCCACGGAAGCCATTTTCTAAGTTTCGAATTCCTATTCATGTGAGAGCTGTTGTATCAAAAACCAGAAAGCAGAGCTCTCATAGAGTACTTAAGCAAATGAGTACGTACAGTGCTAGACTATGCGAGCATTATGGAAAAATCAACCAATCAATTTAAAAGCGGAAATGAACAGCCTATCAAGCACCTTACTGAAGCGCAATGAAAGTAGTCAAACGGATTGCATTGGGAACACACAACAGGCAGCTATGACAATTCATGGCAGTACTATAATATGAACCCCGCCAAGGACTTTACTTTTTCAACTTTCAAGTGTTCGGAGTGTAAATCTCGAATCGTGGCTGGTCAAATTGTCGAAGAATTAACAACACGATCAATAAAGCACAACTGTCTACCTGAAGTGACTGAAAGGCTGTCTCTGCGGGCGGAGAAATCCGAAAATTGTCGCTTGTCATCGTTTTTCCATCCACGACGCAATGCTTAGATTACAGGGGCAAAATACTCACGGTTATCTTGAATCAAGTCATCTCTACGCACAGGAGGTGGTTGTACCAATAAGCGGTTACAAGTATGCGATAGAGTGGATGCCGGAGTATATCGGGATAGAACGTTTGCATGCCTAATTTAATTACCACTCCGATGAACAATATGTAGTCTTAAGAACTCAGTGCAATGCACCAAAGTTGCATCATAGGCACACTCCTTCAGCTTCTACTACCGTGTTCATCAAGGAGATCAACGAGAAAAGACCGTGGAATACCAACCGCATCTATTCTCACCGGGCTCAAATACAAAGACCGCACGCTGGCTTGTACCACGGAAGTGTGTGCTAAGTACAGTTCGCAGTTTTCGCGTGCATGAAACGTGACGTGAGTAGGATGAATCAATTTTCAATTCGAACAAGGGATAGATGCACCGTCCATGATGGACACATAGTGCAACTCATTAACTGTCAACAACATTTGGTTGACATTGTATGACAGTGGAAGAAGTCTCTCCTGCAAAATCAGTGTTCTGGTATGCGGAAAGGGTGAGGGAATCAGAACAAAACTGTCAAGATGCAGAAATCGTGAAAATCCAAGGGAGTATCCACCATCACCAACCTTTGCAATGGATTTTATACATGCAGCCAATCCGCGAAGCTTGACAATATTATCGGGTGCTGCAGTTAAAATCACGTAAGTGCTCGCAGAGAGACAGGCTTGTCCTCGTTGGGACCTGAACATCTTTGGCTTCTCTTGAATCCAAGATGCTCACATTCGCTACCACAGAGAAATCGAAAGTAAATTTGGCCATCAAGAGTTGGCTTCAAAATACAGGTCGTAACCTCACTCGTTATTCAATTATCGTGAGTTGCGATTTGCATTTTACTTAACAATTACTTTTCTTCACAGGAGGAGAACGAACGGGATTTCGACGTGGACATGGATTCACACTCTTTGTACATAGTCTATGATAATATGTTATTCATTTATTACCTTCTACCTTTGCTATCGCTTTGCCTAATTACGGAAATAAATTTGTTTATGTTTAGTATCGGGTTCTGTTAGGGTGGGGGCGCGCCAACAATATTCATGGGAGACATTCGATTGGTTAGTGCCAGTATGTAGGCGGCTATGGTTGGCGTGGTGGTGGTGAGGGGACATTCTGGCAGAATGCAAAATAACGACAGCTATTGTGCACATGATGACTTGCGCTTTCGGTGTAACTTTTGGTGTACTTCGTGCTGCTTCTTAATTGGCACTTGGAAGTCGGAAGAGTCCAGGGGAACTCTGGATACTGTTGGCGCGCCCCCACCCTAACAGAACCCGATACTAAACATAAACAAATTTATTTCCGTAATTAGGCAAAGCGATAGCAAAGGTAGAAGGTAATAAATGAATAACATATTATCATAGACTATGTACAAAGAGTGTGAATCCATGTCCACGTCGAAATCCCGTTCGTTCTCCTCCTGTGAAGAAAAGTAATTGTTAAGTAAAATGCAAATCGCAACTCACGATAATTGAATAACGAGTGAGGTTACGACCTGTATTTTGAAGCCAACTCTTGATGGCCAAATTTACTTTCGATTTCTTTGTAGTAGCCAATGTGGGCTGTTGAGGAACACAGTCTCGTCGGCTGTAGAAACTGAGTAACCTGGTTTTCGTAGCAGTCCGTTAAAATCTCCTGACTTTTCCTGATGACAAATTTTGTTTCCTTCCTCAAAATTTATCTGAAATCTGGTAATCGTTTCATGCCGCAGGAATTCCTCTAATCTTTTCCCAGGACACAGACACTAGGTACTCAGGACCACCCCATCACGTAAGCAGTCTCTTTTATAGCCTGTGAGGAATGTAAACGTAATATGCTAACGTCTCAATTATTTGCCATGCTGTTTCAACCAAAAAGGAATAGATTCATTTTATTTGGCTACTACTAACCTATCTGATGATCTCCAAACGGTTGTGAGTTATGACTGATCAAATGATCTTTCACGTAATCCTCCACAGTGTTCTGAGTGTATCTCCACTACACCTCACTCAGCCTTCCTGAATGATGTTTGTATGTGCTACATTGCACATTCTATATCTACCATTTTCCTTTCACTGTTTTGTACGGGTTTTATTTTTTTATCAGTTTTATAAATACACATTTCCAACACACTCGTAAGTAGTGACCAAGGATCGTGCTCTCTGCTTCGCTTGTAAGCGTTGTGTTACCTGTGGCAATAAAGGCCGAACATATATAATCCCAAGCGCTATTTTAGAGCACCTACCGCGACTCGGCAGTCAACGGTGAAACTGTTAGGATCCATCCAGACGACGTAAAACCGACTGTACGAAAGCTGCTTCGAACCTGTGTGGCCGGCTTGATGTCATCTCGCTGAAGATTTTGAGCATAATGGGAACCACTCCTTTTCTTTTTCTGTTGCACGCGTTTCGGTACACCAGTAAATTGTTAACATACATCCTTTTGTCCCGCATTTCTATCGATCCGCCACATATAGTTCGTACACCATTCAATTACACAGCGTTCACTATCCGAAGTCCATTGGAGTGACGGTAAGCCCTAGTATTCTCATGTTGTCAATTGTGTGTGAGAACTGTGCTAACTTATGTTTCAAATTTTATAGCTCGGGCAATTCTGCGTAACAATTATCAATAAAGTATCTTTCGTGACAATAAAAAAGCTGAAACTTTGTGGACATAAAAATGTCATTTATTGTCAACATGATTATCAAGTTTCTTATTGTCTTCTTTAATCTGAATTTAGATGCCTATAAAACTCGTTAAATAAAGCCAGTTGTGAAGCACCGAAAACAATCTCGTTCTCTGCGGAGTGTTACGATCCTTCGGCTGGGTATTTCTAAATAATTCTGCGTTGGATCTACATTACCATTTTTCTTTGTTTCTCAAAGCATGCTACTAAAACTACTCTGTACTGTCCTTGTAGTTAATGATCATAATGATACTGATAATGGTTTATTTCGGATAACCCCGAGGCATGCTTTAACGCGAGATCGAGTGGTACAGTTGGAAGCAGAATCCGAACTCCAAAAGGGTGATTCAGGTATGTGCACTCGATGTAGTATGGCAGAAAGTATTTAAGTCACTCTTTATGGTGGCGCCCGGAAAACTCGAACCCAAGGTGTGATGGCCAAGCCGGCCAAGTCATGGTGGGGCTGGTTGGAGGTAGCAGACCCTCACTCAAATACTACAAAAAGAGGGAGTGCGCAACGAGACAATTAATTAGAATTGACGGAAATTTTGTTCGCCTCGAGGAAAAAAGTTCCCAAGGGAGAAGTGAACCAGCCATGGTGCTCCGCGGAGTATTGAATGGCTTAGGATTGGAAATAAGACGAGGAAAGGAGTGAATTTTCGGACAAAGCACAAGAAAAACCCTTCGAAGATTACCCTTGTACTTTCAGCAACCGAATATCGGTTGATTCAGATAATTATCCAGTGAAGGACTCATCTGTAGAGAGGTTGCCTAAATGATGGTAAAAGTAGTGGCCGGACGTAAACATGTAATCGTTTATCGGACTGTTTACTTTCCGAAAAGTAGAATATGATGCACCAACACGGAAGTGGGAACTGGGCGACAGATCAATTTGTGATGTTTCGCCATGATAGTAGCAGATACACGGTTTGCAAAGGAGATGAGTATTTTAATGACAAAAAAGTATTTACGTAATGAATATCGTTACCTAAGGGATGAACATGATGACCAGAGAGTTGCAAGGATCAAAATTGTCTGAGAGGATTTACCAAGATAGAATACCGGATATGAAAAAGCACCAAACAACAGACAAATACGTTTGCGAGGTCGGGCGATGAAGTAATTGACGGGTAAAATACTATCTGTTGATGTCCTTTGTAAAAGGTGGATCTTGTAATGGCGAAAGAAGAAAACTTTGCGATACAGACGTCTCTCAGATGTGAATTTATGGGGAGGGCATGAACCTTTGCAAGGTGGGGATATTGTAGCGGCTTCGCAGACACCAAATTCAATAAAATACAATTGCGAGCTTAGAGCTTAGGCGCGCTTTGTTTAAGTCCACCGGTGTGAAAATAGGAACACGTGAAAAAGAAGAAGAACCTTCGTCACACTACGTCAAAACGGCAAGGCGCGCTCCAGCTCATCAGCTCTGGTGATTAGCTAGATCAGCCTCCCTTCTCCTGTACTTCATACAGGGCAATCAATACAAGTACAAAAACCATCAATCGCTGTCGTTCTGCGTCTTTATTCGCTGGACGGGAATTGAGTCAACAAGTCGTGCGTTCGACCAAAATATTGCGATGCTGCAGCCGTGCGCCCTAGTAGCACACCGGATACGGACCGGTTCCTTTGAAGTGCCGTTGGAGTCCCAGTGATTCTCCGGTAATGTGCCGGTGATATTCCGGAAACGCTACCGGTACCGTGCCGGTACCGTTACGGTAAACAGTGGGCAGGCGAAAAATCAACGTGCTCTTACCCATGCTCCATATCTCCGTACCTTCATGTTCCAAATCCCACTCCTACGATAATAACACTTTGTTAGCCGCAATCCAAGGGTGCTTACAACCACTGTCACGAAACTACATTAGCTAAACGCAATAAATTTCCTGTTTTACTAACAACGGTTTCACCGGTGGTCCATGTACATTACTAACCCGTCATGTATAGCTGGTTCTAAAAGCACTCCATCGCGATCAGAAGCAAACTCATTTGAAAGCACCAATGGGTACAAAATGCAGAGGTAACTGTAAGTGATAAATGTTTATGAAAATCACTGTACAAGAAAAGGTTGAACATATTCTCCTAAAGTCATATTTTGTGCCGGTGAGATCTGGAAGGGGAAATGCAAATGAAACAATGGTTTGGCGATGTGAACGATGGTATTATATGTATACATATATACATATATATATACGTATATATATAAACTTCGCATACCTTGCAACCTAAACGAAGAACGTGAAATTATTGAATTGTGGTACACAAATGAAGTATAAATTTTTTGTGGGTGTATTTCGCGGGGGAATTAGAGCCTACCTGGCAATCCGACGATATAAACCCCGATCCCGGTCATCCGTAAACCATCTTTTCATGATGCGCTCGAATCCAAAGGTGGTACCTCTTGGAACCGAGCATTCGTTTTGACGGCTTTTGTGAAATTAATTGTGGTATTGATGAAACAGCTTTACCTATCACAGCTTGAGGAAATCGGTAGTTTCAGATTGATAATTTTTCGGGCCTCCCGGTCCATTTACACCGCAGTGCCAGATATTCTCCAACTGGCGTAGACAACATTCTTCGCACAGTTGATCCCAGATCGGTGCCAAGGTGGCTCTGAAGGGCTTTTACGTTTATTTTTAAGCCTAACCAATTATGCAACTTACGGTGCAGTTAAAATTATTGTTTATTTCCAGGTCCTTTCCAACTTACTCATTTGAGCTTCATCGTTAGCCTGGAACGGCTCGTAGGTGGAGGCCACCCCTCCCTCACCACGGCTAATGAAACCGTCAATTTTCCCCATTAGCAAAGAATGGTCGACAGGCAGACCATTCAGGCAGAAGAGAATACGCTCCATATAGTCCGAATGTCACAAGTGGGGTTGATAGACCAATCACCTTGCCATCTTTGTAGGAAATTCTGCATTTGACCGGCCGACTAGCTGGTGGTTAGTGGATGGGACGAGGTATACGAAATGTTCTTATCGCCTGACCTATAAAACCGCTAACCTCGGAGTTTTGAATGCGGTTTCTGTCTCCCTGCTTCTGCGGTTCCCATCATCTGCTAATCATGGTGGACTACGTAAAAGCGTGATGAGGAAAGCTGCATTTACTTTAACTTGGTGAGGGGTGGGCTAAGTCAAAAACTGGTTCTGGAGACATTGGTGATTGTACGGGATACTCCATACGAGTTCGCTGAGATAGAGGGGGTTCCTCAGAACCCTCATCTGATGTGAAAGTAATGGTGCTCTTGGGGAATAGGGAGTGAGATGATACCTCACCTGCGGCGAAAGGAATAGCGCCCGGCAAAGGGCGTCACCGGTAATGTATCATCCGATGACGCTGACCTGCCGGTTTCACCGATAAACTTCCTTTCGAAATCCATTGCATCGTTCAGGTTATCTGAGAGCATAAGGGTATACTCCAAATTTACCTGAGTGATATACCTCATGTAATTCGTAAACTGGAATAATATCCCCCAATTTTGAACCTTCCAACGGCAATCTCTCATAAAACTGGAAGGTGAACGACTTGGGCCAACGTACTCTTTTGTCATCCACCAGCCGGTTACTGTGGACGATGGCCACAGATTTATCACATAAGAAAACAACTACTAAGTACATCTAAAGAAGTTGGCAGATGGCAGTACGCGGTGTTATAATTCATCATTAATTTCAAGTACCAAATGCATATCAATTAGTGAAATGTCAATAGTTAAAAGTGTGCAATATGGGTACGATTACATGAGGACCACCAACAGTTATGGGAAAGCACTCACACACAATGCTAGTAACAGAAAGGTCCTCACAGGCCCCTTTGTCCAAGCGACCAAATGAATTGCGAGGACCATGCAACCAGAGATCGAGAAGTTTATTCTTCACACCCAAACAGACAAGGTGCATATAATCTGATGGGAACCCCGAAAACATGTCAATAGGGAGGGAAACAAAGGGACTCACGCCGATGTGATGCTTCCGATGCCGCATGGTACGAAGTGCCTTGTCATCACGAAGCTTGCACTTAACATAGGGAAAAGTCATCCTCTTTTCACAGTGCAAGCCGCGTTGGACACACTTATCACAGCCAAAGTAACCGGTTGGGCCTTTGACTTGTTTAATGAAACTCCGGGCCGGAGTATTACAGATCACTGACGACAGTCGGCACTTAATGCACCTGTCATCAAACGGTATTCCTTCGGTTAAAGCTTTGCTCAACTCTGTCACGCATTCGCCCATGAAAGTTGATACGTTGGACGGTTTGCCCACACCACAATATAAACCGACGGTGACAACTGGGGGGCAGACGGGAGTGATTACTCTCACTAGTATTGGCCACGGCTGCGTACTTGATGAACGATAAACCGAAGTACCATCACAACTCATCTGAATGTGGATCCCGTCAGGGACTGTGGTAATGTTCCTTAGCTGTCTTGTCAGAAAGTTATTCAGTTCCACGTGAATGTAAAAGCCCGTTATCCAAATTCGTGATAGGACACCCCCTTGTTGTGCCCAATAAGGTTCTTAGATTCCGACAAAGATTCGGTATGTGTGCACTGATTGCTTCCAAGATTCCCATTTGTTGGACCAAAGACGGTCGAAAACGAACAAAAGCCCTCCCCAGTGAGTTCAAAAGTGAGCTTCCATCGTCAGCAGACTGTGGTGCACTTCGTAAGCAGTGCAAAGGAATAACTATTGACGGAAGTTAGTGCTCCAGAAACGAAACAAAAACCTGTTATTCGTGGCCGTCCTTTAGAGATAACAGCTTCCTTGGTGGGAGACTCAACTGTTGCTAACAAATGAGTCAATATTAGTATTCAAACAACCAAATTACTCATAGCTGCTGGCTGCGTTGAGGAAGCCGTCGGGATAGTGTCCTTATGCAAGCATACCTCACACTGTTGGCCGAACGGCATGTTTCTTGGAATCATACAGCCGCATTCAGCGGTCGCATTTATAAGCGAAGTCCCTAGAACGAAAGTAACAAAACAACGATTACTCTCATCCGGCAAATCCAACTTGAGGCAACGCAAGCGATGCACCCACAGTATGGCCTCTTCACAAACAGCACACTTCACAGAGCTGAGTTCTTTCTCCTCCATACGAGATCTCTTCCACTTAATAAGCCCAGCCGTTGCAACTGAATAATATAAAGCAGTTTCCGAAAATGTATCCAACGATTCACAATCTCTGATGGAAACACGTGACATGCGCAGCGAAGCAGAGCAGCTTTGAAATTCAAATTTGGCATCCACCTGACGAAAACGAAGACCCAAGATTGCACCGCGATTCATGGACATAAATATGAGTGGAAGTCGCATATTACTGCTCACAAGGCTATTTGAAGTCTAATTATGTGACCGTTCTCATAAATTGTCCATTATTTCTCTGCCCACTCTTTACCGGTACGTTACCGTAGTGTTGCTTTGGGCAATGTGCTACTTGGGTGTAGGCGAATCGTAGGACTGATAGAGAGAGAGCGAACTGTCTCAATATCGTCGACTGTTGGGGTGCTCTGGAGATAAATATTCCTCGGTGAAATATAGTTTGGATATTGTGGAACATAAGTGTACAGAAACACAATCTGTGACCTTTTTCAAATATGTCGACAAATGTGATAAGAAGGGGAGAGTTTTACCTTGGGGATCGGTTAAGTTTGCAAATGGGACAGATGGCTGGTTTGGCACGAATCCTCGGGAAAAAGGATCGTGAAAGCTTAGATGAGTATGGTAACGGTCTTTTAAACACGCGGTTTTTATGTGCTAAGGAAAGTATATTTTTCCGGGCGTAAGAAGCTGTAAGTAAAGATGGCGAAAACGATGATTACGATGAAAAATAGGTGACAACTGGGGGAGATAGTGGCATATTTGCAGAATTTCGGGTGCATAAATAGTGTTTTTTTGCAACAACCGATGCCGGTAAGTGGGGATGACCGTGCGCTGAACACCCAGCCTGAATACCATTCTTGGTGACAGGAGGTGCGATCCGCCATCCTAGGTACGATCCGTCATCCTGGCTGCGCCAGCACATCGTCGCAGATGTCCTGCACGCCTGATGGGCGCCGGCCAAAGCGGTGGATCTGACAGCGCCTCGCACCGGTGGGTTTCACACGAGTGATACTGGTGTTGTTACATAGCTGTAGGGATTGAGTGGTCCAGGAGCCTTCGACCAGGTTGCAAGAGGTTCTGGGGAGCAAGGTAGATGTTGTAGTGACGGAATGATGGGCAGGTATCGAATTTTCAGCCGGAAATGTAGGCCAGGTATTATGCCGAGCCCTCGAAGGGAGGATACATATCAGTGGTTGTCTGGAAAAATAAAAGTAGAAAAATGCAGTCTGGGATGCTCCCAGCTGAGGACCAACGGTCATTGGTAAAGAGAAACCCCTAGTACGTAGAAATTGGAACTATTTTCAAAGAATGCGGGCTACGAGCGAAAGGGAGAGTACAGGAATGCTAAAAATGGTGAAGAAGTTGAAGAAGGATAAAGACGATTTGGTGATTAAGGGTGATCGCCGGGATAGGATTCTGGGTTGAAATGCCAGGGCGAACTAAAAGAAGAGGAATGGGCCCAGGTTGGACCGAGTGAAATGAATTTGATATGATGTAGATATGGGATAATAATTGGGGCTAAGTTACCTAGCACATGGAGCGGGCAAGAAGGAAGCTCTATACCTAGGGTTATCGTTGCCATATTAGGTGAATGTCATCTAGGCGGAAGATTACTACGGAAAATGATGGAATAAATGAACCGAAATGATAGTCGGTAAGTAAGCTAATTACGATTATTCCGGAGCTACTGCACGTAAGATGGAAAAATTGAACAGTAAAACTTCGAAGAGGTGAGCGCTACGAGATTCTGAGATGAGGTTAAAACTGAACTAGGAGTCACCACTCTGCACAATAAAAACTAAATTCTGCATGAAAACGCGGAACAACATCAGCGGTAGGAAAGTGTATTGGGAACAGAAGGAGTGGCAACATAACTGTAGGCGGAATGCAGTTAATGAGCCACTTCCCGTAAAAGAACTGGGACTGGATTTCCTGCCCCTTTTGCGGAGGAAGTGGTAAAAGCCAAAAGGTGGAACGTAATCTGGAATAGAGGTCGGGTTAGTGGAAGGATGTAAAGGGTCATAGAGTTGATGACCCTTCTCGTGCCACATCACAAGTTTCAGAGAAGTTGATTTCACTCTGAAGGAGTGAAACGTGCATGTCTCAGTATTTCGGTGAGGATTTACCCAGGAAACTCTAGTGAGAAATCAAATTACTACAGAGAGTGATCGAATAAATGAACCTAGGCGATAGTCAATAAGTAGGCTAATTACGATTATGCTGGGGCTATAGCACATATGGTGGCTAAATTGAACGGGGAAATTTGGAGAGGTAAGAGCTACTGGATTCACAGATGAGGTTGTGACTGGATTTGGAGTGGCCCCAATGTAGAGTAAGAAACGAAAGTTTGCGTGAAGACGAGGAATCAAATCAGCTGGAGGATAGTATGTGGTTAGTTAGTGGGATCAGCATCCGTGACGTCATAACTGAGGGTTGAATTACCTCGATGGGCCACTTCAAGCATAAGATTCGTGACTTAGCTTTCTCCAGCGGAGAACCTGGTAAGTGGGATGGGCGAGAAATAGGCTGTAGACCTAGGGCTATAGTTGCCATTTTGAGTGGGCGTCATCTTGGTGGATGGTTTGACTTTGCAAAACACAAGGTTGTGCACGGCGCAGACACACATCGCAAACATGTCACGTTAGACGTATAAGAACATGGGCGACTAATACAAACCGCGGACAAAGGGCTCAGCTCCATCCGGTATGGAAATGCAATCCACCTGTTGTTGAAACCATGACGGTTTAAGGACTATGGATCAGACAGGCCTTGTGGACAGAGCGACAAGTGTAAGGCGCACTAAGGGCTGGGAGTGCTCTGTCTAAACATGAGTCTGCCATTAGGACCGAATTGGTACTGTTAGCCGCCGGCTTCATAACCTGTTGCACGAAATCGGTTTTATTTCGTGATCACGTGCATACATGCACGAAGGTAGGGGCCACGGCAAAAACAGTGACCTACAAGTACAGTGGTCGGGATCGCACATGACTCATGCGAAACTGTATCACGGCCGAGCAGAGTACAGCTGCTATGACGGATAGACTAAACGGTTGTTCGTTTGCTTCTCTGAGTCAAAACATGCGAACTGAATGGTTTGTGCATTCGAAGGACGGAAAACTAGGGCCGGATCGGGACGGTCAGTAGGGTGAAAATGTTACTTGGAAGCACTAATATAACGGCTGTTGGTTGTGACTTACACTCAATAAACTCATGACTGACAGTCGATAAAATTAAAATTAATAAGTCTTTCGGGGATTCGTCCTTTTTCAAAACTACCGATACGCATGCGCGTGTGTTCGCCAACTACAGCATACAGACAGTGGTGAGATAATCTTATGGAATGTAGGATGAAGCCAGTCATTGGGGGACTTTATTGCACCGGCCTGCGCTAGTGTGCATGACCAATAAAACAATTTGCTGCATTAGTGTGAAAGCGTGCAGTGACTCGACATTGAATCACGGGGTTGTTGACAGGAAAAGAGTGTTGGGCGTGTGCAAATAGCCAGTATTGAAGGGGTCTTAGAACATCTACCAACAGTGGTTAGAGTTACAGTTACAGAACGACATACTGGTCCTATTAGGGCAGCGAAATGACCACATGGTATACTTCCAGGAAAAATTGAAGGTAAAGAGGCGCAAAAATAAAGGTAGTCTGTTAGAGATTCATCGTTTTCAAGATATACCGATACCAACTGGCATACGAAAGTGGCAGTCTTGCAGAGGTTGATTGGAATAGCGATGATGCGCATTCGCTCTGGTCGTGTGATTGGACCATATCTGGCTGAGGATGATAGTATAACCTATACATCTTTCTCTAATTAGGGTGGTTGTTATTACCAGTGGTATAAACGAGTGCATATCACCACTTACTTCATTCACTTCGATCTTTCTTTCCGTGTTTCGGACGACTGTCCGCGGGGATTTTGGCGAACATATAGGTGCACCTTGTGCCACTTCTTGCTCTTCGAACACGTACTGATGAACTAGCTCGTCTTCTCAATGTGAACTGTAATACATTGCACGATCAAAATTGGTTACATAATGTGGACCACTTGTCTCGCACTTGATCTACGGCTTCGCTCCCAAATCAGTTGGCCTTTGAAGCAGCTTTTTTGACTGATTTCGTGGTGCAATAACAGGAATACCAGTCTTTGGCAAGCCTTTATTGAGATGAATGGGTGTGAACAGTTCGACATTGTCTTCTAACTTCCGATCTGTGTTACTACCAAACGCATTCCATGAACTTCTCTATACCGTACGGTTACTGATATGGTCGAATAAAAGAACGAGTTGATGTTATTCAGAAATCTAGATGACTGCGTGATTGACAAGAATTGCTTGCTTTTAACACAAGTTGATAGCAAGTTTTCCAGGTTCGTCGGTTTAGGTCAAGTTGTGATATTTCTGCACGGTTTTTTTCATGAAGCGAAGTGCTCCTCTGTTATGAAACTGAATAATTTATGGTGAAAGATAACACTGTATCGTGATATTACTCCAGTAGGCCTTTCCAAAATGACACATTCTTTCACTAGAAGACCGGAAAAAATGATAAGGAAAAAAAACTGCAATAAAAATTGCCGACTCGTCCAAAATTCTCCAATTTCCCTCATATGCTACTTCAGCACAACAAGCAAAAAGCTGCCACACACTGGAAAGACGAAGGAAAAAACCTCGATAAAATGGCGATATATCCGTCCCTACACTGCATCATAATGCCGGAAAAAAATGCCCCATGCAAACTAATCTGAAAGCCAGTGATAGAATCTTTTCAAATGCACTAAAGTTATTAGGGAAGTGGAAGGCACATATGAAACCCGGCTTCAGCGAAACTTTAAGGGAATTTGAGACTCAACATCAGGAAAAGTCACAAGACTTCAACAGATTGCTATGAAAATCAAGTTATGCAGTTTTCACTATGAACTAGTGCGCCCTTTGACCCCCTTGGTGTTCTAGTGCCATTGAAGAGATAATGCGAATTATGCTAAGTGCTACAATATACGCGTAAACGATCGTGCACAGTAATTGCAGTTACTTTGTATTCCACCAGAAAGAACAAAAGTAATTATCATTCATCTCTGTTTGAAAGCTTGATAAAGCTGGATCCATCCGCTTAACATTGAAAACATCATGACACTACAAGGTTCCCGATGAGTAATGGAAAAAAAATTATAGCATTAGAGAGGTTATAGTGTCCAGTCTGCTGTTTGAGTGGCAATACTCATTATGGTTCACTTCAGGGATCTTCTGCAATAAGGTTTCACACGCCTTCAAGTACTTTCATATGCACCATATGGATCATAGTTTTCATTCTGTCACTAGTGCGACAGATCCAACTTTTCAACTGTCCGATTTATTCAAAAAGGAATTGGTATTAGTAACATTAACTTGGTTCCGCAAGCAATAAGACTGTCGGGAAGCAGTCTGGACCACCGGCTTCGTAACCTTGTAGACTTCAGAGCATTTAATTATATATTGGTATCTATCTGTCGATAATCTCGGTTTCATCGCAACTTTTGCTGGCGAGAATTTTTTTAGTATGCAAATATACGGTCTATACAATCTAGCCGACGCTCGCATCCCAAGTGGACCCTTCGGTAATTTGCCTACTGACAATCATCAGAGTAGTCCAGTGCAGAATGTGGTTTAAATGGGCCTAGACAAGTCTCGGGAATATCGTCCTAAAGAACACTACAAGTGGAATATAAAACTAACAAATTCTTAAAACCTCGTTGGCTGTCGCAGCTCGCAGACGCATCGACTTCTGTTGACGATTGCATCGGAATCTTCCGTGGAGATTGATGCTGAAACCGGTAATGGGCAGTCGTTGGTGGGAGTGATCGACACCGACTCAGAACGACCAGCCGAAAGTTGTGACCAGGTTGGAGCATTGGGTGGGTTGTCCGGGGTGGGTTCTACCTCGACGAAGGCTGTTTTAAGGCGGTCTATGCTGATGGTCTTTTTCCTGCTTTTGACGTCTATTACGTATTTCTTTTCTTTTCGCTGCGAGACGCTGAACGGACCAGGGTAAGCCGCTTGTAGTGGTGATCGCACTGCATCCACTCGAATAAACACATGGCCGGGGGTCGCTAGGGTGGTAGGTATGTAGGTGCTGAGGGATTTTTCGCGTGTCGGGATGGGCTTTATCATCCGAATTTGGTGTGACAACCGTTTTGCGTAATCCCCGTAATTAAAACTCAGGTGGTAATGGAGAAACCAACTCACCTGGAAGTCGTAATGTGCAACCTTAAACCAGTTCAGCCGGCGTAACACGCATGACGGCCTTAACGGTGTTATGCAGTCCTAAGAGAACGATCGGCAAAACTTCACTCCATAAAGGGGTTATCACGAACACGAAGGGCAGCTTTTAGTTAGCAGTGGAATTCCTCCACCATGCCATTAGCTCGAGGATGATAGGCTATCGTCTTGTTGTATCTGCAACCAAATGTGTTCAGTAGCTCGTGGAAGGCACCGTCAGAGTAAGAGCCATGGTCAGTGGTCACGACGACAAGGCAACCGAACTGACTCACCCAACCAGTGAGAAAAACTTTCGCAGCTGCTTCTGAGGTAGGACGGGGAATAGGTATGGCCTGTGACCAGCGAGCGAAACGATCTACACACGTGAGGGTGTAGACGTAACCGTCGGATGGGGGAGGGGCCCCACGAGATCCACGTGCGCGTGGCGAGATTGTGCGTCTGGCTCAGAGAATATGCCTAAGACAGATCTACTGTGACGGTGTATTTTGACGCGTGGGGATTGAAGACAAGCGCGGACACAAAGACGTAAGTCAAGTTTGATGCTAGGCCAAGCGAATCGCTCGGTGACTGGTTTTACTGAGGCAGTTACATCAGGAGGTAATAAGTTGTGGAGATTGTTGAAAACCTGTCGGCAAAAATTGACAGGAACTAGTGGTCGCGGTATACCTTATGACACATCGCAAATATTAGTTCCGTTCGAAGTTGAAGTGGTCACTAGTACTAGGTGCATGGTGTTGTTGTTTCTGAGCTGCTCGAGTTCAGGATCAGTTGTGTAGGTCGCGCCGAAAGCTTCTGGATCTATGCCTAGTGATAGTGGGTCGTCGATATTGTGGACGCGTGAGAGTGCGTCTGCTACGAGATTGTGTGTTCCAGAGAAGTGTCTAATGTCCATAGAAAACAGAGACAAAGTCTTGGTTTAGAATCTCCAGCGGCGCACATCGATCAGAAGCAGACTGGAAAGCGTACACTAGTGATTTATGATCTTCGAACACTGAAGGCTTGGCCCTCTATTGTGTGATGGAAATGTCGGATACCCAAGTAAATTGCCAGTAGTTCTCTGCTGAACTTACTGTGTCCGGATTCTGGTAGCACTATACTATCATTCCCGTAGAGGACCTAACTACACACGTCTATCCATAAACAAGAGGCACCTAAGCGCTAAGTTCGCAATTGCATTTTAAAAGAGTTTGGTGTCTGCGAAAAGCCACTATAATACTACGTACAACACCATGCACCACGAAATCTCTCAGTAAGTTACTCGTTTTGTCAAAACTTCCTTTGCTGGTTAGGATTATCAAGGAAGTTAATTCAACCAGAATTATATGTGTGATCAGTACACATTCTTGAAGCTTTCACAGTGAAGATTTGGCACTTATCCCTAAGTAGGGATGATGGCTTGCACACCATCTCAATCAGTTCAGCAATCGGTTACAAGTCCCAGCAGCTGAGCTGATTTACACTGAAGCCACTGCACGACAGTGAACTTTTGGTACCGGGTTTCTGCAACGAGAACTTTGAACAATTCTGTGTTAGTTTAGTACAATATTTTGTTTTATTTTCTGTTGTATATATTTTTTCCACCAATTCGTCTGACCACACTCCTCGGCCTGTTCCAATTTACGAGCATCTTCCCTAAAAGCACATTATCCAGTGCTGTTGGGCCGACTTTAGGCTAGTATTGGTATAAAAGAGCTCTTAAAAGTGCCCTGAAAAACTACGCGGCTGTGCGTTGAACTTCACAAGAAATACATTGAAAATCACAAAGAAACCACATCTGTTGATTTAAATCTTCACGAGTTTGCAAATTTACTTTACTGAATTCCTTTGTGAGCCAGGGGTGACATATTGGCACAGCCTTATGTATTCTCGTACGACCCAAGCAGCACAATACCCAACGCTGTTGGGCGAACGATGGGCTAAAATAACTCCTTAAAGGTGACTAGAAAGACTGCACAGAACTTCGTGAAATTTTGAAAGAAGTGTGTTGATAAAAGTACCGCCATATTTATTAAAATCTGTTTGCATCACAAGAAGAGCATATTTGTTTTACAAGTTTTCAGTATACCGTATTTACGATAAACTATCTGATTTTCACAAACAAATTTTATTTATCAGTGGTAACTTTGTGTTTTCGGTCGAAAGGATGAGTAATATGCAAATAGACTGCCCAAACTTTTCTAACAATGAAGCTCAACTTTAGCCCAAAGTGGCCCAACGCGCACCCATTTGGGAGCGCGTTGTTCGTGCTCCTTGGGGACAACCACACTGGAACGAGATAGCGCAGTGTAGCCGTACTTCGACCTGCAATAGCCACCTTGAAAGGGTCAAATTCTCCTGCAAGATCGAATAAACCTTGCCATGCTGTTTCCTTATTCCACGCGTTCGTTAGTCTTTCACGTAACGCCGACACGATAACCCGGGTATCGTCTCCTACAACCCATGAGATAGAGAACACGGAAATGGAGAGTAGGTGATTAGCCTGTGTTGCGAGTTTGTGAGTGTAGTTTGCACGTGCAACGGTCAAAATGGTCATCGGTCTGTGCAGCTAGAGTTCGGATAAACAAAAAATACGTTAGATAAACGAACAAAGTTGATTCCCGCCACAACTTTTATTTGAAACATATAAAAGGTTGCGCATCGATTGATAGATGCTTTGTTTTTCATTTATTGGCAAACCGTTTAACTGGTTGAAATGCCATTTTATATTTTATAGGGGCACACATTTCCTCAGTTTCTTATATTGCGCAAAGCTCCTACCTATTATAATAGTCTTAGCACTGAAAGAACGGAGTAGCCCGTCTCCATTTCCCGTGATGATACATTAATACCTAACACCAACCCCATTTGTCTAAATGGCATAAAAAATGGACCTGCGCAACCCACTTTCGTCAGCAATCATCTAAAGGGACAAAAACCGCGTTTACCCAATTGGGAAAGAGTTGGAATAGGGTTCAGTTGTCCCATCGGAAAGTTGGGTGTCTGAATGGAAAACGTTGGGAAGCTCTAACAGCCCCCAACTGGGATGACTTTGGGCACTCCGAACTCCTGGAAAAATGTGCACCGAAAAGGTCCACCCTTTCTGTAATTTTCTCGTGATTCATTTTGTTGCCTGGTCTAACTTTATTATATTCTCTATCCAATACAAATTACCCACCAGTTAGTGGTTAAGTTAGTAACTTAAAAGTTACGAGCTTTTTGAAAAAAGAGCAACATACTGCATCAGCGGGAAGAAGTGTGTTATATAACAACATGGCGTGCAAACATGCGCTGTATATTGTCTTATGATGCACTTCTTTTTTGTACACATGTGAGCTAATACCGGTGGTTTTTCGGTTTTCATTGTTCTCGTCTTCCGCACGATGTTCCAGGTCTTCCTTCAACTCATGATAGGCAAAAACGAGTGTCATATAGATTTATATAATTGTGATGTAAATTTGCATTGTTTATTAATCCAACGCGATGCAGCAGTATCGAATTGCTAGAGAGGAAATCCATGAAAATGTATTGTAATTCCGATTATTGAATGTTACTTATGGAATTTGAAAAGCGAACGAGAACAAAAATGTAACTGAAATGCTACTAGATATATACATATGCATATTCGTGTGAAAAATGTGGTTGCGTATATGTGAACTGAGTCTTAGCTAAAATAATCCTAATAGAAAAACTACTGTAAAGGGTGGAATAATATGGCAGTACATGAAAGCTCTACTCACCCGCGTATACTTCATCATTCACCGCGGCCTCGAGCGTTGATAATCCAATTCTTGGTACGTCTGAGTATGATGGACATGGGTTCCTCCACGACCCTTTCGTTACCACGAACAGAACCTGGTGATTGTATGATGGTGAAGTTGACCAACTGAGCCTTGGCCACCGCAATTATTTTATGATAGTAAACCGGTTTTCATTGAAGGCTTCCAAACCAACAACAGTTCGTTGCTACTTGTTCACCGACGCATGCGGTCGACATGTTCGCTACAGTCTAAGCCACCCAAGCAGCACGCCCAAAGTGTGAAAAACTGCTGGAAATCCGTACCTCTTCTTTTCCTAATCCATCTTAACTACTTATTTCTTAGTCTACTTGCCCGTCGTCAGTGTGTTCGACCGAAACCCTTAACGGACCACTGACAAAAACTTTGTAAAATCAGATAGTTTACAATGAAAATTTTATACTGAAAACTTTTACGAATTTGCAATTCGATGACTGCTTCATTCAGGATTCCTGAACGATGTCCGTCGTTCTCTTGTTACGTGGTTACTGGGTCTGAAATATCAAGATATCAAGAAGGTGAACCATTCGTGCTTGAGAAAACTTTGGACAACAACAATTCCACACGTAAATTTCGAAGAGTTTGGTTGAGAATTGTTTTCAGCAAGACGGAAAAATGTCTGATATTCTGTGTATCAAAGCAGCTTTACTCAATGAGATGCGAAAATATCGAAAAATTAGGAAACAGAAAGTCGGACGACGAGCGTGTTTATTCTTCGAAAAATACGACTGTGAGGTACGACTACGTATAAACTATGAGCTAAGTCTGAGGAACTTGTACAGTTGCTATTTGCGATAAGTTGTCAACCATCAGAATGCATTTAGAGATGTTGATTACACCAAATGAATAAAATAATTCGAAAAAGGTAGCCTGAGATTTATTTCAAAGATGATAATTTAGATACCTGCGTTCTCATCTCTCACCGCTTTGATTTCTAACGTTAATGAACCAACGCTTTGTCTCCCAACGACAAACATAGGTTCTTTTGCGATTCTTGGGATGGAACGAACAGAGTTTGGGTTTTAGTCGAAGACAATGTATTTCATTAACCCACCCTTGATGGCAACAACGAGCCTGTGTATTTAACGGCTTTTATTTGTGCACTTCCAAACCAGGAGACGATTATTGCCACTTCGTGCCCAATGAGCGCCATCTGTAGTCACACTCAGAGACAAATACGTAATCTAGAAAAGTGAAGGAGAACAATACAAATTTAGGTGACCGTACTCAAAACGGGATCAGAGATTTGCTTCGAGATGAGCATGGAGGTCATAAATTAATCAGACAAGGACTGTAAAAGAGCATACAGTTTGATGTCGGTACACAGTTCTTCCTAGCTGTATCTCTTGACTGGCTTGAGAATATTAAATTAATTCTCAAATGCACTAACGGTATAGATGATCGACCTCAACGTGCTGTTAGTGGGTAAATCCGCACTTAAAAATCTAAACTCCTATTACGCTGCTTACCCTATTCTTGTGACTCTACCTCAACAGCGTGAACACCAGACATAGCCGTATCTATTGAGCATTAGGATTAAATGAATACATGACAACATTCGGTTTTTCTAAGCATACCTACTAAGTGTAATTTAGGCCACGAAAGCCCGCGCTCTCATAATATGGCCTTGCCACTAGTGAGGCATTTATTCGCACAGTAAACCTTTTTGCGCCTTCAGTACCTCTTTCTTTTGATCTCTAGGCATAACAATGTATTCTAATTCCCAGAATCTGACGATGAATGACCACTGTTACATAGTGATTAGTACTCAATATGGCATGAATATCAGGAAAATCAACACTACAAAGCGACTAACTCAATGTCCAAGGAATATATATGTTTTTGGAAAATCCATTTGCATTGTTCACATCGAAAAGTCGGAAGCCGCGAGCCGGAATCGAACCGGCGACATATATATACATATACATATATATATATACATATATATATGGAATAGTACATATGGAAAAACAAAAATATACTAAAGTTGAAATAAACTGTAAGAAAGTGCATTAGTTATTTCTATGGGTGATGATTCATTTTTCACCATAGAAAACCCGAACAGCACATTCTGTCAACAAATAATAAGGAAAACCGTTGTAGCACCGTCTGGTCACAACAGCATTCAGTAAAACGCAGATTTATATTGATAAATATTGTGATGCTTTTATTATTAAATTTCTCGTGAAACTTCATGAACTTTTGTGCAATCTTTCAGGGCTAGTGTCTAGATTCATCTTAGCCCAACTTTAGCCCAACAGCATTGGGTATTTTGCTGCTTGGGCAAATCTATGCAGGCAAAACTCTTGAGCTTTGCAACCTGAAGTCTGTTCATGCCAGTTTATAATCTTACCGTACTCGCTCCCGATTCCTCTACCCTCTGGTCTCTTTCGGCTTCACGATGTGCATCGTAGTCTGATGACAAGATCCGGGAAAAATTGGGCCTAAGCCTCGTACCCTCAAATTACTTCAGAATTTTGTAAACAATACACAGCAACATGTCGATGAAAGAAGGAAGTTTACCACACAGTAATATTTATGCGGGTAAAACCTCTGTTATAAAAGTCCCCTGTCTTGTATACTATTTAACAATTTCATTAGAATATATATGTATTACACATAAGCCGTTCGTATATCATGAAAAAATACGTAAAAGCAGATAATACGCTACATTCATGCTGCACATGTACATAATAACGAGGATATTTACTACTGGACTACGGTGTTTTACAGCAGACAACCGCCTACCACCACGATACGCACCAAGCCAATATGACCTCGTCGGTCACAAGGGTAATTAATAAAACAGGCAGGCTTAATTTGCTCCTAACTTGGCCTCCGGAATTTCCACGAGCATTATCACTTAACAGTGTTCAGTAAATTTATTAACAGCCCATGTAATATTTTGTGAAATTTACTGCTTCGATACACCTCCTCTTAATTCCGTTGGAAAGCGCCCAACAGTGCTTGGATTTTTACTGCTTGGGAAAGCGTGCCATAAAACATAGTCATCTCAATTAGGCTGATGCGTGGCATCGGCCAATAAAAAGTTACCAAATTTATCCATCAACGGAATTAAGGTTCTTGAAATAAAAAACGCATAATGAAAAAATCTCTCTCGTGAAATCGTTCGCAAATAGCCCTTACCGTTAATTATCTGCTTTACTCCTAGGGCATCGGTTCAACTATCTATAGACTACTAGCCTTGGTTTTTATGGAGTACAAATCTGTTGTGATAAACGGTCTGTAACTTGTTTCGGGAATAAGGAACTATTTCCTGAGGGTTGTAAAAAGTTTCCACCAACCCCCCTTTACGTAGCTCTTGATCAGAAGTCAAAGATCTATTCTTGACCTACAGCTGGTCAATAAAAAATGAAACTAACGATGATTTTGTAGAAGACGATAAACAACCCTTTTATATTGCGTCCCAACAGTTCTAACGATGACGAAAGCCGGGCGGTTGATATTATTGTACCTAAATTACTAGAATGGAGTACAGTTAGAGTAATTGCCTTGTAGCAGTCCTCTGAAGGTGTCTATTGTGGACACAAAAGAATTTCACTGGATAATAGGGAAACTATTTCGAACGGGCACCGGGATGGGCGCGAAGCCAATTTTCGGCAGTAGCACTTGCATAAACTCAAACGACGTTAAACTTCTCCATTGGAAATACGAAAGTCTTCATGGGAAAATTTGTAAGAAGTATAAGTGTCAGGAACTAAACGCGAAACAAGTTCTGAATCATCATTCAATGCACTGAACGTAGCGGAAGCCCCAGTGTAAGCAGCCGTCACTTTCAATGGAGCTGATGAGGTAAAACGTTGGAAAAATCTATTTAAATGCTGAATCGAAGTAAACTCAAACGAAAGTTGCATACACGTAAGATTGTTGAAAAATTTAGTCATTTCAGTCTGCTGTTAAATAAACTTTCCTGTCTGTCGTCGTTCTGCTTCTTCTTGAATGCTTTGAGTCAATCGCGACTGCGTGTAATCGTAAGGCGCGTGTTCAACGGAATTCCCGGATTCAACATCATCGTGATGCTGTTCAATCACCTGCATAAAACGGTGAATCTCTTGACATAGAGACTGTAAGTCAGAATTGCCACTGTGAGTTGTGATGAGTAGTTGAGACTGGTAGGAAGCTCGTACTGCCTGTTAAACTGGAAGTGTTTGAGGACCCAATATCTATCAAACGGAGCATTATACCATTTGGTCTGCACGAACCGGTTTACCTCGCTATACATTCCACGTCTGTAAAAGGCATCATTACGCCATTCCAGTCCTCTAGCTGGGCTATTTCCATTCTAACTCACCGAAAGTCAGATGGGAAGATCCCACGAATATGTGGTGCTTATCCGTTGATCCTCAACCAAAGACTATTTCAATGCGCATGTACTACTGAAGAACCAGAGGAGGTGCGCTGTGGTCTTTCAGATTCCGCAGTCATTCCCAAGATAGATCTCAACGATGCCTATTTACAAATACCACCTAATGAGGAATCCAGTTTGTTGATGGTCTTCAGTGCTCTATTTTGTCTTCACAAGTGTAATTTTCCACCTTTCGGTTTACTTGTGTCACCTGTTATATTCCAGTAGTCCTTTAGTTTTATTGGCAGTCTCGACGGCTTTGAATCATTTAAATACGATGTTGTTGCCATCCAAAGTTACCCACGATTTCCGTTTTTGGTGTTTATTAGAGAGATTTCTGCAGTTTCACATTGCAATCAACCCAATCAAGTGTGTTTTTTTGGCGTTTCAGAGATGTCGTGCCTAGGTTATACCACAAGTTACGATGAAATTTCTTCTAATTCTGAGCAATTATGGCCTTTCTTGATTTACCTAAGCTTGTTAACACTTGCTAACTTTGTTTTGTTTTGGGTGCACTACAGTACTACTCTCGGCTCATCCCCGTTTTTCCTCGGAAGGCTAGTTTTTGTTTGACATTCTGTCTGCTAAGTGCTCTTCGTGGTTTTCAGTTCTCGAAATAATGTTGTGTATATTGTTAACCCTTCTGAAGACATTGGTGATATTCTGGAACAATGAGGTCGACATATGCTCTGGATTTCACGGCGACTCACGAAAGCTGATATGGGTTATTATTAGGTCAAAAAGGAGGCATTGGCTGCCTATTGGGGAGTAAAAACGCCTATACAAATACCTTTTTGGTACCAAGTGTACCGTCGTTACTGACCATAAAGCTGAAAAATTCCTTCACCACTCCACACAATAACTAGAGAAGTTATCAATCGCAGTGGTTCAACTGTGAAGACCAGCCTATAATCTTCCGTCTACCACTTGTTCCACTGTACGTTTCGTGCACACGGCAACTGCGGACGGTACTTACCACATACTTCCGTGGTACAAGCCAGCGTGCGGTCTTTGTATTTGAGCCCGGTGAGAATAGATGCGGTTGGTATTCCACGGTCTTTTCTCGTTGATCTCCTTGACGAACACGATAGTAGAAGCTGAAGGAGTGTGCCTACGATGCAACTTTGGTGCATTGCACTGAGTTCTTAAGACTACATATTGTTCATCGGAGTGGTAATTAAATTAAGCATGCAAACTTTCTATCCCGATATACTCCGGCATCCACTCTATCGCATACTTGTAACCGCTTATTGGTACAACCACCTCCTGTGCGTAGAGATGACTTGATTCAAGATAACCGTGAGTTTTTGCCCCTGTAATCTAAGCATTGCGTCGTGGATGGAAAAACGATGACAAGCGACAATTTTCGGATTTCTCCGCCCGCAGAGACAGCCTTTCAGTCACTTCAGGTAGACAGTTGTGCTATATTGATCGTATTGTTAATTCTTCGACAATTTGACCAGCCACGATTCGAGATTTACTCTCCGAACACTTGGGAGTCGAAAAAATAAAGTCCTTGACCCGATTGATACTCTGGTGGCCTGAGTTAAATGGTGATATTATCAGTGATGCCATGAATTGTCAAAGCTACCTGTTGTGTGTTCTTTGTGCGATCTGTCTGACTACGTTCCATTGTGTTTACAAACGATGCTATGATTTGTTGTTCATTTCCACTTTTAAATTGATAGGTTGAGTCTTCCATAACGCCTGCGTAGCCTACGTCTGGCACATCACGTACTCCCTTTTTTGCGTACGCTATGAGAGTTCCGCGTTCTGATTTACGACACAACGGTGCTTACACAAAGAAAATTCAAAATCTAGAAAATGGCTTCCGTGGCCAGTTTCGTGCGAACCATGGCAGCGTGTGCATGCAGATTACTGTATTCCATTTCTGGGCAAGTGTTATGCACTGGTATTTGTCGATGCGCTTCCTCGCTGGCCAGATGTATTTTGGACAAAGTCATTTACAGCCGAGTTCACACAGACCGCACTGCGCAAAACTTTCAGTAGGGAGGGGGTACCTCTAGCACTTGTTAAAAGTAATGGTACCCATTTCTCTGCTTAACTCGGTAATGGTTAGTTGAAAATACAGTTGCAGTTATTTGTTTACTGCACCCAGCCATCCTCAGTCTAATGGATTTGCTGAGAACTTTGTTCTTGATCCTAAAAGTGCTACACATTCTGCCAATCCCCAGTCCCTTGCTAAACTAGACCGAGCTGTTGATGATTTCTTGAAGCAATACCGAAATGCTTGTTTCAGTAGCACTGGTAAGAATCCAGTGGCGTTGTTTATATCTTACTCTTTGAGAACGTTTTCAATGTGTTTCTTCTGCTGATGTGGTCGTTTTTAGAAGGGCTGGTTTGCGGCCTTCCAGTGGCATAATTCTTGCACGAAACGGTCGTCTGATAGTGACTTCCCAGGCAGCACAGGGAGGCAGTCGACCGTCGCCTGAGTGTCCCCCACGTGAAGGTAGAAGAAAATCACTCCAATGCGCCCAAAAACACAACATCGACGGAAATACTGGTTATTCACTTACAAATGTCATTTTTTTATCCTAAAAGTCTGTAGTAATCGATATTATGGAGTATTTCGTCGTTTAGTTTGGACATTGTTCAGACACGGAAATCTCCCTCTCCGTGAATATCTAAGGAATTCAAAGCCTAAATTATATAAATAAAATCAGTGGTAGTGATAATCCATCACTTTCCATGATCAGCTTATTGCGTATAGCGACTTTAACAAATTTTTAATCTAATGAATTCCTTTTATGGCGGCCAGTTTCAGGATGTAATCTTTCAGTGTCGCCGCTCAGAGTCCGTTATTTGGCATTCGACAGCGTTTGGTTGATTTTTGGACCTGTTTTGTGGATATGAAGTTTGTCGCATCGTTCTTCGTGATAAAAAAAAACAATATTGATAGTGAATTATTGCAGCTTGTGTAACGAAAAGCATCTGTCTTCATAGAAAGTACGTCTGCAAAGGCAAACATGGTGCCAGTGTATCCGTGTACTTAATTCACTGCAACTTAACCGTGTCTACTGCACTGGAATTTAACAAAATAAATGAGAAATTTGCGGATAATACGTCTTATCAGAAAATGGCAATTCCGTTTGTCCGTGACCATGTTGGGATTGGCATTTGCAATTCCTTCTGACTACAGGAATAACAACTATTAGTCAATGTGTGCGTCGAATTCCACGCATTAGTTTCGGATTGCTTTTTGCATTGAATAAAATGGAGAGGAGATCAGGAACGCCAGTAACGGTCAGTAAGCATAGTGAAGTACATCATTATTTTTCCTACAAAAAGATGCGGTCACAAAACAAGTTTCCTGGAGCTACTGTACAATTTACCGGCAGAAAATAACTTTGGGTGAAAAGATACAGACTGGTTGCCGCAATCAATAGCGAATCACCATTTGCAGTCGTTGCAATACGAATACATGATTTATTGGTAGGTGGAAACTTGGGCGGTGGTAAGTCATTACAAAATATTGGATTAAACCATCTGGGCGATTCGTACAACTAAATGTCTATTGAAAGTGTTCGCAAGTTTTCAAAAATGATCTCGGTTTTTCCCACTGTATTTCGGACAATGCCAGTTCGAAAGCATTGCGCAGACATGATAATTCATTGTCGTAATTGATTATATATATATACTTTTCACATTATAATAACCGTTTTAAGAAATCGGGCTTTTACGTGCACTCTGGGAATTAGTTCCGATAAATGGAAAATGCGGGATTATGGTTAAGATTATTATTAAACCGGCGGCGAATTTCCATCGTACCCTAGAGATACATAAATTCAGGTGGGCTAAGTCGAAGTTAGTAACTGAAAAATTAATGGGAATAGAGGAGTCCGTTTTAATCAGTCTAGGCGACCGTCGCCGGCGCTTTGTCTAAGTGTTCGTTTTTTTTTGTTTTGAAAGGGATACTCAGGTGACGGTCATGCTCCCTGTTTGATTATCATGTCAGATCACCGAAGATATCGATCAGTTATAGTTCAACGCAAGTCAGTCTGAAAACAATTCCACTTTTGTTTCGCCCATTGATGCTCCTGTTCCAGATGCTGACTTGCAATCTGGATCCAGCGAAACATCTGAAGAATCGGCTGTCAGGAGAGCGGCAAGAATACAGTCAATGACTGCGACGGAATACAAGCATCCGGAGTTAAATTCAACGTGTAGGGATGCAGTATTCATGACTGAACTATACATGTGACTTTTACCATTTCTGTTGTACTGCGTTACCTCAATATTGTACATAACTGCGCGCAATATACGAAACTACGATACGTCGTGCGCCATACCCGTGTTTTTATTCCATGCTATCCTGTGCGCAATAATAATTCAATAATCCATACAGTATCACATACACCTATCTTTTCAATGGTAGATAGGCAATGAGGTTTCCAACAGCAGCTGAACGAAAGCGGTTATCTCCCCATTTTCAAGGAAGGCCGCAGACCTTCAACCCAACTATAGATCCTTAGGTCAATGAAATATACCCAGAAAATTCCAGCAGTGCATTCTAAAGTGCACCTTACGCGCTTATCTGCATATGAATAAGATCGTTTCCCTATCATGGTCCATCTCGTTTTCTGTGTTCTTCTCGCACAAGCGCAACATTTCGTCAGTTGGTGGTTTCTGCCCATAGATCAATTTAAAGTACATCCTGGCACAGAAACGTTCTTCTGGTCCATTAGGCGGTAAACCCAATCTGTGTGTGCTAAAGAAATGGTTGCCCATCTAGCAACATTGCAAATAAGCCAGATGAGATGGAATATTATATTACAACAAAATTTGTGTAAATGTAAATATTCTCGCAATTGTACGATCCATTCAATATAAATTAAGTAGTCTTGTTAGATAAATTGTTAATTGGTACATTTGCTAACATAACACGGACGTTATTCGATGATATCGAAGCTGACCACCGGAAGTGATGTTGATTCAGCTTAGTTGTATTCATGAAAGAAAAAAGTAGTTTGAAAAGAAGAAATAAATCAGTTCGAATTTTCCTGCCACGCGTTCATATTTTTTTACACGGAATAAAAGCAGTGTTTCGCTATACACACTGCAAATGACCGCCAATTATGTCCGGTATACATTGAGAGACTTCGAAAGTCTAACTCTGTGTCATCGGAGCAATTTTCATGTCCTTCGTTATCGGATATTCAACTAAATATTTCAAGATAAGTTCTCTGCTTTCATCTGTAAAACAGAAAGGCACAAACGGAATAATATGAAAAGCTTTGCAAAGCTTAAAGTCGGTCACTGTGGCAGTTTTCAATGCTGTGTTTGAGCAATGGCTTCAATTGTTCACACAAATTATGTAGAAATTTTGGGTTCGCAATCAAGCATGATATCATTCTGCTCCATCGTACCGGTGGTAAGTCATAGGAATGGATGAATCGCTGTTATTCAATCACAATATAAGGTGCACAGATGAAAGTATATTTTTATAGAGTAAAACATCAAATTTGTATCGAGTGTTACCCTATAAAAAGATTACTGATCACGGTTTAGCTTTGCTCGTTCACTACCTAACTCTCGGTGAACCAGTAGCCGTGCATGCGCTATACCGCGGCTCGCTATACTGCCTGGTTTCCTCTCAGGATAATTTTGGTTTATATAACCGGTATATTTCAGTGCTTGACGACGTGGATGTTGCTTTCTGTCTGAAGGTTATATTAGGTTTATTGAACATGTCTCCCGGAAGAATTGTGACGGATGATAGTTGCATTACATCCGAAACACCATCGATTTCAGTTGATAACCCAAATTGGGGCCAGTTGGGGCTAGTTTGTTTGACCAGCGTGATTAGCCAATAAGCTATATAGGGCGCATCAAACCAAATTGCCTCATCTGGGTGCTCCACCTTACTTAATTGGAACCATCAAACATTTTACACTGCGATCAGTTTTCAGTTGGTCACCGGTCAGTTTGTGCTGCATGGGATTTCTGGCTCACACACAGTCTTCTTTTCAACATTTTGTTTCCATTTCGTTTATCCCTTGCAACGGAAACCAAGGGGCACACTGAAAGCGAACTGTGTTGATAGTTAACGTGTTCAGATTTTGGTGCCACAAATGTTTCCAGACTTCACGGCCCTCGTTTTCCGCCACCGGTTCTCGATTTGGATAAATCCCAGATGGAATCTAGATTATCGAAATTCAAGCTTTTCATGAATTTTCAACAACTGATGTTCAACAAAGTTACTGAAAATTAGTGAACATTGTAGTTCGTTACACCCCGTGCTACGTATAGTGACCACGATTAACGGAGGCACTTTGATCTCATCATATTGTCTGCTATTAACGACCCACTACTTAACCATCTACACATTATGGAGCCAACGGTGCATCTTTATCCAAGTAACCGGCTGACCACAATTTGGCCAGAATACGCGATATTTCGTTCGTCCCGCAAGGATAAATCTGCCTCCCTCCTTCAGAGCACTACCGAAGCACTCATGAAATCACGTTACTTCGTCCCAATATAGCATATAAAGCTGCATCCATACCTTCCAAAAGCGCTTATTTCCCTTGATTTCCTAATTTTATTCTCCCTCGTCTTATTCAACTAGCAAAAGTATTGATCTTAGCTCTGTTACATGTATCAAGCATAACCACTTCCGTCCTTGAAACATTCCCTCTTGACTTCCTACTTCATTTTGATATCTACCGGTCTATACTTGATCCTTTGGACCATACGTTCATTCACTAATGTTCCAGTACATTGTACTGAGGTGCGATCACTAGGAGAACATAAATCAAACGAAAAATGGTTACTACTTAAAGTCACTTCTGACAAGGTTTCCAGCTATAACACGCTTACAAGCGGACTGCGTATATCCAGATTCCTAGCCAAATAAGGCGTGAAGAATGGATGGAGGCACGCCTCGACTTTAGCACCGAGACCGGCCAAGGGCATGCTGTAGTTCGCCTTCCACAATGCTTTCTCAGACAGCCCCGGACTGTGCGAGCAAAGCACGATGGTGTAATCGAAGGAGAGGCATACATGGTGCTGTCCTAGCCAACAAAGCCGTTGAAGTGGTAATGGTATATTTACCGAACGTATAACAACACATCCGCTCCTGACAAAGCGTCGAAGAATGAGTTGCTGACTCATTGTTGCCGCCGAACTCGTGAAATACTCCTCAGGCAACGATTGACGACGACGACGAACAGCTGGTCGACATCGGCGGCTTGAACAGGTCACATCTCGCCACCACATAACAATGAAGCCAATTTGCTTAATCTACGCTCAAAAGAAAGGAAAGATCTCACCGCCTCCACGGATTGCGACGATAGAAGAAGGCCGCTTGAATCTTTGCTATTCGTTTGTAGACCTCATCGCCAACCTTCCCATCAGCCATCACAAAACTTCTCAAATAGACAAACTACTCGACAATCACTAAACTGTTTCCATTGCGGGTGAGTATGTGAGTGAAGCCCTGAAAATATTTTACAAGTACTTTACCGTTTGAAGGTGAAAAGTGAATCCCACACCACGAGACGAACAAGATGAGACTGTCCAGGACACGGTGCCACAGAAACGTCGTCGCAAACCAGCGCATTGTCGTCGGCATAGTCAAAATCCAAGAGTCGGTCATTAGGTAGGAGCTCAGTGCCTTTATTCCTTTGATCCTGTCAAGCCTGTCTATAACGTCGTCGTTTGCTAAATTAAACAGGAATAGTGAGAGAGAAAACACCTGATGCACGTCACTTCCAACTGAGAAGGAGGATGGCAATGAGCCGTTTTCCAGAGCTTGGACTGAAGGCGGAGGGTCTGGATGCTCTCGATACACTTATCATCAGCCACTCCTTGTATAGAGAGAAAATCCTGAATGACCGTCTCTTCAACGGAGTCAAAGGCTGCTCGAATGTTCAAGAATACGGCTACCATTGGCTTGTGGTACCTGTGGCAGAGCTCACGTATCTGATGGATAGTGAAAATTAAGTCAGTGCTTCAGCGACAGGAACGAAAATTTGCCTGCTGTTCACTTTTTGGAGTCAGTTTACGGAGGACTGTAGAGGCTACCAGTTTTCGTGTGACTGATATCAGACTTATCTATTGACGGTTGGCGCAAACTTTGTGAACCCCTGATTATGGATTGGGATGATGGAGGCGCGGTTCCATAGTAGTAGAACGCTTCCATGAATCCCGATCTTTGAAAAAGCTCTTGGAAAAATGACACACCACCATCGTAGAAAACGGTCGGATGGAGGTCATATGGGAATGGACCTTGTTGGTATTAATGAGCTGGACTGCATAAGTGGTATCCTCCTTGGTGGTCGGGACAGCACAGACTGACTACGGAGCACCATCAGGTTCGAACCAGCTACTGAATGAAAATTGACACTGAAGGTCAGTTAATATTTTGCCAAAATTATCTGCCCAACACTCAAAATGACATGACAGCTGTATGACTGGCTACCCGTTTTCCTCGCAGAAGGCCTTGTGAAGACTGTTGCTGTCCGCCGGTTGGACGAATGGGAGAAGCTTCTGGTCAATACCAGTGGCAACAGCTTGTTCCATCTCAGCCACACATTCGGACCGTTAGCAATCACGATCGTTATGTAGGCTTCTTGATGGTTTTATTCGCAATTCAGTATGGACTTTGTTATTCTCTCTACCAGAAGGTATATGTCGACTGCTATTAGGCTGTGCGAGGGATCGTGATAAGGTTTGGTTGGTAAGGTTTTGGCGTACAGCTAGTCCAGAAGATGTGGTACTCGCTACTTCCGGACCATCATGTGTATGTTGCTATTGGTCTGCAGTGTTACATCTCGACCGGATCCTCGCTAACTTTGTAGAACTAAACTCAGTGCTGGGTTGACATTACATTTCACTCCTCGTATTACTTTGTAACTGGAAGTGGATATACAGCTGCTGAATATCCATCTTCGGGTGCAAAAAGCATATAGTAGACTTGGCTTGACTTTATAATGATTCTTCGGACTAAAAATCATCCCCAACTCCTTACAATACCTGACGGGACAAAAATTTCCAGTTTTCCCTCAGTCATCCAATTTATTTGACTTTCTACAACAATATAAAGCAAGCACGATTTGTTATTTGTTATTGAAACCCTCTCACCCTTACAATTTTCCCACTAATGCTAACTTCGGTGTACTCCTCATAAATCCAAATGGACTAATTTTGTACTTGACAGAATTTGGTTTTTTGCACTTTCCTCGGGTAAAATTGAGGGTAACAATTTGCCCAGGTTACTAGGGAAATCACCGGTCTCTTATACTTTACTCCAGTGTTACTTACATTTACAGCTCCTCTTTCACGTCACAACGTTTATCTGTCGGCAAACATGTGTACGTTACAGCAATTTGATACCCGTGTAATAATAATAATAATAACAATAATAATAATAACAGTAATAATGGTAACAATAATAGTAATAATGTTGGTGGTTTATTTTTTGGACACGAGCAATCTAACCACCTTCCATTTTTTGTCTTCCTTCACATTCTGCTTTTTAGCCATAGAACAAAAACACAATCATGGTAATGGCTCGGACACGCTACAGGGCAACTGTGAAAAATGTAACAAAGCCAAACAATTTTCTCTGCCTAACCTCTACGTTGGAAAACAGATTTCACGAGTATCTGTACCCTATTCTTAAACTTGCTACAGTATGCCTGGAATTTTTCTGGGTATAGTATTCATCTCCAAAACAACAAAAAGTACCTTAGATAGAAATCGAAAAGACTGCGCGCCAGGATGACGCAGTTCATTTAAAAACATTTTAAACTGTGACGAACACACCACACTGCTCGAAATTTGCATCGTCAATTTGTTTTTCGCCTCACTCCAGCTTTGAAAGGGATAATTCTTGGAGGTGCCGTTAGAATATCAGTTCCAGAGATGACTGGATTGTTCAAGTTCAACAGTAAGTGATGAGCTTGTTATGGTCTCATCAGTGATGAATCAACGACTTGGTTTTAGTATTTTGACGCTTTGTCGGTCACGCGTGTGACTAATTAATCTGACTAACTAGGTGGAGACCAGATGCAAATGTCGCTTTTTCAACGAGCGAGAGAAAAGTCGGATAAACGATGCGTTCTTGCATCGCGAACAAACCTGGCTATATTAAAGCTGAAGTTTGGACACACAATGTAGGTTAGCTCTAATTTGAGTGGTGTTTCGATGTGCAATTAATCATCATAGTTTTATTTACACTATGCATATTGCCTCATTTCTATTTCATGGTGACTGATAGTCCTTCAATTTGACTGGTAAAAGTGACTGAGTTGTTCTTTATCTCTGTTTAGAGCACGTGAAATTCAAGTATATGTATCAGCATCTTACAGTCGTCTTGAAGTCTTGAAATAGTTCACATGCTGTCTTTTTATTTGTCAGTCTGGTTGCCTCTCCTGTTATCCCGTTTCGTTCTTTCCACCTAGCAACTCTCTTTAGAAATAAGATGTCTTTCAGGATCCGAAAATGTTTGGGCCCAGTCATTCAATCCGTGGACTACTTCATGACTTCAAAAAGACCAAAAGATACCGATATAGCCGAGCAAGTGAATATTTAGAGAAAATTCCAGCAACTGCAAGTCCCCGAAATCGGATCAAATTTACTTTGGCCAACGATGTCCGTCGGCGATAACTACAAGGCGTTTAAATAGTGCTTAACCAAAGAAGTATACGCCAGAATCCCAAGTTTTTGTAATGTCATACTGCTATGCTTCTCGAAGAATCCGAAGCATGCCTAAAGTTGATCCTATTCGATGAAACACAGTAAAATCTCCGGTAGAAAATGTCACCGAAAACTCACATGGACCAAGTTTCACATCCCATTCGACCATCTTCAATTTATTGATTCGTACCGGTTTGCTTGCATCGTATTTTTCGGGATGTTTGATCATTGGTTCTAATAGTTGTACCTGAGAAAATCAGTCAACCAAAAATAGAAAGAAGCCATAGGCAATAAAATAAGGATAATAAAATATAATGATCTCTGGATTCGCTTTATTTTATCTTCAGTTCAATTATAATTCGTCGAACACGAAATTTGAATGTACTCTCTATAGCTTGATTCAAAACGATCAACGGTAAAACTGACGGGCTGTCCACGGCAGTTTTCTCATCTTCCAGCAGTCATCCTTTTATCCTCTATTTACACACGACAAGAAGAACAGTGAGTCCTTTTCCCATAAAGGAATTACAACTGTTAACTCTACGCCCGTGAAACTTCAAAAGAAAGGATGAAATGGTCGTTGTGAGGGTGTCGTGACTTCGATCGTTCCTAGAAACTGAACATTTTCCAGGCATCATTTGGGATTTACGACACACGGTTTTGATCGCAGTTCTTCTTCGGTCGCATACATTTTACTGAACTGACCACAAGTTTTCCGCCGACCTCGCTTTGGACACATTTTCGGCTTTGGCCGATTGCACGTGCTCGGTTCGCTTTCGCCTTGCCGTTGCTTTGGTTTGCTTTCCGTGTACCGCTCGTATCCATACCATTTCGGTCACACGATACATTGAATACACCTTCGCATCTGTCCACCATCTCAAGTCTTCCCTGTTCCTTCAGTCGAGGAGATTTCGTTGCTAGTTCGCTTCGAGGTCCAATGGAAGACATATTCCGAGGTCTCTAGCCGAACTTCTTCTGGAAGGGTATGTACCGGCACAGCGTGCAATCGCCCTTCCAGAATCAAGGACAGTGTCGGAGACAGCGAAGCAGATAGTACGTGAATGGCTTCCCATAATCTCAGACAAGTGGGTCAATGGACCGATCAGCGGGTAAAATTTGTCTGAACCGACTAGAGCTGAACCAACCAGTCCGGGGGCAACCGCACAAACCATCCCGAAGGGTCGTTTAGGCACATCAGTGCACACATAACGTATCACGCAAGGTTTAAGTTATACTCAGTATACATACTAACGATTTATTTCTTATCAATAAACCAAGGTGGTTCGGAAGAAGCGAATTCTTGCTACTAGAGCTACGGAGAAGAAAAGGAACATTCACGATTGCGGAGTAGATGCTCGTCGACATAAAAATCCAATGGACAAAAGTTTGTTGGAAAACCAAGCCAACTGGTTAAGAAAAAAGGCAGAGTGAAGTTGAAAAATATGTGAAAATGAATAATTTCAAGTTGCAAAATGCGATTCAGCAGTGATAAACAAAACTAACCACCTTTCTTTGGAATGACCCACCAAAAAGGATAGGAGATAAATATCACCGAGTATTGGCGTGCTAGTTCACCAGTAAATTGGTAACTCTTTTGTGGAAACTTATGCAAGTTTGATAAAGGGGGCCTGCGGCGTACGAAAAGACGACTCATTATTGGTCCCACTCCCTTTGGTGTGTAGCTTTGCAAGTGATTTTCCGTATCTCCGACGATGAACACACATTTTCACAAGTCTGCTTACAGAAGTGCAGGTCTTTCCCATACACTAGGTGGATGACGAAAGGTACAACAAAAGACAATCCACTCAATAAAATTATAACCGAAAAAGGGGATTAAGATGGGTCTCTTGTTCCCTGTCATATAAGAGCCCTTTTACTTTGGCGAATATGGAAATTAAAATTATTGTTCGCATTTCACAGGAGCTATTTTATTTACGTTCCTAATAGCAAGAATAACTGTCAAGCTTTTCGGAGAATACTGACCGAAAACGAATTACGTCGAACAACTAATTATGACTACGTGTTTGTACTGGTGGGGACTGATGATGTTCGTGATGACGATGGTGATGATTCGGATGATTCGCATGGTGGTGATAACAATCTCAAAGTTGGTGGTATTTGGATATGGGATGAATAACATACTTATATTTTATCGACAACAATATCAGCTCAGGTTGCCATTATTTTTTCACATATTTTCTCCTTATCTCATCTGGATATGATTCTCCGTCTTATTTAGTTTCATAGCTCACCTTGACTTTATCTTCGGTGCACACTGGAAGTTGGTCAATGACGAGAATACAGAGGCTCCGTGGATATGTGTTTGTTAGGCAAATTACCTGGGTAAATGTGATCGATATTGTTTTGCCTCCAATATACGATGCGGTCTTTTTGTACTTGTGTCTCGGTTTGTATGCAATGTGTACACCGGAATCGACTCCCAGGTTGCACACCAGTTCCTCTTGTACAACTGTAGCTGGGATGTGCGTCTGTATTGAAGGAATTTTTGAAACAGATGAACAATACGCAGTTTTGCTTTGGAATTATTGCTTTACTTGTACGATAAAATAAAAGTTATCATAATCATGATTCCCATTGATACAAGGAAAATGCTGGCAACATAAGAACAATGATTGTCCACTGCGCTCGACGACCGATATCCATATTAGATTGTCAGAACTGTGTCAAGGACGAGTTCGTCCGCTGTTTGCCGTAAAGCATTGTTCGACCTCGCGAAGACACGGTTCACAAGAAGACGAATATTTGACCCCCGGATAGCGTTTAAGAGGTTGATAACAACACTCAGGCATCTGAACAAATAATTGAGCAAACAAGGTCTCAGCACATCTCAAGCCAGAATGAATAAAATCCTGAAGGAGGTTACCCAGCTTTATGCAATGGTTTGCTTAGGAAGTGCATACTCTTACCACCATCCCTCGTGCAGACCCTCCATATATCCCATGCTCACACTTGCCTACTTTTTACACCTTTGCCTGTAATTTTTCACAAGTTTTCCTCTGATTTATGGAATCCCTTCAATCATTTTGTTATCTCAAGTCCACGGATATGACATATTCACGGTTAGACAATTGCAGTTATGCTGCTAACTAACCTTTGTGCCTAACAGGCTGTTTTTAAGCAAACTATTGAGAGAGAGATATGGAGAACAAATGCTTTTGCGTTAGTAGCCTTTCGTGAGGATAATTTGCTCTGAAGGCAGCTTGTCACAGTTCTATCCTAACATTTTTCCTGATCCGTTTATTTCAGTGGAAACCTAGATGTTCGGGTATCAAGAAGCAAGTTTTACCAATCAACAGCTATCAGAACACTCAACGATTTAAACGGTACTCCAGTTTATCACTCAGTTAGAACTTCTATCATGAAAATATTTGGTTGATAAAGCCCGAAAGTATTGCACAGACTTGTGGGAGTGCGCAGAAAGTGAAACATACTACTTGTCAAACAAAATGCATTTGTTCTTTTCACTCTGACTCCACAGTTTTAAGGAACTAAAGAGAGCAGGAGGTTGGTAAAAATGACGGTTCTCTCGGCATTAAATTTATAGCCGGTCGAATCAAACCTTGCTTAGCAAAACTGCTGACTGGAACTACCCAAAACCTTACCGCGTAGCAAAGAAAAGCCGACTGGGATAAGGCTTTTTGTATAGTCTTTAATGCAGAAGGTGCACGCGATTGTTTAGGCTTGAAGAAATTATTTATAATCAACCGTTAGAAGTCACTGTTATTTCAACAGAACGATATGTGTGCCACAATGTTGTTACTCCGGTAATTCCCTTTCCTATGCACCTCCAGTCGACGCCTCGATCTGTCTTATTTGTTTGGTCCTGTCGTTATAGATAAGTATTGTGGATTTATGCAATAGACACCAGTACACAGGTGGCAAAATCAAGCAACTTTGGAATAGTGGTTTCTATTTTGGTTGCATCACGGGATACACCTGTTTAAAAATAAACTTAATTAAAATAACCACCATAGATCACCTTTCCATTAAAACAGTTGTCAATATAAACACTTGCCAAGCCCTTAAGAAGGGCAAATTCTGATGTGTTGTGCATGCGCGCCCGCAGAAATGCTTTGGGCAAGAGTTTCGGTATGGTCACATATTCCAGACTGGGACGAAATTCCAGTACGCCCAGTGTGACCCGATGTGGTTCACCGGTTCCACGAATCAAACTGGGTGGATGTTCGACCTCGAAAGTGAGAGACTGGAATAGACTGTCGTTCGACGGAATAGTACGGGATCTTGCAACGGACCTAGATGAACCTGAGGTAAACCACACGAAAGGATCTAGTGGCCGATCAGCCGGACAGCGTTCGGGGGGAAACAAGGGGATCGGGAACGAAGAACTATCTTCAGCTGGTGTAGTCATTTTCGTCTGTTCCGGGTGAAAGTTGTGTCGCAAAAGAGTTTGGTTTCTGGACCATTCTATTCCGCTTATGATTTCCTGTTCCGTACTGGCCCCCGGATTAAACTAGGATAAACAGATAGTCAATGTGCGAAGTAAAGTAAATCTTATATTCAGTAAATGAATGCATCAATAATAATAATGATAATAGTAACAATAATAATAATAATAATAATAATAATAATAGTAATATTAATAATATACCTCTATATTCCTCAGAGTGAAAGTGTCTTTGATGAATCCTTAACACAGAGGCAAGTGTTTCGTGCAATGGAAAAGTTGGTTGTTTTCAAGTTCGACAACCAATATACGGGTGAACCTATCACAAAGCTATGTCTGTCTGCAAATCACCCGCACAAGTATGTGGTCATCTCTAACGGAGGAATACTTCTGAATGAAGATGTCCTAAACAAAAAAGTCTTTATCTGTCTCGTGGTGTTACGTTCTCAGTATTACGTGCGTTCGATAGAGCTCATCATGCGATTCGTTTTACGTCTAAAGTGGAATCTGGAAACCGGTTCCATTATCTGATCGTGGGCTTACCAATATACAGCGTCGGGACACAGCCGTAGTGTACATCAAAGACAAACGTGAACGGTGCAGTACGTCGACTTTTGCTAGTTTAGTTACACTGAAACTTAAACCGGATTTTGATCGGTCTGTGGATAAATGCCCCAGGGATTTATGCCCAGAAAATAGGGCGGTCCTAGAACTACGCCTTTTTCCACTTCAAGAGAACCCGGAAGGACTATCCGACTGGCTATTTGAGATGCCCTTCTGATTGAACTGGAGCTCAGGGTTAATCATCCTCATCTACTTCAGGTCGGTGGCTGCGCAGTGTACTAATTGTTTGCTCATCGCTGCATAATTTGTGGTCACAAAGACGTACTTGGACACGACTTTATCGCGACCGGAGCTAATAACCTTATCAATCATTCTTTGACTGTGATAGATGTTCGTGCGAAGATTGAAAACCGAACCAGTAAATGGAAGTAGAATTGACTATCGGTTATCACATTCCTAACAGATGAATCGGACAAAGCAGGTAAAATCCCATTGCGGTTGCTGACTGGCTCCGAGGGTACCAATGAAGAACAAAAATTCTGGAAACGAACCAGTCGCCTGAAGAAATTGTTCATAGCTGACCCCGCGTAATCCAGAGATAAGACAAGTATCAGACCTCTGCCCTCTCTTCAACTTAGTTGATTCTGCAGCTGTACATGGATATCCAGCCTGTTTACCGTACTCAAGTAGAGGCGCACATGGGAAGTATACAGCATATAAAGGACATCGTACGATAATTTCCCAAATGATCGGCCAATTTGACCAAGGATACTCCAAGTTGAAGAAAGTAGTCTGTCCTTGTGACCTCCGGTTTCCAGCGTGGAAGACACCAAAACTCCCAGATCGAGCTCAAAATCTGTTGTTCGCAGCAGGGTTTCCGGACAGGCTATAACTCCCTGGCGGCTGAGAAAGACCCACACGCACGTAAACACACTGAACAATATTTGGTGGGAGCATCCACAGAGGGCACCAGCACATGAGTGCATCTATACCTTCCAGCAGAATTTGGCTATCTGTATCCCAGCAGAGCGTGTGTCACAGTTTCAAGTTATCCGCATACAATAGACCTAGGATGGGATAACTGTTGAAAGATCATTTATAAGAATGATAGTAACGGACCAAGGACAGACCCCTGGTGGACACCACTGGACGCCAAGTACCATCTAGAGATGGTTTTTGAGACTCTGACAACAAACCACCGTCCTGTTAGGAAATCGTTGATCCATTTTAGTAGGGGTCAGCTATTCCCAGTAATCTAAGCTTCCGAAAAAGATGGTCATATGGAACTTTGTCAAAGGCTTTGCTGAAACCCACGAAGGTAAAGTCAGATGAATACTCCTCGGCCTTCACTTCAGTCCAGCTCTTACGAGCGAGCAGAGTAATGGATAGGCAGTAACGGGCTTTGAGAAACCCCTGTCATTGACAGCTGAAAAGACGGTGGCTTTCTAGATATTCCTGCTCCGGTTTAGCTATGAGGCTTTCAACGATCTTGCAAACGACTCATGTTAGATTCACGGGACGATAGTTGACAGCCGCGGTTTTATAGCCACCTTTGAACAGCGGAACAGCAATAGTATCTCTCCAGTTGTCCGTTAGTTTCCTTGCTGTCGTTGAGGTGTTCAGCAGCCTGGTAAGTGGTGACGCAATGATGTCGGCGAGTTCACTCAAAACCAGAAGGTGGATTCAGCCAGGGTCAGCTGACTGACAGAACTTGAGATTTAGTAGCAGTTCCATAATTTCTCCCATATGAAGATAACAGGCTCCAGCATTAGTGAAAGTGTTGATGTGGAATCCTCTGTTCTATGCACTGACGCGTAATTTCGTGCCAAGACAACAGTTTAGGCTTCCTCAGGGTCAGCGAATGTCTCAGCCTGAAGCAAGGTTGGTATTCCGGGTGTCGTTCTCGTGCCTTGTTTGAGACACGCAAACAACTGTTTCAGTGCCTTAACATAGTAGGCTTCAAGCCTCTCCTCAAACCTGCTTCACTTAGCTACCTTCACAGACGAACATCGATTTATTATCAGATTACGCACATAGTAATCGTCACTAGTCTCTCGATTTCTTTGCCGTGTTCGATTTCTTTTGTGGATTAGGCATTGAAGTTCTTTATAAAACCACAGAGGAATATGTGCAGGAGAATGCTGACGGTAAAATGGAGCGAAACGATCAACCAGCTGAAGGATTCCGTCAAGGATACAACTCCAGGCTTTAGTTACATAGTCAAAGCGACGTGCTCCCATGACATATTCCGCGCTGCCGCTCTAGTATTCTCGGAATTTAACCGCTAGACTTTTGTTCTGCAGTGTGGATTAGGAGACATTTGGAAGCCACGTCTTGCGTGTGTGTACAGCACAGGATAGTCTGTTGGGCCCAGAGGAGGCAAAATATCAATCTTGAGAAAGTCCGACACCCATGGAGTTAGAACAAGATCCGGTATGAACGGCTGCTGGCCTTGGAAGCGAGTTGGCTGGGACAGTTGTTGGTTGAGCACCAGATCACTTACCATGGCAAGCAGATTTTGGATGTCGGAATAAATCAGGACGCTGTCCAATTGATATGAAACACATTAAAGTCATCGAGGACTAGACACTGACCGTCAGATTCCCAGAGCCTCAAGGAATCCAGTTCGCTCAAAGGCTCCCCAGCGGGTGTCTCGTAAAAGAGTCCACTGACCTACTACTGACTAATTTTACCTTATACCAAAAAGACTAACCAAACCCTTGGGGGTCAGAATAACGATCAAGATGTGCAGATATTCCATCTATGGTGTGAATTATTACACCATCACCACCTCTGAACCGAGTTGGATCAGACAGAAACATGTGGTTACCCTGTAGAGAGACCCCGGTTTCCAGAAACTCATCATCCAACCTAGAATCAATCAGTGCTCTAACCGCAGGTCTTCTGGTTACAACAAATGCCTCCAGTTCCTCTTGTTCGTTCAACAGTCATGTGACACTACTCAAGACCACCCCAGCCACCTGTCTATTCACAACACTGGGGTTGGGATTCTCAACTGTAGGTACTCTGGGTTGGTGACATTGTTTTTAGCGGTGGCCACATTACACCCAGTCCCCTATTCACTACACAAAAATCCTTTATGTACAAGTTTTCCTCACCGTTTGCGCGGCTTTCCCGGATTTTCCACGAATTTGCTTAAATTTAAGCCAATCCTCTGGTTCCAGGTCACACAGTAGTCGGACAACCTCACATTTCAGACACGGTGCTCACCGTAGAACCTCTTGTGCATGTTCACAAGAGACGTGAGCAACTTTCAGAAGTCGAGGTTTCCAATTTTCGAGAATCTTGCCCAAACTAAAAGCTGTTTCTACCTGTATGGACCCAGGCAACATTGTTTTACTCGCAGAAAACAGTTTCTCAGCTAAGCTCCGTAATTGTAGAAGGTCATAATCGAGAAGCTGCTGAGGGGCCGGTGTCGATGCTTCCGAGATGTTGACTAACATCAAGCAATAATCTCGTGGTGATGATTACTTCTGAACAGTAGACACTTGTATCTAAGAATCTCTTCACTCAGGGAATGTTGTGCCGATGGAGGAATGGCGGCCGGCCTGACAGCGGTTATCGTCGTTGCTCCTTCCCGGGGCGACAAATTCATCTTTTTTAACTCTTCTCCGGTTTCCGGCTCCAGAACCGCAACCCGTGTATCTCCAGATTCAGTGAAAATGGAAGAAGGGGCTAGCAATCAGCACGGTACGGGAAGCCACAACCTGGGCAGAAGACTTCTTGTCTGACGGCGATAATGATGACAGTGTTGACACTGGTGAAGATGACGATGGTGATTTTGCTGCCTCAGCTGCTGCTGCTGATGATGATCAGGATGATGGTGACGACAGTGGTGTTCATGATGATGATGATGACGATGATGATGATGAAGACGACGACTCAGGCTTATCTGTGTCAAAGGGCCCCGTTTTCAATAGATTCTTTGCTGACCACAAAGGACACGACAACTCAGTGCATTTGATGCACAGAACTTTAAAAATCCCCTCACGACATTCATCCAGAGCGTCGTAAATATCACTGTTTATTTGGTGCTGCCAAGGTGGGTTCAATCATCCCACCCAACACACTGTAATGCTTTGCCGCGAGGGTGTACAAACTTAGAACACACTAAGAGAGTGGACACAACTTTAATGCCTTTTTGTGAGGCATTATGATGTAACAAAAGTCTACAGGTTGACACAGAACCACAAAATATAATTCCACTAGCAGAATTTTCTCACTCTCTACCGCTTCAGCGACAAACTTAATGGATAACTTGCCTTTCTTTCTTCTGTCGTCTTGTCGAAGTCTCGGTAAATTGTGGTAATAACGTTACACATTTTCACAACGGGTCTGGTTTGATTCTCCGACGTCCTCCGCTCTATTAGCCATGGCTAAAATTTTCAGATGCGGTAATGCTAGGTCACAGTCCTTGTCCTTTCATGAATCTTCTTTTGCTACCGTAGTTACCAGAGGCACGTCAGAATTGGCTGGTTCAGGATCCGCGTTCGTTAGCTGAAAAGCATGCATGGGAGGCCCGACAAGGCCAATACGTACTATTTCCTGCAGAAAATTACATAGACTGCCCACAAGTTGATCCACTATCAATTCAGCCTGTGATGCTGCATCCATCGTGGAAAACCCACGGTCCAGGAGCACACGGAGAGCGACGGCGCGCACCATCACGCACGAACTCACTCCGAGCTGGACCTTATTGAACCACCGCATTATCTTCCGGCGGTTGATACGGAAACCTTGGCAGCTACCCACTCCATCTTCTCTGGGTCACTTCGCATTGCGTCCAGAACCGAACTTGCCCTGACCTTGAGAATCGCTCCAAGGGTCGGCAACTTGCCTCGGTCTGAACGTATTCCCCAGAGCTCCGCCACGTCCTCGAATTCCTCCTGGAAGGTCTGCACATCCCCGTCCTTGAACGGCTCCTGCCGTAAGAAATTTATCGCGATCATGGCACCAAATGTTTTAATCCATAAGAAGCGTCGGACTGCAGTTCGCTTATTCAAAACCAAGCTTTGGAAAAACACTAGAATGATTCTTCCAAAAATTAACTTTTTATTTACATCAACGACAAGCAGCCGACGATAATCCAGTTTTCAAAGGTTTCTGATTACTAAGCTTGATATTTAGGTCGCAAAAGTTTCATCACTTATCGAAATGATATCGTCAGTGAGCTCGTGGCGATGATATAGGAGAGGCACTATAGAGTTGAGAATTACACGAATCTCTATCAAGTAATGAACCAACGGATAGCGAAGTGCTGTCTATCCCAGATTCGTCCATAGATTCATTTATCTATTTTGGATGGATAAAACATTGATCCCTGAGTAAAGTACTGTCACTCCACATGCATGCTTTGACGGAAAGACCCTGCTTGATATACTTTAGTGAAAAGTACTGTTGTTCAAGGCGGTATTGTAAATACAAATTACACATAAGATTGTGGAACTGATAGGTAATTTCGTTGTTTGTTTGTGACTGATTACCGCATGAGTTTGCTCGTAACATAATTTGCCAAACACTTCGGTTAAAATGGTCGATAAAACCTGCTTGAATATCTGATAACCTACCGATTCAGTAAACTCGGGTCAAGGTGCAAACACGCCATGTATAATAAATTGGCTTGGTATCTAGAGTGTAGATTTGTAGTATTTCGGAGTAACTTGGAATTGTATAAAAAGTGTTTAACTGAATGTGGGAATCTCTTTCTGATTTGTCTGATATCCTGTGGGTCAGCCTCCTCCAAGCCATAAGCGACATCGATTGCAATGTGCTCGTAGTTGGGACTTCGCGCTAAAGCATGCGGAAGCACGAAGACATACTTGAGCTAAGTCTGGTTCTGACCGTGATTAAGAGCCTCGGTAAGCGTATTTGACAGGAACTAATTATCGATAGTTCAACAAGTGGCTAGGGACAGGACTATCGGCCTCGAAATCAGTTCAGACCTACGAAGTGGGCAAAACAGACTAATCAGGAGAAGTCACCTATCGATTACCTGATTGGTCAGAGGACGGCTATCAGGCAAGCAAGCCAAAACAAAAGAATTTATTCTTTGTAACTGGGCCTCGAAATCAGACAGAGAAGTTCAAGATAGACAGTTTGACTGCAAAGGATCTCGTCACAAATTTAGCTGGTTTGCTGTCATCATGCAAAGTGTTCTGCAGAGGACTGTTGGGGATTAATGATAAGAGGGGAAAACACTACTTAATTCTGTGTAAAACAAAACAGAGGCTAATCGACGCTGTTGGGAAGTGAAAAACGAAAAATGAATATTTTTGAAGAAAGCCCGAGCAAGCCAGGCCGAACTGAATAATCACAAATCAGTAATTTACCAGATCTCATAAGACGCAAACACTTATTGCTTATTGAATGGTCATCTGCAGTCCGATGCGAATCGCGTCAACGGATCAATAATCACTCTGGCAGACGTTTCACCTACCTGAGTGGCTCGGCAGGGCTTGAACCTAACTGGACGCCAGAATTCAGGAACGTTCCACTTTCACCTTAAATACCACTTTATAATTTTTGTAGTCAGACAGTCATCTCAACGTGCTGTACTGTCATCTTATTTGTCGCTGCAGGCTAGATCGATCGGATTTGCGACCTCAGATCGAAGACGCTGGTTCCCCTTTTCAGACTGTAGAAAAGAACCAGCGCGTCATAACAGATACGGACAAGGAACTCATTGCACAAAGAATGTATTCTGGAGATAACTCTGAAAAACCCCATCAGCCGTTCCAGTAATTCTCTTTTAGGGACTCGTCAACCATGTAAAGATGCGTTACGAATGCCGTAACCAAAGGTGATTCTCAATGAACTGAAACATTCAGTATTTTTCCGTAAAATCCAGTTCTTCCCGATGAAATTAAAATCAAAGCTTTGAGGGGCAGATACGGGAACGTAAATGAGTTTCAAAGACATTCTTGTATTTTTCTTTAGTATATTATCACTTAACAACTTCAGGATAATATCTCAGGGCCTTTGAATTTTTTTCGTTCTAAATTTGAGCCACAGCTAATTAAAAGAACAGCCGATCGACCCCACTATTTCTGATCAGATATGAGGCTTGCATGAGTGTGTCGAACAAATTGTACAAATGGAAGGAAAATTGTGGAAACAAAATTACCACCTTGAATCCACTTGATTGTCTTGATCTAACTGGGGTAGAAATGGACCATTGTTTGCCCTCTCTTGTCAAATAAAGACTGGATCCCAGGTCACCCGTGTACGAATTCGCGTTGAAGGTGCCACGGCAACTGTTGATCAACGAGGGCTCGTCTACACGGCATCGCTCCATTTCAGCAATCGGAGGCAGTTGGTTGGAGTAGATTTCCTCTGCGTGAAAAGATCTTGCTTTAAGATTCCGTCTAGAACGATCGGTCGAGCCGCGGCGTCGAGAATTGTCCTGCCAACTGAATGAAGGATTTTTTCGCACAGAAAACTGGTGATTGTGTTCTGCACCTATCTCATAAATTCTCATAATTCGTTGTGTTGAAGGAATATTTTTAGAAAGAGCAATGCATTTTGGTGGAAAATTCATTGGTAGTTGATAATCAAGTGATGAATCAATCAGCTTACTCCTCAGTTAATTATTCAATAACAATCAGTATCCATTGGAAAGATGAACTTGCCAACTAGTCACTTGGACTGTCTCCGTTCATGGAAAGTACAAAAGGATGAACAGCAATTCATGTCTGGAAGTGTCTCTTAAGTTTTGCGAACTGTGCAACGGCTGCCAGTGTAACAAAGTGAATAGTATTTTGTTTAGTCTCTCAATGAACAACTCCGATTTTCTTCAGTATGAAATTCTTTCCCTCTACTTTTGAACTGCATACATTAGAAACTTAAGCAAAACTCATCTTGCACGACCATTTTAAGTATGCCGATGATATGGTCATTGGTCAGTCCGTCTCCAATCAACCCGACTTCACCCCGTTTTCTGAGGACTTACGTGATATTCAGAACTTTTCGTCCCTTTTCGGCCTACATGTCAACGGTTCCAATGGTTTTGAAAGTATGCTCATTCTTTCTGGATCTCCTTATTCCAATGAATATTCGTACATTACCTCGGTCATCGTTTCCAGAGCGTACTGGGACAAGCAATACGTTGTTACTATAAACACCAATTTGCCGGGGTACTCTCATATTCTGGACAGCGTACAGAAGTTGCATCGGCCCTGTTTTCAAATCCCTAGACTAAGACTGCTTGGTACCAAACAATCTGTCATCCTTTCCATTATCCACTAATATGTTATACCACTATTACTTTAATGCTATCCTAATTTTTCGATTTTCATGGTCTTTCTTATCAACAAACTATGTGATCAACACATTTCCACTTGTGAGAAATTCGCCAAGAAGATTCTTGTGCACCTCTATCCATGACCTGTCTGTTTTTGGTTCATATCCTTCTACAAGTTACGATTTTAGACTCACCCTGTTCAGTATAAATATTATTCGCACCCCTATAGTGCCTTATTTAGCTGGTGTTCTTGTTAGCAAAGTGAATGTCAAAGAGGAACTGTGCATCGACCTCAGTGGTTCAACCTAATTTCAGTTTTTCCATTTTTGTGTTCATTTTTCGAGATGTTTTCAAATTGACAGTTATCGTTTTTGCTTCTTTTTATGGCTGAAATGTGAGTTGTCTACTCAAAGAAGTCCTGAACACAACGCAATACAATAAGGCATAATAAATTAATGGCATCACTGGAAAAGAATACCAATTTTATGCTTGATTCTTGTGCCCCCATTATGTAGTTAAATTGGCCGTCTATGTAACACGTTTAAAGAAATGTGTCAGAACCTTAAGATGACCCAGTTTCATAAAAAATTATCGACGAAAAATAAGAATTTGGTATCTGGAAACAAATTTATTCATCGTACTACATGAGAAAAAAAAAATATGAATCACGAGTTTCAACCAGTTGTAACGAAGCTAATGCCTACTGTGTATTGATGTTATTTGGCGTGCATGTCAACTTTCTTCCATGGTCATTATTTTGACATCAGTGAATTTTCAAACAGAAAAAAGGATAGAAAAAATAAAAACTGTCACAGTTTGACTCACTTGACAGACATTCCACATTGTATCAAACAAGTCATGATAACACAACAATATATTGCCTACCACGTCTGTTTTCATAAAATATTTTTCTAAATATTTGCCTCAAAACTTATGTCATGTAGTGCTTTAAGCCTTACCAGGGTGCGTCTGTGTGTGTCTACTGGTTGGTTTTGGCCTTCAGTGAGGATTGAGATGAAAGGTTCCGGTAAGAGAGTAGAGAATAGTGTTCTTTTTTTGGTAATTCCATGTTCTGGCTAAAACAGTTACACGTGGTGTTCACCAAAGTTTACAATTAATATTTCCGAAGTGGTTTGTTCCGACCGGTGCTACCAGCAAAACGACTAAAAAGTGGAAACCATTATGTTGTGATTTTGAAAATGCAGCACTGTAATAGAGTAAAGTCACTCGTGCTCTGCTGCAACCATTTCCGGTCACGTCACCAAGCCAAGTGATGAGCTGCATCCTATTTCTGGGCCAAGGTTAATACGAGACCAAGACAGGTGAAGTGAACTGACAAAGGGGTAGAATACACAAATAAAGAGGGACTACTTAGGTTGCCACTTCTTTTCGGTGGCGGATTGCTTGAGACCCGGCTAGGCCTCTTAATGCGTGGCACTAATTTTTGTCAGAGGATTGACGTTTAGGCGCAGTTTGTACGCCAGGAACGCCTCACAACGTACATATCATCCGTGTTCATTAATTCTTACCGTACAGGATGGATGAACAGTTGGTTCGGCTATTTACCTTTCAGCTTCGTTCAAAGCAATGCGTTCTAGTTTGAGTTCTGGCACAACACCCCCTTCTGTCGGTTGAGCTGTGGACAAGGTCAATTTTCCTAACTCCCAGTTTTCTCCCGTAGATTGGCTGACCAGTCCATAATATATAACCTGCAGCGGATGTGGAACAAAAAAAAATCAAAGCAACTGACAGAATATTTGAGGTGGACCGATAAAATCATAGAAATGCTAGGTTATCGAAAAAAGTGGGCTCAATTTGGTTACACAGGCGAACTTTATTTTATGTAATAGCAAAGGAATACAGTGGAGAGATGGGAAAGCAAGTTGTGAATAATCTTAGTAGTTTCGATCACTGACTGTTTGCGTTCAAGCGCTCTCACTTATAGACCGTACCTAACAAGGGCCCGTTCACGGTAGAAGCTGCTTCGTATAAACTACCGGGCAGCAACTATAAAATGCTTGAAATATTCTGAGCCTTACCCAGCCCCGCTGTGTCAGTCATTGGGAGTTGATCGATGAGTCTACTGTGGCTATTCGACGACCTGAGTTCGAAGCAAACTGTGTCATATATTTATCTCCTCCAGCCACATCAAAGCTGAACCAATCACACGTATCCGGAAACAGGTACAATAGTCTCCCGCTTAAGTAAGTCACTCGAACCTGCAATTTTTGTGAGTTCGTTAGGATGTCAAGAAAACCAAGTGGAAAGTGTCTCAATGAGTCTGGTTGCTGCGAAATCATATCGAAGGCAAGCAAAAAGTTTGCTCCTAATAAGAGGGCCTTAGCCGGGTGTACAAGGTTAGTGAAAACTCTATCCAAATGATTTGGAAGAATAGTCAAGCCACCCAAAAGCGATCTGCTCTGACGACTGAGGTGTCTAAGGAAAATACTTTACGAATTTCAGCTAGAGGATTTGCTGAGCTTGAAGACAGGCTTTATGTCTGGACTGACATCATGCGTCGCGCAACTTTTCCGGTACCATCATCCCTGACTGTTGCCAAAACGAAAAGAGTTGCTTCCAGCCTGTCGATTGCCGAAATAAATTTCAAATCACCTTGACAATGGTTAAGTCTATTCAGTTTTCGGCGTGAATTGCGAAGCGACTTCTTCACAATGATGGAGCAGAAGTCAACAATAACGATCCGAAATTGTTAGCTTCTTCAGAGGATCTCTACTCGATTATCGCGTAATCTGACCCAGAAAATGTCTACAACATGAACGAGACTGGCTTTTTTCGACTGCTAGCGAGATATAATCTCCTTATGCCAGAACAGGATATCTCATCGCGGGGAAAAAGAAAGCAGAGGATCGAATCTCTCTGAAGGTTTGGGCCGACGCAACTGGAACTCACAAAATTCCCCGTGGTTTGATCGGAAAACTGGAGGAATCAGCGTGTAATAATGACAGACATTAGTCAGTTCCTTAGTTTAATCAAGCGAAAACTTGGATGGATATAAAAACCTGTTGGAAGTGGTTCAATGAAGTACTTTCTTCCAGATGTGAGAAAAAAACCAAGACGTCGCGTTTTATTGCTGGTGGACAACGCTCCAGGACATTTTTGCATCTACAAAAGCGTCAATGTTCGGATAGTTTTCTTTCCTCCGAATTGTACAAGCAGGGAACAGCTTTGTGACACAGTAACAGTCTCAGTTCTGAAAAAGCGATGCAACTATTTGTATTTCCATGATGTTCTTTATTTTCATGAATTTACCGATGGGGCGAAAAACAAAAAAGTCCAGGGGAGAAGACAGTGAAGACGTGCTGCAGGGGTCTTTTACGGGACCTCAAAGCACACGCTCGACATTGCGAATTACGTGAAAGAAGCCTAGGATTTTGTTTTGCTAAACACAATCAAGAATTATTCCGTCAAGGTCAGACTTATGACTTTAGAACCAGAATGAGAAGAAGAAAGCAATGCTGAAGATGGGGTTAGCGAAGTTGCAAAGACTTCGGAAAATTTGGATTTATCCACCGCTGCTTCAGAACTTGAGGAGTTCGTTCATGTTGATATTGAGAACAACAAGGTGTATTCTACTGTGGTGTTCAAAGGTGTTGAAGAACTTTTGGGAGTTTATGAAAATGGTTGAACCGGTGACTGATGCTGCTAATGAGGACGTAGATCTTTCAGACCTGAATGCGAGCTTAGAAACTGGAGTTGATTTTGAGGCGTTCGAATCCATTATAAGCTGGTTCTCGGCTTTGGGTATCAGCTGCTCTGCTCTGAAGTGCAAATTGAAGCTGATACGATCGTTGATCTTATGAAATCATTTGAATCATTTCGGAGAAACATCTGGGCAGCTTCCCTCAAAGCCAAGTGGAAGGAACCCCAAAACCAAGGTCAAATTACGATTCATGAAGTGTTTAAGTAATTATGTATGATGAACACGAAAATTTTGGAAGGAATATGCATATCCAAGTAATTAATGTTGAACCTGGGATTTTAGGGGCTATGTGCATACTTAACCTCGATGCGTACTCAAACGGGTGCGTCCTTAGGCGGAAGGTTAATGTAATTAGGTCGCTTTGATGGAACCGTTACATCACCCACCAATGGTACCAAGTATTGCTTCATATGTAAACTGTACGTAAAAGTAAGAGCAATAAGTGAATACAAATCCAGCCTCAGTTCTGTTTTCTTGGTTCTGCGATAACATCTAGCTGATGCTACCTATGATTGACTGAAGATGTTGCATTAGGATGACTCAGCCAGAAGATCAGTTACGTAACAAATGCAGGGTCGCTGATTTGCGGCACAAAATGTCTCCACTTCAAGTGTACGAAGTAACGCAGTGGAAAGGCTTTAAGCCACGTAATGATAGGATTAAAAAAACCGTTGAGATCCAGCCCGAATAGCCTTGGGGTTGAGATGTTCGAATCGCAGTCTTTCACTCCGGGTTCGAGTCCTATTCGGGACTCGGCGGATGGGCACTGCTGATGATTCCTAACAAGGATGAAACAGCTGTACGGTGCTTCCATGATTTTCAATGAACTGAACATTCGCTCTGCGTGATGAATCTCATGCTAAGTAAAACTTATTGATGTTCTTTTTTATTGTTGGATACCTAGTCGAAGATATTTTTTGTGCTAGGACAGATGGCACCAAGATTTTATTCGACTGATGTAAAACCACAAATTGGTTTGTTCTTTGAAACTCCATCCAGCCGCATGTGATATTCATCTGCTTTTGGAACAAAACTGCTTACATTCTACGAGCTCTATTCATGACGAATTTTGACCTATGCCAATCCGACTCCTGTCTAGAAATCAACCACATTCTATCGATGTTTAGGTGACGAGAACTTTTTCTTGACTGGTTTTCCCGACAAGTACCATCTCCAAAGATTACTGTTTGTGAGTTTGGGAAACTCTCGGTTGCAAATTCGGTCCAAATTCTCAAGCTTCGTGCTCACTTTACTTTCCAGCAATTCCAGAAAGCATTTGTTTGGTGCTGCTCGGTTGTTCGGAACAGTGTACTTTTAGACGCAAATGCATCCGAAGTGCAATTGTCTGAAGATTTTTCGAGCAGTATTTTATCGGCCGTCAACTCAGTTTTACGCGACTGATTGCTTTCAACCGTTTCGTAATATCCGCAAATCCTTGAACCCGCAAGACACATACAGGGAACAAGATGTGGTCCTGGTTGAGTTTTTCTGCGGAGAGAAATTTTGCTTACTTGCACACTCGGTGAAAGGACAAAAACCTCATTAGTTTTTTCCTCCTTCGTTCGGATTCACCTTTCCTGAAAGAGCGGTTCCCATGGGATTAGGTCTGAAATTCGCAAATTAGTTAAACTACACAGACTGCCTTGGCCGAACAACAAAATGACTACCAATTCTGAGAATAAAGCCGGCCGACTTTTGAGCGGGGAAAAACGAGCATCCTGTAAATGTGGGGGTGGGTGACTGTGACGATGTTGACGAAGTTCTTTACTCGCCTGTTTGTACATCCTCTCTGTGTTGCACCTAGTTAGTGTTTTGAATAGACAGGGATGTTTCTGGAGTACAAGCTCATAGGTGTGTGTGTGTGTGTGTGGGTGTGAGAGGGAGAGAGAAAGAATCGATGAGAAGAGGAAAACAAGCTATCTCGTTTGGTGTCACTTCAGAACATAGACAACTCACTCGAACATTATTATTTATTCTCTAACGGGGTGGCAGGTCCACTCTGCTCCCCGGAGGAGAGACTAGCGAAGAGGCAAATAGTTAGATGAGGATTACAAAACTGGAAAACATTATTGATTCACCTGTTGTGTTGGAGATCAAAAAATCAGACTGTCTGTCACGTGATACAACGAACGCACCTGTGTGCACGTGTGTATACGGGAACAAAGTAGGACAAGCGCATCCTCCATCACCGGGGACATTCTCGTCCTCCTGGCAGATAGAGTTGGATTAAAGCAGGGTGACAGTAGCCATTTCAGGGTCAGATCACTAGTAGTGTACTGGGCACACTGAATCACAGATACTTGTAACCGTTGCACTCAGATTTTCATTTTCAGTACGTCAAATCGAAATTCTAAAGATCACATTGATATTCTCCGATCTCAGAGTGTTAAGTAGATCCATACATGAGACTGATGAGAACTTTCACTTTTGACTTTGTGGATTTTTAACCCCATTCCTCTCGTTGTCACCAGCTGCGCGATGGTTTGAAATCCATAGAATAATGTGCTTCACATGCGGGAAAACTGACTAAAAGCGAGAAGGCTCGTTCAGTTTCGACTACACGTTTCTTCAAATCGCTCCAAGCGGATCAAACACCGGCCGAGGTGGTTGCGATCAAGTTACGTAGCCTTGTTTTATGATGGCGAAGAAAAACTTTCGGTAGGGCACCATAGAATCATTACCAAAAGGTCAACGAGATGGTGAGACAAACCCACAGAACTAGAAAACTAGTTGGTTAATCCGTCTACTTAAAGTCACCACAATTGAACTGACATTTAGTTTTGCTAATCCTATTTATGATCACGGTTACGTCTTTGCATCTGTACTGTATTGACCTAATGAGAATTTCCAAAAGAACAGACCTGTGTTTGCCACTTTATGTTCCATTATTCCGTAATGCAAGCTTGGTTACCCATAAAAGTTTGCATCAAGCTTCAAATCAATAGATCAACTGGTTCATGTTACTGTCACTTCTTTGGGTCATATTTGTCCTACTCTATAAAGAAAGGTTTAATTTGTCGCTTGGTTGCTACTACCGACAGCTTAATTGCGGTCGCCTATCACACCTGTGTTGACCGACTGGTGCTATCGTTTGTCATCTCGAATCCCGCAGCCGCCCCTCATGTTGGTAGTGGGCAGTAATCTACTGTCTTCCGGCTCGTTGTAGTGCCTGACCCATTCGAGACCGGTGTCCAGTACCACTTCAGATCTTAGGTTCAGGCTACCCGTGGTCACCAATATTAAATTGGGTCTCTAAGGCTGTGGAGGATGCCCATCCCATCAAACTCACGGAAAAGCGTGGTGCGAAAAACCTAGCCTATCGTACATCCTTCTGTGCAATGTCACACCGCGTCAGTGCCAGCGATCAAACAAAACCATCCCAGCTCCCGTGTCGGTGTCACGTGAACAACTGCTTACTTACCGCACAACAGCTACCCGTCATTTTTCCAGTTCATAGCCAAAGACATGCATCAAAGTCCACTGGACTTACGGAGAATGAAGTTAAGAATACTGATCTATCACAAATGCTAGGCATGGGTTCGCATCGTAAGTAAACGTCAATCACTGGGAAAGCTCATAGACAAACTTTTAGGCGCATTAGAGAAGGTGATGGTTTTAAAGCTCTTTCATATTGGTAATCAAACGGTCATGCAGTGGGACTACCGACCTTCTGGCCTCAGGTTCACATCTTGCCACCGTCGATCATTTACCCGTTCGACAGATTTTAATTGGCCATGGCTTCCTTTTAGAAATGCTGTACCTGCGTTACACGCTAGGTACAAGAGGTAAACATTGAATAATGATGGTATCAATGCCAAATCTGCATACCCATTACGGAGTGTGAGAGTGAACTCAGCTCTACAAGCTAGCTACGCAGTGTTTTTCGCCCACTTCGTTTAATTTATACGAAAGAGAGAGAAGATATCCCTCTCAACAATTTTAGTAGAAGGAAATGAAAACTGTCGATGTGCTAATTCACTTTCTCCGTTGAATCTTCAGATTGATATTTAGAAGATTCAATTCTGTGAGCAGTGTTGAGCTCGTGTTTGCAATCAGGGACAGAAATGCTGACCATAAAGCTGACTGAAGACTACTTTAAATCCGGAAACTGAACAACTGATGTCTCCTACCAGGTGACATACACCGACTCTGAGCCGAGTAACCATGCAAACTAACGTTGACTTGGCGTGTCATTGATGCGAATATGTAAACTCCATAAGCTTGATTACTTCAAGTTATGCAGTGGTTACTGGAAAAACGGGAGTTACTACACGAGACCTGTATTAGAGGCCTCTAGACGATCAGCGGTATTAGCTAGACAACGGGAAATCCAGCAGTTCAGTTAGTATGTCGTATTTATCGACCACACCTTGTTTATACGACCGGATTGTTTGATCCCCTCCTGGATCGGCGTGAGACTTTGTTCAATGAAGAAGTGATCACGTGATGACGAGACTTTGAGAACCGGACCAGATAGCCTAGAGGTGACGTGTGTGACTCGCAAACATGATTATCAGGATCGGATATCACTTTTATTGCAGGCTCGCACATGAGTTCAGCGAAACGAGTAAAACCCATAGCCTCAAGCCCCCAATGGCACCGTTAGGGAGGACCGGCAACTTGACACCAAGACTGGGAAAGGAGAACCACATAAGGTCACAACATGTCACGTGTGGTAATGAGCCGAGCGACGGTGAATTACTGCCCACCACCGAGGTGACTGACCGTGGTGGGATTTGAACCTCTGACCTCCGAGGTGGTAAGAAATTTAAGCCAATCGACCACCCAGTATAGGGACTCATTGGACACCCACTGCGGCGGACAATGATGATTCTTAACAATCCAGATAAAACAGCTGCTCTTTTTAGGTTTCCCATGGTGAGTTAAGTGATGATATGATGCACGGAATCCTTCCGTAAACAGTCGAGATTGAACGAAAATTCACCGAAAATTATTGCACGCTGTTTACAACATAGAAAAAGGTGGAGAATCACAGGAGTGAAATGAATTGACCAAGATTATCTGGTACCTCTATTTCACTCCCTGTTTTGGACTAAAAGTATCGAGTAGTGCGTAACGGTGAACAGAGTTATTTTCCGTAGTCCTCATTTTATCCAGATTTAGTTGGTGGTGAAAACCATAAGAAGTAGGACCAACAACTCAGCTGACTTACCTGAAGTGTTGCAGCAGTCGATGACAGGCGAATATCATAGGCCGGTGTCCAAGATACTCCACCAACCGAGTAGGATAGTTCCAGCTGAGGTGACTCAGTTCCTCTAGACTCAATTAGGACGTGCAGTTCTCTGCGGCAAAATTTGTCAATTTAGAAAGTAGAGAAAAAGCAATGAGACATTAGTAGGGACAGAGAACCAGCACAAACCCTGAAGAGAGACACTGTTATATCGGTTTATATGGATCTTGTTGATCAGTTTGTAATGCCTAAATTGGGTTAAATCACATCTGTACTCATTGGACGCATAGCACTTTGTTCCTCCCACCCTTAAATAAAGGCAGGAATAGCAATCACTATTGATTGAATGGTTTACAGTTTTACTCAGCGTTGATTCACCGGCAGTTATCTTCCGGTGTGATTAAGAGAGGGCTCCACTGAACAAGGAATCAATTTCATGAAGGTAATTGATGAGTAGACAATTAATAACAAAGCTGTTCTTGGAATTTTCTTTTCCATCATCCACTGACATTGTTTTTCGAAAGATTCCTATCCTAGATAACAGTTTCTTTGATTAAATTCACCAATGTGGTTCCGCTTGTGTCAGACCATCTCTTACCAGGTTTCTTTTTTAAGGATCATCCAAAAATACACCTTTCAGGTAAGATCTGAGGACTGCAAACAGAAACAATGATAAATGATAAATCGATCGTCGTCAGCGTGATGATAAATTGACTTCGATATATATTCATTGTAAACTTCTTTAGAACGATGTCTACAACACTGTATACATTTTTTGAGCATGTGAAGCTCGAAGTTCTATTGTTCCGGAAGAGGATAGTGTGAGATACACGGATACATTGAACGAGCCAGACAACGCCAAACGATGAGACAAAATTAGACCCTTTAAACAGTTTAATGTAACATCCCTCTAGGTCGATCCTCCTGCCGGGTGCGCATTTTGGCTCGCTTTTAGCCCTGTGTGCTCTGCTGATTCGACTGATATTTTAATCTAAAACTTTAAATTTGGACCAGTATGTTTTATCCGCCGGGGATTCTGCTGCGATCTGCAGAATTATGTTTTGCCCCTTACGTACTGCTCTGAACACAGTCACTCCTTCTTCATTCTGTCTCGGCTCTTTGTTGATTGGTGCAGTCGGCTGCATAGCTGCCACATTTCGTCCCCATAGAACCCTCAGGATGATACGACTGCTGCAGTGATTTCAATGAACAACATACGCATTTGTCGGGCGATAGAAACATACCACGTATAGTCCGATCCAGAAATTATTCCAAATGACTGGCACCGATATCTATCCTCATCACATAGGAAGCTTTATATATGATGAAATATTTCATTCTTCAGAAATAACGAAAGAGAAGGAGGAGTAAAATTTGCCAGGTCCCCGAAAATGCAAATTGGCATAACCGAACTCGATTTCCTCTCCAGTACGATTGCTCTTATGCCTGTAGTACTTAGGGGAAAAAATTCCTATCCTGCTAACGGATTACTTGTTACAAATCATCCGCTGAGCATATTCACCCACTCCTAGTTGGATTGACTAACACGTCAGATGAAACATTAGCACTTTGTGTTTCCATGGTATTCCATATTAGAGTTGAACATTGATATTGAGTCACAACCGAAAAATCAAAACCTCCTTCCTCAGTGGGATTCGAACCCATGCAACGGGCGCCTTTCACATCTTAGCATTACTTGTGCTCCACGGGTTGAGCTACGAGGTCACATGGAAGGCTTTGGACGTTTCATAAGAGAAGAATCCTGCTTCACCGCCCAAATCACGTCAGCACACGGTATCCACCATAGGGAACTGATAATTTCACTGGTTACAACAAGATTCCCGTATGTATCAAATTTCGCTGAGACCGACACATTTCAAAGGTCGGTAAAATATATCATACCACAATTCACAGTCTAAACCGTAAGAATATCCCACTACCGAAACATTTTCAAGTAGAAAAATCGTGCAGGCCGCTTGTAATCCCCTCGTCTCATTTCGGTCTTTACTGGGTGGACGTTAATCACCAGAATCGATCGCTTTGTGGCTCGTAGTTCATGTACTTCCCAAATCAGTGAGACCGATAAGCAACATGGTGTCGACATGTTAACCGGACCGACCGGGCCGTCCAGCTCTGTGTCCCACAATCCAGCATGGAGCGTTCGAATGTCATGAGGGACTCAGTTTGATAGGTACTGTAGCAGTTGATGATTTCTCATAAGCCAGATGGAACGGCCTCTCAGTGCTTCCACGAGTATTCAAGAATTAGTACTATAAGACGTGTCATTCTTTAGACAATTTGAATCTCTTGTTGATAATACTGATCCTCATTTTTACTGAAGCTTATAAATTTCAATGTAAACATTCCATCAAGAGGTCGAAATCTAGAAAAAATGTTCACACTAACTATCTATTAAATTTTTACCGAAGTAGGCGATTAGTGTACTTTCGGAAATGCCTGCGATGAAGCAGTATTATGGTGGTTAAATCTGTAATAATTTCATATTGAATGGTTAGGATGCTTTAGATCTGAAATGAACTACATGCATATTAAGTGGGCAGCTCGTTGGCAGCTTAGATATTGGACACTAGATTTCAAGCGAATGCTTTGAATGGTGAGCATTTTTGTCAGGTCGTGCCTTTGATCGACGTTTGAGCAGACGGGGGCGAGGGAGTACGTGAAAGCGACGGGAGAAGAACGGTTCAGTTATGATCATGGATTCTATCACAATGATAAAATTTCTTATGGTTCACCAAAGGAGTTTTCCCCATACTAGGACAACTCAATCATCACACTAATGACCAAATCATCCCGTATTCTTCCTAATGAGCTATTCAATGTTATTTTTACCACTACCGATCGAGAACACCTTCAGGTAGTTATCTCCGATAATCTCAATCTTCTTCTGTGTAGAAAACGAGCTTAATGCTGTTCCCATTCCACCATGCTAGAATATCTGTCTGGTCTAAGCGCTGTGATTGCAATTATTGAAAAATCAACTAGTGAAATGCCTGTAAATTTTGAGCCATGAATATAGATTATCTTCCCCCACCCGCACTCTCCGTCGTTGCCGTGCTTAGTTATGACAAATTTTTACGTGCTTTCCGTCTGAACCATCCGGCACAGTACAATCATCGAAAAGCAAAATAGCTTAGCAAATTAGACATGCAGAAGCAAATACCCACTTCGATACAAATTCATCTTGGCACCGATTTAACTGACGTAGCTGTCCTTCTAACACTTCCAGTTCTGTTCGACACTGATCCAATTCCTCGCTCACTCTCGCCGCGTCTTCGTCCAACTGTTGTGTTTGTGCGTTGTACAAGCTGAAAAAATTGCGCATAGCTTCGATGTGAGTCAGCTGCAAACTGTCAGCTCCTGTGGCTTGCATTTGGTAGGGCTGAAAGAAGGAAACACTCGATTGGATGACAGAGGACACAAATTATTTCAGATTGAATGCAATCTCTCGTGGCACTTCACTTCTGGTACAGTTCCAAAGTGATCTCCATTATAGAAGACGACCGCGATGAGGTAGAGGGTGATGGACTTATTGTCTTATTTCGGATGCATCATTTACGCAATAGTAGGAGTTATTTACGGTCGCGAATGAGGTTGGCTCATTTGAAATTATCATTGTTTTTCTTTTTCTTTTACAACATTGGTAGAACGTTACAGGAAGGGGATCAAAACCAGTTAGGGATTGCCAAGTGGGGAAAGTGACCGATTGCGGCCGTTGCCGAAGGATTCGAACAGAAGACAGAAGTTATAGAATTCACTTCAAGGACTGTTTGATCCCAGCCAGACATTCGAGATAACGAAATGAAAACAACGCAAAGATGTCCGTCGAGTCGCTTTTGTTAGTTTTTGTTGTTCAGTGGTTTTATCACAAAGTCTGAACAGTCGAACGCATGGCACCGTCAAAGGGAGGCCGATGCATTTTTCAATTTTCACAAATCTTTTTACCTCACTTTAGCTCTTTTGTCACTACAGACGCGGAATGTGGTTTCTATGATTCTGGTGTTAAAAAAATCGCTATTAGGCGCACAGCCGCTACCCCCATTTGGTTTGAAGCACACTCAGGGTACCGATACATCAAAGCAACTCATTGGTGATGGAGCACCTACCTTTTCAATGGTCAGCCCTCAATTTCAGTAGTTATGAAAAGGCAATTTTTCCGTGTGGAACGCCTCTTGTGAAGAGAGATCAAAACTTCATAGAGCTTTCGTTCCTCTCCCGAGGCATAAAAATTTCAGTTCGTGATCCTCACATTTTTCTGTTAGCTCAGAAAAGCCATTCTGAATTTTAAAATACCTGGAAAACTGTGAAGTGCTTGACCTGTCTTCGACAGTGCTAAGTATTCAACAGTCAGGACTTTTGATAATGAAAGCGACAATGAGATGCTTGAAATACAACGTGAAATATGTACTTGAGTATAGTTGTAAGAAAGTCGCTGGAAGCATGAACGCGTTGCACATCTGGTCACGTAACAGGCACACCCATAGCATCTCCAGTACATTAGAGCTGTGATTGAAGAGATGAACGCTGAAAGATTCATTTTCAAAAAATGGGACTGAACGAAAAAATCACCGACTCATGCTAGTGTGCCTAGAAACGGCGTCTGTGGCGATTCGAGGTTCTTTACAAAACAGTTATTCGACTGCCAGTCAATAAAGCTACTACCTCGAATTGGTCAGGGTGGAGTTTTTCAGACAGGCTCCATTTTCCCACTGGAATTCATCGTCCAGATCTGCCTACCTGACCTTAATATACCTAAGAGGTATTCAGGTATTGCTGATAAGACCAGAGCACAATAAAAATCGTCAAGACTGGTTTGCCTTTGTCTCGAGCAGCAATCAACAACTACGGCTTCTTCAACCAACTCCCCACCCCGTAGCGCAATACCCCCCCCCCCACAGTCCCAAACCCAGCCCAATTGTTTTGCTCGATAGGCGCTGACCTCATAATCTATCGCATTCGCACGGCTTTTGCAAACAGAGCAAAAGGACCAATCAACAAAATTATTCATTAATTGAGCTGCCTGGGGTGGTGTGCCACGAGTAATGTTGTGTGTACGAATAAGAGCGATTGTCAAGCCGGATTGTGTGAAGTGGTTCGGAGTGTTCTGTTTTGAGTACATAAGTCGGTCGTGGTTCTGACTAGCTCACACTGGATGAGAAGGATTCGAATTCACTTCTGCCCACTCTTTCGTTGAGCAGGACCACTCGAATCAGAGTGGAATAAGCACTTGTACCTAGTCCGCTTGTCTGTGTCGGCGTGTATGTGCGTGTTTGTGTGTCGTCGATATTTGATAGTGAACCGATTCGACACTCATGAACTGCCAATTAATTATTTACTTTTTATTCATTTCTTCTCCATGTCGTTTGAATCGATAGGATAAATCCGAAAATCGGACCTTCCTTTTTTCATTACCAATGATTCCGATCATTTTTCTGATACACCCTAACAAAATGTACTATAACGGATCCTGACGTGTTTAAGCAACCAGCCATTCCTTCGAATCTAAACCTTAATGCTTTCATCTCAAATGGGTCTTCACCTGGAAAGGACTTTAAATTTATCGCCAGGTCGCTCAGGAGTGCTTCCAAATGCTGGCGTCTGCCGGGCGAGGATCTTCAGCACGTCACGTTATCACAACATTCCAACTTTTGTCACAAACTGTTGCAAACAATGTTAGCCGATGGAGCATATTCACTTCACCACAGTCTTGTTAAATGTATCACTAATTCATCCACTCGCTCAAACTACAAACATTTATTTGCTCTCAAAAAAAACTTACACATGTTCTGTTTGAAACTAACTTGCTAGATTCCTTGTCAAACCTGAGCAAATTATTTTTGAACTGAAAGCCAAGCTATGTGGTTCAGTGACAGCTGAATAGTCACCCCTCGGAGTGCACAAAGGATTTACTTGACCTGACTTGATGGTGCAGATGGTGAAACCGGCTCGACAAACAAATACTTGACCGAGGTTTCCCTCGATTAGGTTCTTTTCAAAATGTCAAACATTAATTCACTACAAAAGGACACACGCAAGAATGGGCCTAAATGATACTTTGCTCAGGTTTACAATAGTTTACTTACTGACAAAGGTTAGAAGCGGCCAGTTTATCTGTCACAAAAAATCAGTTAGAGGGAAAAATTCTTCTGACCCATTTTTTTCCTCATCTGGATTACATTATTTAAACATTGTGGTAAAGACCTCTTACAAGTTGCTAGATATGAAAAAAAGCTAGAGGTTGACAAATGCTTCCATGCTCAATGAAAGAACTAGTCATTTTCGAACTTACCCATTCACGTATCGCACACCAACTGTTCCCATTTCGAAACACACTATTTGTGAAGTCTAAATGTAGAGTAAGATTTGGTAGGATGAAGCAACCAATCTGGTTCAGTTCATACAACCGATAAAAACTTACATTTCGGTGTTTTGATTCTGGTTGCTACGCCTAAATATTGCCGAGATGAAAGTGAAACTGGTCGATACAGAAACAGCTAAGAAGGATGCATGGAAAATTATTTTGTACATGAAAAAAGTGTTCAAGTTCCACTACACCAGCGATCGTGACGATTATTCCAATTGTCAACAAAGCGTATGTTTGTGGCTGATATATTCTCACGGGCCACACTACCAAATACGGAAGACGAACGTATAAATGAAACGGTGAACATTGCATCGGAGGTTACGGAAGCTGAATTATCCCAAATCCAGAACTCCACGATGGCAGGCCCTTGTCTACAATCTCTGAAGGAAGTTATCGCTCAAGGTTGGCTGGAAGATAAAAGAACCCTTTCGGCAGAAGTGTTACCTCACTTCAAATTTCGTGATGAGCTAACAACGTAGGATGAACTGATATTTGAGGTGAGCGTTTGATGGTACCGCAAGCTTTTCGAAAGGACGCTGTGCGTCGGTTACACCGTTCGCACGCAGGTATGAATGGATGTATCACCCGAACCAGAGAATCAAACTACTGGCCAGGTATGACACAACAGGTTTAACAGACGGTAGCGAATTGCGAACCATGCAGACAATTTGACCAACGAACGAAAGAACCGAGGGAGATGCGCCCAACACTTGACCGGTCTTGGAAAATTGTGGCGTTGGATTTCTCTTACCACGGAAAGGACAGTTACCCATTGACTAGTGATTACTATAGTGATTTCTTCGATATCGATCTTTTGAGAACAGAAACAACTGCAGAAATCATTAAAAAACTGCGAGCCAATTTCGCATGACATCGAATCCCGATTGGTGATTTCCGATGGTGGTCCTTAGTTTCACAACACGGAATGCCAGCATTTTTCGAAGAATCGGCATTTCAGCTATTACATTACCAGTTCCTACCATAGTCAATCCAACGGTAAAGCACAGAGCGCTGTCAGACAGGTAAAGTGACACTCAAGAAGTGCAAGGCTGGGGGCAGCGATCCGTACATCGCTCTGTTTGAGCTTCAAAATATACCTTCCGCGATGATGGGAACTAGCCCAACGAAATGTCTGTTTGGAAGACGGACGCTCACGATCCTACCAGTTTGTGCTGGTTTACTGGACCCAGATGTCGTAGAGTCTTTAGTAGTCAAACTGAAACTGAGAAAACGAATGGCGGTGCAAAAAAGATTTTACGATCGGGGCAGCAAACCACTGCATCCACTTAAGCCAGGTGACACAGTCTGGATTCAACCAATAGAACTGACAGAAAAGTCTTGGACAAAAGGAGAGGTACTATCGCGCGTAACAAAGAAATCATACCCAGTACTCTGTGGAGGTCATCGGATAGAAAGGAGTAGGGTTCACCTCAGAAAATCCGAAGAAGTTGATGATGGGGAAGAGAAAGTCAGTGGAGGCGATAACGAAGGAGAAGTCGAGGAGACCAAAATTGATGATGAAAAGACAGATTCAGACAACATTATACATTCACCCGTCGGACAGGAGCACTCACTCGGAGTGGACAAAGTTATCAACCGGTAGGCAAGTAGAAGTTTCTCAAAAGAGAGAGGGTGGGTTGGATACGTTTTTGTTTTACCACATCATTGCCGTTTCCTGGTTGGTCAGAAAGTGACTTTTGTTTGGCACATTGCAAATCAAACAATCTGATTGGTGAAAGAGGCTTTATAAACCACTGGATAATGAACAATAATCGTGACTTCCCTGTTGCGCGCTGTAACAATATACTGATTGAATTTCCCGAAGAACTGACTCTGGAAACTGAATCTTTGAAATTCAAATTTCTTTCAAATTGGCGCACTGATGGTCGAATCCCAAATTCACACAGAAAACTGTTTTCAATAACAATCAAGTCATTAGCTAATTTTTTTTATCATATGACCTCAAACGGAGCAACCTCCATCGATCTCCTGAATTTGGTATTCAAAATACAATTTCATAGTTTCCAACCATCAGGGTGTGTGGTGATGCCTGTAAAAAAAACGATTCCTCTCCCTACGCTAATTCCATCGAGATTTGTATTTCCGATCAAAACCACGGCTTGATCTGCACGAATTTTAAGTACCTTGGTTCAGTTATGACAAGTAAAAAGAGTTGCTCAGTCAAAATAACCTACCTTTAGGCCGTTCAGAGTCTGTATGCAGCGGTTCTTTTCTACAGCTTTTCTTCTTCTAGACAGGGATCTTGTGACCCATGGTAGACGTTTTGTACGGCCGGCGTTTCGTGAATGTCTCTCTGACTGAGATTCACATTCTGATTCTTCATGGCTGAGTTGTGACAATGGTCGGTGCAACAAACTGTTGGCAAAACTTTCGAGAACATTCTGTTGCGTAGATAAGCGTTGAAAACGAGTGTACAGAGTGTGACACTTGCGCTGTGCCTTTGCTAACTGTTGTAGGAGCATGTTTTGCCGCTCGGTCAGTTCCCTTTCGTTCTCACTGGGTTGGGCCGTGTGAAAATTGACGTCCTGGATGTAAGCGCATCCTCGTGTACCGTCCAATCGGAAACGAACCAGTCTGTCTTTTTGGCCTACTGAGCCGTTGACTCTGTCTTCTTCGACAGTCTCATCGGGATCATGAATTTCAACCCTGTGGTGCAGATTCAACGAGACAATTTATAGTTATGCGATGTTTTCGTCTATTTACCAGATTGTGGATGTGAAGAATCTAACTAAAACGTTAGAAGTTACCGTTACTGTACAGCCCACATCCATTCCTATTCGTCTTGGGGAAATCTGATAAGTATTTTACAGGTACATCACCTGTCTTGGTAAGATCCAGTCGTATAGCAGTAACTCGTATTCAGAATGGTAAAATTACAAAGGGTTACAATTGCTTTACTTATTACCAGAAAAGAGCAATTTTATATAGTGCTGACTGGAAGGCACTTGCTGTGACCTAATCCGCGGGCGGCTTTCGGACTGAATAAAACAGTTTTACAGTGCGGTCCAAAAGGTGTCATGAAACACATGGAGAGCAAGCGTAAATGACGAACAAACGCGTTTTCAATGGTTTCTGATCATGGCAATACATCGTATTTTAGTGGAATTTTTTATTGGCAAGCAAAGCGTGGATCTTACCGATAATGGAAAATACGCTGGAATTCATCCCATCCAAAAGTTCTAGCCGCGGACCGTAACCTCGGCTAGTATCAACTTGGAACGAAATATTAGTTGGTGGGATGGGATGAGTGGAAAAACCACACTAAATGAGTACAGTCTCTTGTGGATCACTTTCTCTATCTCTCTCTCTCTTATTAGTCAACCCATTCCACCGCCGAATTTTTCTTTCCCGTTTCAGATTAGTCTTAGCAAATATGATGTATTGGCATGCTTTTGAATCGCTAAAAACGAGCTTACTTACAACTTTGTGTTGTACAGAGCTACCAAGGCACGTCGGTTGTGAAGGCAACATATGTTTTTCTGTATTTACCGTTGAACACGAGTACAACATCGGAATCATAATACCCATGATCGCAGTGACTAGTTTTATGGCAGAGGAAAATGAGTAAATTTAATTCAAACTCACTTGATATAGTCAACCGTACAAAGTTTCAATTATTATGACAAGGTACTGGGACTGATTCGGCTTGAGGATGTCACTCTACCACCAGGTTTAACAGAAAGTGGGAATCCCCTCGGATTTTTCTTCATGAGCTGCAGGCTGCCATTAAAGTTCTCAGCTGATGTGTAGGGGAATCCGTTGATACACTTATTGAGCTGTATGGCTCATAGAGTATTTTGTGCTTTTACGTCATTCCTGAAAGAACACGTGCGAGTCCATCTCGGAAGACCACTGGCTTTGCGTGCTACAGTATAATGACACCGTCCCTGTGAAGTATTGATGATATGGAGTAGTGTGCACGGGACCAGTGATCTTCCGCGGGGGGTTGCAAGCGTCCAATCCGCAAAACTACAAGAAAACTCCATGAGCCGAAGACCAGTAAGTGCTCCACCGGATCCTACACTTACACTAAAGGAACATCACTATGGCTGCTAACAGCTTGATCACTACAATGGACCTACTAGTCAACCATGCGTCCATTTTTCTGACCTAAATAGTCATTTTGTGCCCAAATCAAGCTAGCCGCAATTTTGTAGTTATCCTCAAATCCAGCGGTTCCTCACTATTTGTCTCAAGGTAACTTTAGCCGTTCTCGATTTTCGGTTCAATTAAACCTTGGGAAGGTGCCCTTAAATGGCATGAAAATTGAACGATTTTCACTAGATTAAACACTATTGAAACAGTTACATGATGAAGGATGCTTTATTGAGGTCATTGAACAAATAAATGTTACCGATTGTCAGAATATTCCAAGTGAGAGCAATTAGAGAATGCAGGTTAATGAACACGCTCGTTTTCAGTTTTTCTTGTTGATGGTATAATAAGCAGTGATTTATGGATTGGTTACGAGCTACTGAAAACGAACTTATTCGCCAATCTGTGTTTCCCAGCTCAGTTTGACGTGAAGCTCCCCTTTCACAGCTAGCTTAATTGAATATCCCAGAGGTTTACGGAGAATACTCATGGTTTAGCTCACTGTATTCCATCAAGCCAGGGCTCTGCTTTGCTAGTAAGCGATTTGGGGTAGCGGTATTCTTTGGAACTCGAATCATGTTCACTCTATTTACACACGTCATCCGAAACACTTCTGGACTATAACCAACTAGTTCTTTATAAAATAGTGACGGTAGCAAACCAGGTTTGATCGGAATAATATTTGCTGTGTGGTGTCAAAAGTGGGGTACTCAGCTAGCTTCAGAGGTTCGCGAAGTTTTCTAATAGGGATTGTCACGGTGGAATATGCAAAATGAATGTGTATCAGCACCTCCACATTTTAGGACAAGCCATTGTATGTTGTATTCAGGTATTATATTTTATTGTGTTGCATCATATTACACCGTATGGTGGTTAGTGATCTTTGGAAAATACTGCTCACATTTCAGGCAAAAAGTGGCAGTTCCGCTATCTCAGTAAGTGAATAAAGGAAAGTGGGTTTATTGGAATGTCGAAATTTATGAGAAGTTCCGTTGCTATCCTCTGAATGATTGATTGCGAGCTACATAAAGGGGAAGAGTTTTGAAACAAGTATTCTAATGAGAGAATAAGTGCAAGATATAACGAAGTTCAGTGAAGTTAAGATCCAGGGAACATGTCAAGCAATAACGGATAAATTCAGTTCATTCAAATCGATCAGCATCGATCAAGCGAAGAGTGGTCAGTCGTTGCACGATATCACAGAACTAAATTAGTCATATATTTTAAACTAGAAATCGTTTTAATTTGGGCTTTTGGGATATGTGTTAGAGATGCATGGGAACGACCGCAGTGAACACAGGATAGTTAAGAATATATTGCAATTTAAAGTCAACAGTGCAGTAACCTTCTTCCCAAATGGGGAATGCAACTTTCCGTTGTGTATGTGTGTATTGTTCCCGAAGGAAACAGATGCTGATGTCGATGAGCGTGCGCGTTTTGCTTGAGGTTTAAAGGTCACTTTTGGCATGACAAAGATACTTCGCCCCGTGGATTGGGGAAATCCATATTACCTAGGATGGGCTCGCAATATGAGTGAAAATGGAAAAGTCATTGGGACAGAATGCACACAGTAACCGGCTTGTTTTTCAAACTGAATACTAATAATTTCACATTTTTTTCCATTCTAAATAATACTAGAAATATTTGTTGTTGACCAACCATTTCCGATCGCGGACCTTGGCTAGCAATGCCCTATAGTGTTATGTTTATTGTTTAATCATGACACTCCGATATCACAGTAATATGTGTTCTAGTATCGATTTTTTTATCAGGATCAGGTTCTCAAGGACTTAAGTGGAAACTTGGTCAATCCAAGCAGAAGTCTAACTTTTCGAGAGTTACGTCTCATTCCTCAAGAGATAGCTGGTGTCCACCTAGGAAAAAGCATCTACACGACCAGGAATAAACACCTATCCGCTACTCCTTCCGTCCCACTCCCCTGTTGATCACTGCCATCGTTTGTCCCTGGTTCCCGTGCGCAGTCTCATCAAAATGAGTCACTCGACTGTGGATAATTACGTTATCAAAGGATAATTATCCGAGCGGGAGGAAAATAGGCGCGAGGCTTTGTGTACAGGGCTATGGTCCCGGCTCTTTCCTGAATGATTCAGGGAGGGTTGATCACTACTGTCCTTATGAGGTGAACCTATCTACAAGTCCGCGAAAAGGAACAAGCACAGAAACTTCTCCTGTCACTATTCGGTGCTTGCTCTCACATCTCCATAGAGCTGGTCATTTCGTGAATTAGCGCCCTTCTTTCTATCCGTCGGTATGCTATGTTGGAACATCCAACTACAGTGAAGGACCGATATCTAGACAACTTGATGTGTTCCCTGCTTATTGTTAGTTTGTCGCCAGTTGCCTCCTCCCAGAGGGTTGAGCAAACAGTTCAATGCCTCAGGGGTAAACAGCTATGTCCCAGTACATCCAGCGCACACGAGCACACGTACTCACTGAAAGGCAGACAAGCCGTGGTGTATTGCTATTATTGTGATAAATAGCCTCACGGCTACTCCATTTGGATGACTAAACACAACTGAATTTGCGCGTAATGGACAAAGCAGTGAGATAATCAGACACTCACCCACAAGGAACACGCCGTTGCTCATACTGGCGTCTTAGGCGGTATAAGTACAACTCAGCAGCAAAATTTTCATTTGATTACAAAAGCCAATTTGGCAGCGGAATCGGTCACACCATGAAAAAGGATAGATCGTCTGTGGCGTGACAGCTTTGCATAAACGCACTTAGCAAACCCACTTCTAAAAGATTCACCGTCATCATCAGAAGCATTATCAACCGAATCATCGTCATTCGAATAACCTTCCAAATAAGCGTCGCCATCATGATAACCGTTCAAAAATTTTCTAAGTCATCTTTCGTGGTTCTAATCCGAAGAGGCGGTTGATTGTCTTCAAATTTTGTTTTCGTATTACCGAGTGTGATTGATCAGATCATATTACCCAGTCATCCTCACGGTTAATGAATTATTACTGTCAGTAAAGTAAGGTTTTTTTTAGGAGAGTGATAGTCCTTTGAAACTTATGGTGTGTGAAAGTATATTCGTCAGATTTCTTCAGCCCTTTTCAACCGAGGTTGCTATTAATCGACTGAATCGTTACGCTGTCGCGCATTTGTCATGCTGTTGCATTACTGAACCCGAAAAACACGAGGGTCGGTGACTAAGCCCTATGAACATTGGTACAGTTAATTTGATCTGTCGCGTTTCATAAATAGCAGATCTGCAGAATCCGGATTTCACTTCTTCGGTTTCGGCTACGCAGTGGTTATTCACGACGGGAACTGACGGTAGAAGTGCAAATCTTACGACAAAGCCTTTAGATAAATCAACCATTGAATACAGGACTCTAGAGTACAACAGATTACATTTAATTTACCTTTTTAAAGACGAACGAGGTACCACATAATACTGGATTGAAGTAAACTACTGCAAACATTGCAGGCAGCGTATTCTAAATTTTTGCTACTTATTCAGCCTTAGTAATATCCTTTATTTTTATGCTGACCCTGTGAAAGGCTACAATCAATGGTCGCAAAAATTAACAGTTTCAATTGGTTTCTCGAACTTATAAAAATATGGCAACACTTTTGGATAAACTTCTATTCGGGCTTTCATGGTTCCCTCCAAATGGCGAGACCCCGCCCTCCCATTAATCCTCAGACATTGCTCTTTCTTTCCTTTTCTGACAATCTCATCAGTTTTCAGCCGTATTTCTAGTCGGTCCATAGCTTAAAATAATTTGACACACGTGTGCAACTGTGGAAACAAGCTCATTTGATAACTGGCGGAAGAGCGGACAGAAAACAGACAGGGGTTTAACAGGCTTGACAGTTGAAGTGCTCATAGGGGAATTCTGACAAGAGTTATAAAGGAGTCAAACGACAGCATTTTCTGCTAACGAGTTTGGAAAAAAGTAACCATATTCATGTCCATTTAGTGAATAAAAAGAGCGCAAAATGGTTGCAAGCAGGTCTAGACAACTATGAAATATGGTCAGTCATATACTTACAGGGTTCAAATTTTTTCTGAAGTAAAAACAATATTTCAGTAAGAATCCACGATCGATGCGCTCAGAAGTTACTATCATGTTGTAATCCAATACAAAAACTGAACTGTTGACTAGTTAGCTTCAGCTGTTCACGTAATCCATCAAGAGACAAATAAAGATGCCAACTAACTAACTGAATGACACCTTTCATGCAGTCTTGGGTCGATATATAATCTTTTTTACCATAAAATTACTCCGAATCTAAATACATTCACCCCACACGTCGTTTTAGCTACATTCTGTGAAATTATCAATAATTCACTGACGGAGCTCATAGAAAATTGCTTCAAAAAAGAAAAACTTGTTGAAAGCATTTCCGGGGGAAAATGAGACGTAAGGATGAATTTGGAAGGTCTGGAAGTCTGCACTAGGTGAAATTGTTGATCAATGGCAGCCGATCAGGTCGAGCTACTATGCAGAATATATATCCGTTCAGGAATTGTGATTCGCATTATTCTGAAAGGTCTTTCGATCACAAAATTAGCCTTTCGTTCACTTTTCCTGAACGCAATTATGGTTACCAAAGCAGAATTTTTATTTAATAAATGACCACTGGTGGTCGAGTGGTTTAGCGCATCTGCTGAACAAATCGGAGGTCACCACCGCCACCGCGGCTACTTTGCTACTGGACAGTAATCCCTCGACACTTGGCTCGTCACCTCCACCTGAACTGTTGGGACCTTATTTGGTTTTCCACTCCAATTCTCAGGGCCAGTTTGCCTAAGAGTTCAGTGGGAGATTTAGGCTATAGGCTATAGCCCTTTCCTTGTAATCAAGCACAAGCACGTAATAAAATGCAAAAATCTGAATTAATTTGACACCGATAATTTGTGTCTTCTGTGGTCGTTATTATTAGCACAAATAGCCAAACCTTAATAAGAACTACTGTGAACTGAGATTGAAAAAGCTATCCTATTCTTATTTCTCGTTTTGCTGTGCAAACGTATGAAATAAAATTAGATAGCATATTATTCCGTTTAAATAACAACGTTGCACAGAAAATGAACCCCCAGAGGAAATAGCGAATTTTCGTGGACTTAGTGACAACCTACTATAATGAGTAGAGTGAAGGGTAAATAAATAACCCTCTATTCTATAACGTTCACCGTTTTCCGTTGTTAACGAGGTTATTTGATACATGTTCGAAGTTATTTAACGCTGTCCTCTTCATCCCTTTCAATTCACCCACTAACATTACCCAGTGCTGAACGTGATATTTTACCCCACGCACCGAAGCTCTCCCTCTCTCAGCTGTAGGTATCAACCTCAATATAATGACATAAAAATGCTGAACGGTCCTACGAGCTATAAAGTGCGCATATTTCTGTGCTTTCAGTCGATTTGACAAGGTCGAAAAATGTCAAACCACGCTCCAGGATTTTAGCGCCCTAAAAGGTGCCTATCGCTGTATTCACTTTGATCTTCGCGTTGCCACATTAGAATTGTTGCATAAAAATAAAAAGCCAACTATTCACTAGATTTTTGAAGACATTCTTATAAAGAGAATGCTGAACAGCTAAACTACTAGTCCATTTCTATCTGGCCAGACGACGTATGGAATGTGTCGAAAATTCGGTACGACACGTGTTGTTTTTATTGTGAAAATTATAATGTTAATAACGCACCGTTGTTGGTAGATTTAATTCACCCACTTTCCGGTTATCGTGGGTAGCGATTCTCAAGGCACCTTTAAATTCAAATAACTGTGGGAACGTTCACTTGTTAACGGATATTTGGTTGTTTTTGTTTGTGCAAGGGTGTGTGCAGGAGTGAATGCGTACTTTCATTTGTGTGGTGGGTGAGTGATTCTCTCTCTTTCTCACCGTACGCAGCTATGATGACGACGTCGACTAGCGTTGTGACCTTTCGGATGCTTAGTCGTCAGTGAGGTTAAGACTGTCCAAATCTCGGAAATCTCTGCCCCGTCATTACGGTTGACGCCCGCCGAGTTGGTGCCATCAGCCTACTTCCGCTCAGTACATGTTCTGAATCCGAGATGGAGTATTTTGGTGTTTTCCTAATCTATGCTGCGACCCTCTGCTATGAAGTGAAGAGCGACGGCTGAGTCTCGCTCCAGTTTTGCTAAGGCTGTCTTGCCAGGAGGCCTGTATTTTTCTTTTCTTTTATGTATGACTATTGTGATCTGCAGCTGTCTACTGGTTTGTCCGATACAGTCAGCCGGGCCTTCCTTACAACTTGCAAGCTGACTGGGTCTTTAGACTTTGTGAGATAGTGTTTCAAAGTATTATCCACGTGGAAGAATGCATGAATACTGAAGTCTTCGAGGGTCTTTCTGATTGCCTTAGAAGTGTTTGATCTATATGGAATTCCAATTGAAGCCATTATCTCTTTTTCTTTCTTGGCCTTGTTTGTCGGTCCGCATATGTTCAGTTGGTTTCTTATCTGGTGTAGCGGATAGTTATTGTCTTGTAGGACTTGTTTATGCGCATCAGTTTCGTTCTATGATTGATGTCATTATCGCAGAGTTTTCAACTCTGTTAGCCAGTAAGGAAATGAGTGTTCGTTTCACACTTTGTGTTTATATTAAACGCGCATGTGCCCGCTGGACATTCGTTCTTCATTCTTTCTACCAATCAAGAAGGCCTTGCAATGCTTTAGGAGTTCATTGTAAGGCACACAATAAAGACAAAGGTTTGAGAATGTGTAAGTCATTCTTATTATCCTGGTCCATCATAACAATAATATTTTGCTTTCGAGTGAACGTTTGAACGATCTTACATTTCAGCTTCTTCTCCCCTTCACGGCTTCAGATGGTCAGCTGAGGGTTGATACTGAATGAAGAATCATTACTTTTATGTTTTCATTATTAATTTGAGTTGATCTTATTTGATCATTTTGGGCTCTTAGTATTACATGAAATTTGAAAAACAGTGGGTGGATGCCATTGTCATTGTGCCGCTAATGAGCTGTGACGTAAGACTAATTAGTTCTAACTGACGGTTTCCTTTATACACACCGGTCACGGATAATTGTGTATATCGTATGCATGCCGAAGGCTCACCTTTTCCTGCGTGTATAAAGGCAATCGTTGACCCGACTTGGCCTAAACTACCGCGTTTGACCGTGAAGTAACAAAAGCACAACAGAAGAACTAGGAATACGAAATACAAAATGGTGAACTAAAGAAGATTCTAACAAGTCAGGCACTTTTGTTCTCGGGTGATACTGCTGATCGCCATACGAATATTATTGTGTACTTCATTCTAGTTATCAGGGCCAGACTACAGGTATCCCCAAATGCGAGAAGGGTCCTTCCATAGCACTTCTGCGAAAGTATGCAATAACAAAAATCGAATGTTTGCCGGTTGTTGAGTTGCATTTTATTCGCCTTTGGTTGAAACACAGGCTGCGTAACGGTGTCAGGTTTTGGAAAAGTATTCCCTTCACATACAAATTTACCATCTTTCATGATGTTACAAGTTTGTTCTCGTTTTTCAAAACGCCTCTAAGTCTCTCTTACTTTCCTCTCGAGATTTCTTCCAACATTTTCTTTCCATAATCATAAAGATGAGTCGTAACTTCTCAATTATCATCAACTGATGAAACACTGTCTTATTTTCGTTCGGTGAACTGAATTCCTAGTCCCCCTATGCTGTTTCCATTTTCTATTGTGAATTACCATGTACAAATTGCAACACCAACTTGAACGAGCAGACTTATAAGGACATATTGTTTGATAAACCAACAGCTCCATGAATAATTCGCTCATGGCAGATCGGTTTGAGTAGTAAGAGATCTAAGTTATTTTGTCATGATCCAATATTGTACCATACTCTGTCACCTGAAGAATTTTTACTTTTTGCAAAAACTGTCGGTCTAATCATCACTGATGACCCATTCTCTATTATAACCCCGTAACATGCGCATGGTTTTCAACAGGAATGATTTTACAAGGAGTTTTGGAACAGCGTAGCCATCCACGCTCATGAAGCCACACATATGTGCAAAGTACTTCGGGAATGGCTCGTCGTGTGATATTAAAGCCAGATTCAGTAATGGGAACTTTAAAAACACTGTGCCCTTAGTTTTTTTCTAATGGAATCATCAACTGCAGTGCACGTTCATCAAGTCACATTTGGGATCTGAAAAATGGAGGCGGACGACCGTGAGCCACACAGATTAACACGAGGCTCTTCGGGAGCTGGTCCTCAAAGATTCGTTTCAACCTTCAGTTCCTGAATTTGAACTTTCACAGCGCACCGTCCGCACAGCAATGGACCGTTATAACCGACGTCATTAAAAGTATGAAATGAGGACATTACAAGAAAAGCATACCGAGCTTGGTTGCTTGGTCCGACTATAGCAAACCTAACACCTTCGGTTTTATTGACTTTCTTGTCAGTTTCACTCATTTGTTGATTTGTGATAGGATTGGTGCTTCCTTCATCTGTTTATCCTTCTTGTCCTCGTACAAGAGTGAAGCTTCTTACAGAAACAACAATAAGCCGAAATTGCTTACATTCGTCTTGAAATATCACTCCGGTTTTGCTTCAAGACGGAACCAACGTGGAAAATTCCACAGGGTATGACAGGAAAAACCTATGACCACGGACTGATTTTTAAGTACTGTATGCGAAATGAGTCGGTGACGTCTCAGCTTTTGATGACTTGTGTTCTACAGAAAAACCTAACTGATTTAATATTTTCACTTATTGGCCGGCAAATCATGTAAAACCATGGTTATGCACGTATGATTTTACTGAACCAAAAGTGGCATTTTGAAACTTCGAGAAGTATGGGCAGATCTATTACAAGCTTCGATGGGTTCTATTTATTTTAAGTGAAGTAGCACCCACAGGAAAGTCAATTTCGAATATAAAAAAACAGTTCAGTGATCAGCCGATCACACTCTGCCTATCGCTTGTTTGACTGTACTTTTCGCGCACGCGGCAACCGCAAGCTCTACTTCTGACATACTTCCTCGGCACACGTCAGCGTGCGGTCTCCGCACTCAGGCCTTGTGGGAATACACGCGGTTGTCACTCCACGATCTTTTCTCGTTGACTTCCTCGGCCAACGCGATCGTAGACGCCGAGGGAGTGTGCCCTCCCATAACAGGATTTGTCCTAATGTGGACACTTCTTGATATTCACTTTGTACAACCTGCATGAACACATATTTTCCCCTTGATTTAGTCGCTCACATTTTGATAGAAAAGTTATTCAGGACAAGTCATATAACTTATTGGTAACATGCTTATCAGAATGAATAGGAAGAATGGTTCCTTCGTACTTAGTAACTGATGGATTTAGAAAAGTGTTTACTACTGAGTGAAAACGTTTCACGAGATAAGTCTACTCCTCGATGGAACGCGCGCGTTCTATCATAGATGATGAGAGCAGTAAAACGCTTGATTGAAGTACACACATTTTAGGACCGGAAATACGTGTATTTGATAAATGTGAATTGACCACAACTGAATCACTGAAACCGCATTTTAAAGGCTCACTAATATTGATATTTTTTATTGATTATAATAATAGCAGACCCATGGCTCATGAGCCATGGGCAGAAAAGTACACTTTTCTGACCATCGCGCAACAATTCCATTTTTCAGCACATGCAATCCAACCCTTTTACCGTCAATTACAGTCGCTCCCAATTCCTCCTACTCGACCCTAATGGTTAATGTGCCAAGGGCCATAATTATTGTCGAGGTCATTTTCTTTTCTATTACTCCTTCCAGAGTGCGCGTTCTGTTAATGAACAGAAGAAAAAACTAACAAAAGAGAAAATGTGAAGAAGTTAGATAATTACTTAGCTTCCGTTACGGGATTTTTGGCTGTTTTTATTTGCCTTTATCTCACAAAGAAGAGATAAATTAACAGAAGTTTCTCCCCACTGTTGCCGCGTACATGTGTCCGTTGAGTTGGCTGTAATGCTCTCAACCAATGCTTCACCAACGATAATACATTACAGAAACCCCTAATCAAACCCGAATGAATGTGGTTGAACCCTAAATACTGTGATGTCACGGCGGAAAATGTAATGCGAATGAATTTTGCTTGAAGACCGTGGGCTCAGACACATAGGTTAGTACCGCAGATCAAGACGTGTGGCACTCAGTGTATTACCATTTATATTTTAGCGCACATTCACCCAAGCAGCACAATATCCAGCGCTGTTGGGTAAACGTGGACCTAACATTGGGCTAAAATGACTCGTAACATATACCCTCAAAGATTGTACAGAAGTTCGTGAAAATTTACTAGAAATGCAATAATAAAAGTATCACAATATTTATTGAAATATATCAGCATTACAAAAACAGCATATTTTGTTTTACAAGCTTCAACATACCGTTTTTATAATTAACTATCTGATTTTCACAAACAACGTTTTTACCCGTGGTAAGCCAGTGGTTTCGATCGGAAGGATGAGTTATGGGCAAACAGACTAAGAAACAGACAGTTAAAATGGGTTAAGAAAAGAGAAGGTATTCATTTCCAGCGACTTTTTCCAACATTTGGCGTAGTCCAACGCTTTCACAAATGGGCGCAGGTAGCGCTGACCAACGTTTCTAACGATGTACTCCATCGTTAGCCCAATGTGGCTCATTGTGTACCCAATTAGAAGTGCGTTGGGAGTGCTGCTTGGGTACATGTCAGATACTATTAAAGTGCTAAAAATGTCTTTGCTAATCAGAAATAAGTTTTATATCAAGAGAAAACATTTTACTAAACTTCTTCTTATGAAGCGAGTGATAAATAATTTCTCCGTAAAGCGGAATATTCTGATGTGTTTTTCACAACGCTACACGAACAGAACAGGGTATGTCAGTGATCGCCTTAGTTTTGTACCGATAATATTAAACTGCATAAATTACTAACCCCAAGAAAATTCGCATACCTGAATGATGAGCCGTCAACAGATGCAGGGAGTCTTTTGAAAACCAGCAACGACGTGCAATTCTTGCGAATATGAGGCTTTACCGAACGGCAAATAACTGCACTACTGATGTAAGCAGTTACACTCCTAAGATTACAGTCAGACGAATAAAAAATGTTCATCGGTCCATCAAAATCCACGGACTGGTGTTCTGAAGGCTCTGGTGAAGCTAGACGAGCACACAAAGGGTCACAGATACCATCAACTTTAGCTTCGGTTTCCTCCAACATTGCAACTGTCGTCAGCAAGCCACTCGAACGAGACGTAAGCCGCTTTGATGAAAGCATCGCAAGCTTGATGTCCAACGTTGTATAGAGCCGAAAGGAAATACTAACTTTTTACCGTATGAGAAAAGTTCGTATCAACCTAAACCAGTTTGATTTTTTCAGCTGAAAGAATAGTAATTAGTTCAAAGAAGGGGGCGCCAAAAACGAAATCCTGCGGTACGTCTCGGTCGGGATGTCGGGCTGTTCTGGTCGAGGCTTACTCGGCGTATATATTTTCACAATCGAGCTTGCAGAGACCCAGAAGCACGTTTTTCCAATTGTCTCTCCCCTTTTGAATCACCTCCCAAAGATATCTCTATCTACTTTATTGGATATATATGAATGCAGGTGGAAAACACCGATATAAAATGTCTGTTACGTTTTCCGAGGGGGTTTGTTTAGTAATAAGAAATGTACTTCCTAAGTGATGTCCTTGTAAACCTAATCTTTCGATTCCGGACGATTGAGCCTAGCTTTCCTTCTTTATCTTCCAACCCGTTGTCACTCATGTTACTAATAGCCCAAATCAGTCTAATTATTGGTCCTTTAGCCTACATATTCCTTGGTTCTCACTACTCCGGGAAGTCGTCCCAACTGTTGCGCACGTTTTTTAAGCAGCCTGAGTGACGGTGGATATCTGTTTGATGCTGATAGACCTATAGAAGACGTTCGAGAGCGGCTGGCGAACGTGTCTCCTATCGGGTCTAGCAGCGAAATACCAACGGTATCCCCTCTATCGGACGAATAGAGAAGACGCAAGTCGGTTTACAGATGCGAGGTGTATTCTTTATATCGTGGCACCGAAACAGTACCGATACGAGAGATACACCAAACGGAAAACGAGACGAAACGCAACGGCTGTGCAGAAAGCGAACCGCAAGCGTTTACAATCGGCGAACGACCGAAAGTGAGAGTGATTTAAAACAAGGTCGACGGAAACCTCGGAAAAGTCAGTCGAGTAAAACGTACGCAACCGGAGAACACAATAAAGTCGATGTCAAACGTCAGAAAAAATCGTAGAGAAAATAGATCCAAAATAGTATCTAGAAAATAGTCGTTTTCTCAGAACGATCGAGGTCAATACAGACTCGTCCTTCCAGATGCCACGTTCAGGAAGGTGCACAACTGCTCGAGAAATCGACTGACTTGGAGTTTGAGAACTGGTCGTAAGCGGTGGCGGGTTGCTTAATCCAAAAGAATAAACACCACAGCTGCTGGTAATTGTTGCACCCTCTATTGTGCCGGTCCACGGGAGCCAGGCTTAACTGGGGTAGCCAAGGGGACCAGCGGTGCACTGACTAACTCTCTGGAGATTCGTCTGAAACTTTTCGAGCAGCGTTTTAGCTATCCCACTCCCACAATGGACCTCTCGAAGTTGCGTGCCAGAGGAACGATGTGTAACGTTTGCCATCTTCATTCGTACTTTCACCACGTTTATTGTTTAACTGAAAGCTGACTGCCAAGCGCGGTTGCCATTTGACCGTTGCTCTTGCGCACGCTCCCAAATACACGCTAACCACTATCTTTCCCAATCGTCTTCTCGTTCTCACGGGTCGTGGAGAATACTGTTCTGGTTAACATATTCGTGCAGTGCCGCACAATAGAGTAACGTACAGGTGGTCCACACAGTACAAAGGACCGAAGCACGCGTTTACTAAGGAAACCGCGATGTAGGTAAATGTCACTCCATAAAAAAAAATAGATTGTCCGGGAGACAGGTTGTGTAAAGCTCAAAACTGCTAGACCCGTGTTGGTCCAGTGAATTAAAGCGTTTGATTACCACCTCGGAGGTTCGAATCCTCGCCAACACCGGTCACTGATGGTAGGCAGTAATCCCCACTGTCGTCCGGCTCGTTACCACCCGTGACCTATTGGGACCTTGTGTGATTATCCACGTGGGCCTTTGCGGTCAAGGGGTATACACTTCCACTACATTCATGCGCAAGCATTCAATAATAAACGAATAAATACCGGATGGGTTGTCTCTATTCAAGAATGAAAACAAAGCTTTGACAGTCGAGTTTGCAAGACTCCACGTAATCTGTGATGGTAAAATAATTTAGAAGAGTAACAAGTCCCGTTGTGAGAACTGCAGAGAAATTAGCTTTGTAAGTATCACGTCCAAACTGCTCATGGGCATTAGTCTCCATGTATCCAGTGTTAACAAACAAATGGAGAGGTTACGGTACAGTGGGATGGGAAAGGTCGGTTAAAAAAGAAAAACTCGAATTTTATCTGTGTTTTCACCGTACACGTTTTCATTTTGTTTGTTTTTGCTTTGTGGATTTACGGGGAACGGGGCTGCAACAGACGGGCTGCACGGCATTCACGCCACTGAATTCTATTCTGAGCCATATACCTACGCGTAAGTATCACGCCGGTCTAGGACTCGGCGGAGGTATGTCGGCGGCTATGAAGCAACAAAAAGGTGTTTATTAAGATCCAACTGCTGTCGGCGTGGCGGACCGTACCGCAACTGGCTAGACCGGCATTCAGTAAGACTTATTTGTCTCGCAGTTGACCTGGGGTGGAGCGGTGGACGCCATTGTGTGGGACAGCGTAGTCTGTAAGGCTTCCAGCACTAGACGGTTGTTCAGCTTGTTAGTATTTAGGCGAGCATCATTCGAACCCTTCGGGCCCCCAAAACGCAAGCATATCGTAGCATAGACAAATTTTTGGTCGGAATCGAGGCTAGTTGATCAGTTAGAGCGAGAATCTAGGACGCTGCCGAGCCAATGGTGACTAATCGCTGTATCACTGTACAGCGGTAAACAGTAGGGCAAGCCCCATTGGTCACTGCCTTTTTCACCATGGTGCACGTGGAAATAGAAAGAATTAATATATAAGATGGACTGGGAGTGGACCTACAGGGGTGGGCAAGGGAAACAACGCCTTAGCAGTCAACACACGGAATACATAGTTTTACTGTACAAACGCACATTGATCAAACATTCTGATTCGACAGAAAGAAAGTGACAACACGATCACCACAGTTCAGGGTTCGCTGCCATATCCTTCAGTACCCGTAGCCAACTGGTAGAGGAATCCATTGGATCCCAACCACGAAGGCTCTGCTTTGTGGCTGGACTCCCTAGCAGTACCCATCCAACATCTCCCATGAAATGCAGGAATAAAAAAATTTCATACTGCATCGGTCGTCGCGCAGGATAATCAGGACCGCGCTGCCCATTGCATCGAGCGGGGTGGGTAGTAATAAGTGAGCCACTGCTCAAAGTTCCTTCTCTTTCATTCAACCTTTGTCTTCTGTCCCTAACCATCCCTCTTTGCCCCATCTATCCACCTATAATGCTCCCACTGATAACACGCCCTATACTCGCAACGATTCATTGTCAAATAGTGTCGGGAATAACCTTCCGTCTGTTAACTCACATTTTCTTAAGCCTCGTCAGCCTCTTAATCTCGGCTCCTTCAACGTGCGTGCACTCATGCAGGCCGGTCAGCAGGCGTGCCTGGCGCTCACAATAAATTCTCTGAAGATTGATGTCTGCTGCTTAAGTGAAATGCGTATCCAGGATTCGCGCAGTGTGATTCAACTAACTGCTCCTGGTATCTCATCGAGGTATTTTCTGCGCACTTCGGGAGACGAAGTAGCTAGAGCTGCGGGTCAACGTAGTGTAGGAATAGTCTTGAGTGACAAGGCTGAGGCTGTCTTTTTAGACTGGATCCCTGTTAACAGTCGTTTATGTGCTGTGAGACTCCAGGGGTTAGTTGGCGTTCGAAAGGATAGATGTGATCTCGGCATACGTCCGAACGGACTGCAGCTCAGACGCGCAGAAAGATGAGTTCTACGATTAACTCGCCACTCTTGTTCGCAGCAGTAAAGGTTCTGACATTGTAGTGCTAGCTGGTGACTTCAATGCACAAGTTGACAAACTTAGTGTGTCAGAAGCCTGTTTAGGTGGGCGTTGTGCTTTACCTGCTGAGCGTACAGATAACGGGGATAGACACCAGTTTTGTGCAGACAATCGATTGTTCTTGTCTAGCACAAATTTCCGACACAGCTCGCGTCGCACAGTGACATGGCGCTCTAACTCTACAGGTACTTTGAGTCAAATTGATCATATCGCCGTAAGCTACCGGTGGCACAGTTCTGTCCAGAACTGTAGATCTTACTGGTCCACGTACGTAGAGTCGGACCATGCATTAGTTTTAATGCGATTATCTCTCCAGCTCCATGGTTATCGTCGCAAACCACAAACCCGATTAGCTGTGCAACGTTTTTGTGATCCAGAAGTACGCACCTGTTATGAGCAGAAGTTAACACATGAGCTAGGATCTACGACGAACAGTAATGCAGATGAACATTGGGCTCATATCAAACAGGTGATGCACGTTGCAGCAGGTTTTGTCTGTGGTCCTAGATCCGTTGTCCATCAAAGACACTGGATCTCGCGAGAGTCGCTGAGTATAATGGAGCAAAAGCGTCAGCTTTCGAACTGAAAGCAGATGGATAAGATGCGGAGAAATCTACAAAAGCAATTTAAGCAAAGCCTTAAGAATGATCGCGAAAATTGGCGGGTCAAGGTAGTCGAAGAAATGGAAATAGCAGCTGCTTCAGGTAACAGTCAGAGACTGTTCAAACTTATTCGTGACACCGGTGGACGAGGCACCCGGGTCAGTGAAACGATTTACGATAGGAATGGAGAACCCATCCATAGCAAACAGCAAAGGCTTGACCGATGGGCCGAGTACTTCAAGGAACAGTTTAGCTGGCCGCACTCTAATGTAGTTACTCCTGTGTCAACAACTGATACTCCTTGGGTGGTATCATTTGAGCCCCCATCGGAAGTAGAAGTGGAGTCATGTATTCGATCACTGAAGCGAGGGAAAGCGGCAGGTCCCGACGAACTTCCCCCAGTTTTTTTTCAAACTGGGTGGTGAGGCGTTCATAAAATCACTTACCGTCTTGCTCCGTGACATTTGGAACGAGGAGCGTATTCCGTTAATATGGAGTGAGTCATTGGTTGTTTCCATCTTCAAGAAGGGAATACGCAATGACTGTAGTAATCATCGTGGGATTAGCTTAATTCCGATAGTCACCAAAGTATTAGCTTCGCTTTTGCTGCATCGTCTTACACCGGCTCGCGAGAGGAATGTCCGCGAACAGCAGGCTGGATTCCGCCCAGGTCGAGGATGCATCGACCAGATTTTTACTCTTCGCCGATTACTTGAAACGCGTGACACGCACCGCCGATCGACAATAATGATTTTCTTAGACTTTAAAGGCGCCTTCGATTCAGTTGATCGAACATCGCTTTTCAGTGTTCTTCATGGAAAAGGTACGCCCCAGAAGTTCGTGAACCTACTGAGATCATTGTATTCTCATACTTCTGATCGCGTTAGGGTTTACGGTGAACTATCCGGTCGGTTCGAAACGACCAGTGGTGTTCGACAGGGATGCCCTTTTTCTCCATTCCTTTTCAACTTCGTCATGGACGAAATAATGGACAGTGCGTTGCGAAATCTTCAGGATGTAGGCGTCGAACTAGGAAATAGTAGAAAACTGTATGACCTAGATTACGCGGACGACGTTGTCTGCTTGTTCGAATGCACGGAACATGCTCAGCGTGCACTAGATAGACTTGGGAGAGCTGTAGCTCCATTCGGCATGCGTTTTGCACCTTCAAAGTGCAAGGTGATGTTACAAGACTGGACGTCAACGATTCCGAGCTTGATGCTCGATGGGGAGGGGCTGTCAATTGTCGACCACTTCACCTACTTTGGTAGCTGCGTGACGACGGATGGGAGCACAGTAGTAGAGGTGAGCACGTGGATATCCAAGTCTCGAGCGGCGTACGCTGGACTGAAGCACGTGTGGCGCCGACCTGATATTTCACTGAAGTTGAAAGGCCGTGTATACTGTGCCGCAATGCGTTCAGTTTTGTTGTATGGTTGCGAGACTTGGGGTCTGCGTGCTAAAGATATTCGTCGTCTTGAGGTTTTTGACCATTGATGCTTGCGTAGTATCGCTAAGATTGGATGAAATGACAGAGTAAGCAATGATGAAGTCGGAAATCGAGTATTGGGTATTAATTCGGAGTACGTTTTGTCACAGCGTATCCAGCTTAGTGGACTTTGTTGGTTGGGGCACGTGTTACGTATGACAAACAGACGTCTACCGTACCGTGTCCTATTCTCCGCCCCTCCTAGGGAGTGGAAGAGACCACGTGGAGGTCAACAGATGACGTGGCAGCGAGGAATTAGGAAATGTACAGCAGACTTAGGAAAAGTAGGTGCTTCACGTCTTCGTGGTTGGGGTCCAAAAGATCCCCCAACCAGTTGGCTGGAGACACTGAAGGATATGGCTGCGAACCGCGAACAGTGGCGATCGTGTTGTCACTTTCTATCGAATCAGAATGACTGATCGATGTGTGTTTGTACAGTTAGACTGTGTATTCCGTGTGTTGGCTACTAGGGCGTTGTTTCCTTTTCCCACCCATGTAGGTCCATTCCCTGTCCATCTTGTATATCCATACTTTCTAATTGAGCGTGCAACATGGTGAGAAAGGCAGTGGTCATTCCCCGTTACCACGTCGTTCATTGACCTCCACATGGTTTCTTCCACTCACGAGGAGAAACGGATAACAGGGCACGAGACGGTTGACGTATGTTTGTCATGCGCAACACGTGCCCCAACCAACAGAGTCTACTAATCTGGATATGCTGTGATAGAGCATTCTGCATCTTAGTACCCAGTACTGGATTTCTGGCCTCAGCGTTGCTTGCGCGGTCGTTGCATCCAATCTTAACGATACTATGCAGACCTGAAGGCGACGAATATCTTCTGCATGCAGACCGCAGGTCTCACAATCATACAAGGAAACTGAACGCACCGCGGCGCAGTGCACAATCGTTGCGTGCTCAGTATTCATTGCGTTGTGGTTGTAATCATCACATTTTACACGAGACACTATTTTGCAGCACAGGAACACCAAAAGATCCACCATCTACCTTATTGATCGAAAGCGACATTGGATTCAATCGACCGTACATTTCTCTACCTGTTTCTCATTGAAGATTTTCCAGAGAAATCAGTTTCCCTTTTACAACCATTATTCACGAGCAGCCGAAGCCGTATTCGTGCTGACAATCATATTTCACCCGAGTTCGCCACTACAGGTGGTGTGTCAGCTTAACCCTCCATTACCTTTCCTTTTCAATCTCGGACATTCGAGCAGCCTTTGACTCCGTTGATAAGACAGCTTCATGTAATTGTCTTGTTAGACAAGGAGTGCCTGATAAGTATTAGAAAATCATTCGACCTCTATACCGTCAGACTAGCGGCGATGATCGGACGGTTTAGAGCATTTTCTCACCACATCAGATGTCAGATTCTCGAACCCTATCACCGCCGGTTACTTTGGTGATGGACAGTAGTCCACTGTCGTTCGGTTGGTTGCCACACTTGACCTTATGTGGTGCTCCAGCACTTTTAGTTTCAGGGTCGGTTGACCGGATATCCCTGTAAGTGCAGTGGATCTGTAAGGCTATGGGGTATACCGTTTCCACTGCGCTCGTGCGCAAGTATGTAATACAAAAAACACTACTGGACTTGATAAACAATCACGTCCCACCAACGCTATAGATAAATGGGGTTTCCACTGCGTTCATGCGTAAGCATGTGAATATGACCTAGTTTGTGCCTTAGAAAGGTTACTTCGTTCACAAAGCCCTTCCACCTTCTCATGGAAATTATCAAAATGGGAATCTAAGCATTCAGTGAAGGTTATATGCTGACAGTTCTCAAATTCATGATGTGTACCCTTTCATCTACGCGATAACAGAGCTCGGTTGACAAAACAAACATCTCACTTGTTATGATTGACTCATCTTTTTAGCGACATGTCGCTCAACCAAAGTCATCGTGCTGGAGTTGACAGTGTTTTATTATTTTATGGCGAGAGGTAGGCAGATAAGTTAAAACGCTTACAATCACAGGTTGCTCATATTCTATGATGGATGTGAACTTAAATTGGGCCCACCGCTCAAAGGAAGTCACACTGGGCGAGTTTATTTAACATCACACCGCGTAAGTTCACTGCGCTTCGAGTTTGATAAATTCGTTTCAGGTAATTTTTATCAACAAACATTCCTCTTCCGGTCTACTTTCAATGAGCATGCCTTTCGTGTACATGAAAGAGATAGATGTAAAACAGCCTGTTTTCGGTGCTAACAATATTGTGGGTCACATTAGCGCTGAACCCAACGGAGGCTGGCAGGTGAGTTCCTTAATGTGAAGATGGTTTCTGGCACTTTGTTTTTTTTAAACACGTAAAGGGAATTATAGCACAAGGAGTAAATCCCATACTCGGAAGACACTGTAAAAGTGGGTTGTGCGAGAACATTCGTATAAGAACAAGTTTAATAATCTTAATTTTAGAGATGGAGGTTGTAAGCAAGTGAGAGGTCAGTCCAGGGGGAAGAAGAACAAAAGACAGAAGTACGACATCTAGCGACAAAAACATGCTAAAAATGACTAGCTTCCTGGGTGAATAATGATCGGGAAAACGTTCTGCGAAGAGGAACTGCTGAAACAAGCTCAGAAGGACAAAATCCAAAATAGTACCGGTGGAAGAGAAACAATGAAGCACTCACCCGACGATGAGTTAGTAACTTCAGATTTGAAGTTAAAAGTGGATCGCCGATCAGCCGGATGACCTTTCGTTGAACCCGGTGAAAATCAGGGAGGTAGACGCGGTCCCACCCCACACGTGACTGCAGTATTCTAGTGAGGGGCTGATGTGAAGAGTGGTCTGGTCTGATATAAAAAAACCAACTTTACGCGCATCTCAGGAAGCGAGCTGAGATATGAAAGGGGACCAGCATAAACAAATTATAAACAAGTCAAGAAGAGATGTAGAATTTGTGGAATGCATCATAGTTAAATCAAAAGTTAACTGATGTTCCGAAGAAACTTAAAGAAGAATTTTGGAAGACTTAAAGGCATGATTGTGGGTACTCCGGCAGATGCGTTCGAGGTCGTTGTCTAAGGATGCACTAATTGGACACAAATAGTAAACTTCAGGGGACGCCAGCGTTCATGGGAAATGGTTCGAACAAAACCCCATCAACCCGGGCGGAGACGCAATCATCCCTTAAATGTCAATGGATAAAGGCCAGACGGAGTCCAGGCTGCCGGTCCTCCGGGTTGAGGGTCGATATGAGCTGGTGACTCAGTCGGTAAAAGTCAATGGAAGAACAAAAGATTCAAGGAAATGGGCGTCCATTCAGCCACCCCGATGCCTTGCGGACATGTTCTCGTTAGAAGTGAAGGCTTTGGTTGAGAACCCTAATCGTTCTCCTGTTTTGCGGCTAGACACCTTATCAGTACCCATCCAACATCTCCCATGAAATGCAGGAATAAAAAAATTTCATACTGCATCGGTCGTCGCGCAGGATAATCAGGACCGCGCTGCCCATTGCATCGAGCGGGGTGGGTAGTAATAAGTGAGCCACTGCTCAAAGTTCCTTCTCTTTCATTCAACCTTTGTCTTCTGTCCCTAACCATCCCTCTTTGCCCCATCTATCCACCTATAATGCTCCCACTGATAACACGCCCTATACTCGCAACGATTCATTGTCAAATAGTGTCGGGAATAACCTTCCGTCTGTTAACTCACATTTTCTTAAGCCTCGTCAGCCTCTTAATCTCGGCTCCTTCAACGTGCGTGCACTCATGCAGGCCGGTCAGCAGGCGTGCCTGGCGCTCACAATAAATTCTCTGAAGATTGATGTCTGCTGCTTAAGTGAAATGCGTATCCAGGATTCGCGCAGTGTGATTCAACTAACTGCTCCTGGTATCTCATCGAGGTATTTTCTGCGCACTTCGGGAGACGAAGTAGCTAGAGCTGCGGGTCAACGTAGTGTAGGAATAGTCTTGAGTGACAAGGCTGAGGCTGTCTTTTTAGACTGGATCCCTGTTAACAGTCGTTTATGTGCTGTGAGACTCCAGGGGTTAGTTGGCGTTCGAAAGGATAGATGTGATCTCGGCATACGTCCGAACGGACTGCAGCTCAGACGCGCAGAAAGATGAGTTCTACGATTAACTCGCCACTCTTGTTCGCAGCAGTAAAGGTTCTGACATTGTAGTGCTAGCTGGTGACTTCAATGCACAAGTTGACAAACTTAGTGTGTCAGAAGCCTGTTTAGGTGGGCGTTGTGCTTTACCTGCTGAGCGTACAGATAACGGGGATAGACTCCAGTTTTGTGCAGACAATCGATTGTTCTTGTCTAGCACAAATTTCCGACACAGCTCGCGTCGCACAGTGACATGGCGCTCTAACTCTACAGGTACTTTGAGTCAAATTGATCATATCGCCGTAAGCTACCGGTGGCACAGTTCTGTCCAGAACTGTAGATCTTACTGGTCCACGTACGTAGAGTCGGACCATGCATTAGTTTTAATGCGATTATCTCTCCAGCTCCATGGTTATCGTCGCAAACCACAAACCCGATTAGCTGTGCAACGTTTTTGTGATCCAGAAGTACGCACCTGTTATGAGCAGAAGTTAACACATGAGCTAGGATCTACGACGAACAGTAATGCAGATGAACATTGGGCTCATATCAAACAGGTGATGCACGTTGCAGCAGGTTTTGTCTGTGGTCCTAGATCCGTTGTCCATCAAAGACACTGGATCTCGCGAGAGTCGCTGAGTATAATGGAGCAAAAGCGTCAGCTTTCGAACTGAAAGCAGATGGATAAGATGCGGAGAAATCTACAAAAGCAATTTAAGCAAAGCCTTAAGAATGATCGCGAAAATTGGCGGGTCAAGGTAGTCGAAGAAATGGAAATAGCAGCTGCTTCAGGTAACAGTCAGAGACTGTTTAAACTTATTCGTGACACCGGTGGACGAGGCACCCGGGTCAGTGAAACGATTTACGATAGGAATGGAGAACCCATCCATAGCAAACAGCAAAGGCTTGACCGATGGGCCGAGTACTTCAAGGAACAGTTTAGCTGGCCGCACTCTAATGTAGTTACTCCTGTGTCAACAACTGATACTCCTTGGGTGGTATCATTTGAGCCCCCATCGGAAGTAGAAGTGGAGTCATGTATTCGATCACTGAAGCGAGGGAAAGCGGCAGGTCCCGACGAACTTCCCCCAGTTTTTTTCAAACTGGGTGGTGAGGCGTTCATAAAATCACTTACCGTCTTGCTCCGTGACATTTGGAACGAGGAGCGTATTCCGTTAATATGGAGTGAGTCATTGGTTGTTTCCATCTTCAAGAAGGGAATACGCAATGACTGTAGTAATCATCGTGGGATTAGCTTAATTCCGATAGTCACCAAAGTATTAGCTTCGCTTTTGCTGCATCGTCTTACACCGGCTCGCGAGAGGAATGTCCGCGAACAGCAGGCTGGATTCCGCCCAGGTCGAGGATGCATCGACCAGATTTTTACTCTTCGCCGATTACTTGAAACGCGTGACACGCACCGCCGATCGACAATAATGATTTTCTTAGACTTTAAAGGCGCCTTCGATTCAGTTGATCGAACATCGCTTTTCAGTGTTCTTCATGGAAAAGGTACGCCCCAGAAGTTCGTGAACCTACTGAGATCATTGTATTCTCATACTTCTGATCGCGTTAGGGTTTACGGTGAACTATCCGGTCGGTTCGAAACGACCAGTGGTGTTCGACAGGGATGCCCTTTTTCTCCATTCCTTTTCAACTTCGTCATGGACGAAATAATGGACAGTGCGTTGCGAAATCTTCAGGATGTAGGCGTCGAACTAGGAAATAGTAGAAAACTGTATGACCTAGATTACGCGGACGACGTTGTCTGCTTGTTCGAATGCACGGAACATGCTCAGCGTGCACTAGATAGACTTGGGAGAGCTGTAGCTCCATTCGGCATGCGTTTTGCACCTTCAAAGTGCAAGGTGATGTTACAAGACTGGACGTCAACGATTCCGAGCTTGATGCTCGATGGGGAGGGGCTGTCAATTGTCGACCACTTCACCTACTTCGGTAGCTGCGTGACGACGGATGGGAGCACAGTAGTAGAGGTGAGCACGTGGATATCCAAGTCTCGAGCGGCGTACGCTGGACTGAAGCACTTGTGGCGCCGACTTGATATTTCACTGAAGTTGAAAGGCCGTGTATACTGTGCCGCAATGCGTTCAGTTTTGTTGTATGGTTGCGAGACTTGGGGTCTGCGTGCTAAAGATATTCGTCGTCTTGAGGTTTTTGACCATTGATGCTTGCGTAGTATCGCTAAGATTGGATGAAATGACAGAGTAAGCAATGATGAAGTCGGAAATCGAGTATTGGGTATTAATTCGGAGTACGTTTTGTCACAGCGTATCCAGCTTAGTGGACTTTGTTGGTTGGGGCACGTGTTACGTATGACAAACAGACGTCTACCATACCGTGTCCTATTCTCCGCCCCTCCTAGGGAGTAGAAGAGACCACGTGGAGGTCAACAGATGACGTGGCAGCGAGGAATTAGGAAATGTACAGCAGACTTAGGAAAAGTAGGTGCTTCACGTCTTCGTGGTTGGGGTCCAAAAGATCCCCCAACCAGTTGGCTGGAGACACTGAAGGATATGGCTGCGAACCGCGAACAGTGGCGATCGTGTTGTCACTTTCTATCGAATCAGAATGACTGATCGATGTGTGTTTGTACAGTTAGACTGTGTATTCCGTGTGTTGGCTACTAGGGCGTTGTTTCCTTTTCCCACCCATGTAGGTCCATTCCCTGTCCATCTTGTATATCCATACTTTCTAATTCAGCGTGCAACATGGTGAGAAAGGCAATGGTCAGTGGGGCTTGCCCTACTGTTTAACGCTGTACGATGATGATGAGGATATTCAGGACCGCGCTGCCCATTCCATCGAGCGGGGTGGGTAGTAATAAGTGAGCCACTGCTCAAAGTTCCTTCTCTTTCATTCAACCTTTGTCTTCTGTCCCTAACCATCCCTCTTTGCCCCATCTATCCACCTATAATGCTCCCACTGATAACACGCCCTATACTCGCAACGATTCATTGTCAAATAGTGTCGGGAATAACCTTCCGTCTGTTAACTCACATTTTCTTAAGCCTCGTCAGCCTCTTAATCTCGGCTCCTTCAACGTGCGTGCACTCATGCAGGCCGGTCAGCAGGCGTGCCTGGCGCTCACAATAAATTCTCTGAAGATTGATGTCTGCTGCTTAAGTGAAATGCGTATCCAGGATTCGCGCAGTGTGATTCAACTAACTGCTCCTGGTATCTCATCGAGGTATTTTCTGCGCACTTCGGGAGACGAAGTAGCTAGAGCTGCGGGTCAACGTAGTGTAGGAATAGTCTTGAGTGACAAGGCTGAGGCTGTCTTTTTAGACTGGATCCCTGTTAACAGTCGTTTATGTGCTGTGAGACTCCAGGGGTTAGTTGGCGTTCGAAAGGATAGATGTGATCTCGGCATACGTCCGAACGGACTGCAGCTCAGACGCACAGAAAGATGAGTTCTACGATTAACTCGCCACTCTTGTTCGCAGCAGTAAAGGTTCTGACATTGTAGTGCTAGCTGGTGACTTCAATGCACAAGTTGACAAACTTAGTGTGTCAGAAGCCTGTTTAGGTGGACGTTGTGCCTTACCCTATCGGTGTATAGAAAGCCGGCCTTTACCCATTGAACTTCCAGGCATGATTGTATGTCCGGCTTTAGGCATCCGTCCTGTTTAGCGTTTTGGGTGATGGAGGCATGGAACCCATGACGCCATGTCAAGATGCAGTTTCGTCGTGATGGCTATGTTAAACGGCAGAAGGCCGCTGGGCCGAATAGATTGCCTCCTATTTTCGAAGACATTAGCTTATCTTTGGTATTGGAGCTGAGAAAACTCCTAGGTTTGGTACGGGACAGGGTAAAATTTCCAAAGGGTTGGTGTTAATCGGTGATTCGTTGATTTACAAGAAGAGTAACAGGTCTTCCTGTGGAAACCATTGGGGAATACGTTTGGTTAGCCTCGCATCTGAACTGCTTGCTGGTATTATTCTCCAACGTTTGTCAACTGCTTGCGCGAGAATAAAGCTGGGTTTAAACCTGGTCTAGGTTATGTTGATCAGATCTTCACTCTGCGACAAATTTTAGAACATAAGCACACCTTCCATAAGTCGACGTTGTCTGTTTTTCTTGGATCTAAAGCGGCCTTCGACTCAGTTGACCGCACAGTCCTCTGGAGCTACTTCTTGTTTGAGGGTGTACCAGAGAAATTAATTTCCATCATAAAGTCCTTTTACATGAACAGCCAAAGCCGAACTCTGGCTTACGGTGCTCTTTCATCCGAGTTCACCATGAGAAGCGGTGTAAGTCACGGTTGCCTTCTCTCTCCTTTTCCCTTTAACTTTGTGATTGATATGATCCTGATGACTGCACTTTTGTCTCGTGATAATAGTTGCATTTAACTTTTCCCGGGTGGAAAAGTGCAAGACCTTGAATATGCGGGCGACATTGTCCTTCTAAGTGAAGGTCCAGATAAGTTGCAGGCTTTTCTAGACAATTCGGCGGCCTGCGTATCAGTGTTTGGTGTGCGTTTTGCACCTTCAAAGTGCAAGATGCTGTTGCATGTTTGGGTTATTCCAACACCAAACCTTTCACTATTTGACGAAGCTATAGTCTTGGTATAGAAGTTCTGTTATCTGAGGAGATCCGTTTCACCCGGAGGTCGGATATCGGATGAGGTCTCTCTGCGTATACAGAAAGCTCGTTTGATATTTGCCAACCTGAGTCATCTGTGGCGTTGACACGACATCCGTTTACCCATCAAGGGTCGAGTGTACGCTGCAACAGTCACGTCCGTGCTTCTGTATGGTTCAGAAACATGAACACTGCAGGTGGAGGATATACGAAGATTGTCGGTATTTGAACACCAATGTCTTGGTAGCGTTGCTCGCATCTGGTGGGAACACTGTCTAAACAATGCTGAGGTTCGGCGGAGAGGCTTAGGTTCATGAACCAAGTCATTAGATGAAACACTAAAAACCACCAGGCTAAGATGATTAGGACATTTTTTGCGCACGCCCCCTGACAGGATTCTTCGGCGCGCCATGTTCCCTAAAGCGGGTACCGATTGGAAGATAAGTGAGAGTGGTCAGTCCATGACATGGAAGAAAGGTATGAAAACCTAACCTGTGAACTTGGCTATGTGGGGCGTGCTTCCGTTCAATTTCAGTTTATACAACCATTAATCTCGCACTTTTGTGCTTTGCTTTCAGTTGCTACCTTCCAGCGTATTCCAGTAGAAGACAAAGAATAGAAGCATAAAATGAAAAAAAGATCCAAAAATCAAAGTAATGACTGAAAATCACGGAGGCAATTAAAAAACCCGAATGCAACTACGCCGCTGGCCTCGACACCTAGTCATATCACCTAATGTTTCCAACCATTTAGTAGGCGGATCACTTGGACCCCAACCTGGAAGTCTAACACGTCCTACTTGGCCAAGTCCACTGGTCGTGGTTTTCGTACCTTTTTGCTAAGTTACGGACTGACCACCTCGACTTAACTTCCGACCATTATTTGCCTCAGAGAACAACGTACGCTCAGGAAGTCTGTCGGTGGGCATGCGTAACACATGTCTCAACCACCTTACCCTGTTTAGATTCAGCACTTGATACAGAGACTGACCTCTGGTTCCCAACACCTTATGCCGAACCTCAGCATTGCTGATACGGTATTCCCACCATACTCGGATAATGCTACGGAGACACCTGTGCTCGAACACCGACAGTCTTCGCCTTTCTTCTGCCCTCAACGGTTATGTTTCTGAACCGTATTAAAGAACAGACCTGACCGCCGCATTGTACAGTCGACCCTTGACAGACAAACAGATGTCACGCCGACGCCACAAATGGCTGAGGTTGACAAAAGCCAAACGCGCCTTCTGTATTCGCGGGACACTTTATCCGATATCTGTTCATCTAGTGAGACGTAACTGTCAGGATAAGGAAACTTCTCTACTTCAGCTAAAACCTCACTTGGCAAAAAGACGTTTGGTGTAGATCCAACCCAGTCCTACAGCAGCATTTTACACTTTGAAGGTGCAAAAAGCATCCCAAAGAATTGCTACACTATTGTTTAGGCTATCTAAGGGAGCTTGCATCTTACCTGGATCTTCAGTCAGCAGAACAGTATCGTCCGTGTATCATCATCGTACAGCGTTAAACAGTAGGGCAAGCCCCACTGACCACTGCCTTTCTCACCATGTTACACGCTGAATGAGAAAGTATGAATGTACAAGATGGACAGGGAATGGACCTACATCGCTGTAAGCACGAACTCGGCTTCGGCTGTTCGTATGCAAGCATTGGAAAAGAGGGATGAACTTTCCTGGCACATCCCTCAATTGGAGGCGGTGCCAGACAGCTGTGCGGTCGACTAGATCGAGCGCCGCTTTCGGATCAAGAAAGCCAGGAATTGTAGGCCCACGGAAAATGTGGCTGTGCTGTAAGATTTTTCGAAGAGTAAAGGTGTGGTCGACACAACGCTTACCGGACCTGAATCCAGCTGGATCCTCACGCGTACACCCTTACGGGCGCTGGATAACCGGCGTAGACCAAACAAAACGACAATCTTCAATTGATCCACGCCAGCGGTAACCAGTGGCAAATGATCCATCGGGGTCCAACTTTGTGAAGACATAAGAGGACGCCATGTGAGTATAGGCCGTTTCTTTAGGCAGAATTTCGTACTCGCTAGAAACAATCTGTGGTCAGAGCACAGCTGAATAAAATGTTCCCCGTTATCGGTACGACCGGCTGGAATAGCAAATGAATCTCCAGTGTGCCTTTCGGAATCTCCCAAACAGCCAACTTGGGTGTTGAAGTCCCTATCAATGACTACCACATCCGTTGAACGTACGCCTCGGAGCAGCTGAGACAAACCTTGGTAGAAGTTGTCCTTGGAGGAACTGCAGTTAGTGGGCGCACACACAGACACGACGAACAAGCATCGACACTTCAGTTTGTTGCTGTTGTGATGCACAGAACCGTCCAGCCGAACTGCACACAGTCGACTGCTGACTGGGATCCACTCTAGCAGTGCATGCTTAAAGTAGTCCCAACGCCAGACTGACCACGAGCACTAGACACTGAATCACGCGACACCCGAAGAGTGAAGCGAGAGACTGAGGTTGTATCTGGGGTGCGAAGCGTGGTCACAGAAGTTGGGTCCTGTATGCGCGTTTTGGAGACACAGCATACATCTGTTTTGAAAGTGTCAAAAATTCTAGCTAGGACAGCCTGTTGCCCTATCTGACATAGTGTGCGGACGTTGGAGGCAGCCAAGTAAAGTGAATGTGTGGGTTTGAGGGGTGCATTCGATTCATGCCCAATTTCTGAACTACTTCTTTCTTCAGAGCCCCATATCGAGTGGCGTTTTGTATAGAACATTAAGGGAGTAAGGCCCATTACAGGAAGTGCTGGGGGTTTCTGGGCGGGTCATACTTCGCCGCTGCTCACAGTGCGGAGGGAGTTATTCTTTGGGAACTCTAACCAGACAGTGGGGCGTTAACCCAGCACGGGAATGTGACCGAAGAGCCCGTGAAGGAACTTCTTCTGATCTCTCACTTGATACTTGATTGTTGCAAGTATTCTGTCTTGTCTTCACTGGTGCTCTGTTATCGATCCGCCTTGCGATTTCAGTCCCTAGCCCCATGCACCCAATGAAGGACGCGGAACGTGGACAGGGCAACATGCTTTGGGTCCGGGGTTGCCCAGCTTAGGCGGGCGATAGCTGCGCAATGAAGTGCGATGACTTCTCCCGCCGTCGAGAGGAACCTCAGGTACTCCACTGCTACGTCCATTTAGTCGGGTTTTTTAGACTGGTGAACCATTTCTCTCCGTGTTTATTCGCTGGAGTGTCCTCTCCAGAGGCATATTGGTTAGAACCAGATGTTGCCCATTTATTGGTTCAGAGGCTGGACTTCGTCTGGCCTCTAACCATTGACCTGTCAGGCGTGATTGCATCTCCGGCTTGAGGAAGCTATCCTGCATAGCTGTTTGGTTGATGGAGGCACGCAAGCCATCACACCACACAAAAGTGCAGTCTCGTCCCGATGGTACCGCCCATGGTCAGGTGCCATTCGGGACATCCATGAAAGTGGTTCATTTGGCAGGAGCTAGTGGCATAATAATAAAAGGTAAGCACTGACAGACTTAACCCCTTAGAACTTGATCCCTGAGCGAGTAATTATTGCTGACAACTTCGGGGGCTGGTGTGTGAGAAGTCGCTCGTTTCCGTAAAATTTATAGCACTGATTCTCTGTTAATTGTATTTCCCCTCGAAACGGTCAGACCATGGGGTAGTTCGATGGTCTTCTTTTTGCCAATTAAAATTCACTTCTTTGCATCATTTTGGCATTCATGCTACACATCCATCCTTCTGTTGGCTCACTTCATTACTTTCGGACCTTCGGTCAACAGCCAGTTTCTCCGAAGTATTGTTCTTGTCTGATGGGAACATCGAATGAGTGATGACGCAGTACGTCGTCGCGTGTTGGGCACGAACAGCATCCCTCTTAACGTAGTGGTCGCTTTCGGTGGCTCGGTCATGTTTTAGGGACGTCTGCCCATCTACCTTTTCGTACCTTATACGTACGTGCTGTGCAAGGCTGTAAGAAGCGACGCGGCGGTCAGGCCATGACTTGGCGTCGATGTGTAAACAAGCTAGCATCAGCATCCGCTTCGGTTGGTGCTGTCCGTCTCCCTGGTTGGAGCCCAGGGGACGAGGATTGTCGTTGGTTGGAGACGTTGAGGGACATGGCTGGGAATAGAAGTCAGAATGCTGTGCAGTCTGTCTGCCGAACACCCACGCCGCGTGATGAAAAATGTCATTCTGACAATCTGTGATAAAAAGACATGAAAAGGTGAATGGTACAAACCAAAAATATCAACTTTTTCACTAATTTTCTGTCTATTGAGTGGCTAATCCATCGGAGTTATTTCGGATCTTGAATATCTTCGCTCCACCATCCTGTCAAACGGACAAACCTTAGATAATGTCTGACGGCGCATTAACGCGGCCCGGAAGGGGGTTTCTACTACTCCGAAACCTCCTCTGGCGACGAAACGAGATTAGTCTTAGGACCACCCTCAAGGTGTGTAATGTCGTAGTTCGACTCTTAAAAAATGGTTGATAAACTTAGCCATTGAGAGCTGAAGATATCAAGCGGCTAGAAGTCTTCGATCACTGGTGCCTCAGATCTATTTCAATATTATGGTGGAGCGATAGAACCCGAAATGAAAACATTCGAAATCGCTGCGGCTTCTTCCGCCGACTGCCGTGGTTTGGTCACGTGCTCCGTAAACCTGACCATATCCTAACCAGCATTGTCCTGGCACCATTTCCATGTCCAGACTGACGTCGCCGACAAGGAGGACAGCTCAAAACCTGGCTAGATACCGTTTTAGGAGACAAACCAATTTGGCCTTCATATGGTGTACGGCACTCGTCAATAGAAACCGAGCTTATGTCGATATCCACGAGGACCCTGTTGCCACCCGCCCAACATGGACAACCGCAATCAGAGACATTCGCAAGGCCGGCTTATCCTGTCCAAGGAGCCGGCCGCAGTAAAGTAAAGTAATGGTACACGCTCCGACCAAAGAGCCCCATGCAAACAGTAGAGCTTATTGTACATATCGCCTTTGGCCAAGCCGAAATTCGAAGCTAAACGGATGATGTTGTCCTCTCAGTTCTTCGTGTTGAGTTTATTCCCCTGAGCCGGAGTTAGTATGGAGGTCGGCTCGCTGTTTTTTTTTTTCGAACGTTTGCCGTTGCGTGAAGATCCGTCCATGACGTGACACCGGCTGGGTAAAAATAGTGACGTCAAGGATCGCTTTCGTATGTCCCTCACGCTTGCTGGGGATCTCGAAACTCATCACGCTTTGTTGGGAACCTTGTTGGATATAGTTCACAGTTTACGTTCGAACTCCCGATAAACTTCCTTTCCATTTTATTGGTATTGATTAAAAAACGTGTTAATAGTTGATTTGTTGAGCCATCCGTCAGTGGCAGCTTGAGGAACAAAAAAGTTGTCAGCGGTAGTAAATGAAAGACAATCCGTGCTGAGGAGTGGTGCGGTAGTAGAAAAACGAGTTTGTCCGTCCACCAACATTTCGGCCATGTAGTGATATAATGATTACGCAAGAGAGAATCAGACAGTATAATTGTGTTTATTGTGAGAAAAGTCCACTTAATCGGACTACCTTGCACAGTAATTAGTCTTGGTCTAATTTCACCGATGTAGTCCATTTTTCCGACGAAGAGCTCTTACATCTGAAAGAATCAAAATACTTTTAACTTAGTTGACCAGCATTTTCTGTTTTATTGGGTAATCCAACTATTGATTTTTTTCCTGATTTATCCAGATGTTCAGTTCGGGCGTTGAGATTACCTGCAAATAACACAACTTGTACGAACCACTAGTTTCGGAGCGTTTAAGACCTCTGGTGACGTTTGTTTTCAACTGATTAAGTTATGCAATCCGTAGCCACGAAAAATTGTAAATAAATATTGACGCTTGCGACTCGCACAGGCCCGTTCAGGAGGTCGGTACGCATTCAAATGATATTGATGTATCCAATAAAAAATGCGCTCAGCTCTCGTAATCAAAATGATTTCGATAATAGTCAGAGCAGGAGGAATATTCACTAAACCGTTCGGTACACTAAGCGTAAGGTGTGAGATTCAGGCTGTCTCGATAAAACAAAATATTTTTTCGGTTCCAGTTGGCCTGGTTAGGGCAGTGCGTTGTCGAATTCGGTAAAGTTTACGTACATTACAAGCAATCAAAAAAGAGTGTTTTGGTACGAGAATTATACTTGGCTGCCCCAATGCTCTCACCTTATTTGGCCAGTGGTGGTTGAGTGCTTTAATCCATTGACAATCAACTCTCAGGTATGCATTTTCAAACCGCCACTTCCGGCCAACTTTGGTGTTGGACCACATTTACCTCCCATTCAGATAGTCATCACGCCCGGCATATGCTCACCCGCAAGTCCTAGGGCTATAACTTCCCTTCTCTGGTAGTGTACTGGGTTTTTTTGGTTATTGGCATGCTTCATTATACTGCATTTGTGTTTGAACGTAGAGTGGATTTTATAGCTGCGGTGGCAACTAATACATTCAGGTAATCGGGCAATTGCTTCCTCCAGATCCCTGTTCTCATTATTTCCGATCCAAGTTGTTGCCAATATATAGCAACCAGAGCCACCTGCTCACAGTGCATGGTTATCTGAACCGAACTGATCTTAAAACACCATCCTTCACATGTTCACTAGCGTGATTTTCCCGGATTTGAAACCGCCTTTCAACTTTGTCGAACCCGTTTTTCCGTCCAGTTTGCGATGCACGAATATGCTTGTGGAATTCATCCCTCTTACAATCTTTGTGGATGGTCGGTGGTGGTCGAGTGGTTTAGAGCGTTTGCTTACTGTCTCGCAGGTCAGAGGTTCGAATCCCCGCCACTACCACTTTGGCGGTAGACAGAAATCCACTGTCGTTCGGCTCGTTTCCACACCTGACCTATTGGAACCTTATGTGGTTATCCACTCCAAGTCTGTTAGTCTGGTTGCAGGTTACCCCTAATAGTGCATCGGGCCTTTATGGCAATGGGGTATACCCTTTCATTGCACTCATGTGCAAGCATGTTATAAAAGAGTGAATCGCGAAGACCATCAAGGAAATCGGTACAATGCACATTCGGTCTTTGATGAGCAGACGAGCATCTCATCGACTCTACTGATTATCTGTTAGTGGAAGTTAGTGAGAATTCATTTTGCGGAAATCCATCCATTACTTTATGTTGATCTAAAATACTGCTGCCCATGGCTGCGAAATACCTATACACAGTCTTTTCGTAATATAACAACCTCGCGAGTTTCTGACTTTCATGTTTGAACCCAAGTGACACTCCCACAATTATATCATCACACCTTAGGTGGGGTTTGAATAAATGGTCAGCTCTCGCCACCCCTTGCCTCTTCTGGGGGAATACGACGAAACTGTCTCATATCCTGTTCCTCTCCAACTTTGCCTTAGATTACCCACTGCACAACATAACATCTGATCTAGCAAATACCTCAGCTCAGCCCTTCCCAGGGAAAAGTTCTCGCTTCACCTTGCTGAGTGATACAACAGATCACGTAGCACAATTCGGGCCGTTCCACGATCTAGATTTCTACGTATGTTGTACACCTTTTATTTTGACTCCGAAAGTGCTCATGCAAGAGTGGTAGGTGTCCACATGTGATTACCCATTTTCGTGATAGACTGGAACTAGTCGATCACTTTAGGTGTCTTGGAAAGTAGTGTTGAAGAAGAGACCATATACCGGATGAAATCTTGAGCTATATCTTCCTCTGCCCTAAATCAGTGTTTAAATCGACCGTTGATTGACGTTTTCGTGCAAAAAGGTTATCAACTTGTTTTGCCTTTTTTCAGAAATCTTAAACTTTTGAAATAAATGAGCTGTACGATAATGCCCTAAGAATATTGACAAAATTCATCTTTTTATTCACCAGCGAAGGCAGCTGAGGCAGCGGCCTCGGCTTCAAATGCAGTTACCGGAGGTTATTATTTCCGCGAGGATCCACACAACGCGCGCTGTCACCCTTCATTTCGAAATTTGTCATCGTGATTCTGAAATGTCTCCCTAACCGCGTGTGTGAATTGCGAAGTTGGTCTTCCTTTAGGCAGAACTGTCCGACTTTATTTGCACAGATGTGTTTCTGAACAAATACCCTGGTGTGATGCATTGTTTATTAGATACTCTGTACAGCATCTTAGGCTGTTGTTGCATTCGTTTGCCGGTTTCAGCGCCTAAATTGCTACCTCAGGTGTAGGTTGGTCCCACGCCAGATCTTCATAGGGTATGCATTAGTCGAAGTAGGAAATTTAATCTATCCGTTCACTTACATCTCAACTGGTGGTCGCTTAGGAAACGGATGACTTTTTAACAACCTCTTCCTTTAACATCGACACGATATCCAGTTGTCTGTCTGAGATTGAGTGTACACTGACAGTAAGATCGGTTCTATACGGTTTCGAAATGTCGCGGTTGAGCTTAAAACACTAACACTGCTGATGTTTTACCATCCATGTGGTCGCAGCATGGGAACATGGTGTCAGCTATATATATATATATATATATATATATATATATATATATATATATATATATATATATATATATATATATATGGTGCCGACACAAAAACAAGAGAAGAATTTCAAAGGGGCTGGGGATTAAGAGTCACCATAGAGATTATAGCAAGCTATTTTTAATATTTTCACCGTACACCTTCGGTAGATTTTTTTCCGTCTGTTTTCAGTTGTTTTCGGGGAACGGGAAGTCAACAGACAGATCATACAACATTCGCGCCACTGGATTCGGTTCTTAACCATATCTCACAGCGTCTCTATCAACGGCAGTCATCTCTTGGACCCCATCCAAGAAGGCAGGGAGCACCAACCGAAGCCAAAGTTAACTTCTTTATGCCCCCGCACCAAGTCATAACCTGAACGCCACGCCGTTTCTTCTGGCCCAGCACGTGCAAAAAGAGCACCGAAGGGTAAACGATAGGCAGGCATACGTAAAACGTGCCCGAGTCATCGGAGGTGGTGTAGAGCGATTATCTATGTCAAGGGGCGACTAGTGGCACCGAACGCACGACGAACCTTGTCATTGCTCACCCAGTGCTCCCACCACGAACAATGTTTCGGAAACACCGGTGATCGAATACAAAAGGCCGCCGAGCATTCTCAACGCGGAGGAGCCAGGTCTCGCACCCGTAAAGAACATTGCGAACTATGGCATTGTACAGCGTTTTCTTGGGGGAAAGCCGGTTGCATGGCAACGCCACAGATGACGCAGTTTCGCGAAAGCTGCTCTGGCTCTCGGAATTCGTGATGTGATCTCTTCCCCAACACCACCACCAGTTGTGATTAAGCTGCCTAGGTACTCGAATTTGTTGACTAACTCTAACCGATCACCACCGAGGGCGAATGCAAGCACAAGCCCGCGTCAGTCCTGAACAAGTGTTTTGCACTTTGAAAGCACAAAGTACATGTCATATCGCGACACCTCAATCGCCAAGCTGTCCAGTGCATGTTGAATTGATTGTGCATTGTCTCTCAGCAAGATGATATCATCGGCGTACTCTAAGTCAAAGACTCCGTTCCCTGGGAAGAGTTCAATCTTACCGTTTGGAAGACCACACAAGGCGTTTTATAGGACATCGGCTAAAGCGAAGTTGAAAAGAAACGGGGATATTGGGCAGCCTTGTCGTACTCCACTGGAAACGGCAAAGGGTGGCAAAAGCTGGCCGTAAGTCCCAACCCGGCCTGAGATATGATGATACAACTCTTTGAGGGCCGACATATATTTTTCGGGTGAACCGTTCGTTAACAAACAATGCCACAATGCAGACCCATGGGCGCAGTCAAAGGCCGCGCGAATGTCTAGAAACACAGCGATCGTTGGTCTTTGGAATTCGTAACGGTGCTCTAATAGCTGTTGGAGGGTGAGGATTTGATCGATGCATCCACAACCGGTACGAAACCCAGCCTGTTCCTCGTGAGTTTGCTCGTCACGCGTGCTGTATGACTTGCGGAGAATGGCAGATGCTAGCAGCTTAGACGCTATCGGGATTAGGCTTATACTCCTATGATTGACGCAGTCGCTGCGCTGGCCGTTCTTAAATATGGGGAAAACGATCGATTTCCCCCACAAGGATGGAACTTTCTCGGAGTGCCAGACCTTGGAGAACAAAGCTTGGAGTTCTTTAACACGCTCCATTCCATCGTCTTCAAATAGGGCTGGGGGAAGGCCATCGGAGCCCAGCGCTTTGTGACGTCCTAGGGCTTGGATTTCCTTGCGGATCTTCATCTCAAAAGTTGGATCTGTCGAAACAGACGACGAGACGTGTGCCGGAACAGCTATGGGCGAGGCTGACGCTGGAGGCCAGCTAAACCGTGCTTTAAAGTGCTTCGCCCAGCCTACAGGACGTCGCTGCAAACTGTGGATGGACGAACCGTCAGCTTCATAGATCGTTTCGCTCTCACCTAGTAGCTTGCTACGGGTGACTCGAATAAGATGAACAGCTTGTGGGAATTTCTCACAGTGGAAGCATGTTCCATCTTTGATGCTTTTTGGGACCACCAGATTTCGCGTTCCCTAGGTAGACTTGCTTTGAGTTCACGTCTCGTTGTAAGCCGTGCTGTATTATGCTCACTGCCAACAGGGATAGACTGGCGTGCATCAAGAAGGCGCAGAGACTCAGGAGAAATCCAGGGTGTAACGACACGACGAGTCAGGCCACAACTCACCTCGCCAGTAAGCGACCAGTTGTCGTTGATGTTATCTGATGGCGTAAATCCTGGCTTTTCAGCTAGGGCGTTTTGGAAATTCGAAAGGCAAGGCCGATCAGACAGCATATCGCAGTCTAACCGCTGCTGCATTGTACGTCAGGCACGCCCACCGAAACACATGGACAGCTTAGTGCACACTAACGCATGGTCTGAGTCAAGGGGAGTGCTCCAGTACGACCTGTAGTCTTGCGTGCAACCCCGCCATTGGTAGCTGATTGCGACGTGGTCTATCTGTGTCCATCGCTGACTCGAAGAGGGCGGACGCCACGTGGCATACCGGCGATTAGAACGTTTGAAGTTCGTACTGACGAAAAACGGGCGGTGATCTGAACACTGAGCCAACAACCGTTCTGCGTTTTCTGAGCAGCAGGAATGGAGGCCAAAGGGGCCTCTTAAATGCGCCTCGTTCGAAGACAGCCGACCAATTCTAGCATTCATGTCTCCAGCTAAAATCATGAAATCACCCCGTTTCGCTTTATGTAGGAGATCATGTGACTTTTTGTAGAAGACATCTTTGAATGCATCTGGGTTGCAATCTGTAAGGGCCTAAGCCGAGACGGCAAACAGATTGCGTCTATCGGGACCGCGTTTGCTTACTTTTCACGAACCTCTAAGTCTTAGCGCGCACACCCGACTGTCAACTGGGATCTAGTCAGGTAGAGCAGCCTCAACCCTCTCACTGAGAGCTACACCTACGCTAACAAGACCAGCAGCCGCGGCCTCAGGGTCCCCAGACAAACGCTAGTGAAACTTTACAGGACTGGATGGAGACACCAGTCGAATGATCGAGCTGGAATCTTGAATGTGAGTCTCTTGAATACAACACACGTCGATGGCAAGGGTCTCCGGTGTACGAGCTAAACACGCCGGTTGTCCTATACGCATCAGCGTTCGTACATTTAATGTGGCCAGTTTAAAAAGACGCCTGGGGCGAAGAAGAGCATCATCTGGTGAAAGCGGATTCGGTGGTACTTGGATATTAGACGAAGGAGGACGCGGGAGAACAGGAACAGTACTTCCCTCGGAGACATTACCGCAGGTACGGCCGACTGAAATTCCCGAAGAATATGAAAATGTGATTGTGTGGGAATGAGACAGACCAACGTGTGCGCACGGTATGAGAGCATGTGTTTGTCGGGAGTAACGATTGTGTAGTAAGAAATCCATCGGTTTCATTGTTGTTGACGTTGTGGGCTTTTGCACTATTCGGTTGCCCGGTCCGCAGTAGGAGTTTTTGTTCGAGGATGCATCTCTGGCCTTTGCGCAACCAAGCTCGTCCTGCAAGGCAGCATTGTTGGTCCAGATGAGCCGGTGACCAATTTTATGGTTCATTTGCCTCTTCTGGGAGCCGGTGACCGGTTGCTCAGTTCATACGCCCTTTGGATGAGGCGAAACATCCTGGGTGCCTAGAACACCCCTCCGCCACAGATGCCGGTGAGCAGCATGGTGTTGTACACTTCATACGCCATCCGTGGTTGGTTTAGAATAAGGGTTTAGCCAACTCCCCTAGACTGACTATTAGTCAGTCAACCCGGTGTAGAGCGCCGGGCGTTCGCCTTCGTTCTTACGCTTTTGTGAAAACACCTTCGCCACGAGAAGGCAGTGTGTGGTCTGTTCCTCTTATCGTAGCCATGCAATAATATTTAATAAAAGTGGCGATAATGAAACTGTTTTTCGCCAAATTCGATCGACTGTTGCCAGTTTAAACCCTTGAGATTGAAGTGTTTCCTAATGCCGAGCACTACTTGAACGCAGCATTATGTTTGCTCATTGTTCGGTCTATAGTAATATTATTTATTGAATTCATATCGTTCAATTTTGCTTCCTATAGATTTTCTCCATCAAAGCCGCCATATTCCTTAGCGATTTAAAATTTCCTAACTGTGAACTTTCATCCGTTCGTTATTTGTTTTTTCTCCGTACTACGCAGGGTGAAGCGGAATTCAAAATGACTTTCAAAAAAGGTGGGGCCATCGAGTTCGCCCAGGCCCTCATTGATCTTGGTAGGCGTGCCTGTTCAGCAAAGCAAACCTTCCGTCCTCCTCCACCGTACAATCCTACGATGGATATGAACGGGGCCGGCCAGTTTTACTCCTGTCCTCCGCCGGCGTACGCTCCACCGTACAACGATCCGTACTATGGTTTTATCAAACCTCATGAGGCTTTCTCTCAACCACCACGTGAGTTGTTCACTTGACTGTTTGTTCTGTGATAAACACGGCTAGTCGCTGGAATTCACCGGCGCTGGATTATATGCGATTTCTACATTACCGTATATATGTGTATATTATTCTGATAATGTGGGAGAAGAAAAGTGGACACCATGACAAGATAGATATGGACCGTATATGATTGTCAACGGGAGTCACAATGTCACAGTAGGTGTGCATTGTGTATTTTAATCAGCCACGACACTGTGAGGCCTATCCATGCACCGTGAGCATTCGTTCGTAAGTCACTCCTGTCCCGTTCGCCACACACCTGCGCATCTGTTGCCTGTTGTACTACGTTCTACACTACCTTACCCCAATCACTCACATACGGCCTACTTTTTACAGGATTATTGTTGACTGACAGCTTGCGTTCGCTTGATACATTATTATTTTTGTGTTGCTGGTCGTGCTTGTCGTACGTTGAGTCAGAACACACGTTTCTCGTGCATGCTTGCTTTTGTTCTACCTACCTAAAGCGGGACGCAGTCGTGTGGAACAAAGTAGATTTTCATCCAGAGTCGCCATTTTATTGTAGGTGACGAACACGATAGATTGTCATCCTGGTGCGGAAGACGGCAGATTGTAGAGGTGAGTACAGGATCGTAGTAAATACCACTGGCTACCAGACAATGAAGCTCTTCACTTTTGCTGCTTGGTGACTTGCGCTCCGCTCAGTACGTCTGTTCCAAATTGTTCAGCTGTCTCAGTGTTTCTCGTCATGCGGTCATTCTTGACAGAACCGCCTACAGAGGTCGAGGTCTGTATTGAAATTCGGGCTCCAAAAACGTGCCCTCAGCGGTGTTTAAAATTGAAGTAAGCGGTGTCAATTACGTAGAGAATGCACCGTTTCCCTAACCAAACAGTGACTTCTCAGCGGTCACGTCGACCCTAGTCAGATGCCTTATCACAGTAGCGTCGTCCATCATACTTCGTAGGGTGTCACACGTGACGAGCACACCCACCACGACCTACATGAGTTTAGGGTTGAGCATTGATCAGATATCTGCCGTTGTACGGCTCTTCGAAGGCCGTCGTGCTTTCTGATTATCGATCCTCAATAAACCAGTGGCACGAAAGTGATGAATTGCAACGCACGGGGTAAGTGGAGAGTGTATGGCCTCAACTAATCCGTTGTCTTATTCGCACTAATGTTTACCTCACCTTCACCAAAGATTTTGCAGTAGTGGTACTGCCGGTATTGTTGAAATTCATGCATACTGGCGTCTGAGGAGCACTTTTTGTTCGTACGTAACGGGATTAACGCAGAACTATGTAATGTTATATCTGTGATAAATCGCGGATTATCACAAGGTTCTTGGGTAGTAATCCTTGTGATCTCCTATGCAACGAACAAATAAGCTCATTATTCGAACGAAACACTTTTTTGCCAATACCGATCGGCTGCAACCGTTGTAACGTAGAAGGCAAGACGGGCGAGAAATACCGGTATTTGAACAACCAAACAAGTCAAGTGAGTGAAGTAGGTACGATCGTTTATAGAGTCCTTTTTCCGCACCGCGCTGTAGCAACATTGGTACTCCGGCTGCCCGAGGATTTCGGCTGCGTTCTGTCCTAGTGTCCGTGGCCATTAGCTTGATTCTTTTGCGCACTGTTCCCGTTTAGATGGTCCGATTGTTCCAGTTGACGGCTTGATCGGTAGCCCCTCACATGGGCTGTCTTGCTGCCGGAGATCCCACTGGGTCTCATCTGCTAGTCCGTATATCTCTTTCTGTCTCCTGCGCAATGCTTCTGACACGTTCACTGTATGTTCTTTGGTCTGTGGCTCTCGATTGGCAGGCCCGATCAGTTTATACTCACATCGTTCTGTTGCCGTTGCACTATGACCGAATATCAGCCTCAGGGAAAATGACTTAAGATTTATTTACGTTGAACTGACCGAAATATTAATAGAAATGCAACGTTCGTACATATCAATAATCATTGGTTCTGCCTTTATTCTTCAGGATTTTCCATACAGTGCGTAGCTGGCCCACTGATTTTTCCCCCGCCAACAAAGAACATGTTTTCGATTACGGTTAAATCTGGGCTGTTGGGCGATAATGGTGTGAATTGGACCTTGAAGTTACGCATACTTTAACAGGTCTAAAAGTGAATAATGAACAAAGAAATCGTTTTGTGTGAATGTATTTGCAAATCTCATGAAACGTTACATAGAGCGTTACCTTGAAAAACCATTTCCTACCCACGTGACATCTTTTAGTACGATTGAGAAACATTTTCAGTCATGATGTTAAAGATCTCATTATTCGAGGTGTCAACAATTGGAGACTACAAATAGAGCTTGCGGTGTTTAATTCCGACCCCAATCAATAATTTCGGTGGGATTCTTTGTCGTGAGAATATAATACCCCGAATGACTTTTCTGATGCTTCCATGGTTCATCACACCATGCGCTTGTCTGAAAGACAAACCAATCCCTAGAATGATGCACATCTTGATTTCACCCTTCTGATGAAATCAGTACGTGTCCTCTTTTGCGGATTGTTCAGTATAAGCTTCAACGGATACTAGCCGAATTTCAAATTGCCTCATTCTTCTCTGAGAATATCGTCGCGCTTGGTTGAGGACAGGAATTTGCGGCACTGTCTTTTCAGCATAGTGCAAAATCGTCTCCTTCCTTCGGTATGTTGGGTCTTATACATATACAGAAGGTGCTTTTGGCTTTTGCTGACGTCAGTCATCCATGGCGCCTGTGCGACATCCGTTGTGCGTCGAAGGTCGAGTGTACAGTGCCGCCGTTACATCGATTCTTTTATGCGGCTCAGAAACATGGCCGTTAAAGGTTGGAGATGGGCGAGGGTTGTCTGTGTTCGAGCATCGATGTCTCCGTGGTACTGCTCAAGTGATAGAAACACTGTGTTAACAATACTGGGGTTACGCCCAGGGTGTTGAAAACCAGGTGTCAGTCTCTGCACGAAGTACTGAGTCCAAACAAGTTAAGATAGCTGGGATATGTGTTGCGCATGTCCACCGATAGACTTTCTTGGCGTGCGCTGTTCTCCGAGGCAGATAGAGGTTTGAAGGTAAGTCGAGGTGATCAGTTCATGGTATGGCAAGAAGGTATGAAAACGTTGGCCAATGGACTTGGTCTAGTATGACTTCGTAGACTTCCGGGTTGGGGTCCACAAATCCCACTTACCAAATGGTTGAAGACATTGAGTGACGTTGCTAGGTATCGCGGCTAGTGGCGTAGTTGTATTCGGGTTATTTCTTGTCTTTGTGATTTGCACTAATACTTTGATTTTTAGGCTTTTTTTCAGTTTACGCTTTTATTGACATTCTGCTATCAGCTTGACGATGCTGCTAGGTAGCAACCGAAACCAGATCACAGAAGGGCGAGGGTAATGTCAGAATGAAATCAGCTGAATGTGTTTTTATGGTAATTCTTCTGTGAACTATCCGAAAGTTAGTGCTCGTGATCACTTTAAAACACTGGATAGGATGTCACAACATCCGTAGTAATAAACGTTTGCAATCCTACTTTGGTCTTCTTTGTGTGGTCGCCGAGAGCCTACAGTTTTCGGAGCTCTTTTCCTCGCTATCGCCATGAGAATATGGGCAAATAATGAAGCTCACTCAGATGATCTTGACGTTAACGTTCACGTTGGCGCAAGCTTGGATTTTTTCTTGTAAGTTAGGCAGTTCTTGATAAGAAGGATTATTTAATTGTATTCACGTCACGTTTCCCAGTTAGAAAGGGATTTTCTCGGATCTTCTTATCAAGGCACAATCATGAAAACTTTATTGGCTAAAAAAGAGCTTCCACTGAACTATCTTAATAGTAAACCTATCTAAATACAACCTAGGATAAATTGTAGTCCTATTTGTCAATATAATTATACTTCCATATCTTCTTATTTCCTTGGCTTACATTGTTCGAATGTATCGTCGTCGCCGTTACTTGTGGAGGAGAGTATGGAGTTTGCGTTCTTTTTTGATATCTAATTCATCTTATTTATGCGCATTTGTTCTAGCGTGTTATGGTGCCGAGCTTTTATCGGTCCTCTAATCTGAACTATTAGTGACTCATTTGACCAGGATTCTGTCAATATGGTTGCAATACCCTTGCCTTGAGAAGGGATTGAACAGTTGTATTTTGAAGCAACTTTATTTAGAATTCTTACATTTTGTTACTGTAAAACATGTGATCCACAAAAATCAATAAAAAGTGAACATCGAGTCAGTAAGAGGCAATATAATTTTGCCACTGGACTGATAAATCAACGAATTGATCAGTAATTACCAACGGTCGGTGGAGATGTAGTGTAGTGGGAATCGAATATGGCCGGATTGGGGATATACATTTTCGTCTGTGTTCAGTGGCGTTGCTTGATGTGCGAAGGTGTGAAAAACGCGGATTGAAGAACACCCGATCTGCTAGGAATGGCTGAACAAATCAGACCACTCGAATTCATTGATACCATGGTAGGGTTTATTTTATAAAATGTGTAAGAAACGCATCCTGTTAGGTTTAATTGGACCTAAACAAGTCCTCTACCACTACTGAAAAAAGTGTTGTTTGGAGCTGTGACTCATTAGTCTTTTAATATGTTTGTGAACATGACTTCTGTCGATCTTTGATCATGTTTCCCCACTTCGATGTGTCTAGAATGTCAATACAAAGCAACAAGTAAGGATTTTCGATATGAGTGGTATGGTATTGAATCTAGATGACAAGACAAAATTTCCCCGGAAGCACATAACTGGTTTCGCAGTTGTTGATGCTCATCAGGTATACGTACCCAGTACTCTTCTGCCGAATCACCCCTATGCTTTCTTGTCATCTAGATACAATCCCATACTACTCTCATCGAAAGTCCCCACTTGGTACCATGTGTCCTCGTTCTGAAAGTTAGCTGTGTTAAGTGACGAATTAACTTTACGAGAATGACCGTGTGATTATGAAAATGGACTGTCCGTCCATGCACGCCCCATTCGATTCAAACGAGATTAGAACAAGTGATGTTTCCGTTCGATAATACCAATGACCCAATGTCTAAAAAGTCTTTCAATGACAAGGGTAAACATAACGATACGGCTGTGACACACCTATTTTGCTGTTTTCATTTACTTGCAGGACCACTCCCGAATATTTTCGCATCACTTTATCTTGTTTTCCTTACTCTGGTAATCTAACTCACACCCATAGGTTCTGTTTCTCCATTACAGGGGCCGGTAATGCAGATGAGTATTGTTATCCCTGGTAAATGAGCCGTCGGTAAAAGTTCACAGAATTCAGGCATTTTAGATAGGATTGTTCAAATGAAACTAAAAACTAGTTCCGTATCAATCAGCTTTTTATCTGTTTGATTCCGTTTCTGCAGCGTCGTCGTTGTATCATGTGGGTGCCCCACCACCATACCCGGGGGCGGCGCCGCAAGCAGATAATACATGGCCAAGTGCTCCACCATACCCGCAGAATCCAGGTTATCCTGCACCGCCCAACCAGTTTGATGGCTTCGGAGCAGTTGGAGAAAACGCGAACAGTTCAGACGCACCGATGTCTGCCGCACATGCTGGTTAGTCATTTGGTCGTTATTTCAACTGTTGGTATCTCGCGATACTAAAACGCATAAACTGCAATGCTGCAATGCCGTATCAACGCTCAACTTGTGATTGAAATCCACAAAAGCATTTACAGTTGTTATGTGTTTGTGATGAACATCGGAAGTGCACATCCATGGACTCCCGCCTGGAATCGAGCCCGTTGATGTTTAGCAAGCTTTTGAAAGCTAGCGTGGACAGCCTGATAAGCTGCTTATGTGGATTTTTATTTTTTTCTCTACGTTCTTGCACATAAGTGCAGTGGAAGGGGTCTACCTCATAATCTCAAAGGCCTACTGCACTATTAAAGATAACCGGTCACCAACCCCCCAGATTTGGAGTGGATTACCACAGTCTCAGTAACTCAGATGTGGTAAGGTAACGAGCCGGACGTGGGGATTACTGTCTGTCATCAAAGTGACCGGTGATGGCGAGGATTTAAAGCTCTGAGGTGGTTGTCGAATGCTCTAAATCACTCGGACACCACCGGTCGATTTCGGTACGCAGACAGAACTCAATGAATTATCAAAAGTTGCAAATAATAATACAAAGAGGCGCATCACAAAAGGAATACATCCAGAAAATTACGTGGGTATTAGAGATCATGCACATACTTCGCTAATCCCGCTATTTAGGCAGGCGCTCATGATTCCTTCCGCTATGCCCAACTCTGCTCAAGTCTGTGCTGATCAAAAGGGGTTGAGGAAAACGGGTGAGGTGTGGTTCGACTTCAGAGTCTGTCATGATCAGACTCAGTTTAGCCGTATGAAATCCGTGGCGATTTATATTGCCGGGTGTTCAATTATGGCTGCAAACGTTGGCACCCAGACATATACCGCTATTCATGCGGGTGATTCCGGATTCAGTCAGATGTGATGGGATATGTTTGTATACTTTGCGTGGCTGATAAGGACAAGTGTCACCCTTGGTATAGCCTGCTGTACTTCACGTTTGTGTGGCTCACGCATCAAAAGATGCGTAATCTATACCAATCCTCTATGAGGCATATCTATCATCCAGCCAACACGTGGTTCAGTCAGATAAGTGGTTGGCACAACTGAGACTTTCTAATGCGAATCGTATTTTTCGTATAAATTGAAGCACACTTGCCAGTTTAAGTGGAATTTGGATAGAACCCAGTTCTCAGTATTTTGATTTCTTCCGCCCAGGGATACACATAAGCAGTGTCGGCTTATTCCGTACAATTGTTGAACGTTCTACCATGTTTTTTTCGGCACATCGCCTTAAGTTATATATATATATATATATATATATATATATATATATATATATATATATATATATATATATATATATATATATATATATATATATATATATATATATATATATATATATATATATATATATATATATATACGGTTTATGCACGTAGGTGCACGACCACACCCGACCTGTTCGTACCATACGGTACTTCGGTGTTAGACAAATCCACTGTCGTTCGGCTGGTTACCACACCTGACCTATTGGAACCTTATGTGGTTATCCACTCCAAGTCTGTTAGTCTGGTTGCAGGTTACCCCTAATAGTGCATCGGGCCTTTATGGCAATGGGGTATACCCTTTCATTGCACTCATGTGCAAGCATGTTATAAAAGAGTGAATCGCGAAGACCATCAAGGAAATCGGTACAATGCACATTCGGTCTTTGATGAGCAGACGAGCATCTCATCGACTCTACTGATTATCTGTTAGTGGAAGTTAGTGAGAATTCATTTTGCGGAAATCCATCCATTACTTTATGTTGATCTAAAATACTGCTGCCCATGGCTGCGAAATACCTATACACAGTCTTTTCGTAATATAACAACCTCGCGAGTTTCTGACTTTCATGTTTGAACCCAAGTGACACTCCCACAATTATATCATCACACCTTAGGTGGGGTTTGAATAAATGGTCAGCTCTCGCCACCCCTTGCCTCTTCTGGGGGAATACGACGAAACTGTCTCATATCCTGTTCCTCTCCAACTTTGCCTTAGATTACCCACTGCACAACATAACATCTGATCTAGCAAATACCTCAGCTCAGCCCTTCCCAGGGAAAAGTTCTCGCTTCACCTTGCTGAGTGATACAACAGATCACGTAGCACAATTCGGGCCGTTCCACGATCTAGATTTCTACGTATGTTGTACACCTTTTATTTTGACTCCGAAAGTGCTCATGCAAGAGTGGTAGGTGTCCACATGTGATTACCCATTTTCGTGATAGACTGGAACTAGTCGGTCACTTTAGGTGTCTTGGAAAGTAGTGTTGAAGAAGAGACCATATACCGGATGAAATCTTGAGCTATATCTTCCTCTGTCCTAAATCAGTGTTTAAATCGACCGTTGATTGACGTTTTCGTGCAAAAAGGTTATCAACTTGTTTTACCTTTTTTCAGAAATCTTAAATTTTTGAAATAAATGAGCTGTACGATAATGCCCTAAGAATATTGACAAAATTCATCTTTTTATTCACCAGCGAAGGCAGCTGAGGCAGCGGCCTCGGCTTCAAATGCAGTTACCGGAGGTTATTATTTCCGCGAGGATCCACACAACGTGTACGCTCCGCCTCCTGAGGATCTACCACCACCGTATGCAGCTCCCGGTGGTGAGCCAAATCAGCCACCACCGGCGTATCCGGGCTCTAGCGCACAAGACAAGAAAAACCAGTGATTGTGCACTCACGATCAGTTATCCTTTGATCGTTCTTCACGTGGTAATAAATCGATATGAATGCACACATTCACTCATTCAGACACAACCCATCGGTCATTCCATATTTGTCATTTTCGGATGGATGAACTTCTTTCTCAAGCTTTATCTGCATGTGCCCGGTAAGGACGCTTGTCATTTTCGGTACGAGTCCGCTTAGGCCCACAGTTGCACACACTGTAGCCGGACGAGCTAAAAAGCATCTGTCTCTTGTCGTTGCAGATGTTATCATCATTACCATTGTTATTGTGATAATTAATATCTACGAGTGGTTTGTTGCGTTCCGTCTGTTATCCTAATAACCTCTCCACACTGCTTTGCCACTTGATTCTCCTTTTGGTTTCTGGTGACCAATTTTGTTAATTTTTATGTCTGCGGTTTCACGTGATCAGCTTTTGTTTCCATCTGCAAAAACATGATGATGAGTGAGATATTCTATTCATTGTTTCTCGAAAATAAATTCAGTATCCGGTTTACGAATTCAATCTTGTCCTGAGTCAGTCTCTATGATTGTCAGGAAGCATGAGTCGGATTTGTCTGTTTAGTTTATGTACAACGGGGAATGGGCTCGCGTTTTCCCTCAGTTGCTTCTGATACTATCAAAGAGCCATTGTATTAGGTTAATGAGTCTCTCAGCTCCGTTGCATCTACAAGTAAGGATCCTTTTACCTAGATCTATCATTGCATGAGCTGGGCAGCCCCTAACCCAGAGGACGCTGCCTTGTTCACATTCCGCTTCCTTCATTAGGTGCATGCGGATGAGGACTGAATCTGAAGGCGGATCGATAATTAATCACCAGCGAAGTCAAGACTGGAAAGCAGTAGCTGTCACGTGATTGACTGTAAGAAGTTCCGTCACGGGTTCTTCGGTCACGTTCCCGTGTTAGATTAACGCCCCATTGCCTCGTGTGTCAGATTGTTGAATCAGAGGCTCGGAGTGAGGTTCTTTGTTCTGAAAGCGGCATTCGGCTCAGTCGACCACACAGGTCTCTGGCGTTGTCTCTCATTGAAAGGCGTGAGCCAGATAGATTTCTCTTTCAGTTGTTTTAAATATTTGTGTTGGTTGTAGCTCAGGTTGTTGGTTGCCATGATGTTCTGATCGCTGAGCTTGGCGTTTTGATCGCAAACGTGTCATCACCCGTGGAAGTGACATCGTCACATGCACTGACGATGTCACCTCAACTGGTGATGAAACGTTCGCGATCTAAACGCCAAGCTCATCGATCAGAACATGGCAGATTTCCCTTTTCCAGTGTCTTTGATTAACCGAAGCTGATTTTGTGCAACCTTCCACTCGAGTTCACCGCAAGAAGTGGTGTTTGTCAGGGTTTCCCTGTTTCGCCTTTGCTTTTCGCTCTGTATTTGAGATGGTTCTTAAGACAGCCGTATCCTCGTGTGAGAATAGTGGCATCGATCTTTACTCGGACAGCAAACTATTCGACCTAGGTGGTTTTGATGGAATGGGCTGACGCATTATCGACAAACAATAGGCAGCACGATGATCTAGCGGTGAGCCAGCACGTCTTCGCCTGTCCTGAATCAAGGACAAGATTAAAGCGGACCGTATAGCCAATCAAGTGCCAACTACCGTCGCAATCGAATTAACCAATTGGGTTTGTTATCAGACTAGCCACTCAGAAAAGCTGACCGTAAATAACAGATGGACCAATAAGACGGCGGGCCAGGATTTGGCTATGAACATCGTGCATAAGCTGTCGTCTTTGTACTAATAAATCGAGATTGTTTAAAGTCCAAATAGTCCTCTCACGAGCTAGCGGGCTGGCTCAAAACCATACTGTTGTTCTGAGTGAAGATCCGGTTCAGTTACAGACTTTCCCAGACAATAGTGTAGCACTGTGTGAGATGCGTTTCGCACATTTAAAGTACAAAGTGCCGCTTCAGGACCCGGTTGTCAGGATAAGCCGTAGCTGAAGGAGATGAGTTTTCTTGCCTAAGCAGTTTCACCTAACCAAGTGGTCAGATGTCGGACGAGGTGTCCTCATGTATACAGAAGGTTTGTTTGGCTTTTGCCGACTTCATTAATCTGTGGTGCCGGCATGACATCCGGCTGTCTATCGAGGTGGAATGCAGTGTGCAAATACCCTGGGAAGGTCGAATGTCTCAATTTACCACTCGAAAGCCTATTAGTAGGCAAATGGAAGCAAGTACCGCAAAGTAAATAACCAAGTCGGTCAGAAAAGTGCACTCAAAAATTGGATAATGGAGAAGCAAATTAGCGAACTTCGACGATATTTGATGTCGACTAATGGCCCTGGGCTCCTCACTTACCTTAAACGGAGATTTCGTAGTGACCGATTGCTTCTAAGCATATGGATTACTCGTGAAGATGAAGTGTGAATAGGACAGTAGTCCTGAATTTGCTGTCATTTCATCCCCAGTGTTCACATGTTTATCTAGTCAGCTTTTGTTCCGTGAAAGTGCCCTACAATATGCTATAGTGGTATCCATGATGCGAATGCATGTTCACTGCCGGGAAGGTATACCATGCAATCGAATACTCTGGACTTGTGTTCAGAAATGTCTGTTGTGTCGAATGTTTTGGGAGGTAAGGACAACTGGCCCGGTTAGCTTGACCGTTGTCACTTGAGTGTCGCACTGAATGCCAGTTTGCCACACTGTTTTATTTTCCATTCTGTAGGATATGTAAAGCCGCTAGTATTTGTATTCGGGACTGTAATGATGCATTTAGTTGTTTACCTAGGAGGAATTTCCAAGTGTATTAGGTGTAAATGGTAGCCCAGCGTCTATCGAAGGTCAGTAATTTGACCCTTTTACCAATCGCGAATAATTAACACGTGCTCGTGGTCACAGCGTCTTATCTACTTTAAACGACAAGTTCTTCAGGGTATCACTCTGTTCCTGTCCCACGTATACCAATAATTCGAGCTTATTCGTAGATTTTAATGAATAACTTATTGACCGATCTATCTTCCGTCGTCACTTATTGGTATTATTTCCACTTTGTGTTAACCTTTCACGTGGTTCATCACAAGGCATTTCTCGACTTGCGATGAATCAGTGATTGATCCCTAAAGGACGTCGAGCAGTTGATGACCTGATTGACCTTTCGCTCGTTTGATAATGCAGCGGGGTGAATTAGCCGGTCATTGTCTTCTGAAGTCTCACTGGAATGTGTTTAGCCATTCGAACGCCGTTTCCAGATCAACAAAGCCAGAGATGATCAGCCTACGGAAGGTGTGTCTGTGCTCTAAGGTTTGCCGAAGAGTAAATATGTCGATACAACTCCTACCGGACCTGAAACCGGCTTAGTGCTCACGCGTACACCTTTCACGGGCGCTGGATAACTTGCGGAGAAATATCCCGGTAAGCACTTTGGACGCGTACTTACAAGGCTAATTCCTCTGTTGATTTCAAAAGGGGATCTGTCACCTTTCCTGTAAATCGGAACAATCACCGATTCACACCAATTCCTGAGGATCTGCTCACTATCCCGGATCACCCGGAGGAATTATGTTATCTCCGAAATCAGAGCTTCGCGTCCATCCTTGAAAAAAGATGCAGACAACCCATCCGGTTCAGCGGCTTTGTACCTTTTCAAGTAAACTATCTCCCGCATAATCTCCATTTCTGATGGGCTAGTGATATCCAACTCCATCGTTTCTGTGGTAGGTATATTCGGAAGGTCCACTGTTGAAGTGGGCCAGACGATGTCCCTGAGAGTGAATCAGTGAGCCTTCAGATTCATTGAGTAACTCACTTACACCGGGCTTCCGTGGACTGGTGCTTCTAATCAAACGGAAATGATTGCGATTATTGCCAACAGACGCAACCTTTTCCGTTTCCCTACATTTCGCAATCAAGCACTGCTCACGGTCATTTCTCAGGCTCCTAGTCAGTTGGCTTCTCGGGGATTTACGTAGTTCACTGAGTGTGGCATCCAGAACAATGGATCTGCGAGCATTCAACAGAACAACTGTTGTCGAAGATATCCATCGTTCGTGAGACCGATTTGAACCGGAGTTTTGGGTAATATTAGACGCGGCATGCAAAGCTTCCTTGATCTGTTGCCAGTATTTATCTGAGTTTTGGACATCTGGCTTCATCGATAACCGTGTCGACAGCTCCGCCTGAAAAGTAGATCGTCGGTTGTCGTCCAGAAGCAACTGCGCGGGATGGGTGGCATTTACGTTGATGCGACCACGGACTAGACGTAAACAGAAGACAGCATGTACCAAGGCATGATCTGAGCCCACGGGCGTAGACCAAACAGAACGACAGTCTTCAAGTGATCCACGCCAACAGTGACCAGTGACAATATGGGCCTGAGACATCTGGGTCCAGCAAACCAGTACAAACGGGCAGGCGTTTCGTCGGGCTTGCTCCCACCGTTGCCGAGGACATTCTTCAAAGCTCAAGCAGAGCGATGTACGGATCGCTGCCCCCAGCCTTGCACTTCTTGAGTGTCACTTTACCTGTCTGACAGCGCTCTCTGCTTTACCGTTGGATTGACTATGGTAAGAACTGGTAATGTAATAGCTGAAATGCCAGTTCTCCGAAAAATGCTGGCATTCCGTGTTGTGAAACTAAGGGCCACCATCGAAAATCACTAATCGGGATTCGATGTCATGCGAAATTGGCTCGCAGTTTTTTAATGATTTCTGCAGTTGCTTCTGTTCTCAGAAGGTCGATATCGAAGAAATCACTAGTCACTGGGAAACTGTCCTTTCCGTGGTAAGAGAAATCCAACGCCACAATTTTCCAAGACCGGTCAGGTGTTGGGCGCATCTCCCCCGGTTCTTTCGTTCGTTGGTCAAATTGTCTGCATGGTTCGCAATTTGCTACCGTCTGTTAAACCTGTTGTGTCATACCTGGCCAGTAGTTTGATTCTCTGGCTCGGGTGATACATCCATTTATACCTGCGTGCGAACGGTGTAACCGACGCGGAGCGTCTTTTCGTGAATAAGATTCCTATCCGAGATTTTTTTTACCAGAGAAGAAAAAGTTGATGAGGTAATTGACGCCACTTGCGAACGTTTGATTTTCGGGAACAGAATTGTTTGACACATTGGCAGTCAGTCCGCGGTTGACAAGAGTAAACGAAATGCTTGCATCTCGCGACTTATGTCTTCTCTCTGTTCTCATGGATTGTAAAAGGGTCTGTTGCATTGTTGCTGGCCGTGACCGAAACGTCGTTTGTCCCACAACTTATCCGATTATTATTATTTTCTGAAGCCTGATGTCCTCGGCTACACTTTGATGCGATTGAAAAACTGATGTTTATTATTTTCTGCACCGTTGCGTAGCAAAGTTGGGCGTGATATTTTTTCGAATAGATCCTGTTGCACAATTTGCGAGGCCTCCCTCGCATTTATTACAGAAGTGATATTGTTACTGTGAGGTTTAGTACCTGAATCACCATGCGTAGTGGCTGATATTAATCCATCGAATCCTGTCCAATTTGTGTTTGAACTTAAAATTTATTCCGAAGTTACGGCCTTTAGCTTTAAACACGAGCTTGTTGTGCCCTAAATTTCCTGGCTCCCCGTATTTTGTGGACGGATTGGCCAAAATCTACCTTTTGCTGTGTTCAGTTTCGTTCGGCTGTTCATACGGCATACACAGATTATTAACTTACTTTTAATATATTTGAGAATTTCCATTCGATTTCGACGAACAGTCTCTCACCCCAGTTGGACTCGAACCTACCGCGCGTGCTGTACCAGCTGAACTACGTAGCCACCCCAAAGAACTTCGGACATTTCGCAAATGACCCGTACTGTGGTGTTCTCGACTCAGGCCCGTGGTTCTCATGATCTTTTAATCATTTGCAACTATCGATATATTTCAGTGGCTGACTTAGGTCAGTTTATCTGAAACTTTGAACTGCACGCACCGAAATTTCCAAAAAGGTCACCCCTGACCTAACGGATACTAACTGAGCCTGGAAATCTCACTGGACTTCAACGATCACTCACTGAAAAGCAAAACGTCAGAGCATGATTCGCACACCGCCCTGACACACAGATAGAGAAGTTTTCAACTCCTGACAAATACAGAAAACACATCGTGGATATTCTCGGAGTGGTCATTTACATCACTTCTTTAACGTCCTGAAACCGTCATTAGCATAGGCCGAAAAACATCTGCATCTATAGAATCTAAGGTGGACTCAGAACAGGCCTGGCGATCACAGTTCGCATGGAGATTAGAGTTCGTGGTTGATAAGGTTCAAGAAGCTGACGAATTTTAAATAGTAAATTAATAACAGTCCCATTCAGGACGAAAAGTTAGCGATCCATGGTTCCGTTCTCGAAAAGAGCGCCATTCAACCCGACTAGATGCAATCGGTCGGGCGGATCTAACTATCTTAGGCGACCGCCGATGCAGTACGGGTTTCCACCTATTGTTTCTGTTCAGTAAATTGACAGGTACCGCTAGAAGTAAGGACTTCGTCTGATCTCCGCCCACTGATGGAGGCCCACTAAGTCAAGAGACAACCTCATTATATTGGTAGAACGGAAGAATTGGAAATCCAATATTTAGATGATAGCATGAATGAAATAACTACATCAAACAAAAGACAAAGATTTAAGCAAAAAATCAGGCATGGTACACACGGTGGTTGAAAAGAAAAAAGTATGATTCGACGATAAATTACAAACCTTATTAGAGATTGCACAGTGGGAAAAGAAACGGACCATACTACTAAGGGTAATACGCATCCGGATCACGATAGTGGAGATGAGATCAAAGTGAGAGGTAAATGCAGATAAAGCCGTATATTGGTGATCACTCAGCATGCAGAAACAGTAGATGACGCAGTTTGTCAAGAGCTTTAGTATTTCCTTGGACCACAACTCTCCCTTCGGTAATGGCTTTCTTCATACCCAACCGTCCGGTGAGGATTTCGGATAAGTCCGCCACGTTCACAAAGACTGTAACTTCCGGGTCGGGAAGTGCACCCATTGTAGAACGTCCTGTTACAGAGGAAAGAAAGGGCACCGCCGATTACAACGATGAATATATATATATATATATATATATATATATATATATATATAATATGACGGCACGCTTATACCGGGAAAACATTCCTGATTTTTTGAAATGTACGGCCTTGAAATCAAGGTCACACGGGCATCGTCAGTTTTGTTTTCGACATGACGGCGGATTTCGCACTCAGAACCATAAAATTTCACTAGTGTAGTCAGAAGTTCCAATAACGTAGCGAAACTATGGAGACTTTAAAAATACATGTTTGCAGCTGCCCCATAACAGCCCTGATTTGATTATGACGGAGGATTTATTTTTAGTGCTGGAGAAATAAATAAGTGTATTTCCTATACATTGGACCCGAGGGACGAAAAACAGTTCAGATAATCGAGTACTGATAGTATCGTAGCTCGGTCGATGGACTCCATGAATAAAAAGTTGGAATAAGTCACTGTTAATGGGTGCAAGCCAATATTATGGACAGAATGATAATATACGAACGGATCATCATGACTGAAGTTTGCATGTACACAACGAACTCTTATTTGTCCACTTATGGTTCACACTTTGTTTGTTGGCTAATGTCACATATGAAAAGGCGAAGATACAGAATTTATCGCCCTATGCGCTTCCCGGAGAGGAAAGATAACCTAGAACACCTTTGTATTTGCTAGTACGAAGTGATAGGTGCAGTTAGCATAAAACGTTGTTGTCGGGGTGGAACTTTTTATAAAGGGAGTAAAATAATGCCAAAGACTACAGTGTCATTCTAATTTCGACAATTCGTCGTTTCGAAAAGGCCGACAGTTTTCCCGAATATGGTTCAGGATGGACATTATCAGACGCATTGGTTCAAACAACACAAATTACTGAGAATGTTCACTGCTTCAACATTACATCAAGTTCTCGCTTCAATAGCCAGCAGAACTATTCGCGCGAAGTAGGACTGTGTACTGCGTTGGATCCAGTGGGTATTCTATGTCGTCACCAAAAGCATTGATTTCTTATGTACTCTTCGGTGCTTTTGTGTTGAGGGGACAGTTCAGTTTTCTCAATACGGAGACACAGATTACACTAGTGATATTGTTTTCCCCATAATCTATTACCCTTCGAGTAGATCGAATTCACTTTCTGTTAATAGGAATTTGTAATTCATCACGCCTTTATGCATTGGTAACCTGCACGTTATTTTCCCTGACTGGTTGGTTGTACTAACTGTCCGTTCATTCCTAAGTTCGTCCCGCTCCGTCCTAACACATTTGTGTAAACAGTCAAGCTCAGTGCTCCAGAACAATAAACGTCGGCGTACTAACCCGTATTTTCGTTCAAGCTAGTGGGTGGTCTAACTTCAACTACTGTGCGTCTGTTGGCGATCGGTATTTCGGTCCAACGCACAGCTGTTGTGCTATTACGAGTCAGACTGACTCCTGGTGTGTTCAATTTCTGTTCAAGTTTAATAAGAGGTTGAGATACTCAGAGTTGCCGTTAGACACAGAGCACATTGTGAGTGCGCCTCCAGTAAGTGCACAATCGAATACTTTACGATGATGAAGCTCCGGTTCAACGTGTCTAACAAGTGTCAGAGGGGGTTTGGATGAAACGATAGTCCATTTTTTCACCCATTCGTATTTCTTGTAGATCACGCCCAAATCAGAAAGGAGAAGTAGGATGTAGCGGTCCTGTTAAGTGACGTATTGCACTTGCACAATTCAGATTTGTGGTTAATTTTACAGCTACGAGGAACGGCTGGCGTCCATTCAAGCGAGTAGCTTCTCACCCATTCACACCAAACAGCCGGAGCAACTATTGTTGGTTTCTTTCTCAGACTAGTCTTTAGTTTACTTTCTTCACAGGTCAGATGTTGGTGCCTGTTGAGATTCCCAGGCACCAGGTCTGCTGGTGTTCAGGAACAATGCATCCGGTCCGAGCCCTAGCCAATTGGCCGGTCGACTGATCCGAAACGTGCATGCATACACATACGGAGAGCGAGAGCTATTTGTTTGACTCAGTTCACTCCGTATGCATCCTGATTGCTTTCACTCAATCTGCTTCCCGCTGGTCAATGAACTGGTTCCGTGGTTTGATTGCGTGCATGGATCGATCTGCGTTTGACCCGGTCTTACTGACCGACATGTCTACTCAAACGTCTACTGCTGGGCACAGACGCGTGCTGTTGTTTTCTCCTGAATGCATCATAATTGGCAATGCTCTCAGCCATTGTTGGCAATCATCTTGCACACACACGGGAGCTTATTATTCTCTCCCATTCAATATTCCCCCATTCGAAGGACGCACCTTCATTTCGAAAGTTCTTCGAGCAACTTCTGTAGCCAAAATAACTCACAATTCGAGGTTTGTATTATTTATAACGTTATTTACTGATTGTTGTTTAATAGCACCGTATCCCAAGACAGTCTCCTTTTACACTGGTTTGGAATCTGGTATTTACACATCTCAATGGAAACCCAGTAATCTAACTACCATGTGCGGAATTAACACCCTTACTCTGGAGATGTGCTTGATGACATTCCACTGCATTACCTGCAACTGATAAATGGCACTCAGACTGGGACACATCTTATTAGTTGTAACGTGAATATCCTTTTATTCGACAAACAAAGCAAAGAAAATGTTTAGTCCTCACGCCGCTCACTCATCCAAATGGTGGGAATGGGTTTGAGTTGTACAACGGGGACTGCTGTGGCAGCAGAAATAGGTGGCTTTGTGGAACCGATGGCGTCATGCAACCAAGAGTCACAGGCAGATGAAGAAGTGAGAATTTTGAATACATCCAGTGGCAGACCAAACGCACCTTATCGACGGGCATGCAAACCTCAGACGGACTGCAGGCATACTCCAAGATGGTCCCGATTGGGAGCACCAGATCAGAACGTCAGACGGCAAGAATATTGGTCGCAAGAACATGGTCAATTCCCGCAGGCAGATGACCAAGACAGAAAGGTCGATATAACTGGAGTGTAGGCGTGAAAACGACTATTTAAACGGATGCCCGTGATTTTCCATTTTGAATTGCCTGGCACAGTAAACACAGATGTAATCCTGGTTTTGAATTCTCCGTGTGGTAGTCTACCAGACGATACCATTAAACAAGATATTCAAGTATTCGGCATTGAAAGTCAAATCTACTACGGGAGCCCAGATGTTATTATTGGTTTCATAACGCTCTTAATTCGTGTCAAGTCGTCCATCACTTTGATCCTCCGAATCAAAGTAGTTACTCCCTTCCTTGTGGCTATGGACGGATCCTATCTGTCATCGAGTCGGAAATCTCCCGTCATCGGTGAGGCTACAGTTCGCATTCTTCCAACCCACAGACAGGGTGCTTTGTTAACATCAACCAATGACAAGACCCACATATCCCACACAGCAGTGCATTCATCACGCATGTGCCCATGAACCAATCAGTCCATCACAGGTTACTGTTCACATCGACCACTGACGAACAACCTACTGCTTACCCTCCACATCCACCAGCCAAATGCATGAAATACTGAGATCCGACCTAACCAATCATATCTGCACACCACGCTGGAAAATCAATAACAACTCGAAAGTGGACCACTACGCAGCACCATCGACAGTCTATATATGTACACCAGATACATGGACGACACTTTCATAATTTTCGACTCAAAAAAAGACATTACCGAACTACTGCGGACATTCAACAACGTCCACATTTACAGTGGAAGTAGAGACGGACAATTTCCTCGCCTTTCTTGATGTGGGATTGCGTAGAATGGAGGACGGACATATAGAAAGGAGGGTGTATCGGAAATGTACATGGTTCGGGCAATACACACATTTCCTAAGTTTTGTCTCCCTACGATACAAAAGAAACCTTGTGAGCTGTCTGACCTACAGAGAAAGAAACATCTGCAGTCCTGACACGATTGCCCAAGAACTTGAACACATGCGTGACACATTACTAAAAAACGGCTATCCAGAACCGTTTATTCGTCAACATATGGGAGAGAGGAGACACAAAATGAAAGTTCAAATGGCCAAGAAAAAGGATATTTTTCTAACTGTCCCGTTCAAAGGTGACAAAACCTTAGAAATACTAGAGCTACGGATATCTGAGACCCTCGGGAAGTCCTTCCCCGCTGCACATGTCCGGATCTTAACAAATACGAAGTCTTTCATTGTTCAACAATCCAAGGACAGGTTGCCTCATCAGTCTCAATCTTTTGTTCTACATCAATTTACGTGTTCTTGTAGTGCACCGTATATTGGACATACGACGAGAGGCCGGTCGAAGAGGATATCAGAACACGTCCCGGCTTGTTTACGCAAAGGAACAGTTCGGACTATCAATAGCGCAATCCTAAAACATCTGGTGGACAGCGGACATCAAATCGACACGGTGACAGCCTTTAGACCAGTCCTGACAACTCCCAGAGTTCACGCGAAAGGATTACGCAGGCGGTTGCTGATGACGTCAGAAGCCATAGCAATTCGACTATTGAAGCCGGATTTGTGTAAGCAACGTAACCTCGTGCAACAGTTGTTGCGGTGGCCGTAACAAGTGATTGTCCTATGGTTCCCATGTACAAATTCTCCCCAGCCTCACCTTTTTTTCACACATGTCTTTTCACGCCATGCGGCTACACATTTCACACTTACTGTTGTTCACACAACGGACAAGGTTCATCAAGTTGAAGCATGTTGTCGAGTTACCGGATTTGTTGCACACTTACTCACTCTCTCCTGTCTTTAGCTGCGCATATACTCTCTTTTACCCAGTACTATATATGTCAATGCCTGAAGTGATATATCGAAAAGAAATTTCTTTGTGTTACAAGTTTTTTCATGAATCGATGGGCATATTCTGTGATTTGAAACACCATATGTGTTCATGTGCCCCTGCTTCATGCTACATAAAGTGTTGATTTATCCTCAGTTGAATATAGTTTCCTCACTTGTTCGTGGTTACTTTTCCGTTAAGACTAGAAGATCGAGGAATCACTAACCAAAAATAATTTAGTGGTTTGCGCACGGACTAAACACTATCTCTTCTAAGTTACTTGTAATTACCGGGCAGATACTCAAACAGCTGAGCTATCGCGATTTGGTCAATGGGTGTGAATAACGCAAGCGAATATCCAAAGATGCGCGAACCACCATTCCGATGATACACAGCAACTGTCCTGGTTTTAATCACTGAGCCAGCCTCGTCGATCACTTCCCACTGCGACGAACAGCACACAGCTGATCCCGTTCAGCGGAATGTCTCCGGTTTGAGGATTTCCCATCATATAAGATTAGGACTCCTCGTGCTAATAATATATTCTATGGAAATTACTAATAATTCATCAAGCTTCTGACATAGCATCGTGGGTGCTTACAGGAAAAGCGCCATATTCGAACAGATTGCGATCTATCTTGAACAAGTCTATAGCCAAATTTAGAATGTGATTTGCATTTTTAAAGTGCCAAATGCTGTTACATAATTGAATCGGTCTGGTATCACGTTACCGTGGTTGGAGAAGCAAGAAACCGGATGGGTAATTTATGTCATCTAGGTAACTGTATTTCACTACGGTATCGATTGAAGTATCATCCCGTACCGAGGCGCGGTTGGCCAATCACCTGTGGTACCGACGCAGCATCGGTCAGCGGCTTGAGGATCTAACGCTTGGTTCAGAATTTAGGTCAGTTCCTCAATATGATTCCAGAATCTGACAGCTCGGGGTTGGAGGCACGAAGATCGTAATGTACTTCAGTAGAGGCATCATCGAAGCACTGTTTGAATCTGATAGAGGCACTTAATTACGAACGCGCACACAAGCCACGTCACTAAAGTACGCATTTACTCTGAGAGGGCTTTGCTGGCTGGTAAATGTGTTACGCGAGTTTGCAAGAAGACTTGATAGGGAGTGCAATATCCAGGGGCGGGTGGCGATTGGAAGATGGATGGAAATGGCCAGTTCATGATATGAAAGAAAAGTCTTGCGCTTCTTGCAGCAACCCATGGATTGTTAATTGCGACTTAAACGGAACTAAAGAGATAAGCATTAGCAATACCTAACTTAAGGCTTAAACACTAGAAAAGAGTTATTCTAACAAATAAAAATGAAAATCCAAACACGACTAACTGGGGACACTCGTGACAAACAAGGTACCGAAGAAGATAAACGAACGAACATAGTAATTTAAAAACAATCCAGTCATACCGGCTTTTGCGTCTAAATAGAGCACGCTATAGCGAGCCTCGTCAGCAGCTGCTTCACTGAGGCTTGGCAATGGTTCAGTAATGCGATCAGATCCAATCACCAGCTGCAACGTGGCTCGATCAAGTGCTAGACAGACAAGATCATTACTGAGGAACGGTTGAGCCCGAGCAATAACTTGTGAACAGAGAATGGCGCGTGTGGCAGAAAGGTCGGTTAGTCGGAGAGACAAGAGTCGAGTGCGAGAAACAGACTCCTCTTCGTTTACGTCTGTCGTGCCTGAGTGCGGAACGTCCAGTGAGTGGGACCTGTTTAAACCACGAGTCACAGAGCTGGATGATCCGCTGGTGGGTGGTTTAGGATTCGTGTTAGGCGCAACGTTCGACAATAGATTGAAAGCTGGTTTCGATGTACTGCCACGATTTGTGCCCGGGAAGAACAGTGAGGTCAGATTTTGCAACTGCTTCTGAACAACGGACAAATTGGAACGTTTGAGGGTCTCTGGTGACGGTGGAGCACACGTGAGAGTCACGCCAGTACTGCACAAAAAAGAGGGATAGAGAAAGGGGAAAAACGGGAACGATAAAATTCCCACAAGGACGGTAACACTTGTTGAGACCGATCTGACAGGTCAAAACCGCAACCGGAAGATAAATACATCAAGTTCAATGATTCTCCAATTTCTCCACCGAAACCAATACAACTGATGCGAAGTATGTTGTGTGCACTGTGTAGACGAGGAGGTACCCCCGTTCGGAAACACATAACACCATTTTGTCTACGAGACTCATTCGAACTCGCGAATTTGCTAAACAGTATTGCAGTGAGTTCGGATAAAATGTATTCCGTCGATGTTGAGTCACTTTTAACAAAGGTATTTCTTCGTGAGACAGTAGATTATCTATGTGGTTTTTTTCGCACAACTTTCATTTGCCCATTCCTGTTGAATACTTGAAAGAACTCATTCTTTTAAGCACAGAAAACATTCGGTTCAATTTTGAAGGTAAAGCTTACAAACAAACTGATGGTGTGGCCATGGGAAGCCCTCTGGGCCCAACCTTGGCAGATGTATTTTTAGGTATGATCGAAAAACAGCTCTGTGATAATATTTCCCAATTTCTATTTTACAGACGATACGTTGATGATATTTTTGGTTTTTACGACTGAACAACGTTTTATCCCTTTCGTTAACGTTCTTAACTCTATTCACCCAAACCTCAGTGTATCTCACGAAGAAGAACGCGACAACAGTTTGCCCTTTCTAGATATTTTATTAACCAGGCGTCAGGATGGGACTACAGCGCAGAATCCGCCGAAAATCAACGTGGGACGGACGTTATTTACAATTCTCCAGCTTCGCTCCAGTGGCTTACAAACGTGGATTGGTCAGAACTCTCTTCAACGGAGCCCAGAGAATCTGTACAGACGATCAAATACAAAACGAAGAAGAGTTCATAAAAAGAACGTTGCTGGCCAACGGTTATCCGGAAAACTTTATCAGACAAAATCAGAAGCCGAGACTTATGCGCGAGAAAACAATGAACGTAGAGAAGAAGCAAGTTATCACTTTGCCTTTTAAAGGAGATCATTTATTTAATCAAATAAATTGTAATCTTAAGTCAGCTCTAAGGCACACATACACAGCGGCGCAGTTGCGTTTGCTGCAGACGATCAAAAGGTTATGTATTCAAAATCACTCAAACAGTCTTGCTGATCCCAATGTCTTACATATTGTCTATCAGTTCACTTGCAGTTGCGGTGACGTATACATTGGCAGGACGGATCGTCACTTGACTCAACGAGTGTCAGAACACATACCCAAATGGCTGTCAAACTTGATGACGCAACCTACTGGGGCAATACACAATGACGCGAAACAGCCAGCCTCTTCGATTGCAAAACCCTTGATTGCATCAAGTCACAAAATTGACCTGACCCAGTGTTTCAAAGCATTGTTGCGCAATCCAACACCGAAGCTATTAGCGTTCAGTGAAGCTTTTCTAATCATGATGCATCAGCCAGCACTCTGTGCACAAAAACGATTGACCCAAAATGTTTGTTTACCTTGGCATTAACACGACAGACTTCACTCTCCCCAAAGTATGCACTGTAAGAACTTTTTTACTTTACTTACTTTACTGTTGCATTCACCCCCTACTGTACCATGTATATATACTACTGACACGTTTTACGTCCGCGGTTGACAAGAGTAAACGAAATGCTTGCATCTCGCGACTTATGTCTTTTCTTTTTTCTAATGAATTGGATAAAGGGGACTCAATGTTTGAAATCGATTTATCCCGGTAAAAGTGCCTGAGGGTGCGAAACGCTATTAAACCCATCGCTAAACTAATGATAAGACAAGTAGCCGGTTCCGAAATGTAGTGCTCTCTACTCGTAATGGGTGAGACACAACGTCCAGACGAGCTTTCAAATACATCCCGGATCGTCTCAAGTTCTATGCTGTCCTACCGACCGCGGATGGCAAATGTCAGCCAGTGCAAAGTGCCAAAGGTTCTTCCATCCGCATGGAATCACCTCACTAACAGAACCCAAACATCTTCAATCCAGCTCAAGCTACTAATGACTTGGCTTGATCTGAAAAGTCTCGACTGTGAGTGGGTTAGTCCATGGTCTTGATGTTGCGGTACAATAGCCACATTCTGGTGAGGTTGACTTCATGTTGAAATATCATAGTGCTAAGTAGATTTTTCGGAATCATCGGGACGGAAAATTTATTCAATATTCTAATTCAGGAGTCCGTTGTCTACTTCCCTTCTAGAACCGCCAGCTATTTTTCGTCCCCAAAAACCGCACCCGAGAGCGATCACCAAAGGCTCGACAACTGAAGTACAGCTTGCTTTTCCTGAAGTTGTGCCAGCAGTACATGATCCTATCACGGTCGACCACATTGAACTTGTTCTCGCCGCTTAATATCAAGTTATTCCACTCAGCATTCCAAGTGATGTGACTTTTGGCCCATTCCTCTCGATTTTGAAAATGAGGATCAGTCATTCAAGGCACTGATCTCATTTTCCTGTACTCAGTTCAGTTCAGTTCAGACAACCATTAGCCATGCACTGGGTGCGGTGGCTTTAGTTGCTATCTCCTGGTGACAGTCTCAATCGGAGACAACGAGAAAGGACAGTAACACTAAAGGAGCAGTAAAAGAACTAAAAATATTGGTATCAAGTCGATGAAGAAAGTTTGTGAACACAAGAGCACCAATGATCACGACACCTAGCCACTTCCTCTAACGTATATAACCACTGAGTGGGAGGGTTTGTTGGTGCCCACCCAGGAAGTCCAACACGCCCTGGATGGCCAAATCCACCGGTTGGGTTTTTCATACCTATCTTCCGTGTCATGCACTGGCCACCCTTACTCATCTTCCAGCCGGTACCCGCCTCACCGAACATAGCGCGCCGAGGAATCCTGTCAGAGGACATGCGCGACCCATGTCCCAACCATATGAGCCTGGTGATCTTTAGTGCTCCATTTAGCGATTTGGTTCCCGCAGATGTGATGAAGACTGTAGGAGTTGCTTTACATGCAGAACACCTACGTTCGGCTGTGAGGATTTCTGCAACTTCCATGCACCCGTAAGTTGATTTGAAGCATCGCGCAAGAGTCTTTTCCTAGCCTGATCGAAGACTTCTCTTCGAATCCCACACTTTCTCCTAACGAAATAATGACTGGGATGCCTCAAAAAGTTACGAATAACTATTGTAGATTTGGAAATCTTAGAAATCTGGCGTATTGTTGGGGAAAATCTCTTTCCCCACAAATCGATGCCGAGGAGTTCAAATCCGTGATCAGTTTTTTTTACCTTGCATAGTTTTGGAGACACGCCAGATCCCCTTTGAATCCGAATTGCACGAGGCTGGACGTTGAACAAAGAACTGTACAATTCACCTACACACCGTGCTCTGTGTGTTGTTTTAATCTGCAAGGTCACATAAATTGTATATAAGCAGCCCAGCAGCATTTTACATTCGCCTTCGATCTAGCATCAAATATACGGTTGGGCTGAAGGTTATGTCTTCCGTGTTCTTCCTCGCGTGTGCGAGGTTGTCCGGGGTCGAGTTTACAAGTCGTAGCGCGAGATTGGGGATTTGCGTACTACCAGTCGTGCGATTTTGGTCGAGGGTTCGTAACACTTATGCTTATCACTGAGGTTCTGCGAATCTTTTCCCTTGTTTCCGCTTAGAAAGCCTTAGACCTCGCGCCATCCCTCTGTTTGAATAAATGAGAGATTTCTACTTCTAGTCGGAATGTATGGTTTGAGTGAATTTCGCTCACGAACCAAATGACATGAACACCATGCAACACAGTGATGAGCATCGAAAAATAGCCATTAACGACGAAGGTTGTTGCGTTTGCGAGTCCGTTCGGTGGTCTTGCCATTCTTCTAGGGACAGGTTTAATAGCATCTCGCACCCTCTCAAGCAATTTTCCCCGGAAAAACCAATGTATCTGCTGCACGCTCAAAATCCGTTGGCACATTTGGTATGGTACTGGGTTAATACAGCTTACCAATTTTGGTCATTCTGTGTGGTTTGGTTTGAAAATAATAGCAGAAAAACAGGAAATGTTTATTGTTAGTCGTGCACCATACTGTTTTCCATACTAGTTTAAAGACAGCTATCTGGCCAACGCATTGGTCACAGAAAGACATAGTAGAGAAGTAAAAAAAAAACATGTACAAAGCAGACAGGAGAGCAGACCAAAAAAAGTAGGAAAATATGACTCTTTATTTGGGACTTACCAATCCGCACGGACGATTTGTAAACCATGAACACCGCAAAGACAATTGAGTGAAACCTGTGAAATGCAAATGAAGGGAATAGAACAAGGAGATTTAACAGATAAAAAGTATTTTCTACGTAAGCGTTTGATTTTTGGTAACACCGTTGTTGGAAAAGTTCGTAGTCAGTCGAAGTTTCGGTTACCCCGGGTAAACGTTCTCACGACAGTTTTTCAATCGATGAAAAATCTGCCATGAGAAAGGTTATCCGCGATAACCAAAACGTCGACTGACAACCAGCATTTCTAAATTAAATGCTAGTCTATAACGCATCACATGGCGCCTCGTTTTCTGGTACACTCCGAACCAAAGTCGGTTCAGATACATCAGAAAGCATTTTTGTTACAACCATCAAGATGACAGGAACGGGACCACGCACGGATGTTTCTGAGAAGCCACAACTACTTAGCGTGGTTTTACCGATTCGTCAGCAAGAACTAAGAAACATCGATTGCTTGTGGATAAGACTGTGTCACATGAGTTACTTCTAGAAGGAACTTCGGTCATGGCACAACAGCAACCGCTTGGCCTCATATTTCTGCAGTGCGATGCACTTTTGACATACTACAGAAATCCTACAACTGCAGGGTCAGCTCAAAACGGAAACAATATTTTTCTACATTTCGCCTACGCACGATGCACTATGGCATGATGAACAATAACAAAGGACCACAGTGTCCTCTTTGAAAATCGTTAACCTCAACCCGGAGATTCAGTGACATACCACACATCAAGCTTTATTTGGAATTCGCCGGCAGTGACACTGTTCGTGACCGAAAACGCCTGTCAGCCGATGATTCTTAAGAAAGGTGGAACATTCGTATAGTGCTTCCATCGCAGGAGTCGACTGCTGTGGGAGTAATGGGCTGTACTGCTCAAAGCCAGTTATGGAATTGTGTATTGCATATGTTTAATAAACCGTTGGGAACCAACGCGATTAGTCTGGTAGTTGAGTGTTCGACTCACAATCGTTCACCCGGGGTTCAAGCCCTAGTGGGGGCTTGGTGAATGTGCACCGCTGATTGATCCTAACGACAGTTGTGCATTCGCTTTATTAGTTTTCCATGATTGATGGAGCAGTGATGCTGCACGATGAATACGTTATTTAAAATCCAATCTCTTGCTGCTTATACTCATGTATCACGTATTGTATCACTCTTGGTTTCAAAATAGCACTGGAAGCGAGAAATCGAAGAAAAAAACTTGAAGCCAGCTGAACAGTTGAGATTCAAATACAATGGGGTAATCTGAGACAACAGGCAGTAAAACGGCCGATAGCCAAATTCGATGGGAAACCCTTCACGAACTAGCTCGCATTCGTGAGAACCTTTTGGACTGTAGCCTTATTTATAATGACCTTAACTGTCTGCTGAATTACTTGATTTCAGTACACGAGAAAAAAGCAGGCAACATAGATCAGTGGTGCATTTTTTTCGAGTCGCAAGAGAGTTGAGAAGACATCTGACGAAATCCCGAATGTTAATTTGCACAGTTGCATGCTACCGCTGTCACTGTGGTCTTCGCCGAATCTGAGCGGAATCATGCGAGGATTATCGCGCTAACTTCAAAACAAATGGTTCAAAGAGGCCACAAATATCCTTAAATCGGTGCATGAGACAGTCTTTGATGAACTGACAAGCTGTCTCCGGGATCAAGTCAATACTGTGCTGGCGGAAATTTCCCACACACCACCACGGACGATTTGTTTTTGTATTCGACCAGAATCTCGAAAGACACCTAATAACCCTAAATTAAACAGCGGAATGGAGACAGCGGTCAGCCTCTAAGCCAATAAGCTGAATCAAGGTCAGACGCATAATCCGCCAGTTGTTTCTCACAGTAATCAGAACATACGAATCAGCTTTCTACGGCCAAAAGTGAGCATGGCAGTAAAAGTAAGGAAACAAATCAGAGGATGTATCGGAAAATTTCCAATTTCCAATGCTTCTAGATGGTACAATTGAGGGGGACATTCCACGACTGACTACCACCTGCAGAAACTGCACATGGGTGCGTAGATCGAGCAGTGGGATAAAGTTTCCACCGGAAAACACGTCTCGAATAGCCTAACATACCACAATCTCATTGGTGACATCTTGCTTTCCACCGCCCTCCTCTAGTTCTGGCCAAGTCAGATGGCCAAGTGCAGCAGTCATGCAAGTCTCAGCGATTGCGACAATCGTCTGGCTTGGACTTTTCTTCGAGGATGCATAAATACAGTCGGGATCATTGATCCGGTAGGTAAATTCACAGTGAATCTCCACTTCACCTTGATCCCGAGTTCGACCCTGTATAAGCAGGCGGAGAAAATTGGGAAAAGGTGGAGTTCACGTTACGATGGGAAGAATCTGAGAAAAGCTAAACCTCAAATCAAAAAAGTTATTGGGATGAAGGTTTACGAAAAATAAAGAGAAGCATGAAGTTAAAAAGAGCCGAAAACAAAGTAATAAGCACGAAGAATAAAGACAAAGAAAGGGTACGAATGCAACTACACCAATGTTCGTGACACCTAGCCATCACTTAATGCCTACAACCATCTGGTATGCGGGTCTCGTAGACCCCAATCCGGAAGTCTAAAATGTCATAGCAGACCAAATCCACTAGTCACGGTTTTCATACCTTTTTGCCATGTCATAAGCTGACCGCATCAATCTACCTTCGAACCGCCACCTGCCTCGGGGAACAGCGTACGCGTCTTTCCACCATATTCAAGCAATACCATGAAGACATTGACGCTCAAACACCAATGGTCATTGTGTATCTTTTATCTGTACCGGCCATAATTCTGAGCTGTGTAAAAGGACGGATCTCATAGCCTGTGTAGACTCGACCTTCGATAGATAATCGGATGTCACATCGATGCCACAGGTAGTTCAAAAAGATAAAAGCCAAACAAGCCTTTTGTATACGCACCGATACCTTAACCGATATCTGACCACCTGGTGGAATGTAACTGCATGGGTAGCAAAACTTATCTACTTCAACCAAGGCTTCTCCTGCCGGAACAAGGTTTGGTGTAGGGCGAACCCAGTCCTGTAGCAGCATTTTACACTCCGGAGGTGCAAAGTGCATCTCAAACACTGCTACACTGTTCTTAGATCGTACAGAACAACTTGTAACTTGCCTGGATCTCAGAACATTATCGTCCACGTATTTGAAGTATGACAGTTTACTGCTTGATCCAAATTCAACATCGCCATTCTCACACAAAGATACAAAGTTGAAAATGGAAGGTGACAGAGAGTAGCCCTGACGAACACCACTTTCCGTGGTGAATTCGGATGAAAGATCGCGTAAGCATGAACTCGGCTTCGGCAGTTCGCATACACACACAGGAGCAGAGAAATAATCTTTTCTCGCATACCATTAATGGGGCAGCGCCACAGAGCTGAGCGGTCGACTGAATCGAACGCCACTTTCGGATCAAAGAGGACATAGATTGAAGGCCTACAGAAGGTGTGCCTATGCTCTAAAATCTATCGTAGGACAAAGATATGGAACCTTTGTGTCACACGAGAAACAGACACGGGATAGGGCCATAGGATGTTGTGAAGAGAAGCTATTAGAAGAATAAATCAGCCGGAAACAAACATGAAGAAGGTAAATCAGAGGATTTCGTGCGGCAACGTACCAATATCTCAGTTAGACTAAGTTAGACTAATACTTAGCAAAAACACTGGAATATACCCAGTGTCAGAAAAGATACACAATAGGCTTGAAGTCTGACCAATCAAGTGCAACCCATTCATATGGGTCAAATAGAATACAATTGAGGGGAAAAGAGGTCAAATGAATCTAAAACTAGCACGTTTACTACTGTAATTTAAATTAATAGACAAAATATGAGTTCCGTCGCACTACGAACGCTCCTAGATCGACGTTATCGTTGCTACTAAATAGGAAATAGTGGTCAATGTAGTATTTTGAGGTGAACTAATGATTTCATTGTCCTAGCTTTATTTGACTTGATCCTAATCTTTCGTCTCTCAGTCAGAGTCGACTTGGCGGACGGTCTGCTGATTTACCCGCCGACCGTGTGGCGGTCAATCAAATGCCCCAAGTGAAGAATCGACGAAAAACTTCTCGCGAAGACCATTGGTATCGTCAAAAAGGATTCAGTACAACAGTAATGGAAGTTAATACTGCGGTTGTGGATGGTGACGGGGTAAAGACTTCGAGGGGCAAGTAACGAGGGTCCGCTATTAAATTAGCAATGTAATGCCGTCCAGAAAGCGGTGCGACCGGTGATTTCATTTGAAAGTGCATGGAATTTACCTAAAATGGAAACGTCTTCACTTGAAATCGAAATGTTACCGCGGCGCTTTGTGGGCTTTGTAGCAGTTGAAGGAATGGATATGCGCGCAAGTGTTACTCATTGTAAGAAACCTAAGCTGCAGCGTGGGAGTCGGCACTGGAGTTTGAATTCAGGCACACCTAGCTTTTCGCATCTGTCCTGGTCGGTCCCGGATACACCAATGGAGCATTTGACTCAAGATCGTAATATCACGAGGATCATAACACGATCAACTGACGGAGTTGACAGAAAAACTATAAAACGGTATTAATGACCGCCGCAGACAAATCGACGGAAGTGAACAATGTGATGAAGGCAAATGCGGTGCAATGGAACTGCACGGGCGGTTATTGGTTTTCTCTTTTTTGGAACAATGTCACCGCGTATGGTTCACTTCTGTTGATCCAGTCGGGAATATCTGATCATCCATGCTCATTACCGCTTTCATAACTGAGAACGACTCATGGTCTTAGGTTTAATACTGATTGTGTATCACTCCCGCCGGTTTATTATCAATACCTATGCTGCTGATTGAAGAACTGATACAACGAAGTCATTCACTACATTTGTTAACTCAAAATTGTTTTGTACATTGTCCTCCATCGCTCAAGAGCCGGTACTTCCACCTATACACACTCAGTTCAGTTTGAATAACCACTAACTACACGCTACGTGTCGGTTCTGGTTGCTCTCTCAGCAGAAACCTCATTCGGAAAACAAAACAGTCAAAAGTACGACAAAACAGGGAAAGAAACGATTTCCATCATGTCAAACACTAAACCCCACCAAATGAGCCTAGCACGCTTTAACTGACTAAGTCTAGTGGTCAGATTTTCCACAATTTCCTCTAGGTCACAGACGATTCACGCTTGCTCATCTGCCATTCACTGCCCGCCTCAACAAACAATGCATGCTGAGGAAATCTAGATGGGCGCGTGCGCAACACATCCCCAGTTAGCATAATCTGTTCAGCTAGTCTTTCATTTAATTACGTGTTTCATGTGCTTAACACGCGAAGCCTAACATGAACGCCGTTGATATGACATCAATGTTTTAATATCAGTCTGCGAGTCCTCCGTCCACAGCTGCTACGTTACTGAACCATAAAGAACTGGCCTACATGCGGCAGCGAACACTTGACTATTGGTCGCGTTAACGCCACAAATGACTGAGGTTGGTAAAAGCCAAACTTGTTTTTCATATACCAGATGACCTTCATCCGGAATCCAACCCCCGGATGAAATGCAGCTGTCTGAATAGCAGAACACGTTCATCTGGTGTATTGTCTTCCTTAATACATTTAGGCTCAGTGTCAGACTAACACAGTCCTGCAACAGCATTTTGAACTTCGAAGGAGCGAAACTCAACCCTAACATTATCTTCATATCTATCCCACTAGCTCTAACAAAGCTCTTCTGCTTTTGAACCATCCCATTTTATCAGTAGCAACAGACAATTTATATGAGATGCATGGAGATCAGAGTCACCTCTTCACATGAAAACTTATTGGTTCAACTGTTATTCATAACCGGCTCTTCTGATTGGTTGGTTTGGTTACAACCCCTGATTGGTTGGTTCGGTTCCGATGGGTTCGGACAACTGCTGGCAACTGACTGGTCCATTGATCCGCTTCGCTGACTCCAATCTTGCCTTCGATTCTGGACATTCGTTCACGTGCTGTCTACTAATCAAACCAGCCCACTATGAACGATGCGTCTGTCCCTATCATCACACACTGCTATGCAGTTATTCATAATATTCATAAAGTCGTGGAACTCATCTGGATATATGTGGTCCATGTATTCAACGTCAGACATTTTTCCACTGGGGAAACGTTTGGTATAACTATCCTCACAAGAAAAAGCAGCGTCGAGGATCATGCCGATGAAGAAGTTAAAGAGAAAAGTAGAGGAGGCAAACCTAACGTACAGCACTCCTTGTAATGAATTCGGGTGAAAAAGTCACCGTGAGCCCGAAATTACCTTTAGCCATCCATGTCCACAGGTTTGAAGATGAAAATTATTTTCTGCGGCGAACCCTGTAACAATAGGTAGGCCAGAGAACTGCGCAATGCGCTGAGTTGAAGGTCGATTTAGGGTCCAAAAAAAAACGGAATGTGGTGTTCTCGTGTTACGAGATCTGTCAGACAGGGACGATGCGTTCGTGTCGTGAAAAAAAAAACCCGAAATCAATGACCTGAAAACAACTGTCTCGCGGGTTGCACTGGTAATGGGAGTGCAGGCGAACTTAACTTGCACGCCAATACTCGTTAACACGTTAGTGTGACCCGGCAATGGAATGGCTTTCTACATTGGTGTACCTCAGGTAAATGATCCATCGTCAGCTCAGACGCTATCAATCCAAACAAATCAGGACAAAAAGTGTGATCTCTAGCCTGATAAACTATGATTTAAATGAACTGTCTGTTTCACAGCAGAATCCTGACTTCGAGTACCGGCGTGTTCAGCCATAAGATCACCAATGGTGTTCGCTTTGGAAGAATGGGTTCAAGCCCGCACAATAAAACAGATTGGCGACAGGTGTACACCAATATGGTCGACACAACGGCGATCGGATCTAATTTCAGTTTGATATTAGCGCGCGACTGTTAGAAAACTGGCAGAGAATAACGCCAGTGAGCAGTTTAGATGCGATGCGAATCAAACTTATTCCATTGTGATTTTTACGGGAGGACGTACCAACTTTCTCATAAGTTAGTACGATCACCGATTCGTGACAACTGTTTGGAATTGTCCATTGTTCTATCATGCCCTCCACCACCAGATGCCGATTCGTCACGGATTAAACAGTTGAATTGCGCAGACTCGAAACTTGTTCGCGTCAGTCCATTCCCCTCCCTCTCTTGCCCGGTATACAGATCTGTGGTAGCCTCTGACTCGTCATTGCGTCTGATATTTCGGGATATCGTGTGATTCAACACCAAGCTTTAGCATCAGCGTTACCGATTCTTTTTCAGAGGGAGCATACCATTTTCGGTCGATAAAAAGTGAATGAACTGATTGATAATTTTTCGAATTAAAATGACGAAATAGCAGGAAGATTAAGTGGTCGGCACAAACTCACCGAGACGGGACCGACAGATAGGGTTTGATCGTCTAAAAGCAGTCGGTGGCTTTGATCGCAAAATGGAAGAGTGACCACGAAACCTATTTCACAACGGGAAAAAACACGGCATGTTGTCACATACCGAACAGTAAAATATGATAGACAGTAATCCATCACGGCTAAACCATTGGAACCTTGCATGATTCTCTACTCGGGATCAGGTCGCCCGTAAACCCTAACTGCAACAATTATTCTAGACTGTGAGACACTGCACTCACGTGTCAGTACGTAACAAAAGAAACGACTTCCGAGATTAGAGAACAGCGTGGTCTAATAGTAGCCGAATTGTGAAAACTATTTAGTTTAGGTAAAGTCAATGAACGTTTTTCTGCACCCGAATTTCCATCACGTAAATGAAGTCCATTTCTGATATATCTATACCATCACGCGTTCGACAATAACCATACAGCAACCCGTAAGACACCATAATGGGCATCATCGAGCTGCGACTGTATTCAGAAAACCAGGTAGAGGAGATGCAATGTTGAAGCGGATGATCGATAAGCATTTTATGGATTGTTTATGGGCAAATATGAACCAGAAAGTGATCAAATGGGAAGGTGTTAGATATCTGACTCAAGTTCCACTCCATCGTAGTAGTTGAACGCTTCCAATACTGAATAGCAGAGAACCGAGAACGGCGATACATTCAACGTGATCACGGAAATGAGAATTTACCAATAACGACTTGCGTAAACATATTAAGCGACGAGTTGATTATAAGTAGTCATGCAAACCTACTTTGTTGAGAGTGTGAACGCTTTATCTGTACGTTGCGTGTTGTTGGAATGAATTCACGAGGTGTTCCGATCAATAATGGGAAAGTTAAACCGAATTCGTAGAAGTTCAAACAATGCTTCGAATGGACATTTGTGCTACGGATTTCGTTCGAAACAATCAGTCCAGTTCAGTTCGAACAACCATTAACCGTGTATCGGGTGTGGCAGTTCCGGTTGTTATCTCTCACCAGGAACTCCAGTTGGAAATCGAAAAATCGAGACTTTGAAAAAAGAACAGAACTACGAATAGCAATATCAAGTCGTTGAAGAGTGTGAATACAAGAGAGTGGCTGATCGCAACATCTAGTATAGCTCAAAGCTCTGGCTTTGGCTGGTACCTCACAACAATCAACGGAATCATAAAGTGGAAAAAGCCGAAAACAAAGTAATAAGTGGAAATTACGTAGACAAAACGAGTTCGGATACAACTACGTTGCTGACCTCAACACCCAGCTATGACTCTGAACCGTACAGTACGAATCTAACTGCTGCAGTATACACTCGACCCCTGACGGATAATCGGATATAACGCTGGTGCAACAGGTAGTTCAGTATGACAAAAGCCAAACAAGCCTTGTGTATACGCAACGACATCTTACCTGATATACGAACATCGGGTGAGATGCAACTGCCTAGAAGACAAAGCCTAAGACAACTAAGGCCTCCCCGGCCAAGATAAGATTTAGTGTAGGGTCAACTCGGTTTTGTAGCAGCATTCTGGACTTTGAATGTGCAAAACGAATCCCCAATATTGTTGCACTGTGGTTCAGGCTAATTAGAAAAACTGGAAACGATAGCTAGCCATGTACGCCAATGTATATAACCACTGAGTGGGTGGATTCCATGACTCCACTCACGATGGCGGGAGCCCCATGACTGACTGCACTACATTTTGGTGTGTCCTGAGTCACCGTCACTTCGGAGTTATTCTCACTATCAATCGATGCCACCTCGAATTCGCTACTCAAAGGACATCTTCATTCGGAGTATACACATCATTTTCCACCTCATCATCCACAAGTCGATTTCATGCAAGCTGATCGAAACTTTGCTGGACAAAGAAACGCAAACGTGCTGGTTGGCAGGCTGCCCTTAGTCACACAACACCGAAGATGACGGTTTCCGTATTGGTCAGTACCAATATTCGGTCTCTGTTTGGAAAGATACCGTTCGTAACCAATGTTCTGGACTCTCGACTACATAAGGGTATCTGTGCATTTTGTATTTAGGAGTCTTGGTTAGATGAAAGTTTTGATGACGAACTCGTTCCCCTTGAGGACTTTGAGTGCTTTCGTCACGACAGGAAACAATGAAGGAAGAGAACAGGTGGCGGTGTGGTTATGTACATCAATTTCGAGGAGTCTGGCAAGTCTGAAATTATCTTTTCTTTCTCCTGTAATGGTTTGACTGCATCACTGTTAAGCTTTATCCGAAATTTTCCGGCTTTTCGAGGCACGGTGATCAGCAATCTGGACATGGCTTCGTTCTGCTCCTAAAGAGACACAAAACAGTTTTTGGCGCTTTTATGATCGTTTCAGTTTCATTGCTCTCCGACTGTTCATGCATTGTTACGGGAGACTTTACTCATGCACCCACACACCCCCTACTTTCTTTTGGTTTAAGTGACCTATCTTATGCCGACCAGGAGTAACGCTGTTTCGGAGAATAATCACAAGCCATACGGAACCTTTCAATTTGCAATTGAAAGCTACTGTTTCAACAAGTGATAATGCTCTTATTATCGTTGGATCCAGAATTTACTCATGTTCTTCTTCCTCTTTATTCATCCAAACGAAGCAAATAAGAGTAACTACCAGAAATTTGTTACCCTTTACTATAGCTTTTTTCAAAAGACCCGTTTTTACTGTGTCTTTATGGTTCCTAGTTGAATGTTTCCTTTAGTCTCTAGAGTTATTTACAATGAAAGCGAATACAATATTCGACTTGTTAGATGGAAAACGTATTTTTTGATTGCGGCAGGATATCCTATCCGTTGTTAAAACCCCTAAGGAAGCAAAAAGAACAAACCTAAAAGCCATATGACCAGACTTCTGTGAAACGTCAATCAACCCTGTTCAACCAGGAGATATAACGGTTGAATGAGACATCTGCCGACCAAATTCTGAGTACCGCAAACAATGAAATTCTTTGGCATGAAATCAAGCTTGTATGCGGTCAGCGGGTCCGGCCAAGCAGCCATAACATCCACGGACATCCTACCTTCTCTGTTCCTTGCGAAGTTGAACCTTTTTCTTCAGAAGTCTTTCGGTTTCTACGAACCTTAAAAGCGGCCTCCGTTCTTCGTCCAGACGATTTATCCTCCACTCTTCTCAAATGTGGGCCAAGTCCACCAGCAGAAACAAAGACTTTATTGACCAACAAATACATCGATACCGCTACTGTTCCTGCCACTTGGAAACGCGTAACAGTTGTGCCTATTCCCAAACACTACTAATATTTCGTCGAAATGTTCACGTCCCATAGCCATCAATTTCTCTGCCTGAAAGTGACTGAGCGCGCTATCCTTGGACGATTGCGTTACACTTTTATTGCTCCCAATGGTCCTTATTAATTCGCATACAAGCCCAACAGGTGCACGCTGGACGCAGTTGCTTCTGCTTACCACTTCAGTTCTGAAAGCCTGAACAGTTCCGCGAAAGCAATTCGTTTTGTGTTTCTCGACTATTTCTCTGCTTTTGATTCGGTTTCTCGTCCCCTGCTTCTCCGAAAGTTGGAGTATCTCGGCTGCTCTCGTGGTTGAAAGAGTACTTTTCCAACCGAACCCAGCTGAGAAAAGTTGATCACATTTTGTCGAGTCCCTTAACGAACAACTCTGGTATTCTTTAGGGTGCTGTTCCTTCCCCCTCTTTGTTCACTACGTATATTAGCGACTTGTCCACTGTTCATCCTGCAGGACGATAAAGTGGTCCTTTGTCGACACATTTCCAACCAACCCGACTTCACCTCTTTTTCTGAGGACTTACGTAATATTCAGAACTTTTCGTCCCTTTCTGACCTACATCTCAACACTCCCAGATACTTCCAGAGCACATTCAACATTTCTCGATCTCCTAATCTCAATAAAAAAATCGGTCATTAACTCTGTCCCTGCTTCCAGGGCTAACTCAAATGTTACTATGAACACTAATTTACGGTATTGTTCCTATATTCCAGGCTGTGTAAAGAAATTTCGTCGACTCTCATTTCAAATCCGCAGACTACGGCAGTCTGGTGCCAAACAGGCTGTTATTATTCCCTTTATCCAGTAATGTGGTCTACCAATCTTGCTTTGCTGCTCTCCTGTGGTTTTCCCTGGTCTATTCAAAGAGGATTTTTATTCACAACACCGCGGTTTGACTACTATCAGTTGTGGTTCTTTGATTTCCGTGGTTTCTACCATCAACAAAATGTGATCTACACATTTTTACCCGTGAAAAATTCGCTATGAAGATTCTTGCGGACCCCACCCATCCCCTTTATCATGACCTGTCGGTTCGTCGTTCACGTCGTTCTACGCGTAACGAATTTAAACTTATCTCGTTCGGTACATTTATGGTAAATCTACAGTGATTTATTTAGCACGTGTTTTTGTTAGCAAGGTGAATGTCGCAGAGGAACTGCGCACCAACCTCGGTGGCCGAACCCGGCTTTAGTTTGTTTGTTATTCTACTCATTTCCTGCGATGTCTCCAGATTGACACTTATCGTTTTCGCTTCTTTTTATGACTGAAATGAGTTATCAACTTACACAAATCCTCAAAATGGCGTAATACGAAGTCTTGCATGCCCGAAATAGTCAGGTTCATTGATGAGGCTTTGGTGCATTCTTTTCAGATCATGATCTGGCAGTGGACACCTTTGGTTATGGTTATACTCACTCCACTAAATTAATGTGTAAACGTGAAACAGAAAACGATACAGCAACCCAAAGCGGGTGTCTTTGATGAAATCGCGACAAAAACGAAATACTCTCTGCATCCAACTCCCAATACACTTGTTGAAATCTCCACATTGAACCGATTCTCGGTCACCTTCTGCTGCCCATATGTACCTTTCTATCTAACCCCGGACACCATACCCAATGTTGTGGCCACCGACTATACTTGCTTTTGACTCAGTAATCTGGATCAAGTGAATTGCACTTGTATCCGACCCACCTTCACTCACGCGCTCATTTGTTTAACCACTCCCACTGTCGCACATTTTCTAACCTTTTTATGACAGTGTAGATAGATGTTGTCCATCTTTGATCCCTGCATGTGCTTGGCCCGTTGTTGGTCTTACCTTTTTACGTTACTCCCGAATAGCCTATGGTTTCAAGCCGGCTATTATTTGTGCATCATTTGATCCCGCTATGTCCTCCGGTTCATCTTCGCTCTTCTCCCCCCCCCCCCCCGCTTTGTGTCCCATGACTTCAACTGCCGTTCCACACTGTCACCGACCCCTGGTTGTGATTGGTTATTCATTCCCACCCTATTCACATAATTGTCTGCCCCCTTGTTTATTGTTCCACTTTGCTCTTGACCCTGTCTGCGTGCATTTGCGACCCCTTTTAACGGGTGATTTGATCCCCATTGACTGATATGTGCATTGTGGCCGGATTGTCCACAAACTGAACCGGACTCAGTATCGCTTGACTGTTATTCTTTTACAGTACACGTAGTTTACCGACTTCGCGTCCTCTGACTAAAGACTCGGGGTTCATCTTCTACGAGTCATTCAACTGCTGGACCCTAGTCCGGTACATTCTCACACACAAATAGTCACTCATTTGTATCATTTGAATGTAAACGAACACTACTACTCTTCCTCGACAATACGTCTTTCTGAGAGACTGCAGAACTGTAAAGCACCGATCTAATCGTACCAAGTTTTCATTTTATGCCATCCAGGGAGAGAGGTAAACAACACCGACAGACACTTACCAGGGCCTTTTGTGCGAAGGCGTTCCCCCAAGCGAATCACAACTAAGCGTTCATTTCTGGCAATACGCTGTAAACATGGGAACAAGGAATTTTGCCCTGGACTGAAACAATAAATTTCAAACATATCGAGAAAATAGCAGTGTAGATCGAATGAGAGAGAGAAGCAAGTTAGGGACTGGTAGAGATTTAAGATCTTCTCGGTAGGCTGATAAAAAATGGTCTAACTGTGAACGCATTCAGTCTGGCTTCTTCCATTAATTTGAAGACGAAAGTAAATCAATACAGGTGTTCCTATGGTTATCGCAGACGCGGCGGTCACAGTTTTCACATCGCGTACATTCTGTTCAGTCGGAGCAGTCGAGAATCACCCCCCCCCCTCATCATATTCCCCGAAATGCTTGCGAAGTTTTGAAATTCTCGTCAGGTCCCTTAGACACCTGTCTCGACAGTGGCATCACTTACGATCTGCTTATCCAATTTATCACAACAAAGCACCACAAGGCACGTCTGACTTTTTCTCGTAAGGTCTTGGAAAACTGCACACAGCCCCCTCATCCCGACTTTAGCAATTGCATATCTAAATCTGCCACTCGCTCGCAATACAAACATCTGTTTGCTCGCACTACAGCATATAAGTCCTCTGTAGTTCCTTACCTCGCCTGTTTCCTCACCAATCCAAATACCATCACCACCGACTTCCTTAATCCACTCCGTTAAACATGTTTTTTTCTCTTTTTTTCTTATTGCTGATTTTTGCAGTGAAGTTGCTTTGTAGCAGCTGAATACCCATCCTCGGGTGCATAAAGCACATACTTGACTTGACTGACCTGAGAACTCAGCAATCATAGATATATAATGATGTGATATGATCCATCTTGCAGTATGAGCATTCAAACCATTGAAAGCCATAGAAACACTGTACAAGTGTCCCATCCCTGTTAGGAATCATCAGAATTGTACATCCACCGAGCCCCAACTGAGACTCGAACCGTGGATGAACGATGGTGAGTCGAACACCTTAATCTCAAGGCTATCCGGACTGGCTCTCAACGGTTCATTGAACTTATACACCATATGATATGGCGTCCTTCCGATAATGGCTTTGAATGTTAGCAGAGCATTTCCTGCACAGCGGGTGACTAATATAACGAACGACTTCATCGTGGGGGCGTAAGTACACCTCTAATATCCAAATACTCATACATTATATATATATATATATATATATATATATATATATATATACCAGCTTGAAATCAAGCATGATGCCAAAGCAACAACAAAAATAATAAGCCCGGAGAAAAAGTACATCAGAGTAGGATAAGCAGGTGGCAAAATGAACTGACACGATGTGAACTGCTTTTGCTTTTTTACCGTACACTTTCGCATCTGTCTGACGCTTTTGAAGCGAACAAGCATTCCCACCTGACCCGTCGCGGTCGAGTGGTTTAGAGCGTTTGCTTACCAACTCAGTGGTCGGAGGTTCGAATCTCACCATCGCCGGTTACTTTGGTGGTAGACAGCAACCCACACTTGGGGTACTGCGGCTTTATGTGGTTCACTACTCCTAGTCTCAGGGCTTGATTACTGGCTACCCCTAATAGTGCAATGGGCCTTTGATTATACAGGGTATAATCTTAACATTGAACTCATGGCAAGCATGAGCTCATAACACAATTCATATTCACATACTGCGCATTAGGGCCTGTTGTAATCAAACTCTCAAAATCTAGAGCTCAGATTGTTAGTTTCAGTAAATGCTCTGAAATTTAGCATACTGCAATATAAGAAAGCAAGCTAATTCACTGTCCGTTGAGTGCAACTGAAGCGAGGTTCAGTGCACAATCCACTTCGCCTCACGGATATTGCACATAAAATAGCACGCAAGCCATATAGAGATGCATCATTATCGGTTTCACTTTGGACAACAATCAACCATTCGTTTGCGCAGCAGTTCTAGCGATTTCCTCTCCGCGAAAACCTCTATCGGAAGCCAAAAGCTTACATAAATAAAAATAGTAAAGGAGAAAACTACGAATGACAATGAAAAGTAGAGGGAGAAAATGCACGATTACAAGAACGTTACTCTATCATACACCAAAAACGTATCTGAAATAACCGCAAGACTGCTTCAACCTCAAAGCAGCACAGTTGCTCACAGACCAACAAAATCCTGAGGAGACTTACAACAAAACCAAAAGAATAACTCAAAACCAACAAAAGAAGAGACGTTATATATAAGGTCAGGTGAATGGACTGCGATAAATGCTATGTCGGTCAAACGGGGGAGGAAAGTGGCAACTCGAATGCACGAGCATAAACTGGCTTAAAAGGGATATGACGCGTTTTTACTCATAACCATTTACCGGGATCAAGAAGAACACAAGTTCAACCTGGATGATGTTAAAACTCTGAGTCAAGCAACCACGAGGCACGCAAGGGAGATTTTGGAAACAATTCGATCAACAGACATACTGACTTGGATTACGTGTACAGCTGGATGAGGAGCAGACAGTTCAACTAACTAAGAAAGCCGGAAATGAAATCAGCGGACACAAATCATACAGCCCGTATTACTGAATATGAATTTTTCACACCCATACCTCTACGGAACTGAGTCCCCAAGAATTCAAATACTGAAAATGGAAACAACAGCAGGAAGCACAACAGGTCAAGCTTTTTAAACGGAACGTCAACTGTCTAAGGTCGAATGTCAAGCTAGTAGGGGCCAAGCAGAAAAACAAACGTCGAGCTTTGAGCGCAATGTCGTCCAAGAGGCTCAAGGCCAGAACTAATGACAAACCTATAAATACAGCGCATGTGCACTGACGGCGTCACCTCGACTGATGATGAAAAATCTGCTGCTTAAATGCGGGACTATTCATCGGGCAGGCCATTTCACAAAATCACTATTGGCCACCACACCTCAAAACCAATCAATCAACAAGGCCTCCCAGTTTACTCGGTTCCACTGGCAGAGTCGCCAAATTGTAGCATGCAGGGATCAGTGTCCCTCCATGGGATTTGCTTGCGTTTGATCTGAAACAGCAAAAACAGAAAACTCCATGAGCGCAAAGGCTCAGTAAGTGTATTACAAGGATCCTACACTTACATTAATCGAACACCAACATGGCTGCTAACAGCCTGCTCACTAAACATGGCAACCAACCGTAACGCGCTCAGACAGACTGTCAAGCCCATCTTTATCGGTGTAAGTGGTGATACTTGTTTATGCACTTACTGAGCTCCAGCTCACCCACTTTTTTTCTGTCTTTGCAGATCGTGTAAGCGTAACCCCACGGAAGACACTGCATCCATAATACTACGCCAACAACCTGAGCTACAACACATACTCAAAACCAATGGACAGTAGGTCAAATCTAATTGTAGATGGTCGTATCCTTTATTTTAAAGACCCCTCTCCCTATAAACTGAACAATCCCAATAGTCTTACTCTGTTGTAGTTTACTACTATGTTTAAATGCACTATAATGGGTATACTCTGCAGCCTCGAAGGCCCACAGCACTAGTAGAGATAACCACTCAACAGGGACTGAAATCAAAGTAGATCCCTGTCGAGAATCGGGAATTCATTTTACTCGACGCCTTGCATTACATTTAACCATTATTGTGCACCACGACTTAAGAAACATCCCATGAACGTCTATTCCTGAACAACCGCAGCTTCACAACGAGCACGACTCTCTCTACCTGGGTTGTAACTTCTGGGAAAGTCTTTTACAGGAATGACAGCAGAATGACCAAATATGACCCTCGTTCGATTTCAAGATGGAAAGAAAGATGTCGTTTCTGTTCGACAACTGGCCCCGAAGTGGGCTGAGCGCTAACATGAAGACATCGCGATCGACTGTGACAAAAAAAGGGAAACTGACTTACTCTCGACAATAGAATCTTATAGCGAACTGTGACACATCTGACACTCAACCTACACCCAATCAGTTCTGTGACTTGCACGACAAATCCGTCACTCGACGCACTCATTTGAAAACAGAATCGGGTTCATCCTCAGTGCTTGAGAAATAGAGAAGCCTTACAACAAAGGAAAACCAACAGAACACTAGACTATCCTTAAACTTGCAAAGTTTAAACTTGAACCAGTCATTTCAAACCTTAGCGGAGGAGAATGGCATGTTGTTGTTTACTGTTTCTAGATATTGTTCTTATCCTTTTCGACTCTCACATATTCTGTGCGATGAGTATAGTCTGAGTCGTGAATCTCGCTCGTCTTGCTTTCATTATCGAATCTTACTGCTGTTCTTGTCTATAACAGGTTTTCAGCACTGGAAGCTAAACTGAGACACCGTTTGCACTGAGCTCGCATTCAACTTCCATGCATGATCGACAATAATCCACGATATTCATTGGGACTTAGTCTCTACCAGAACAAAGTCGTGTAAAGTAAGGTCCTAAGAAGTGAAGCGGAGAATCAAAATAAGGTCCCAGAAGGCCATACGTCATTCTTAAATAAGTAAGTTCAGCCACTGACCTCAAACTTCCGTGTTTTGGTTTTGAGTGAATGATCAACTGAAGTGTTACGGGGCAGCTATTGTATCACAAGATTAAATCTAATCAAGGTCGGTGAACGATATCATCCGCGCAGATTAGATTTGTGTGAAATTGACTAAACGGAATTTCTACGGTAGACACAGAGTTCAAAGTAGATATTTTTATTACTTACCTTAATGTATATCCAGCACAGAATCGGGAACAGTAAAATCAAGAGCAGCGTGGATAACACGATCAACAGGAACGACACAGACCATTTGAAAGTTGTTTGGTCTTTATGATGGGCTTCTTCGGTCCAATTGGTGAGAAGAGGATCTACAGCGCAATGTAAAAATCAGTACATCAGTGAAGAATGGGTGGTTGAATAAACGCGCAGTATCGACAGAGAGTAATAATGCAAATGCCAACCACAGCCGAACGGAACTGCCGTGACGGTGGATATGAATTTTAACGCCAGTGCAAACAGTCAGAGTCGTACAGTACATCTACCTAAATATCCTAGAATTCGCAAAGCATTGTTTACAATTGCCCAATCACATATCGAAAAGGACACAATGGAGCATTTCCCGAAAACCCGCCCTATGCCACGTTTCATGACCATGGCAGATGCTTCATGTGTAGCACAATCACTGTGATCAGGGTGGCTTCCAGCATAGTCACTGCTGCGGTTTGTCTTTTCATAGCACACAAAAGCGACTGAAACTGAGCTTTACCTAGTGGGAGACCGCCCTTACTGATACCCTCCTGTCTATCGGGTTATTACTATGTATAGAAAAAAATTTGACACCGCAAGGACGACTTCTCTTACCACTATAAATCCTACCTACATACGTGAGTAGTCCACAACTCATCCTGAAATTAGCGAAATGCGGCCCACTAGTTGATGAAGCCGAACAAATCAAATGCAAAACCCAATAGCTCTACAACCGTTTCCCCGACGGACCGAAAGATACGGTCTCTCACTGGAGCCCAAGGGTTAAATCTCGGAACCACCAGTGACCGCGGATTCCGCGAGATACGAATCCCTAATTTTAAATTGTGACCGCTTTGACCCAGCACAGTATATATATATATATATATATATATATATATATATATATATATATATATATATATATATATATATATATATATATATATATATATAATCACGTGCCTGAAATGAGGCTTGGTGCGAACGCAACAACGTTAACAGAAAAAAAACGACAAACGGGAAGGATGAGATACAACGGATGGGACAGAATGACAAATAAACAAAAGAAACCCCAATGTTTCTAAAATGTATCACCATAAAAACAGGGACGTTTGAAACATTTCTGACCGAAACTACTCGCGAAAGTGAATATACTATCTAGTACTTTCAAGCGGCTAGCTCCTGCGAGCCCGTTTAATGGATGTCCTGAATGGCACCTGCCTATGAGCTGTGTGCAGAGGAACGGTTCATAAAGCCTTGGGAATTAGCTACGAAGCGGAGTCCCCAGGGTCACTCGGCTTTTTATCCGAGGTAGCAACTCTAGCTCGTGTACAACCAAGTGCTTCCTATCGGGCAACAGGAAGTTCGTGTGTTGAGAACCGGTGACCGAAGGATCAAATGGCGGTGTGCCAGTCGAGGGTGCCCAACGCGTTCTGGTGAATCGCACTCCACTCAGGACAGCTAAGTAGGAGGTAAGAAGCAATGGTCTTATTCAGTGGTGGGCCACATTGGCACATGTCACGCTAGTCTATGGGTCTCCGTGGCTTTTACGTAGACCTCGTTGTCAGACGAAAAACCCACCATGCCTGCTAACAACGGAGAGTTGCTTTTGTCTGGAGATCCGTGAAGATAATCGGCGCCAGAATATCGATGTTCCCATAATATTGCTCGACTATGGTGGGAACACCGTATTGGCAATGCTCAAGTTAGGTGTAAGGTGTTGGGAACCACAGGTCAGTCTCTGGAACAAGTACTTAATTTAAACAGGTCAAATGGCCGGAACATGTGTTGCACAGGCCCATCGATGAACCTTCTCGGAGTATGCTGTTCTTCGAGGTAGGTAGTTACTGCAAGGTAGGTCGAGGTGGTCAGCCTATGACATGGCAAACAGAAATGAAGCTCCTGAAGGGTGAACTTGAGCAAGTACATTCTAGATTTCCTGGTAGGGGTAACCGATACCGGCCCGCCAGCTGCCTGCAGACAAAGTGGTAAGGCTAGGCGTTGCGGTCGGCGGCGTAGTTGCAATCATATTTTGCCCGTGATTTTCGCTAACCTTCATTTATGATTGCTTGCTCTGTACACTCATTTGTTTTTCTCATGATCAGATGATTGTGACAGATCAATAATCAACCGGATACTCTGAGTATAAAAAGGAGTAGACCGAATCACAGGCGTTATTTAACCGATAAACGGAATATAGTGCTACGACAAAAAAGATAGATGTGAATACACATGGTACACATGGCAAGTAGTGAGAAAACTAACAGATCGATCAAAGTCCCATAAGATTCATAACACTTACCCGCGCAAATAATAGACTGAAAATGGCGTAACGAGTGAACGATTCTAACGAGTGCTAAAAGTGACTAATATTTCGGGAATTCGGTGCGTGTATATGCGAATGTTTGTGAGCAAAGATGGCCGAGTATAGGGGGTGATAATGTGAGTGCACATAGAATTACACTTCTCTGTTTCTCAACGAGTATGAGTGCATTCGTTGCTGTTTCTGAATTAGAGACTCGACAGAGTCCAGTGTGATATTTGGGTAGTGTAGATCTGAGAAATTAGATTCCGGTAGATGATTAAATGTTTGCGTGGGTGATTGTTGCGCGGGTGTAATTTCGGAGTGTGGAATGTGATTTGACTGTTGAGCATCTTCACCTGGCATGGGATAATTAAGCGAGTATTAGACCAACCGAAGTGGATAGTCGATTGTGCCGTCCGCATAATACGTGATTGGAATGCGCCAGCCAGCTAGGCAACGAGGTACTTGAGACAGCTTTCCCGCTATGCCAGAACATTTGTTCGTGATGTGTCTCATTATTTTCCGTAAATAGCAAACACCGCATGGAATGAAGAGCATCAAAGAGGACCTCTTCCCAGCTACAAACGTCTAATTCTTTGCATTTATTGCCTGAGTGATTGCTTGCCATAACGGACCGTTTAACTGCTCAATTCGGCAGTTGGCTTCTGGACTGTAGACTGTAGTTTAACTAGTCGCGACGCCCTTGGTATGCAAGAAATGTTTGAGTTCTTCTGACATGAGAGGCACAGTGGCAGTGAATATTGGCTGGTAATCCAAAAATAGAAGAACTGCCATAAGCACTTGATTACCGTCATGAAATACATGCTCTGACAAGCAAATATGAACGGGAACCAGGTGTATTCATCAATGACGGTAAAAACATATTTGTTACGCGTGCATGAGGGCAACGGTCCGTGGGCCTATTATTGAACATAAAGGCAACCGACCAATGAGTGGTGATTAGTTTGAAATGATTCGCCTGTAGATAGCATACCTACTTCCTCAGTGTCTCAACAATAGCGTAAGCTTCTTCTTCGATGGCGGAATGGTGTCTTTCGGTTGGTGCCAATGGTCTACAGAAAAACGCCACCGGTCTACCATTTTGGTTGAATGCAGCAGCGATGGCAACATCTGAGGCATTCGTCTCCACAACAACAGGCACGCTGGTTTCCACGGTCACTACCATAGAGTTTCTGAGTTCATTTTTTAGTTTTTCCAAATACTGTAAGGCGGGTTTGCGCATTGAGAATGTGATTTCGGACCAGTCGATTTATCTTGTCTGAGAAATGCGATATCCACTGCGAATACTATGCAAACATTCCTAATGCACACTCCTGTCCTTTGATACTTCGAGCAGGGGCCAAGTCCCTCAAGGGTTTGAGTTTCTCCGAATCAGGTCTTACGGTCCCCTTTGAAACTCCTAAGCCTGGGACGGCTATTTGTCGTACGGATGCAACACTCTTAGTTTCGTTAAATGTGAGGTGAGAAAACTTTCCAGGTTTTGGTTGCGCTCCTTCGACTCCGTACCACGGACTGTGACGTTGTCCACGTAGGCATAAGTCCTAGATAATTGTTCTTTATCGATAATATCATCGAGGGTTCGCTGGAAGTACGCCAGGTCATTGGTGATTTCAAACAGAATACGACAAAACTGATGTAGCTTTTCCCAAACCTCGAAAACGGTACATTTCTCTTGAGCGTTTAATGGTAAGCACTTTTTATATCATGAGTACTGAATATCTCGAAAAGCGCAATCTGATTAATAAGTTGGTCCATGTGGGAGAAAGGATATGCGTCAAGATACGTGAATCGATTTATAGCCTGGCTAAAGTCCAAGACCATGTGTTTCTTTTGTGTTTTATTGGAGGTTACCGGGAGCTGTGTTCGCCAAGGGGACCTCGACGGTTCGGTAATACTGGCACCTAGTAGGCTCTGGACTTCAGCCCGTAAAAACTGTTCATCTGATGTTGAATGGCGTTGAGGTCTTGTTGCTACAAACCAGCATTCCGGTGACAGGTTATCAAACAGATTGTGGCTCTATCGAAGCCGCAAGAAGCCCGCACACGGAAAGAGTAGGCCTGTCTCCACAAAAGTTTTACTCGCTCATACAGTCGGAGAAAGTCGCGGCCCAGTAGTACGTCTGCGCATAGGCTTGTCATCACGGATAGTTTGACATATTTATAGTTCGACCCTTTGAATTCTATGGAAACGTAATGTGCCGGTGTGACGCTGACAAGGCCGTAGATGCCATTATGATCCGGCTCTGTGAAGGCATATCGTTGCAATGGTATTTTTGAACAACAGCCTTCGGGACAAATTTCAGAGCTTCTCATATCGATAAGTGCCTATAGCGAGATACCATTGACTCACAGTAGTGTAACTGCTTTTGACAAACAATAAGGACCGAAGTCAACTTGTTAGTGAAGATAAGAAAAGGCCCAACGGCAGACGAGAGTCGTTTTGTGGATTGTGAAGCTCGACAAACTCGTTAAGAATGCCCTTTCTTTCCACAAGCTTTACAGACGGCATCTCGAGCGGAGCATTTTGGTCCTGGATGGCGAACAAAGCCACAAAAGTAAGAGTGAGAGTTGCCAGCAACTGTTACCGGTTCCGTCACGCATTCTTGGCTGTGTGTTTCTGTTGCAGTGGAACGGACTTGGTGGATAAGGAACATGAGGAGACTGATACTTGGATTTTGGTACGCTATGGCTTGTTCCTGTGTTGTGTCCAGTTGTTTGGTCAGGTCAACGGTTCTTTGGGGATCTAGAATTTGTTCTTCAAGCAGTCGTTGACGTTGATGACTAGATTGTATGCCACGAATAAACGCGTCCCTAACCAGTTCATCGCGATACTGTTCCGCTGAAACAAGTTCAGATCTATAGTTTTTTGACAAGATCCGTCAACAATTCCAGAAACTGGTCCAGTGTCTTACCCTCTTGTTGGAAAGTCGTAGACAAAATATGCCGTGCAAACACCTCGCTTTTTTGCTTGATATGTCGTTGTGTTAAGCGCAATTTGTTTGTGATCTCGGCGTACGTCCCAAAGGACTGCAGCTCAGACCTGCAGAGAGATGAGTTCTATGATGCCCTCGCCACCCTCGTTCGTACCGGTAAAGGTTCTGACATTGTAGTGCTAGCTGGTGACTTCAATGCACAAGTTGGCAAACTTAGTATGTCAGAAGTCTGTTTAGGTGGGCGTTGAGCTTTACCTGCTGAGCGCACAGATAACGGGGATAGGCTTCTCCAATTTTGTGCACAAATTTCCGACACAGCTCGCGTCGCACAGCGACATGGCGCTCTAACTCTACAGGTACTTTGAATCAAATTGATCATATCGCCGTAAGTTACCGGTGGCGCAGTTCTGTTCAGAACTGTAGATCTTAATGGTCCACGTACGTAGAGTCAGACCATGCATTAGTTTTATTGCGATTATCTCTCCAGCTCCATGGTTATCGTCGCAAACCACAAACCCGATTAGCTGTGCAACGTTTGTGTGATCCAGAAGTACGCACCCGTTATGAGCAGAAGTTAGCACATGAACTAGGATCTACGACGAACAGTAATGTAGATGAGCATTGGGCTCATATCAAACAGGCGATGCACGTTGCAGCAGGTTTTGCCTGTGGTCCTCGATCCGTTGTCCATCAAAGACAATGGATCTCGCAAGAGTCGCTGAGTATAATGGAGCAAAAGCGTCAGCTCCCGAACTGTAAGCAGATGAATAAGATGCGGAGAAAGCTGCAAAGGCAAGTTACGAAAAGCCTCAGGAATGATCGCGAAAATTGGTGGGTCAAGGTAGTCAAAGAAATGGAAATAGCAGCTGCTTCAGGTAACGGTCAGAGACTGTTCAAACTTATTCGTGACATCGGTGGACGGCGCATCCAGGTCAGTGAAACGATTTGCGATAGGAATGGAGAACCCATCCATAGCAAACCGCAAAGGCTTGACCGTTGGGCCGAATACTTCAAGGAACAGTTTAGCTGGCCGCACGCTAGTGTAGTTACTCCTGTATCGACAACTGATACTCCTTGGGTGATATCACTTGAGCCCCCATCGGAAGTAGAAGTAGAGTACTGCATTCGATTACTAAAGTGAGGGAAAGCGGCAAGTCCCGACGAACTTCCCCCAGTTCTTTTCAAACTGGGTGGAGATGCTTTGATAAAATCGCTTACCACTTTGCTCCGTGACATCTGGAACGAGGAGCGTATTCCGTTAATATGGAGTGAGTCACTGGTTGTCCCCACCTTCAAGAAAGGAATACGCAATGACTGTAGTAACCATCGTGGGATTAGTTCAACTCCGATAATCACCAAAGTATTAGCCTCAATTCTACTGCACCGTCCTACACCCGCTCGCGAGATGAATGCCCGCGAACAGCAAGCTGGATTTCGCCCAGGTCGAGGATGCATCGACCAGATTTTTACTCTTCGTCGATTACTTGAAACCCGTCACACGCACCGCCGATCGACAATAATGATTTTCTTAGACTTGAAAGGCGCTTTCGATTCAGTTGATCGAGCAGCGCTTTTCAGTACTCTTCATCGAAAAGGTATGTCCCAGAAGTTCGTGAACCTAATGAGATCATTGTATTCTCATACTTCTGGCCGCGTTAGAGTTTATGGTGAACTATCCGGTCGGTTCGAAACGACCAGTGGTGTTCGACAGGGATGCCCTTTGTCTCCATTCCTTTTCAACTTCGTCATGGACGAAATAATGGAGAGTGCGCTGCAAAATCTTCAGAATGTAGGCGTCGAACTAGGAAATAGTGGAAAACTGTGTGACCTAGATTATGCCGACGACTTTGTCTGCTTGTTCGAATGCACGGAACATGCTCAGCGTGCACTAGATAGACTTGGGAGAGCTGTAGCTCCATTCGGCATGCGTTTTGCACCTTCAAAGTGCAAGGTGATGTTACAAGACTGGACGTCAACGATTCCGAGCTTGATGCTCGATGGGGAGGGGCTGTCAATTGTCGACCACTTCACCTACTTTGGTAGCTGCGTGACGACGGATGGGAGCACAGTAGTAGAGGTGAGCACGTGGATATCCAAGGCTCGAGCGGCGTACGCTGGACTAAAGCACTTGTGGCGTCGATCTGATATTTCAATGAAGTTGAAACGTCGTGTATACTGTGCCACTGTGCGTTCAGTTTTGTTGTATGGCTGCGAAACTTGGAGTCTGCGTGCTAAAGATATTCGTCATCTTGAGGTTTTTGACCACCGATGGTTACGTAGTATCGCTAAGATCGGGTGGATTAGCCGAGTAGGCAATGCTGAGGTCAGAAAGCGAGTATTGGGTACTAATTCGGAGTACGTTTTGTCACAGCGTATCCAATTTGGTAGACTTCGTTGGTTGGGACACGTGTTACGTATGGCAAACACACGTCTACCGTATCGCGTCCTATTCTCCGTTCCTCCTTGGGAGTGGAAAAAACCACGTGGAGGTCAACAGATGACGTGGCAACGAGGAATGAGGAAATGTACAGCAGACTTAGGAAAAGTAGGTGCTTTACGTCTTCGTGGTTGGGGTCCAAAAGATCTCCCAACCAGTTGGCTGGAAACACTGAAGGATATGGCTGCGAACCGCGAACAGTGGAGATCGTGTTGTCACTTTCTATCGAATCAGAATGACTGATCGATGTGTGTTTGTACAATTAGACTGTGTATTCCGTGTGTTGGCTACTAGGGCATTTTTTCCTTTTCCCACCCATGTAGGTCCATTCCCTGTCCATCTTGTATATTCATACTTTCGAATTCAGCGTGCAACATGGTGAGAAAGGCAGTGGTCAGTGGGGCTTGCCCTCCTGTTTAACGCTGTACGATGATGATGATGATGATGATGATGATGATGATGATGATGATGATGATGATGATGATGATGATGATGATGATGATGATCGCTTCTCCAGAGTTCGTATGGTATCATCGGAGGTTTTGCAATTCCTAATGCATTTGTAAACAAAAGGAGCAATGGATTCCACGAGCATATCCAGTTTCTGAGGATTGAGTGCTTCGACGGTGGCGATAAATATTGTGAAAGTGCGGGACCAATGAATCCAGTGCTTCCCTGAGTAAGATGAATGAGAATCGACGTTGAATCTCTCGGGTAGGAGGTATTTGTCCATTGCAGAGAAGTCAGTTGATTAAACTGTGATAGATTAGCAATCAATCAGATGATTTGAGTATAAAAAGGAGTAGGCCGAATCACAGGCGTTATTTAACCGATAAACGGAATATAGTGCTACGACAAAAGAGAAGATAGATGTGAATACATATGGTACACATGGCGAGTAATGAGGAAACTAACAGATCAGTCAAAGTTCCAATTCATAATAATGATGCTGAAGGGTATACACCAAAACCAGGGCACAGAAGAGCAAGGTAAACGGTCGAAAGAACTTAACTGAACAAAGGGCAGCTATCTGCACCCAACACATTATGAAGAAGCTCATCGCTGATTTCCCACCAGAGGCGAGAAATGCTTCGCAGACATAGGCTATAGAACAAAGAAAACCGCTGAGCATCAAAAATGCGGAGCGGCAAGGTGTCGCAACAGTACGTGCTCGAGAATGGACAATCGTGAATTTTCGTTATGGTTTGCGAACATTCTGTACTTATTAAGTATTATGATAAATGCCGTGAAAAGAAATATGAAAACCACCTGCTTTATAGGCTCACCTACAGTCAGTGGTTCTGCGTAGGTGAAAATCGTTTCATACTGAGCCGTATACTCAGTTATTGGCGTTTTGGTATCACTGTATTCAAAAGCCGATGCAATCGTCTTTTGTGCATTTATGGGTTCTGATCCGTCCCCAAAATGCGCATGAGCATCAGGATTATAAAGCGGTTTGTAATCCGCATGCAGACTGGGGTCCTCGTAGGAGAAAATATAGGGCTGGTGCATGCGGCTGTTGTTCTGTTCATGCTTGTTGCGCATCAATCCTTTGTACCACTTCTTGGAAACTTGGGGATAATCCTCCACAGAGACGGCCATTTTCGTTTCAGCAACTAGAGCGACTTAAGGATCATTCCCATGATTTAAATGAAGACTGGAGAATAATATCGTAAATACATCGAGTAAAACGTCTGAACTGTTAGCATGGCTTATAAACAAATTTCAAATGGTACCTGATTAGTCTTCGGTTACAGAACCCACTGAAGATAAGTCCGCTCGAATGTCGATCGCAAGAGGACTAGCAAAAGGAAGTGTGCGCAAAACAATCGAACAGGGGACACGCGAGATTTACACTAAAGGGGTTAAGCAAATAACAGGCAAATCTCGATGGGAGAACTATGTGGAACAAAACAATATTACGCCCATGACTTGGAACGACTACTTAGACCAAAATGAGGGAATGAACACATTTATGATCGGGGGAGCATATTTTTTAATATACAGTAATAATATTTTTAGTTGAAGTTGAATGAAACAGATCAGATATTTGTAAAAGCAGACGTTGGGTTGATTCCTACCCGGCTGCAAAACCAACCTCGTTAGTTTTGTAAATCTGGGTCTGCGGTCCGCTTCAGTCCAGTATCATTTCCAGGACTTGTCGGAAGTATGCCAGATTGTCCGTTTTATTGCGCTAGTGAGTTTCTTCCATTCATCGATGGTTCGACGTTTGGAAGAGCGACGTTTTCCTCGTATATTTTTTCCACAAACGAAGGGATAGAGAAGTTCATGTCAGACCTTCTGCTCCAGCGTTCCATTTAGGTTTGACACTAAGGTCAAGTTACTGGTGGTTACCACTACCTGGCCAGTCGCTTCACAAGAAAGATTGGGAAATAAATTGGTTGAAAGAGACAGAAGAGTGATGGACAGGGGTCTATTCGCCTTTATCTACACAATCCCTCCAAGGCCTTAATCAGTCAATGTTTAAGAGCAACCCCAAAAGCTACTTCAATGGTTGCCGGTAGTTAACCCCACCCGTTCATATCGCTTGCAGTGAAAACCGCCTCCTATTCCCTGTTCTCAATTGGCCCTTCCCGAGTTGACGCTGATGACCTTGCAGTATGTGGTTCGCCCGGAGCTTGAATAGCGATTCCTTAGGTTCGCTTGTCATGTATATCTCCCTTACTGTTTCAAATACCTCCATCAAGTACTCTCAAATTATCCTTCTTTCCAGTGTGAACAAGCTTAACGCTCCTAATCTCCGCGCGTAAGCTAGTCACCAGCGGCTTACAAACCACCTAGTGAATCGCCGCCCTAATTGTTCAAGAATGTTGATATCCTGCATTAAGGACGGCCTTTAGGTCAGCGGGATCTCGCGAGGATCCAGCATAGTGGCATCAACACCTCCGTTTCCTCGAACCTACAAAACGCTTCAGCTGGTAGTGCGTATGAATCTTTTCTCCTGTCATTCTGGCGCTGGTTGCCCTAGTGAAAACCCCTTAGGTCAAGGGCCACCGGTGTTCGAACTGCTGCTGCCTGGTTGCCAGGTGGGCCCATAAAGCGTTTGACCCCCGGTTCTCTCCAATCAATGCGTTGGAACTGAGAGGAAGGTTCCACGCCACCGAACAGCAGCATACCTCATCCAAGGCTTACTGTACGTTATGTTCAGCAACGATTCCGAGCAACGACTTCGTCAGAAAGCTTGCGGCACTTTCCCGTCAGCTCGCATGCTAAGTCATCATTGAACAGGACAACTGATGGGGGCACAGAAACAGGCCCCGTGATAGTCCGCTGTGCATTTTAACCATGCCAGAAGAGGCAATTTACACCTTAACCTGGAACTGACATCCAGTAAAGCTTCTGATTAGCCATGTTTCTACTCGAGCTTATCCGTCAGCAGCTTATGGTTAACAGAGTCAAAGGGTTTCCTGAAATTCAAATACAACACTTGAACTTTTTTGCCTTCGTTTAACGTCCCCGTTGCTATATTTACGTTAGACAAGCATGATTTTCAGTGAATAAATTCATGCGGATGGGGTGATGCCAGCTGGTCACTTGCAGGTGCTCGACTTTGCGATCGCGGAATATCTTCCCCGTGGCTTTCGATAATTCTGACGTCAGATTGACCACTCGGTAGATCGCGCATGTTTCTCTAGCATCATCTTTGTGGATTGGAGTGACAGTTAACGTAAGCCAGTCTTGTGGGGCATTACTGTCTTCCAGTGGTGTGCTACTCATTAACCCATCATTGGAAGACGGTATAGCTGGTAAGTCAGCCAACAGGTTCAACTCCACTGGATGTGTTCCATCCAGTCCCGTTGCCTTACACGACGAAATGCCTTAGGTTATCATAAACTTCTTCCTCACGGATGTTTGTGCCTAACAGTTCACATATGCGTATGTTCTGACTGAGGCCTGCTGGGAGATCCTTGTTCCGGCCTGTAAGTAAGTAAGTAAACTGCGGACTATTTTTCGCTGATCCTAATTTCATCATTAACTCCTTATTACCGCTTTTCGCAGGGCGACTTTGGTAGCACATAATCAAATGACTTTTTGGAGTTCACTTTGACGTTTGTGAAAATTTTGCCGTATTCGCGTGGCCTTATTTCTGACCCCCTATGATTTACAACTGGTATCCATTCGCGCGCGCGCACGTCATTGCCAGACTATCTTCTTCGTTTGACGGCACTTTGCGCAGCTATTGTACAATGGAGTACTGTGGCGACAGCCATCTTCGTTCATGCCTTTAACACGTTTATTGTCCAACTGAATGTTGACTGCCAGGCGCGGTCGCCATTTGACCATTGCTCTTGCGCACCCTCTCAAATACACACTAATCACTACCTCTCCCAATCGCCTTCTCCTTCTCACAGGTCGTGGAGAATACCGTTCTGGTTAACGTATCCGTACGGTCCCGAGCATAAGAGTAACGTGCAGGCGGTTCACGCAGTACAAAGGACCGAAGAACACATTTAATAGGAAAACCGCGAAGTAAGGTTTGACAATCTTACAGTACCTTAGCGTTTTGATTGGGGCTGCTCTATTAGTAACTTCTGTAAATTTATATCTGATATGCTATAGCATTTTTACATTCTCCACACTTCTTGACACTAGCCACCCCGCCTGTTAATTCCCACAGGCCGTTTTTATCCCACGTTCTCGTCGTACGTACTCGGTGCCGTTAATCTTGGGTGTTATACTCAGGACGCTTGCGCACCGGATCAGTTTCAGTTTATCCAACCATTAACCTCGCACTTCTGTGCTCTGGTTTCGGTTGCTACCTTCCAGTATCGTCTATTAAAGGGCGAAAAGAATAGAAGCACAGTGATATGGATCCAAAACGTCCAAGTACCAAGGGGAAATCAAGACGAAAAGAAAAGAGTCCGAACGCAACTACGCCACTGGACGCGACACCTAGCCACATCGCTTAATGTCACCAACCATTTAGTAGGAGAACTAACGGATACTCCACCTCTAGTGTTTCTACGTCTCTGGGGACCACTATGATTGCTAAGTCAAGGGGCAACGATCATTGTCCAAACTGCTGTCTTTATCAGCAACTCCGTGTATCGTAATCTCTCGGAGAACTTGAGCAGAAGCAGGACTTCAAGTAACAATTGCGACAGAACGAAAACGACAAGGGTTCAACACAAGTTCATATCACGAGTGAATGCCGAACAGGTCATAGAGGCCGGTAAGGTTGTCAAACAGACAATTTACCTTGTAGCAAAATCACTCCGGAACCGATCGGCTTTTGGCCGGTTTTCAAGGGGTTTTTGAACGGTTTCCGAGTCATTCAAACTGACTGCGTGAAATAGGTAACATGCTTAACTAATTTCTGTCACTTTTACCTTACTCCCTTCTATCCACTAAACAATGAAATCCCAACAATTATTTGTATTTCACCCATTTTAAGGTGCATTAAACGAGACTACCTGTGGCTTGAATTATTTCCAATACCAACCGATATTAAAATGCATTTACCGAAATAAAAGGTTCAATAGAAGTGCAGAGTACCACAGCCGGCCCAAAACAGAGCTTAAGGGGTGCTGAATGAATTGCTCTTACATGAGAGTAGCACATGTGCGATCTGTAAAGACATGAAAAGAAAACACTAAGGCGGAACTAAGCAGGTGAATAAGTTGGCACCAACACTTACGTCAAAGATGGGGATGGCAACCTATGTCTGTGCGTTACGTAGTATGCAAAAATCAGTGTTCCTGTGCGGGGGGTTCAGTTAAGTTCAGTTCAGTTTCCACAGGACGAAAGTGGCCGAGACCAATCGAGCGTCCACATCGTTGTGTTGTCGGTGGGTCTCCTTGGCTCCCAACACTGCGCGTTGAATGTTTTGTCTGTGGGGCAGAATTCGCGAGGCAGTATCACCTTCACAGACATAAGTTCATTGACAAAATAGCAGGGGCTTATTACCTCACCCCTCGTCCACACAGCTAGCTCTGGGAACGCTGTTCCAGCGTGAATCTAGGACCTTCTTGAAAGTTGGTACATTGCTGCATTTAATAGCATCCACTGACAGTCTATTCCACGTAGGTACAACCCCATTTGTAAAAAACTTAGCCCGTATGTCCAGCCTTGAATATGTCCTCTGTAGCTCAAGACTGTCCCCTGGTGTCGCACTCAGGGACAAAAACGAACAAATCACCCACGTCTATACCCGACAGACCCTTTGTGATCTTGAACGTTTCTATTAGGTCACCTCGGCCTCTGGGCCGCTCTAAAGGGAAGAGAATAAGATTTCCTAGACGCTGGGCGTAAGATTCCCCCCCCCCCTGACCGGTGATTATTTTAGCTGCAAGTCGCTGCACCCCCTCCAAGCACTCCTTATCCTTGGGATAATAGGGAACCCATGTCTGCACACAATACTCCAGAAGAGGTCGCACCAAAACCTTGTAGAACGGGATAAAGGCTTCTGGTTTTTTGCATGTGATGGTATTTCATACCCTAGTTAATACCCCTTCGGCCATATTGGCAGCTCTAGCACTGCCTTGAAGGCTTGAAGTCCTGTGAGACTATCACACACCTCTGACACTCTTTTAAACGGAATACTGCTCGTTTCGTCTATGTTAGTGGTCAGAACTTAACATCTGGCGAGATTCAGCGGTAAATCCCATCGTTCTGCCCATCTGAGCACCGCATTTATATCCCGTGCTAAATCACTCCCCGCTATCTCCACATCATCTGCAAAGATGAAACACGGGTTGCTCAATTCTTCCGCTAGGTCATTTATATACAAGAGGAAGAGCAAAGGCCTCAGTACTGAACCCTGCGGCACACTACTGGTAACCCCCTCCGGTCTCAATAGATAATCACCCACTTTGACATAGAAGCTACAATCCCTTAGAAAGCGTGCTACCCAATCTCTTGCTTCCCCGCTTATCCCAAAGGTCTCCAATTTACAGTCCAGCAGGCGATGACTCACAGTCGAAAGCCTTACTGAAATCCAAATAACAAATCACCACTGTCGTACCTTCATCTATTCGTCTTGGGGTCTCGTCTGAGAACATTAGTAGGTTTGTCAAACACGATCTTTTTTCAACAAACCCATATTGTGCAGATGTTATTAGGCCGTTAATAACCAGATGCAGGCACAACTGCTTTCTGATTATACGTTCCAAGCACTAGCATAACACTGATGTTAGGCTGACCGGTCTATAATTATCCGCCTTCTGCCTGGATCCTACCTTATGTATCGCTACGACAATGGCCTTGCGCCAATCCTCTGGCACCTCACTCTCCCTTACAGACGCTTCGTACAGCTGGATAGTAGCCCCTGATAATACGTCGGAAAGAGGCTGAACAATCGCCGGATGGATTGTATCCAGTCCGGCTGCTTTGTTCTTGCACAAAGATCTGAGTTCGTGGCGCATCTCGTCCTCACTTACAGTGAGCTCCTGAAGCACTGGCGTACTCCCTATATCTGATCCCGCCGCACTAAGCATATGGTCCTGACGATACACGCTCTTAAAGAACGCAAGTAAGATGCTCGTGTTCGATCTGCAAAACACAAATGAAAGGAAATTCCAGAAGCACAGATGCCTACTGAGTGCATCAAAATGATCCTATAGTAACATTAATCGAACACCAATATAGCTCCCACAGCCTGCTCACCACTGTTCCATTTCAAGACACTAGAGTAGAGCGGGCTAGTAAACGCACAACCGGCCAGGTCAGTTCAGTTGAAGTCTTGAAGTCTTGAAGTCTTGAAGTACTACACGGGTTCGAGGCTTTGAGCCCAATTGTCCCGGTTCTTGGGGAAATCTTTGATCTTCTGTCGGATTCACCGAGCTGAAACGAAATTAAAAAGAAGCGGCGGGGGGGGGGGGCGGGGGTGGCAGCGAAAACAAGATACACATAACACCATGCAGTGTCACACTGTGGGCAGTGCCTTAAGCTGAGTGGGGGTGTGGCATTCATGAACATATATGCGATAAAAGACATCTATTTTGTTTGTTTTTTTGACAAAGGAATTATTGGGAGAGACCCAGGTAGAGGTCTTGCTCTTTCTTGAGGATAGTTTTGTTCTGCGAGAGAACAATATCTTCCACATAGTAATAACCCTATAGCTAAAAAAGGTAATCCTTAGTAAAGTGCGTGGCCTCGGTTTGAAAACTCTTCTGATGTGACCACGGAGAGAAGAGGCTGTGTAGCGGCTTCGCAGACACCAAATTCAATAAAATACAATCGCGAGCTTAGAGCTTAGGCGCGCCTTGTTTAAGTCCACCGGTGTGAAAAATAAGAACACGTTAAAAAGAAGAAGAACCTTCGTCACACTACGTCAAAACGGCAAGGCGCGCTCCAGCTCATCAGCTCTGGTGATTAGCTCGATCAGCCTCCCTTCTCCTGTACTTTATACAGGGCAATCAATACAAGTACAAAAACCATCAATCGCTGTCGTTCTGCATCTTCATTCGCTGGACGGGAATTGAGTCCACAAGTCGTGCGTTCGACTAAGTTGGTGAGCCCGTTCCAAGTTATTAATAATTTTTATTTATTTAGTATATCGTCCGTGCCCTTCAGCGTTCCTTTTGTTTTCGTTGTGCACATACGTATTGAGCCTTTTTTGGTGTTGATTTCGATCAGCCATCGTGTATTTATTTTGCTGTCTATTTGATATGGATGACGCTAAGTTAACTATGTCTGACCCTGCGGTGCCTGAAACGCTCTCTATTGCGCGCCCAGTGAAAGCGTTACCTTTCATTTCGGGTAGTCCCTCTCTTTGGCTGACTCATCTGGAAGCACAGTTTGCTGCTTCCAGAATCACTTCCCTGCAACAGAAGTATGTGCATCTCACTGCCGAACTTCCTTTAAATATTCTTGAAGCTGTCGAGGATATCATCTCCAACCCACCCACGGACAAGCCTTATGATATGCTTCGCCAGGCTATCTTAGAACGCACCGGGGTCTCCGACTCAAACCGTCTTCGTCAGCTGCTTAGTGGCATTTCCCTCGGTGACCAGAAGCCTTCACAGCTTCTGCGTCGTATGCGACAGCTGGCCAAGGGCATCCAAGTTGGTGACATGATGTTGCGAGAATTGTGGATGCAGCAGCTACCCCAACAAGCGCAATGCACTCTGGCCCTTCTCGTAGATGAAGTCTCACTAGACAGACTGGCTTTGGCGGCGGACCGTTTCATGGAAGACGCCTCCGCCCAAATTAGTCAGTGTGTTCGTTCGTCCACAACCACTACGGAGGCGACTCTCACAAATTTAGCTGCACAACTCAGTGCCCTTCGGGCGGACGTGACCGCTATTCAGTCTTCACGTTCGGCACGTCGTAGCCGCTCCCCAACTCGCACCCGTCGGCCTATTGCCGCTCGCAGTCCTCCTAGGCCAGCCTCTCCCGATGCACACACTTGGACATGGTGTTGGTATCACCGCCAGTATCGTGCCAGCGCCAGGAAGTGTACACCCCCGTGCATGTTCCACGACAACCAGGGAAACTCGTCGGCCAACGTGTAGGTACGGCAGCGCTCGTTGGCCTCCCTACACCCTGCCGTCTTCTATTTATCAAGGACCTCATCTCCCACCGTCAGTTTTTGATTGACACTGGCGCACAGATCAGTGTCGTTCCCCTAACCCTTCTGATCGTCAGCACCGGCACACTTTAGAGCTTCAGGCCGCCAATGGGTCTCGTATATCCACTTTTGGTACTAGGCGTCTCAAGTTAGATCTGGGGTTGCGTCGTTTTTTTCAGTGGACTTTTGTCATTGCTGACGTTTCCCAGCCCATCTTAGGAGTTGATTTTCTGCATCATTTCAACCTTTCGTTACATCCCGCTTCTCGTAAGTTAACCGACCCTGTGACTCATCGTGCTGTTGTTGGATCTGTCTGCTTGGTCAACGTTGTTCGACCGTCCGTAGCTCCTATCGCCAACGATACCTTCGCCAAAATTTTAGCTGAGTTTCCGTCTCTAACCGGACCGGCAAACCACTTACCCGTGGTGCGCTCGGCTGTTGTACGTCACATCAGTACCGCTGGACCTCCTGTGTTTGCCCGTCCTCGTCGCCCAGCCCCAGACAAACTGGCCGTCGCTTGTCTTGAATTCCAGAAAATGCTGGACCTAGGCATCATCCGTCCTTCGAACAGCCCGTGGGCCTCTCCATTGCACATGGTGCAGAAGAGAACTTCGGGCGACTGGCGTCCGTGTGGTGACTATCGTCACCTCAATCAGGTCACAACGCCAGATCGATATCCTGTGCCTCACATTCATGATATCACATCTGCTCTGGCTGGATCCACCATCTTGCAAAAACCGCCGTTACCACTCCGTTTGGTCTATTTGAGTTTCTCTGTATGCCATTTGGCTTGCGCAACGCGTCCCAAACGTTCCAGCGGTTTATTGACGGTGTTACCCGCTGGCTGCCCTTCGTTCACTCTTACATCGATGATATTCTTGTCGCTAGCCCCAGCGTTGACGAACATCAGTTTCATCTTCGACAGCTCTTCCAGCGGTTAACAGAGCACGGTGTTACCATCAATGCCGCCAAGACTGAATTAGGGAAGCCGTCATTGCTCTTCCTCGGTCACATCATCGACGCCAACGGCATTCGTCCGGCTGAAACCAAGGTCAGTGATATTGCTGAATTTCCACTTCCACATTCCTTCAAACAGCTCAAACGTTTTAACGGCTTTGTCAATTATTACCGCCGGTTCATTCCACACTGCGCCACCCTGGTGCAACCGCTCACTGATCTTTTGCGGGGCAAACAACGAACCCTCATCTGGACCGATCAAGCCCAGGAGGCCTTTTCTCAGCTCAAACAGGCCTTGTCGTCTGCGGTTCTTCTCCGTCATCCGGATCCCCATGCTCCCGTCAGTATCGCTGTTGATGCTTCCGATGCCGCACTTGGCTGCGTTCTCCAGCAGGCCGTGGACGGCGCCTGGGAGCCTCTGGCTTTTCACTCACGCCGCCTGTCTTCCGCAGAATCCAAATACAGTGCGTTTGGTCGTGAGTTACTTGCCGTCTACACCGCCATACGTCATTTTCGCCACGCTCTGGAAGGACGGGAATTCATCATTTTCACAGATCACAAGCCACTACTGTATGCTTTCCGCAACGCGTCTGATCGTCATTCTCCACGAGAAATTCGCCAGCTGGATTTCATATCACAATTTTCTACGGACATTCGTCATATCTCCGGGTCAGCTAATGTGGCTGCAGATACTCTTTCCAGGATCCACAGTCTCGGGTCGCCCGCTGCTCTCGGTATCAATCTCGAGGACCTGGCACGAAGCCAGCAGGATCCTGAGTTTCAACAAACCATTCACGATACAAGTCTCCGAGTGCGGGCTTTGCCTCTTCCGTCATCTGCTGGCACTATCCTCTGCGACACCACCTTGGATCACCCAAGACCAATCGTACCACTTTCACATCGCCGTCCAGTTTTCGATGTGTTGCACGGTCTATCCCATCCGGGTATCAAGGCCACATGCAAACTAGTCCGTGCCCGATTTGTTTGGCCAAACATGGATCGCGACGTTCGTCAATGGGCACGTAACTGCATTGCTTGTCAGCGAGCCAAAATTCAGCGACATACCACCAGTCCAGTCGGAAATTTTGAGACTCCAGACGCCCGTTTCGCTCACGTGCACGTCGACATTGTGGGACCCTTGCCACCATCCCGAGGTATGATCTATCTACTCACTTGTATTGATCGTTTCACTCGTTGGCCCGAGGCCATACCCATTCCGGATGTATCCAGTGAAACTGTCGCCCGTGCGTTCATGGAACACTGGATTTCTCGCTTTGGTTGTCCTACCACAGTAACCACCGATCGAGGAGCTCAGTTTGAATCTGCCACTTTCGACACTCTCCTCCAAATGACTGGCACTAAGCGTATTCGCAACACAGCTTATCACCCCCAGGCAAGTGGCTTGGTCGAATGTTTTCACCGGCACCTCAAAACTTCGCTCAGTGCTCACAACAATCCTCAGTGGACGGACGTCTTACCACTGGTTTTATTGGGCATTCGCAATACGTTGCGCAGCGACACTCCCTGCACACCTGCGTCCATGACATTCGGCACCACGGCTCGTCTCCCTGGTGAATTTGTCGCACCCAATGTGAGCGCACCTTCCCCCAACCTTGGAGACTACACTCAACGTCTCATGCTCTACATGCGTCAGAAGATTAGTATTCCTGTCCGTTCGACAGATCGGCCGTCGTTTGTTCCCAGTCACCTACATACGTGCACGCACGTTTTTCTGCGTACGCCGAGCCGCCGCCCGTTGACTCCAGCTTATTCTGGCCCGCACAAAGTCATTCGGCGTTTAGAAAAAACGTTCATCATCGATCTCAATGGTCGACAAGAAACCGTCAGCATCGACCGCCTTAAGCCAGCGTTCGTCGACTCGGAAACCCAGCCTACGCCGTTGCCCGTCGATGGTAAAAACACAGACGTTTGCCCGACCCCAACAACATCTAGCTCCAGCACGCGTGAGTCACAGGTCGACCCCCCATCACGTTCCACCAGGTCTGGCAGGCATGTTCGTTTCCCTGCACGATTCGTTGACTTTATTGTTCTTACATAGATTTCCCCTTTTGATTGCATACTGCATCCAGTTTTTCTTATCTCTTCTAGGGTCAGTCGTTGTTTGCCTAGGAAGGATCTGGCACACCACTAACAATGGACATGTGTCACTATATGAACATTACCATTTTTTGTTGTTGTTGTTGCCTACCTGCCTTGTACATGGTTTGGCACGTCCCTGTCCCCACTTAAGGTTTATAGATAGAGAGCGCGGGGAGAGGATACCCCACCAGTTCACGCGTGAGTAACCTGCTCTGCGGCTATATATGGCCCAGAGGTCCTTAGATCACCTTAGAGGTGCTGAGCACAAACCTTTTCCAGCTGGAACTATTCAGCTGGTTTTTGGCTCAACTCACGACGCTCTCTTAGGTCGAAGTTCTCCTACTCGGTCGTCCTTCTGGAGGGGGACTGATGTAGCGGCTTCGCAGACACCAAATTCAATAAAATACAATCGCGAGCTTAGAGCTTAGGCGCGCCTTGTTTAAGTCCACCGGTGTGAAAAATAAGAACACGTTAAAAAGAAGAAGAACCTTCGTCACACTACGTCAAAACGGCAAGGCGCGCTCCAGCTCATCAGCTCTGGTGATTAGCTCGATCAGCCTCCCTTCTCCTGTACTTCATACAGGGCAATCAATACAAGTACAAAAACCATCAATCGCTGTCGTTCTGCATCTTCATTCGCTGGACGGGAATTGAGTCCACAAGTCGTGCGTTCGACTAAAGCTGGACAGACGGAGAAGAACCAATCCCTTTGACCTGTTTCAAAAATGTGGAACATCAAAAACAGATCACCTTTTACGCGTCTTACGTCGAGGGGATAGAGGTTGAGTAGTGAGAGGCGGATGGGATAAGGTAGATGGGATAGACCCCTTACTGCCTTGGTGGAGGCCCGCTGAACTCTTTCTAGGATCTTGCGGTCTCTTACAAGACCAGAGTGCACTATCTGACTACCGTGCTCCAGCAGAGGTCGGATATACGTGCCGAAAATTATGGGGGAATCATCCCTAGATATGCGCGGGAAGGGCCTTCGAACCGTATTTAGGACGTGAAAGGCAGATTTGCTAGCAAGTTCGTGATGATGAGAGAAGGATAAGTTACAGTCTAACCAGAAACCGAGCACCTTGTGTCGGTCAACCCTTGGCAGTGTGGTTGCTCCATTAATGGAAAACGTGTGACCAGTCTCTCTGCCGAAAGACATGCTCACGCATTTGTCATCATTAACTGGGAGGTTCCAGCGTTTTGTTTCATAAACTGCAATTTTCAGGTCTTCAGCGCTTGAACTCCAGAGGGTTACATCATCTGCGTACATGGCAATGTTCGCAGGAAGGGCTGTCGGTAGATCGTTTATATAGATTAAGAAAAGAAGAGGACCTAAGACCGACCCTTGGGGGATCCCAGTTGTTACTGGGGAGGGTTGAGACAAAACATTCCCGGCTTTAACCACAAAAGTGCGGTCGGTAAGGAAGCTACGTAGAATGGCCAACATGGAGCCTGTGATCCCGTATGTCTGCAGCTGATACAAATGAGATGCATGGGGGACCTTATCGAAGGCCTTAGAAAAATCGATGAATGCAGCGTGTGAGAGCTGGCCATCATCATAGGCTTTCGTCAGAATATCCACGACAGTAAGCATATTGGTGATTCATGATCTGCCAGGAAGAAACCCATGTTGGGCTGGGGAGAGGATCTTATTTCTATGAAGATGGGGAAGAACCTCACTCTTAGGAATTCCCTCAGTTTGCACAGGACAGGTAATGGCCACGGCCAATCCAGCTTCCAGAATTCCTTCGGTGGTATGCACACCAGTTATGCACCCGCTGCTGCCGAGTGTATTTCGTCGAATCCCCGCCAGAAATTAGGGGAAACGGAAAACCTCATCTCACATCAACTACGAGAGACATTATGCATCGTGAGCGTTCACTGAGACTGTATGCAATGAGCGAAAAAGTCTATTAAAACATACTCCAGAAGGACCACAGTGCTACCCGTCATCCACCTGGTTGATATACTGAAGACTCACTACGAGGAAATATCTCGTACCACTTGCGATCTAGGGCACCTTTGAAGGATTGGACAGTCTGCAGATCTATCATTCCACCAGGCAGACTTTTCCAACTGTTCACAACCCTGTTGCTGAAGAAGTGAGATCTAGCCATCAACCTAGGTCGGCCTTTTATCAGCTTCTTTTCATGTCCCCTTTTTTCTGGAGTCGATGGCCACTTGGAATGGACTATCTGGTTTAAGGCCAGAAAAGCCCCTCATTACCTTGAACGTTTCTATGAGATCCCCTCGACTTCTCCCCCTTTCCAACGATAAAAGATTCAGGTCACAGAGTCTGTGCCCATATGTCTTACCCCTCTGCACTTCAGCCATTCACTTGGCGAGACGTCAGTTCATTCTTCATTCTTCATATTAGAGACAGTGGAAATCACTTGAAGTATACGGCATACGGTAATCTTCGTACTGTAGACTCACAAACGATCGGCGAATTGGACCAAGGATACTCCAGGCGGAAGCACACTTTCTGTTCGTGTAACCTTGGGTTTTTAGCTAGGGGGGCGCCAAGACCCTGAGATCACGCCCGCAATCGGTCGCCGGGAGCAGGCTCCCAAACAGGTGACAACTCACTGGCACCTGAGAGTGACCCACAGGCATATGAACACACTTCGAAAGATTAAGGGCAACATCCATTCTGAGGACCAGAGGGAAAACACATCTAGGTCTTCCTGTAGGATATGACTATCTCCATCCGGACGAAGTGAGCGCCAAAGTTTCAGATCATCTGCATACACGAGACAGGAGGACGAGCAAATTTAGGAAGGTCGTTTATGTAGACGAGAGGCAGTAACGGTCCAGGAACAGACCCCTAGGTAGCACCGCTGGTCGCTGAGTGCCACCAGGAAATGGTTGTTGGGACCCTGACGGCAAACTTCCGTCCTCTCAGTAAATCCCCAATCTATCTTAGCAAGGGAACTTCTATTTCCATTTATCTTAGCTTCCGAAGGAGGAGTCATGTGGAACCTTATCAAAGGCTTTGTCGAAGTTCACGAAGACGACGTCTGTGGAATATCCCTCAGCCTTCGCTTCAGCCCAGCGCCCACAAGCAAGCAGAAGGCTCGATAAACAGGATCGGAATTTCCGGAAACCATGGTGTTGGGAGCTGAAAAACTGATGGCTTTCCATGTGTTACATCACTTTCTTGGCTATGAGACTTTCCATGGTCTTGCAGAAGACACAAGTTAGACCTGCAGGGAGGTAATTTGCAGCCGAAGTTTTTTCACCAGCTTTGAACAAGGGAGCGACGATAGAGGCTGTCCAGTGTAAAACACCTCTGAGCAGAATGTGGCCCAATTTGCAAAGGATCCCGAAACCAGAAGATGAATATCCGTGAAATTCTACAATACTAGGTTAGCAAATGAACAGCGACACGAAACAGATACAAACCTCAATTACGCGACCACAAGGACTCGAAAACGAGAACCGAATTGTGGCTTGCGAGAAAGGAGCACGTGCGTCGCGCAGGTCCAGAACAAGGATATGACACAGCAGCGCGCTGGACGCTAACAAACAAACTTTGGTTCGCAAAACCATACAGTGCATAAAACAAGTCAATATTGCAAATAAGTGAGTGATGTTACAGAAAGATGGAACTGCAGTGTTTTTGGGAGGATTTTCCATGACCGGTCGGTACACCGCCCACCAAAATCCCACGGAACTTTAGCAGAGCCAAAGGTATGGAAAAGGGTATTGATCCTTCCTACCTATTTGGACCCTGCTGTCAAAGCGCGTGCCCAATACCCTGTCATCATCGTTCCGCTCACGATCACACTTGATCTGGTGGCCACACCGGCGTGAGGTTGCTCTTCATCGTCCACGACAACTGCTCATCGATGAAGGGCTTGATGGGGCAACATGGGTGCCGTCCTCGAAGGAGTCGCTGTGCCTCGGCCGTGTGTGCTGGTCTGAGTGTGAGTGTGCATGTGGGTGTCATAGGTGAGGTGGCACTCCGGTATATGGGCAAATAGTAACAACCAACACTTACGGGAGATATCTTCCATAATGTCAGTGACAAACGAGGAGCAATCAGCCCTACGGCGTGTTCTGATGGAGGTCATGAAGTATAAACGTGTACCATGTAAGTGTGTGTGTCAAGGTGTATGATTTTTCAATACTTGCGTATGTCGCAAATGCACCCATATATGGGAGGCTCCTTTAACCACTTCGAAGACGAATAGTCTACTGGGTTTCCGCGTTATCCCCTTCTCCGTCTTCACTCTCGAGGAGGCTGATACTGCGTACGTCGCGGATTAGTGTTCCGCTGGCGGTCTTCACCTTCACGGCTCTTATCATTTCGCCAGAGCCTTAGATGGTTTCCACAACCACTCCCAAAAGCCAGGTGCTGAAATGTACGTGTTCGCCTGCTATCATCACTACATCCCTAAACTTGAGCGGTCTTGTTCTCGCCAGCCACTTCTGTCGAGTCTGCAGAGCCGGTAGGTACCCCCGCAGCCAGCGCCTCCAGAAAACCTTGGCAAGATATTTTGCATGCTTTCATCCGTGGAGGTAGCTCCCACAAAGGTTTGCCGGCTTCTGGAAACCCTCGTTCGACCTTAACGTCAATAAGTCGTTCGGGGTGAGTGCCAGGTGGGTAGGGTCGCCGTTCATTACTGGAATCAGGGGGCGGTTGTTCAGGATTCGCTGCACCTCAGTCATGACGGTGTTCAGCGTCTCGTCGTCAGGCGGCTGCTGCTCCGTGATCGACAGCAATATCCGTCTGGCGGACCGGATCATGCGTTACCATACGCCGCCGCGGTGGCTGGTCTGTGGGTGGTTGAAATGCCATCGTATGCTGTAGGCCACGGTTCGATCCTGCAGTTCGTCCCTGTTTATGTTCTTGTGCCAACGCTGCAATTACCGGTGAGAGCCCACAAAGTTCGACCCATTATCTGAGTATATATCGGCCGGTACGCCTCTTCGGTTGATAAATCTCCGCAAGGCCCGTAGAAACGAATCGGTCGTCATCGAATGTGCGACTTCCAGGTATACTGCGCGTGACTTCATGCACGTCATGATACATCCATATCGTTTTTCCAATCTCTTCCAGCATTTGATCCACAAGGGCCCGAAATAGTCCAACTCGGCGTCGCTGAATGGCCACTAGCCCAAAGTCACCCTGCATTCGGGTGGCAAGGCCATGTGTTGTTTGCCAGCCGTGGCATTGCGTCTCCTACGTTGCGCACAACGTCGGATTACGCGTTTTACAGTCTCTCGTCCTCTCAGCAACCAAAGGCGCTTTTGGATGGCGCTCGTCACGTGACCTTCCCCGGCATGTCCCTTCACGGCGTGGACGTGTTGGATCATTAGCTGTATCACAGGTTGTCGGGCCGGTAGCCATATGGGGTATTTCGTGTCAAAGCTCATGTGGTGGTTGGTCAGCCTACGATCTACCCGTAGTAGTCCATTGATGAGTTTCAGATTTAAACTCTTCAGTTCTCCTCTCGGAACTGATATTCCTTTGTCCATTGGTCCCACTTCCTAAGCCCTATCGAGTTCAAGAGTGAAAGCCTCCAGCTGTATCATTATAATTATAATTGTAATTATAATATGGTATATTTCTGGACCGTGGTCGAGAGGCACGCATGTAAGTACGATCAGAGTTTACAATATAACTGAATGAGATGGAAGATTCACAAATTTTAAAGAGAGATTCACACATCGCAGCAATAATGGAATAAGGCTGAGGAGAGTTTAAATGAATCAAAGCGACCAAAGAATACACGGCGAGTGTGAATTAATTTCGAGTCAACCGAGGCAATAGTAATGAATCGGCAGGATGTAGGAATGCTCAGACGGATATTGGCTTACAACGCAGGAAATTCAATATTCACAAGAATGATGCAAGAAAATGGTCAGTAAAGCATAATCATGTTCACTTGAAAATGTAATTGGCTTTGAGACAAAGAAAGCAGGGAAGAATTTCATGAAGGTTTGCAGAGGAATACTTATTTTCATAGATTTATGAACATGAAACATATCGTGGATGTATCGTGTTTTGCGACTCGTAGCTCCTCGAGACTTATCGGACCCATTCGTATCCGGCCTGAGGGATGGATTTCTTTCATGACAAGCAAATGCCTCTAGAACCTGGCCAACCAAACTAATGCACGAAGTGTCTTGATCGAAGGAGAAAGTCTGACCAATCATGACAAGATGAATGTCGTCTCGACGATTGTGGCCGTCATCACTGCGCCCCCGATCTCCAGTTCCAATTCCACTGGGGTTTTTAGTTCGTACACTGGCCAGTCCTGTTTAGGTATTTGCAGGAATTCCGGTCCTCCCGTCCACGTTTCTAGTTGCCGGACTTTTGTAGCACCTCGGGAGCACAGATCGGCTGGGTTAACGCCAGACCTGACATGCTTCCACTGGTTCACGGCCTATTCGCCGTGGATGATCGTGAGTTGGTTGGCAATGAAAGTACCGAGCCGGCTCCTGGCAATGTAAAATTAGTACGTTGCTGCCGTCCAGCCAGTCCAGAAACTAGCTGACCGAATGTAAAATTCGAGATATCTTTTTACCGCTTGCACCGCCCTGACTGCTAACACGGCTGCGCTCAATTCAAGGCGCAGGATCGAAACTGACTTCATTAGGGCAACGTAGGCTTTCGCAAACAGGATCCTCGTAGTATATTGTCCATCTCCCGTTCACCATCGTCCGTACACCAAGGCTCCTTAACCGACTTCAGAAGCGTCAGAAAAGGTATGTGGTTCTCCCGCCAGTGTCGCATGACCAGGAGGAAAACATCGTGGAATCCTTATGTCCCCTAATTTCTTCAAGGTCTTCAAAAATTCTTCGCAGTCCAGCCGGTCTTCGTGGTCCAGTAGCTGGTCCTAATCGACTTTATTACTGCAGAGCCGCTGAAGCAGGATATTTCCGGGTAGCAGCCAGGGAGGGGCAAAACCGGGCGGATTGAACAAACCAGAGACGGGAGATAGCATACCACGACGGGTCGCTGGCAGCTCGGGAACGGTCAGCTCGAAAACAAAAGCGTCCGTTTCCGCGTCCCATTGTATTCCTAATGTGCGTTCGATAGGAAGTGGAGAGCCGTCCAAGTCCCTTACTCTTTCGGCTTTTCGTGGTAAGGAATGACTGTAAAGAACGAATACTGAAAATCCTTCTAAATGTTCAACGTGCTTTGTGAATTTGACTGTATTTGACATTATCTTGGAAAGCTTGCTCATACACAACATATTTTCACGTTTGTTTATCCATGTGAGACATTTGAATTTGGCATTGAACCGTTTCTGACTGTCGTGCTTGAGCCACGGGGCTTTGGACCTTTGGGTTTTACTGTGAAGCCTATTTGGCCGCATACTTGAGGTTCGTATATATTTGTATCCTTTGTGCATTTCAATCTAGTACCGTAGAAGCTACGAATCAATCTTGTTCTGGTTTTGGGATTCGTTTGAATTGGCTACGCGTTGCTCGATTTGCTCGATTTGATTTACAGTACTCAAGTGGAACCTGGACAAGAAAACTCATTGGAAATATCCAGACGAGGAGGCAAGGACCTTTTGAGACAACAGGAAATATTTCGGCAAGTCTCTGGGGATGGTTCGGGTGTTATTGATTATCTAGATAATGCTAAGTTTACTAGCTCTGTCAGTGCCAGGTCATATATCTCCAACCGCGATGCGTTTGACGATATTAGTACTTATAGAATGAGAGTAATAGAATTAGAAAACGAGCTGCGGTTAGCCAGAAAGGAAGCAGAGCACCTTACACAAGGAACTGGTCTCAGAGAGCCAGCAAAGAGTCCATGTAGTTCACAATGTCAACATCGAAAAGGCACTGTGATCGACGAATATGAACCCTTGAGACAGCCTGAAACTACCGAGAGTTTGGCTCTTGGCCTGCCGAGAGTGGAGCTGTCCCACTTCGACGGGCACCCCGAGCAATACTGTATATTCATGAAACAATTCGAAAATTTTGTTGAGTGCAAAGTTGCAGATTCTGGTCAAAGGTTTTTGTATTTATTACAATACTGTCGTGGGAGAGCCAAAAGTGCTATCGAAGGCTGCGCGATGCTTGATCCACCGATGGGGTACATCAGGGCGCGCAGAATCCTGAAGGATTTGTTTGGACAACCATTCAAGGTGGCTAGAAGCCTAATTAAGAGTTTTTTATTGAAGGCGAAAAGGACTGAGGGCAAGGCTGAATCACTGTTGAGTTTGGTGATAAAAATGCAGAATTGCAGTATAGCACTGGAGCACTTAGGATACCAGTCTGATCTGAATGCATTGCACACACAGGAATGCATTGTCCGATGTCTATCTATTGATTTACAGAGCCTATGGGCAGAGGAAGCTGAAAAAATAAATATGCTTGAGCGGGAATCTACGTTCAACGATTTGACGGAGTTCATAGGTAATCAATCCCGTATCGCCAACAGTCAATTTGGACAAATCGTTCGCGAAAGTTGCAGACTGGCGCGAAGGGAACCAACATCTCAAATTGTGGAGAAGGACTGTAATCAAACCCAGTCTTTGGCTAACATGCACATGAAAAGTCAAGAACCCGAGAGGTCAGCTGAATGCAAGCTATGTAACTCCCTGCATCCGTTACCAGATTGTCCGACCTTTCATGGGATGAGTGTACCCGATCGGTGGTGCGCAGTAAAAAGGATTGGCTCATGCTTTATGTGTTTGAACAACTCTCATCGAGCCTCTGAATGCAGCTTGAGAGTGAAATGCAACCAAGACGGATGCTTGGGTAATCATCACTCGTTACTGCATGGCCTTCTCAACAATAGACCTATTCAGCCGGATGAACCCAAAATTGTCTGTTCAACGGGACATGATGATTTCAAACCGGCAAGATTAGGCATCGTACCTGTCGGTATCGTGACACCTAAAGGACTGAGGAGGGTCAATGCATTTTTGGACACGGGGTCGGATACCTCGCTGATTACTCGCGAGCTTGTAGAAAGCTGTGAACTAGTAGGCGAGCCTACCTCGCTCACTATCAGCACGATTGCAGGGGGTCATGTTAGTAATTCTAAGAAGCTGACCCTGCAGTTAACGTCTTTATCTGATGAGGGGACCGTAGAAATTCCGGAAGCTTTTGCAATAGACAGCTTGCCAATGAGACCAGTCGACTCTGTTAGATTGATCGCCAAGAGATGGTCTCATCTCAGGGACAAAGAGTTCGAAGAAGTGTCTAGCCCCCACGTCGACATACTAATTCGATGCAATGTACCAGAGGCTCACTGGGTGCTTGAACAGAGCATATGCAATCGAGAAGAACCATTCGCTACGCGAACGATACTAGGCTGGACACTTCTCGGACCCCTGACGAGCGAACTTCAACAATCGGCATCAATAAATTGCTCAAATGTTGCTGAGAGAAGTGCCTCTGTAAAACACAATCAGCCTTTCGATATTGAATCCAACGGTCCATCTCAGGAAAGCGAATTTCACTCAAAGGATCAGTCGGTGCTTTCGATGGCAAATTCAAAGACGGGACGTCACAGTGGGCAACATGAAGTTGCTATACCCAAGAGACCACCGTCAAGTCACCTATCGAGAAAAGGAGAAGTTGCCTTGAGGCTTTTGAAATATCCCAAAGAAGGACACCAGCAGGTCACCCAAAGCAGCTTGAAATTTGCCGACCCAGTGACAGTGTACGGTACCTGGGTGGAACTGCATGGCCGGCGGCGAAACAAAGTACCCTTTGCCAAAACAAAAATTGCTGAGCTGAAGTCAGTATCCCTAAACGAGCTCAAAACGACTGCACTGGTATTGGGTTTTAAGGTAGCACGAATGCTAAAAGAGAACTGCACCACCGCCGAACTGAGCCTTGCCTATTGGACAGATCCTACAGTTGTGTTGCATTACAGGAAACGGAAAATACGAAGAACGTGTTTGAGACATCAGAGAGTTAATCCACTCGTAGCAGAAAACAGCGAGGTAAATGTTTCTGATTCGAGCTCGAAACCACATACAAAAGACAAAGTAGCTCGCAGATCGCCTCGCTTCGAGTTACTCAGCACTTTATTGCATTTCATGCTCTACAACTAATCAACTGGACCCATTTTTTCTGAAAGGTTGCAAATGTACTTAGTTCCAGTTTCTATCTAGCGTGCACATAGGCGAAGAGGAAAATATCACCAGTATTTCACTTGAACAGTTCAGGTGAGGCATACTAGCGATGAGCACATTGTGAAACTATTATTATCTTTAAAGAAGAACATTTATTTACATTTTATACAATATTGATTGTCACATATTTTGTGCACAGAAAAACTTTGAAATACTCTGGTAGATGCCAGTATTCGATCAATCTCCGTGTTCATGTGTATTTCGATACTGTCCGCCGTACACTTGTTTTCGAAATGTGTTCATAATCAGAAACCGGTTGTCATTTCTTTCGGAAGATTTGGTGCGTTAATTTTATGTAATTCCACTGGTTCGTGACCTGTCAATTTTACGCGATATCTCATTAGGCGTTGCACCTGCGTTCAACTTCTGCGCTCATGCTTGTAAACAAAATTAGTCTAACCAGTTGCTGCAATGGGTTACTGCATGTGATGCTTAGACTTATTTCGTGCGGCGAAACACTTCACTCTGCGAAGCCTTCATCTTCATCGTGCGTCTGACTATATGCGCCGGTCTCCTGATGAATATGTCAATCTCAAGTTGTGCATCGGGATTTGGAATTGATTCCTTATGGATTGTGCGATGATGACAACGGCGAAAACCTGTTTCACGTTCAGATAACACAGGAAGTTAGTAACCACAGGCACTAACAATAAGTTAAAGGTATATAGGGTGAGAATCATGACCCCTTCCCGAACCTTAGACAACCATTTTCGCGGAAGGATTTTGGCCGGCGGTGTAAAGAACGAATACTGAAAATCCTTCTAAATGTTCAACGTGCTTTGTGAATTTGACTGTATTTGACATTATCTTGGAAAGCTTGCTCATACACAACATATTTTCACGTTTGTTTATCCATGTGAGACATTTGAATTTGGCATTGAACCGTTTCTGACTGTCGTGCTTGAGCCACGGGGTTTTGGACCTTTGGGTTTTACTGTGAAGCCTATTTGGCCGCATACTTGAGGTTCGTATATATTTGTATCCTTTGTGCATTTCAATCTAGTACCGTAGAAGCTACGAATCAATCTTGTTCTGGTTTTGGGATTCGTTTGAATTGGCTACGCGTTGCTCGATTTGCGAGATTTGATTTACAATGACTACGAGCTTTTCTGAAGCTTTCGACGTCCATTTAGTTAGATTAAATCCGCCCCCTGATGGCGATCTTGTCGCACCTCTGAACTGCTCTAGGGCCTAGTCCATATCCGCGGATGGCCCAAGATAGTTGTCGGCGTAGAAGTTTCACCTGACACTGTCTACCACCGACCGGTGGACCAAATCTCCATGACTGTTCGCTGATTTTCGAAGGGCGTAGTTCGCACAAAACGGTGATGATATGGCTTTGAAGGGGCGGACGGTCATCCTATTAATTATCACTGTGTAGTCCCGGTTGTATTCTTTCCACCACAGGAAACACAAAGCATCTCGTTCTCTTACCGGTATTTTGACCTTATGAAACATTTCCGTAATTTCGATGGACAAGACCACTTTACTCACTCTGAAACGGCGCAAGACTTCGATCAGTGGTGTGGTACATGCAGGCACTTGTAGTGAGCGATCGTTTAACGACTTGCTCTGGGAATTGGCTGTACAGTCGAAAACCACCCGCAGATTTTCGGGTTTCGTGGGGTTGATAACCGGGCGGCGAGGCAGGTACCAGGTACCATTTTTGCCGTCGTCGTTGGCAAGCACCATTTCGACGCAGCCGAGAGCTTCTTTTCGCTCCAATAATTCCGCATATCGTTCCCACAGATCCTGGCGTCGAACGAAGCGTTCTTTCAGTCGCAGCAGTATTTGCAGAGCATAATTTCTGTTATCAACCCAAGGGTCAGCTGGTGAGCACCATGGGAGGATGACCTCAAACTGCTTTTTAAGGCCTCTAGTTCCTTGCCGCACTGCTTGCAAAGCGGAGTGATCCTCTTGAGACAACGATGGCCTTTCGTCTCCAATGTCGTGAAACACCTTTTCATACAGCTTCTGCAGGTGATACTCTATGCGGTCCGTCTCGGCGGACAAATTATTCAGGGAACCACGTACCCCTACTGGACCGTATAATATCCATCCCAGAGCCGTGCGTACGGAATAAGGTGCCTGGCGGTTGCCCACTCTCTGGTGAAGTACCCAGTGCGCCTCTGGCACGTCGCAGCCGATGAGGAGGTCCACTTCACCGTCTTCCCAGTCTACAACGATTACATCACGCGGGTGGGGCCACCCAGTAAAAACTGCATTCACTGAACTTGGTGCTCGTATGGGGAGATCCGCTAACGTGAATGCCTCCGTTGATTCGATTTGCTCGTTAGTGTCTAGAGAGATGAGTTGCAACCTCAACCTGCCGGCAGTCATTACCTGTGTTCAGCCCACCGTGCTCACTGCCAACGACGTCGCACATGTAGCGAGTAGGTTTTTGTCGGCAAACCGCTATTTCACTGGAGTAATCTCAGATCCACTATCGACGAAAGCCAACGCTTTGACCACCCCAGTTGGGGTCACTACTCCTACGGCAACTACGCCTAAACGTTCTGGTCTACTGGCAGACCGCGACGTTGAAAAATAACACTGGGCTTGGTACTCGCCTCGGGTAAGGTTGCTCTCGCCTGGTGCAGCAATCGGTGGTGTCCGCCCGTGCAGCCATCGTAACCACATCGGTTTCTCCTCCTACAAGCTGCTGCCCGGTGCGTGGTGTTGAGACAAATAAAACACGCTCCTGCCATCCCCGCCGTTCCCCACCGTTCGTCTATTGTGGCGTTGCCCAACTTGGGGCACTCTCGTAGTCCATTGCTGGCGTCACAGGATCTGAAATTTGGTTGCGCCGTGGCATCGCGTGAAATGGCATGTGTATCGGTCCAAGGTTGGTATTTTGGATGTTCATGTGCAGTGGTTTGAGCTTGGCTAGTGCTGGGCTTGTTTGCCCTGTTGCTGTCCCGGATAAGTCGGCCAAACCTGCCGTCGGCTATCTTGGTTTGCCTGTCCAAGTACTAGGTCAGGTTTCTAAGTTAGCCTTCCTGTCTCTTCGGCTTACCCTTCCCGCTTCTTCCTCCTACCGACCCTGTAGTTCGGGAGAGAGGCGACGGACTATGTTTTCCAAAGCGTGCATGGCATCTAGGTCAGCCCTGTAACCTGAATGGTCGAAGGCTATTGAGCAGTTCTGCATCTTGATCACCAGGTCAGCCGTTGTGTAAACGTTGCCCTTGGTTCTCTTTGCCTCTACCATCACGCCCTCTATTGGGTTATGGGCTACTTTGAACGGTTGGCCAAACAAGTCCCTTAGGATCTTTGCTCGCGTGTAGCCCTGTTTCGAGTCGAGCATGGTACACCCGTCGATAGCTTCTCTTGCTCGGCCTCGACAGTAGTGAGTAAGGCAGAGAAGCCTTTGCCCAGGGTCGGTTGCCTTATTTTCGACGAACGTCTCGAACTGCTTGACAAACTTGCAGTAGTGTTCTGATCGCCCGTCGAAAACCGTTAGTTCTACTCTTGGCAAATCGACCAATGGTGTTTTGCAATTTGCGACCGGCCTGGGGTTCCCTATATTATTGCACTCTGATCTATCGGAAGTGTCATGGCCGCTGGTCTCATGCTCACGCTCTCTCTGTATACACTTCTTTTCTGCTTCCTGGAGCAGTTGTCTAGCCGATAATAACTGCTGTTCTGGGTCTAGTATTCTCAGCCTATATAGATCAACATCCTTACAATCCATATTGCCCTCATTACCACATGAACTAGCACTGACAGAACTAGGCGATCTAACATTAACCAAAGAATCAAATGTACCTAAAACCTCCCCAGTGACTTGCCGTATTACCTCCTGTCCAGATTCCAATGTCTCCGATCCTTTTCTTGGCATTTTGCGTGTTTTCCTCGTTCCAAATTGATCAGTTGAGTATTGTAACACAGGTTTGAGCAATGCGTAGCCAAATTCACAAAGGATCCCAAAAACAAAAGGCGATTATCCGTGATGTTCTACAATACTAGATTATTGAATGAACAATGACACCAAAAAGATACAAACCTCAATAATGAGATCACAAGGACTCAACAAACGAGAAACCGAATTGCAGCCTGCGAGCAAAGAGCACGAGCGTCACGCAGGTCCAAAACAAGGAAATGACAAAGTAGGGCTCTGGGCGCGAAAAAACAACAACTGGTCCATAAAAACAAACAGTTCGTAAAGACACGTCGATAGTGCAAGCAAGTGAGTGATGTGAAGAAAATCACTGAATCGCAAAGATGTTAGGGGGATTTGGCACGACCGGTCGTTGCAGTATGTACTCGGGGCGTAAAGGGAGGAAAATTTCTTTACGCGTCGTAGATGAGTGCTCTATTTTTTGTTTGCCAAAAGGAACGCTATATTTTTTCAAGGAAAACAAGGTCGGTTCTGGTCAGGCTTGGATATATGATAAGAACTTATTTTAAATGAGGTCGGCCATTTGATAGATGTGTGAGAAATTTATTTTTTTGCAACTTCGGTGAACGATAAATGAGATTAATCACCTAAAGAACCTTCGCCGTTTGATGGCGAGCATGTTCCGGAAATCGGATTATACACGAGCCATGAACACCGAGGATTATTACCGATAAGTTTCGGGCTATGAGCAACTGGTTCTGCAATAAGACAGCGGAGGGAAATCAGCGTCTGGAACTTTTGTTGCTGGACTTTCAGTTTGAGAATTTCGTGCGCTAAGGGTTGTGCCAGTCTCCGAGTCCCTTTAGATCCCTAGGTATTTCGGGCAACTTATTGTCTAGGTTATGACGAGGAAACTTGTGGACAATCTTAATGTCATTGGCGCACAGGAATGGGGCTCCATGGTGCAGAGTGAAGAATACACCTCCGATGTATATGAGAAAAAGGAAGGGCCGGGCGTAACCAATTGTGTTACCCCGGTGGTACGGGAGCAGGTTTTGAGACACATCCACCAACCGGAACGCTTGCAAGTGGCTCAATAGGCATGTTGTAACCAGGATGAGAGGGAACCGGAGAACCGGGAAAGCCGTGATCTGCGAGCTTGGTTGTTGACAAACAGTGCGGCACACGATAGAATGCCTTGATCGTATAGAAGTGTATGACAATGATGGGTTTATTGTTATCTGCGGCCATCGCTGCGAAATTAAAAGTCACACCCGTAAGTGGTGTGTGGAGGTGATTTGAAATGCAACGCCACTCACCATGGATAATATTATTAGGCAACGAAGATCAAGTACCTGCTGCTTGATGAGGCGTTCCACTGACCTGGAGGTAGTTGGTTTGTGATTGACGGTGCGGCAGTTTGGGGAGTCCTGTGTCGGTAATTCCTTAGGAATTGGGATGACAACCGCGGTCTTGCACTGCGAATGTAGTGTACTGTGCTTAGGAGGTGGATTTTGGCTTTCGATTGGAGGGGTGAAAAGTTGTTTCGTCCTAGACGTAGAAGTGCTGGCGGAACGCCATCACGAGTAAGCTGGTTGGCCACCTGGTCAGGGGCAAAATTCTTTTCCGATACGGGCTGTGGAGGTGGTTGGGGTAAAGGTGCCCGAGGTAATGGAGTCCGCAAAATAGAAGTTAGGCGCATCAGCTGCCGTGCCAGGTGAGGTATTATTCATATTTTTGGCTACATTTAGAAAGGGAATGCTGACGATTTTGCATTGACTTCTGTTCTGTATGGGGGGTGCCAACTTTGGCGAAGTGTCATGGTATTGCGAGGGAGATTGATTGGTATGGGGAGTTGTTTCGGATTCAGTAATATCGATTTGCCCCTATTGTTGTTGCTTGTGCTCCTGGGCTCTGTTTATTCCTTCTGCGTGCTGTTCAGGATCAGCCTGCCAACTCGGTTTGATCTGACTCGAGCGGTAATAGTTGCGGACAACAGGCTGGATAGTTAAGTGTGTAGCAAATCAGCGGCCAGCTGGTTGGCCCTTCGCAGAGGAAGTTCGTATAAGTTCAACGATCGAGGTTGGCTGATAAGATTTTCTCAGTAGATTGCTGAAGACAGGATACTGAGTGGATGGAACTCATCCTCTAAGCTTACAATGCTGAGAACTTGCACAATCCATTCCGTCATCACCTCTTGGGAAGCACTCTGTGGTTAGGTCAGTCGTACCAAATATCTCTCTGGCAAAATTAGGTCCAGTACTTCAAACCTCCTGAGTAAATGATCCACATGTCGGATCCAGAGGCCCGCCTCGATGTAGGAACCAAGGTTCTTTGAGTTTTTGATTCTGAGCGGGTTTGGCAGCGGATGCAAGGGATGCCGGAGCGAAGAAGGATCAGCTGGTGGCCCGGCGGGGTTTAGGCAAAATAGCTAAAAGCTCTGACGAGCAGCAAAACTTGGGCATGAAGGGCTTGGACGATGGTACATGTAGCCGATTTATACGGGCGAATTACTTAGTAGGATGGCTAAATACATGGAATTTTGTATGCTTTCAAGAGTGTGTTGAGGGAGGAGGCATACGGGGAATTCGAAACTAACACAAAAAGGGCATCTCTCACCGGGACCCAGTCTGTTCGTTCTTAATACCCGATAGCCGGTAAGCGACACTCTTTCATTTGGAGGAAAACAACCAACCAGGATCCAGCGATGATTATGAAGGCAGGATTCGTGGACCGAGCGATCTTCTGGAGGGAACTTCGTGTCCTCAAGATGGACTGAGCTTTGAAAGTAACGAGCCATATTTTGGGCGGCATCACCAAGAGGAGAAACACTGCTTCCCCTAGATGGGGAGGTCTGATCTCGAGGATAATTTCTTGGAGTCGTTGGTTGGTAGGGGACTTGGGGTACTTTGCCACCGGTGGTTCCCGAAGGACCCTGCAGGGGTTCACATTTTATGTTGCTGAAAGATATTGGAGAAGGACTGGGTGAATGGTGAAGTTTGACAGCCAGCACTCCGAAGGCAAATGAATGAAGGGGGAACCTGGGAGCCTCGGAGAAGCAGTTGCACCTAGGTACAGGGTGCTTCTTAGGAGTAGACGACTGGTAACAAGGAGGCGGGTGACCGTGAGGAGCAGGATAGCCAGAGTTGTCAGGAGGCTTGGACTTGCGAGTAGCACTGTAAGAGCTGGTGTGGCTGGATGTGAGCGGGGAGCGTGTGGGTGTTGTGTGAGGCAGATTGATCGCAGATTCCGTCACAACCCTCCCGAGGGTGTAATTTGAAAGTGTAGAAGGGGACAAGTAGTTCTGTGAAGGAGGGTGTGTAATGAGTTTATGGGTTGGATCCAAGCAGATGCGGAGGAGGAGGTTGAAGGCCCACAGGGGGCTGTATGGAAGATGAGCGGTTTTGGACCAATGCCGGTCGATAAGCTTTTGCTACAGTGTACGGGGGAGGGGGTTATGACGAGCCGCATCTGGATGTCATCTGCTTATGGTGGATGTAGACAGGTGGGGCCCCTATAGAAGTTGGAAGGGGTCCGTTGATTCTGCCACTTAGTGGTGAGCGGAAAATTGTGAATACTTAGAAGGAGTTTTGTGATAGTTTTGAAAGGCGTTGGAGCATATGGATCGGCTGGCTAGCGAGTATGAATTTAAGGTAGGAAGGTAGGGCGTTCTTCGAACAGCTTGGCAGAAACACATGGATTATGTGGGCTTACAGCCATCTGGAGGTGGCTGAGTTTGAATGTGTGGACTAGCGACCCAAAATTGCCGTATGGAAACATAACTAATAAGCACTCAGCCCCAGGCAGCTTCCATGATATTCGGCGCCACTGGGCTTTTCTTTTTTCCTCTGCTTGCTGTGAGAACAATTGATTTCCGTCAGTTGAAAGTCTAACTTTTAACTGCCCTGCTTGTGGGCAGTTCAGCCTCTAGCTCCCTAAGCTAGGATTGCTTCCCGTGTTGCTCCGAAAGGCAAACGTGATAGACAAAGTTTCAATAAGAACAATCCCTCAACTATCCTGCTGACTCTTGCCGTTCTATGGTAGCCATCGTAACCTTTGGATTGCTGCCGGTAACTGAGAACATTCTCAGGATCTAGTTAATACCTGGCTTCTGCATACTGAAGGCTGACTGATTTTGTTAGTGATGGAAGATTCTTTGTGCCAGCCTCTTGTGTAAGAGTAGCCTTTTACAGATGGGCCTAAAGTAAGAAGAGCCTACGATGTTTTCGGGCTGGTCTCTTAGGAGAGGTTTCTTCGGTACGGCACAGACCTAAATCTTGAGGCATGTTCACACAGGGCGGCTGGATCTATGGGGCACTATCTTCCTCAGTGCTACTGGGAGTAACGTTTTGGGTGCTGTCGGGGGAGAAGCGCGGACCAAGTCTACTCTCGGTAACGAGTTTTGTGGTCTTTATGTGTAGCTGCGGGCTGTATAATTTATGCACCGCTGAAGGGGGCTTTATCAGCTGTGATTCTGACCCCTCAAATGAAAAGGCTGTGGGTGCATCGCTTTGCGTGCTCTTCAAAGGCGCAGAGTGGAGGTCATTGAGGAACGGTATTTGGATAAGGTAATCACTTTGTGCAGATATCTTGATCAGCCTCGTTTGCAGACATCGGACGTGAGCCTTACCATGAAAGCCTAGCATTGTCCTTTCCAATGAATCTACTAAGATTCTATCAACGACGTTGAAGGTAAAACATTATGGGATTTATGGCGACTGTTCATTGACTTGGACTCAACAGAGCCAGTAAATCGTCCGGCAGCCGTTAGATTGTGGGGTTTGAATAATTTATTACGCTAGGTAACACAAGAGAGAAAGACTAGCCCTTAGATGGAGCTGTTATTCATGGAATTCTGACCCATATAAGTTGACGGTCTTTGCTCTAGGAAGTGAGCACCACCAGGTTCGCGAAAAAAATCTTGCGGTGATCAGAAGCAATCATTTATTCCTAACCTCAGCTGGAAATGCCTGGTTTCCCGCCGGTTTGATGAGATAGATTTCTTCAGAATTCTTGTTTCCGAAATGCTAGTTTGTCGGTAGCATGCTTCCAAGGGCATTTTTAAGTCAGGAGGAGGCCGACCAATTGCAATGTGCTCTAAAGTTAATGCTTTGAATAGCTACGTTAGGGTGGTGCCCACTGCGGTTTTTGGACAGCTGGATAATCGACTGAACTTTTACTGTCAAGGCAAATGTTCCCCTACGTTTCCACTCTAAGGAGCAGTACGGAACTTACTGTTGCAATGATTGTTAGTCAATAGCTCGCCTGAGAAATTTACTCCTGGAGGCGGTCGCTGAGACTTTCCGAGTTCTAACATCACCTAGAGAGGCCGAGATTTTCAGGTTTACTATAGGTTGCCTGGAAGAACTATGTGTTACGAACGTTTGAGCAATGCGTAGCCAAATTCGCAACGGATCCCGAAATCAGAAGGCGATTATCCGTGATAATTCTACGATACTAGATTATTAAAATAAACAATGACGTAAACAATATACAAACCTCAATAATACGATCACAAAGTCTCAACAACGAGAAACCGAATAGCAGCGTGTGAGCAGACAGCACGTGCGTCACGCAGGTCCTGAACAAGGATGTGCCAAAATAGCGCTCTGGGCGCGAACAAACAACAATTGGTCCAGAAAAACAACCAGTTCGTAAAGACAAGTCAATAGTGTATGGAAATGAGTGATGTTGGGAAAAAACACTGAATCGCGAGGGAAAAAGGGGGATTTTCCGCGACCGGCTGTTACACCGCCCACCAAAATCCTCCTGGATCCTTAGCAGAGTCAAAGGTTCGGTATAAAGGTACTGATTCTTCCTACCTGCCTAGGCCCTGCTGTCAGTGCGCGCGTCTAATGCTCGTCGTCGACGTTCTACTACTGGTCGCACCTAACCCATTGGCTACATAGACGTGAGGCTAGTCTACATCTTCCACAAGACCAAATGACCGATGGCGGGCGTGAATGGTCACATAGACGTTGTCCTCGTACGGGGCCGTCCGGTCCTGGATGTACGCGCTTGAGTGTGTGTGTGTGTGTGCGTGCGTGTGTGTGTGTGTGCCGGGGTTACAATGAAATCACAGTTATGACTACACATCAAAGGAGGACTTTCTGCAATGTCAACAAAAGACCGCGTGGCAAGAAAACGAGTAAATGTAGCATGCATGTGTGACCTGAGCTCCACTACTTCCACATGTGCAAGGGGCATTCGGTAGCGTCAACAAAAGGCGAACAAAGAACACTGTCACATGTATGATGGGTTTACGGGATGTAGAGTGCGTCGTGCATGTGTGTATGTATCGGGATGTATAATGGAATCGCACTCATCACCACATATCGGAAAGAACCTTCTGTAATGTCAACGAAGGGACCGCGAGCACCTTAACGTGTTTGACGGAGATTGTGTGGTATATATGGTGTTTCTTTATCCACCTCGATTACTGGTGTGAAAAAGGTTTACTAGGCCACAGGGTTATCAGCTCCTCCGTCTTCGCTCTCGAGTAGGTTAATACTGCGTATGTCACGAATGAGCACTCCGTTAGCTGTCTTCACCTTCACCGTTCTTATCATTTCGTCGGTGCTTTTGATGGTTTCCGTAACTACTCCCAAAGACCAAGCGCTGAAATGTGCGCGTTCGTCGGCGATCATAACCACGTCCCCAACTTTGAATGGTCTTGTTTTGGCCATCCACTTCTGTCGAGTCTGCAAAGCCGGTAGGTACTCCCGTAGCCATCGCCTCCAGAAGACCTTGGCCAGATAATTCGCTTGCTTCCACCCGTGGAGGTATCTCCCACGAAGGTTTACCGGCCCTTGGAAACCCTCGTTCGACCTTAGCGTCAATAAGTCGTTCGGGGTGAGCGCCAGGTGGGTGGGGTCGCCGTTCAATACTGGAACCAGGGGGCGGTTGTTCAGGATTCGCTCCACCTCAGTCATGACGGTGTTCAGCGTCTCGTCGTCGGGCGGCTGCTGCTCCATGATTGACAGCAATATCCGTCTGGCGGACCGGATCATGCGTTCCCATATGCCGCCTCGGTGACTGGCCTGTGGGGGGTTGAAATGCCATCGTATGCCGTAGGCCACGGTTCGGTTCTGCAGTTCGTCCCTGTTTATGTTCTTGTGCCAACGCTGCAATTCCCGTTGAGCGCCCACAAAGTTCGATCCATTATCTGAGTATATATCGGCCGGTACGCCTCTTCGGTTGATAAATCTTTGCAAGGCCCGTAGAAACGAATCGGTCGTCATCGAATGTGCGACTTCTAGGTGTACCGCACGTGATTTCATGCACGTCATGATACATCCGTATCGCTTTTCTAATCTTTTCCCGCACTTGACCCACAAGGGCCCGAAATAGTCCAACCCGGTGTCACTGAACGGCCACCAGCCCGTAGTTACCCTGCATTCTGGTAGCGGGGCCATGAGTTGTTTGCCTGCTATGGCATTGCGTCTCCTGCATTGCACACACCGTCGGATCACGCGTTTTACAGTCTCTCGTCCTCTCAACAACCAAAGACGCTTTCGGATGACGCTCGTCACGTGACTTTCCCCGGCATGTCCCTCCACGGCGTGGACGTGTTGAATCATTAGCTCTACTACGGGTTGTCTCGCTGGCAGCAGTATAGGATACTTTGTGTCGAAGTTCAGGTGGGCGTTGGTCAGCCTACCATCCACCCGCAGCAGTCCGTTGATGATTTTGGGGTTTAAACGCTTCAGCTCGCCTCTTGGAGATGGCATGTCTTCATTGGTCAGCCCCACTTCTTCCGCCCTCTTGAGTTCTTGTGCGAAAGCCTCGCGTTGTATCATTCTGAAAATATCGTACTCTGCCGCTTGTAGCTCATCGGGACCTATCGGGCCGACCGGTATCCGACCTGAGGGCCGTAGCCCTTTCATGACTAGTAAACTTATCTTGAACCTGGTTAACCAAACTAGCGAACGAAGCGTCTTCATCCAGGAAGAAAACCTGACCAGTCGCGATAGAATGGGCGACGCTTCGACGACGTTGGTTGCTATCACTACGCCTTTGATCTCCAGTTCCAATTCCGTAGGGGGTTTTAATTCGAACACGGGCCAGTCCTGTTTGGGCAATTGCAGGAAGTTCGGCCCTCTCGTCCACGTGTCCAGTTGCCTGAAGTTGTTCGCACCTCGGGAGCACAGGTCGGCCGGATTATCGCCAGACCTGACATGACTCCACTGGTGCGTGGCCGATTCATCGTGGATAATCGTGAGCCGGTTAGCAACGAAAGTACTAAACCGGCTCCGTACGTTGTTAATGTAGTAAAGTACTATCGTTGAATCCGTCCAGAAGCTCACCGACCAAATGTAGAGATCGAAACATCTCTTCACAGCTTGCACCACCCTGACTGCCAACACGGCTGCGCTGAGTTCAAGGCGTGGGATTGAGATCGACTTCAGTGGAGCAACGCGGGCTTTGGCGAACAGGATCCTCGTGGTATATTGTCCATCTCCTGCGCACCATCGTCCGTAAACCACAGCTCCATAACCGACTTCGGATGCATCGGAAAAGGCATGTAGTTCTCCAGTCCGTGTCGTATGGCCAGGGGTCAAACATCGTGGTATTCTTATGTCCCCTAATTTCTTCAAGGTGTTCAAAAATTCCTCCCAGTCCAGCCGGTCCCCTCGGTCCAGTGACTGGTCCCAATCAACTTTCTTACGGCACAGCCGCTGCAGCAAGATCTTTCCGGGTAGCAGCCATGGTGAGACGAAACCGAGCGGGTCGAACAAACTTGAGACGGCAGATAGTATGCCACGACGGGTTATTGGCAGCTCGGGAACGTTCAGTTCGAAAACAAAATCGTCCGTTTCCGCGTCCCATTGTATTCCTAAAGTGCGCTCGATAGGAAGTGGGGAGCCGTCCAAATCTCTTACCCTTTCGGCCTTTTCGTGATACGGGATGACCTTCAGCACTTCCGAAGCGTTCGACATCCATTTAGTTAGATGGAAGCCACCCTCTTCCAGCAATCTCGTCAGACCCCTGAACTGTTCTAGAGCTGATTCCACATCATCGAATGACCCAAGGTAGTCGTCGACGTAGAAGTTCCTGCTGACGCTTTCTACCACCGTCCGATGTACCAGATCGCCATGTTTGTTCGCTGATTCTCGGAGGGCGTAGTTGGCACAAAATGGTGACGATATGGCTCCGAAGGGGTGGACGGTCATTCTATAATTCACCACTGCATTGTCCCGGTCGCTCCCTTCCCACCACAGGAAACGCAAAGCATCTCGTTCTCCTACCGGAATCTTCACCTGATGGAACATTTCCCTAATGTCAGCAGACAAAGCCACTTTACCCACTCTGAAACGGCACAGAACATCGATCAGTGGTGTGGTCCAGTCAGGCCCCTGTAGTAGGCGATCGTTTAACGACTTGCCCTGGAACTTGGCCGCACAGTCGAAAACCACGCGCAGTTTATTGGGTTTCTTGGGGTTGATAACCGGATGGTGAGGCAGATACCAGATACCCCTTTTGCTGTCGGTGTTAACAGGCACCCTTTCAACGTAACCGAGGTCCCCGTTTCGCTTCATCAAATCCGCGTATCGTTCCCACAGATTCTGGTCTCGAGTGAAGCGTTCTTTCAGTCGTAGTAATCGTTGGAGAACATAATTTCTGTTGTCAGTCCACGGGTCGACCGGTGTGCGCCATGGGAGGGGAACCTCGAACTGTTTTTTGAGGCCTCTAGAGCCTTGCCGCACCGTTTGTAGAGCGAAGTGATCCTCTTGAGACAACGTCGGTCTTTCGTCCCCAATGTCATGAAACTCCTTTTCATAAAGCCGTTGCAGATGATACTCTATGCGGTCCGTTTCGGCGGATAAGTAATTCACGGAACCGCGTACCCCTACTGGACCGTATAACATCCATCCCAGAGCCGTGCGTACGGCATAAGGTGCCTGGCGGTCGCCCACTCTTTGGTCAAGCACCCAATGCGCCTCTGGCACGTCGCATCCGATGAGGAGATCCACCTCATCATCTTCCCAGTCTACAACGGTTACATCCTGCAGGTGGGGCCATCGAGTCAAGATTGCGTTCACCGACCTTGGTGCTCGCATGGGGAGATCCGCTAACGTGAATGCCTCCGTTGGTTCAATTTCCTCGTTAGTGTCTAGAGAGATGAGTTGCAGCCTTAATCTACCGGCAGTCATTACCTGTGTTCCGCCCACCGTGCTCACTGCTAACGACGTCGCACCTTTAGCCAGTTGGTGTTTGTCGGCAAACCGCTCTTTCACTAAAGTGGTGTCGGATCCACTATCAACGAAAGCCAACGCCTTGGCTATCCCAGTCGGAGTCACTACTCCCACGGCCACTACGCCTAAACGTACCGGTTTACTGGCAGATTGTGAAGTTGAGCAAATCACGCTGGGCTTGGCACTCGCCTCGGATATGGTTATTCTCGCCTGATGCAGCAGCCGATGGTGTCTGCCCGTGCAGCCCTCGTAACCACATCGATTCCTTGTTCTACAGGCTTCTGCCCGATGCGTGGTGTTGAGACAGATGAAACATGCTCCTGCCATCCTCGCCATTCCCCACCGTTCGTCTATTGTGGCATTGCCGAACTTGGGGCATTCTGGTAGGCCATGGCTAGTACCACAGGATCTGCAATTTGGTTTCGCCGTAGCATCTCGTGAAATGACGTGTGTGTTGGTCCAAGGCTGGTACTTTGGATGTTCCCGTACAGGGGTTTGGACTTGGCTAGTACCGGGCTTGTTTGCTCGGTTGCTGTCCCGGATAAGTCGGCCGAATCTGCTGTCAGCTATCTTCGTTTGCCTGTCTAAGTATTCAGTCAGGTCTTCGAAGTTGGCTTCTCTGTCGCTTCGGCTTATCCGTTCAGCTTCTTCCGCCCACCGACCCTGTAGTTCGGGAGAGAGGTGACGGACTATGCCTTCCAAAGTGTGCATGGCGTCTAGGTCAGCTCTGTAACCTAAATGGTCGAGGGCTATTGAGCAGTTCTGCATCTTGATCACCAGGTCGGCCATGGTGTAGACGTCGCCCTTGGTTTTTTTTGCCTCTGCCATCACGCCCTCTATTGGGTTACGGGCTACTTTGAAAGGTTGGCCAAACAAGTCCCTCAGAATCTTTCTTGCCCTTGTGTAGCCTTGTTCTGGATCGAGCATGGTGCATCCGTCGATAGCTTCTCGCGCTCGGCCTCGGCAGTAGTGAGTAAGGTAAAGAAGCCTTTGCCCAGGGTCGTTTACCTTGTTTTCAACGAACGTCTCGAACTGTTTGACAAACTTGCAATATTGCTCAGCTCGCCCGTCGAAAACCGTTAACTCCACTCTAGGCAGATCGATCGATGGTGGTTTGTAGTCGGCGACCTGAGTGGGGTTCCCTACCTTATTGCACTCTAACCTATCGGAAGTGTCGAAGTCACTGGTCCTATACTCTCGCTGTTTCTGTGTACACTTCTCTGCTTCATGCGCCTGTAGTCTAGCCGAAAGTAACTGTTGCTCTAGTTCTATTATTCTCAGCTTATATAAATCAACGTCCTTACGATCAATATAGCTTTCAATAACACATGAGCTAGCACTGACAGGACTAGGCGATCTAGCATTAGCTAAAGAATAATAAGTACCCAAAACCTCCCCAGAGACTTGCCGTATTACTTCCTGTCCGGGTTCGACTGCCTTTGATCCTTTCCTTGGCATTTTGCGTGAATTTTCCTCGTTCCAAATAGATCTATTGAGTATTGTTACGAACGTTTGAGCAATGCGTAGCCAAATTCGCAACGGATCCCGAAATCAGAAGGCGATTATCCGTGATAATTCTACGATACTAGATTATTAAAATAAACAATGACGTAAACAATATACAAACCTCAATAATACGATCACAAAGTCTCAACAACGAGAAACCGAATAGCAGCGTGTGAGCAGACAGCACGTGCGTCACGCAGGTCCTGAACAAGGATGTGCCAAAATAGCGCTCTGGGCGCGAACAAACAACAATTGGTCCAGAAAAACAACCAGTTCGTAAAGACAAGTCAATAGTGTATGGAAATGAGTGATGTTGGGAAAAAACACTGAATCGCGAGGGAAAAAGGGGGATTTTCCACGACCGGCTGTTACACTATGCCGGGAACGGCTCACAAGACGACGTAGTGTATCCTGCCTACCCGAGGAGGTTTCGCACCGAAAATATGGCAACGAATTTCGAACTACCTGCATGAACTTTGAACAGCGCACATGACCTGTGCATGAGATGTGCCCTAATCCAATTTCCCTCCCGTCAACATTTATGGTTCGCTGCCCGGGACTAGCTCTTTTGCAAGTTTTGCCTTATTGTCTATGGTTCACCTGTGAACCTTGATCTTTCTGAAAAGCTTGTTGCACGGGGACTCACGAAGATCCAAATAGTCATACATTCATCCACTCAAAACGGCTGGGCTGGTAAGGATTCAGTCGACCATACTAAAACCTACGGAGTTCAAAGAAGCAAACCAATGACTTAAGAGTTGGCCTCTTCTCTAGAGGAAGGAGGGCCGTCCGGGTATTAGCTCGTCTTAAATGAAATCCGCGTTCACGCAAAGGGGGCAACCACGAGATGCGTCCTGAGCATGGCTCAGCCAATCCAATATAAGTGATATTTGAACTCTGGAATTCTCCATCGGGAAAAGAGTTGTTCGGCCCTAACTTGCTGGGATCAGCGCGGCATGGATTTGCGCGACACGTTTTATGTCTGAGGAGGTAAATAATACTCCCAGATGAGCTTATTCTGGTAGTCAGAGCACTGCAAGTTGATCGTTGCCCTTATTTCTAATGAATATTTGGCCTGGACGGTCGTACAACCTTGTTCTTCGTCCTTCTGCTTGTCTCAGTGATTTAACTTATTTTACACTTCCAAAAACTCATCCATTTCTCTTCTGGCTCCTTCGCCCCCCGCTAGTATTTTGTGTTCACTTCGGTCAGCCTTAGGAAGACTGCTGCCAGACATGTGTTGCTAAAAAGTGACCCATAATGTTCAATTCAGATACCTCACCGGTTTTATATGACTTTTCATCCAAGGATGGATAATAGGTTTTGAACGCTTGCTGATACCTGCCAGCTGGAGTCTTGAGTGACTTGCATTATTGGCCGCCCGTCGAAATCAGTAAAATTTCGTGCCCGTATGTGAGGCGCAATATCTTCCTGGTGCCGCAGAGACTACCGAAAGACTCGATTCATAAAAACCAGCGCTAGTGTACTGTTAGGACTTTTAGAAGAACTTGATTCAGCAAATAATATGCCACTCACTCAGAATCTGAGGTCATGTATAGTGGCCCCAGAAGTGGAAACTTCGATGGTGCAGAGTTTTCGGGACAGACAACTACAGGTTCCAGTGGAGCGCGGCCTAATGGAGTGTCTCAAGGGTCGTAACTTGGTTCTCTATTGTTTTTGCGTAACTTGGTACGAGGACTACGTAGTCAATGCCGAAAGTTTTCAGGTGACGTAAATTTATTTGGATCAACAGAGGAAGACCTGGACAAATCATGAAGCTGATCTGCATCAAGGGATGTCCCCGATTTTACAGACTGCCTACATTCCACTCTCTTGTTGGTAAATGGGCCCAAATAAGGCTGCGAATGCTTTTATTAGGTGATCTTGCCGTCATTCTCCCATTAGCGCTTATGTCAATGGGAAAAATTTGCATACTTCATTCCGTATGTAAACAGATTCATACCAACCAAGTTCTACGGAATGCCATACAGCTTTTTTGGTCTTATCAGTTCTTGGTAAACTTAGTCTCAGTTACTTAATCCCGCACTAGAGGCCTGGTAAAAACTACTTTCACATTCATCCCCAGTGAAAATTGTAACCTAAAATGGCGTCCTTCAGCGGTGCGGCAGTCGCGTAAAATGGCTATCAATCGCAGGCCGTTGGCTTGGCAACCTTACGCATACACTATTAATCTGGAGTGGAGCCTCGAGAATGCAACTGCGGTAAGATTGGGGCCACCAACAAAGGGATTCTTGCTAAAGATGACGTTGGCCCTAGAGCGTATCATTACTACCTGACACCATAAGCCGACCTAGGAAGACGGTGAGGAGTGCTAAGTACGACAAAGACAAAAAGGTGTGCTCTGAGCAGGGGACTTTCGAGAATCTACGGAGATCGTTCCGGGTAGCATGTAGAACATGCCAATCAGCATGCATACAGTCCGTTAGAAAAAGCAGGAATGAGCATTAGATTGATGACTTCAAAGCCCGTGGGAGCAACTTACACGAGAATCTGGGGAATTTCTCGTCGTGTAAATCAGCGGAACCGGGTAAAGTTCATCCAGCCTCAAAGAAGCTGTTGTCCGATCATGTCGCAGAACAGTCAGTGAATATACTCAATGCACTGTTTTTGATAAACCTAATGCCGGTCTGACGAGAAGTCATGAGAATGTTAACCGGGACCGTTCAATTTAGTACCTAAGAAGCTGCCGGCCATTATTACTTCAAAACCTGGACTTGTTCAACGAGAGTCTTGTTTGACAAACCTATTACCAGGGATTTCAGAAAGCTCCAATACTTCATTGCAGACTGCCGGCGGATAGGCCACAAGGATTCAGACTTATCTCGTGGCTACCAAAGTGGATCACCAGGGTTTATTGGAAGGTGGTTTCCGGACGCAAAAGCGATATATGGGCTGAGAAAAGCAGACGAATTTGGCGATGAAAATCCACTTGAGGGTGACTGAGCACGTTTATTATTCGAATGGAACCTGGGCATGTTTTCCGTTAACCCTTGCGTGTTGCGGTGTATGCATTGGCTTGGCGGGTATCCATATCCGTAATACAAGCTAACTGAAGACTGATTTATACTGCGTGTTATTTGGCGAGAATTTGTTTTTGAGTCATGTTTATGGCATCACTCTTCGTGCCTCGTGGATGCCTGGGTTCTTTCGAGAACTACAAACATTTCTATCCATTTTTTACGATTCAATCCCTGGACTAATGTGACGTACACTTCATCATCTCACAGGAAGTACTCTATAACGTGAGCTCCTTCTTAATGTTTCTCACCTTTCCGTCTACTGAAATAGTACTCATGAGTGGTGAAATTGACTGGGTGGTCGGAGTGCATAAGCAAACAGGGTAGGATTTGGGAAAACATGCTCAAGAACTCGGAAAGCACTGACCTGATTACTCAAAAGAAGAGTGTCATGACTAAAAACATTCTAAAAGTGAACCGGCGTAAGGTCTGAAAATTAACGGTGAATACTGATGCACACTTAGAACGATAGTTACAATGACCTGAAAAATGCAGGATTGCTTTTGCGAAGGAGTTAGGAGGTAAACCTTGGGGGAAGAAAGCCCACGAATGATAAACTAAGTCAAAATATTCAAAACGAAGTATACGAAGAAAAAGCACTCATAATGGGGTATGGACCAAACGCCCGACACTTGAATCTTTGTGGAACGGAGTGGCAAAAGATGGCTGGTGACTGAAACAAGATTCAGTTGACTCATTTGTTGAGGTTAACGGGTGACCGCCAGGGGTGGAAAGTTGATGACAAAGGGGGCTTCAGGAATGAACCAATATCTGATGGTCATTTGAGAATAGTGGTTAGTTGGAGCTGTCGGACCGTGTTCTCCGAAAGAAAAAACCAAGTACCAAAAGTACTTCTGGCTACGAAGATATCGAATTCATACTCTATGTCCCTTCACCGACACCTCCGGCATTGCTTGTGGAATGTCCCGAAATAAGGGCTTGCTAGCTAGGCTCTCGGTGCGTTTGCCTGACCCTGTGTAGGGTGACAAGGGTGCTTGATGAGCTGTCCACGTAATAATGGATCTCACTTTTCTCAGTTCAGGCCCTTCCGGGCTCCTCGTTCCACCCCCGACCCGCTCGTTGATGCCAAACTTCGTCGTCCATACCAGCTTTCCAAAGTTTATCCGTTATTTGCCCATTTCAACTCCTTGCTTGTTGGAACACGGGCCCATTATCACAGGCTCTTGTTAGCGCCTAATATTATTATGAAAACCGAATCTCTTTAGAGCCAACACCTGGGCACTAACTCATAAGTTGTTTGCGACCAAAAAACTGTCGAGGTCTACATGGTTTTACACGAGAGTATGTTGTTCTTTTGGCACAAATGAAGTGTGAACTCGAGCTCTCTACGCTGTAGCCTCAGATTTCACTTTCCAAGCTTATGATTGCGCAAGGCGTAAAACATCCATAGCTCATACGTCAGCAATGGAAATCACCCCACCGATGGCTGCAGCAGCTTACGACAGGAGCGAAATCAAACGATTACCTAGTGCCCATAAAAAGAAAGCAGGTGCTCCGACAGCCACAGTATTCAATGCGGTTCTCTTTAAACTCAAAACGATTTCATAACTTTACATAGCAGTCGTCCCCACTAACAAAACCTCTACTCCACTACGTGTGCAGGTGCATGACACTCCATCGCCTTATTGACATTTATCTTAAACTACAACCTAGACAATAGGTACAAATCAAAATTACCCTTTACCGTGATTATTTCCATCTGGCGGATGCCCGTGGTCAGCCGTCGAATCATGATTAAATTGTTATCACGATCCGGAAAAAACTCATCTGTTTCCTCATCGCCCTAATGCCACAGCATGAAGCGTGTGTCACTGATAACTAAAATAAAGCCCTGCCCTTGTTGTACTTAAACGGATGCACCTAGCTCAATACATATTGCCATAGTTTGCCTTCGTAACCCACAGCTGGAACCGCTTCCCTACCGCAGATCTCTTCATTTTTTCTGGACCTTGATCAGTCCCCTTAAGATTCTACCGTTGGATTTCTATTGATACAATGTTCATACCCCCCGGCTGGAACATCCTTTGGGCTGCCATACCTCCGTTCTCCTTCCAGATAGTGCTGGTTGCTTGGGTAGCCGTCTACCTGCTGGCCGCTGCTCTCTGATGTCAGCCAGGGTCAAATGAATCAGACTGATCGGACTGGACCAATTTGCTCGCTTGACGGCCATAGGTGAAACTTACATTCGCGCCGGCTGATGCTATTCGAAGCCTCTTAAATGGCATGCCACTGCGATTGCAATAGTGTTACCTGGGTTACAAGCCATCACAGCAGTTTCGCCGGGCCACAGGACTGATTCCCGACACAAAACGACACCATGTAGCGCCACGACAACTATTCCCAGTATACCCTTCAGTCGGCCGTTCGTGCCGCTTTGTGGTACTTAAATCATGGCCAGAATCCTATCATTGCAAAAACATTGTCAACCCACAGTCTTCCATTTAGTCAGCCAAGGCCATCTTGGTCCACTTTCGCCGGCTGCCTGGATCTTTTTATTCAAGAACAGCCAGTCGCCTCTGGTGAGCCCGCTTGTGCTCAGGCCCTAATTCATGGTCTGCCGTCAGCGGCAAACATAAACTTTATGAAATAAAATATCAGTCACTCGCTGTTCGTCGAAACCTGTATCCCTGTTCCTCCATTATATATATGGAAAAGTTTATCCTTCCATCCAATATAATATCCGTCGTGGCCTCGGGTCTGGTGCTCTGCCAACCTCTACCAAGAACCACCAAAGTAAACTTGTCTGGCCTCAGGGGCCCCCTCCTTCTTTAGGTTTTTCAAACCGCTATCCTCCGATCTAGTGGTGTGTATGAATTCCATCAGCGTGAACACACCACTCAACACACCGGTGACACTACTCACTGATATGCTGATATTCGGTTTACTCCCCACCTAGTCTGCATATTCGTTAATGGAAACCTCCCTCCGATCTTTCGATAAGGATCCTTCAGACACCCAGCCGGTGAGCCTACGTGTTTCTTTCTATAAGTTTTCATTCTTTAATCTCTCACTGAACCATTTTTTCACACCATTTGTGTATATACTACACCTTTCCTGCTCTTTAATAATGTCCTATCCAGCAGCTTTGCTTCTGGCAAGCCCTGCGCAGTGCCCGACCCACTAAATAGAAACCATTCCGGGTTTCCTGTGTAAACTATTCTCACTCCAGTTAACTTAAACACTGCCCAGTCCAATCCTACTGCTACTAAAATGTACGAAGTTGGCCTTTAGCATTTGAGAATACTTCATACCGTTGTGTAAAGCTGTGCTCCTTGATCATGCAGATGTGCACGTGTCTTGATCCCAGCAGAAAAGTGTATCATTATTTTCATTATCATACAAGGGATTTAAGTTAACTACTTATGACCTTGAATGTGAATACATCATTTGCAACATAGCATTGGGAGAAATGCCTTCAAAGTAGTGCCCAACGGTAGAAAGTTGGTGGGAAAATTGGGTAATATTTAGAAGGTCAGTGAAGTGATGTTCAGCTGTTGATTTGGCCAAGTTAATTCCGGAACTGAAGTGAAGAGCCCACATTAACAAGGAGGTGGGCATAATAGGGGTAGGTATGTTGGGTAGCAGAAACCGTCACATATAAATATTGCGTAACCGGGGCTGCCAGTAGTTGTATACTATTGAATAGCGGGAAATGTTGGGAACGTTCCAACCTGAGATACTTTAGGATGATCAGACGGGCAGTGACCTGGAGTGAGAATGGCTGTTATCCCGCTAGGGATGTGGAAAACACGCTCAGTGTGCTGTAATGCATACGATTAACAACGGGAATATGTTTGGGCACCCTGACACAAATAGACAGCTGAATGAAGTGAGACTCAGTTGATGCCTTTGTTCAGGTTGGCTGGTCAATTAAACAGAGGAAACACAGGCTGACAAAGGTGTAGACATTAAGAGTGAGAATATTGTGATCTGATAGAACCATATAATGATAATATATAAGTGCAATAATTTGGATGTTCAAATTCTTGAGTAATTGAATATGCCGAATGAATTTTGACAGAACATTAAGTGAATAATTGGATCATCGATAGCCTGGAGTGTGGACTACTGATTATCAACGCGACTGTTAGGAAATGCAAATAAATGAATGACTGGATAAGCAGAACAAGGACCAGAAAGATACAGCAGAAGGGGCCGTGTCATGCTAAAAAAGCGATGGAGGAACGGCTTCTTCATGGTTTTCGGCTTCACTGGCAGGTGAGAGAGACCATGCCCAAATTATGGTCTTGTTTACAAAAAACGAGTGGTGCCATACAAATTTTGCAATAGACAAGTTAACTCATTAAAGGTGTTTCAGGAATTAGTGATGTTTGTCAAAAGCATATTTGAAATAAGGGGCTTTTTGTATGTTTCAGAGTACATAATCTGGTAGATCGACGAGGCAGAATAAGATTATTATCAAGACCCAATCTGGTGGATAACATGAAGATCGATGGAAATGGATAGGAGCGACAGCAGATAATAGCTTGGTTTTCTGGGCCGGGCAGAAATATGTGCTCGTACTTATTCGGATCTTGACCGAGTACTCGGTAAGTCTTGTGCAGATTGAAAAAGGAAGATACCGTTTAGTGAAAATGAATGTGCGAACAAAAACTAAGGAGCTTTAGAAAAGACAATGGGAGGCAGCAATACAATGCGTGAGAATGTTTCTCGATCTGCGGCCGGCGCTAGTAGGTGGGATTGGCTGTGAGCCGGGCACTAAACCCGAAAACAGTTCTAAAGGTCAGGATCGATTTGCTAGCCCAGCTGCGCGCGCATCGTTGCAGACGGCCTGCAAGCCCAATACGCCCCAGGACAATTCGCTGATGTGACCGCGTCCCGCGTCGCTTTGATTATTAAGACTTGTTTTTAGGCCAAATGACCGCAAATTTCAGGTACTTTAGGGTTGGACGAACAAATATCGGGGAAGCCCTTGGTTTAAACATTGAACCGGGAATCGGGCTGCTCTTGAATGGAAGATGGTCAGATGAATGAATAGGTCAGGTTGGTAACACATATAAACTCCACAGCATTAAAATTCATCGAGAGAATGACTTGCGCCAATAAAGGCCTGGAAATGAGGAGAAATTAGAGGGACGCAGTCTGGGATGATCGCAACTGAGGATCAACGGTAATCATTATAAAAGAGACTTTTTCAGTCACCATATCCCGGAGGCCAGTTATTAGAGGGTGAGAAAGAAACATGGAATTCGAACGCTTACACAGTTACATCCGCCACGGCCCGCTGGAGTTTAGTCTACTTGAAAGTCTAGACCCCTCGTGCAGGCTTCGCCATCGGGTATGCTTGCGCTGAGGAGCGATAAAATTTGGCTGAAGATAGTTTCATTTTTAAGCTGATGGCTTGAATTGGATTTGCGTAACTTTAACAGCAGTCTGTTCTATAAAATGTAGTACTCTGAGAAAAAGAAGCTTGAAAGTAGGACAGCGTTGATGAAAGAGATCTGAAGGGTAAGAACCCTGTGACGCAGAGGAAAGGTAAAAACAAGAACAAAATGTAATGGAATGGCAGTACATGATCGATTGTATGGAATATTGTGAAGTAAGATGAGATTGAGCTGCATAAGGCGGAGCCACGAAGGGTCTAGAATAAAAACCAGGTATGGTTCTTTATAACACACGAGTGAGTTCTGTTCAACCACTCGCTGGGGGAATCTTAGTTGGACAGATTCAACAATAATTTTGTTCCACTGTAGCATACTAGGATATATTATCGGACAGTATTCTAATAAAGCCTAGTATAAAATCCATAGGAAAAGAAGCGCAGCCTCTGAGATGAACTGGGTAACGTATTAGGCCAGGCCCAATCTGGCCTTTATTATCTGGAAAGCCGAACAGCCGGAGAAGTTGAAATTCCAGTAGTCAAGGCCAAATTCTCCACCGGTTTGTTTGCAGGCTGTGGATGGATCACTTTTGCTGGATGCCCTGGAGTTAGGTTATTTTTATGTATAAGCATCTTACTCTTGTCTGCAGAAGGGTTAATCTGCCATGTAGCGTACCATCTGTGGGGTGAAGAAATGGCTTCAGAAATGTTTGCGATAGAAGAGGTGCGGCAGTGAGGCCGGAAGAATTAGAATGCTTTATTGTGGTCTTCAAAAAAGGTTAACATAAATCACTGAGCAGAATACTGCCTTTGCATACCTAAGGAACAAAAGAGGTCCAAAGGGACCGCAGTGTGTAACATTGCTTGCAATCGGTTCAGACTTAGGAAGGTGTTTATTTCACAAAGACTTCTGAGAGCAGTTGGGTAAGTGGGGATTGATCCAAGATAATGGGAAGTCAGTGGAGCCAGAGTACCGTATTTCGGTCAGAAGATTGTGAAGTGGCACGCTGGCAAAAGTCCTAAATTTATCCAGATGATAACGGTGAGAGCCATCCTTTTGTCCCCTGTCACACTGACGCGATTAAAGGGGTCAATCTGCCATCTTGTGCAGGATCTTGATCAAAGTAAGCGAGGCTGTTCTGTAACAAAAAGGTCATATTTGAAGAAATAAATCAACACGATTTCTTTGACGAATATTTTTATTGGTTTGGAGGGAGAGAGATGAAGCTAAATTGCATGGCCGCTGCCACGGTCATGAATTTTGTTAAGATACTGGCGGCAATCATGGTATAAAATATGGGAACATTGTCCGCTCATATTTGGCTTATGTTCAACATTAATGTTTTACTGTGTTTTCATTTCAGGCAATAAGATACCCAAGAAGCTCGAATCCGCATAAATTCCGCTTCTGAGTCAGTGAGCGACAAATGGAACTGGTAAACTATAAGACACTTCAAACCCAAATGGCCACTTCGGTCCATCTAGCGAACTTGCCCAAAACTCACTGCTGATGATTTCTTTCAACTTACGATCTAGGGCCTTATAAATATCTGGGCAAACGCTAGTTTAATCATATCCTCTTGCAATCTTTTCCGGTAGTTCACTATCCTACCGCTGAAAACGTGAGATCCAATCATCAACCTAGGTCGAGCCTCCACCTGCTTCTTCCCGTGATCTTTTTGATCAGCCTAGGGCCACCTGGAAAGAACTCGCCGGGCTGGAACCAGCAAAGCTTTTTAACGCAACGGACCTCTCTTTTGATCCTTTCGTAGTCTTCTACTTTCCAAAAAGACAAGTCCGAGGTCCTGGGGCCGCTGTATAATATGCAACTATCAGCCGCTGGCGTTTGACTTATAAAACACAATGGGATAAAAGCTACATGAGTCCACGAAGCGGCAGGTGCCTCAGCAAGTTCTTACTCTTTCATCATTTAGACACAAATACCGTTGCCAGCAGCCCGCTCACTAAGAATTTCCGTGCATCTTGGTCATCTGACTTCCAAACATACGCCTTGCAGAGCATCCTCCTTGCCAATCCGATGTGTTAGGCCCCCTTTCGGAACCGCCGTTGGAACAGACTCCCGTAAAGCTTGCGTTGCTGTGACTTCCCACGTCGGTTTCAGTAAAAAAAAGATGGTTTTTCAAGCATTGCTCCGCAGCCAAACAATAACTATGTAACCATCTACTCTACCCCCTTAAATAACTCTCATTCCTAATCCCTTCTCTCTAATAGCTGGGAAAGTGTTATAACTCGTTATCAAATCTGATAATCTGTCGCTGCCTACGTGCTGCATGCAGCGCCGCTTTCTTGAACTGTGGTCTTGGCGAACGGAAATCCAGTCGAACGACCGCCACATCACTTAGGCACCCCCGACCTCATGAATATGACAAGGGTTTCCACGGAAAGCCTGTGTAAAGTTCTGGCTATGGTTGCCACCCTTTGCAGGGCTGTCTAACTGTGAGTTGGCTACCACCAAAAATAAACATACTAGCGCAAAAAGCAAGAAAAATCCTTCTCTTTTGCCTAATAAGCTCACCTGTTTTATCAGATGCAGCCCATGTCTCAGGGCAGCAGTTTTGCTACAGGATGACGGATCGGGCTGACCTGTATTCATTACGGCCTGTCACTTGTGTTTCATGTTGAGGTCGGGGTGTGGAAACTGCGGTCATCCACCAAAACTGCTCCGCCTTCTCTAACAACCAGATATCAGGCTGTGCTGAAAACACGAAACAATCTTCCGTAAATGTGGATTACCTTTGGCGCTCCACATGCTGGGTGGTAGCAGCCGTGTATTTTGACAGCCTTCCATTCGGGGCGAATCCTAGTGCCGTCCACCACAGGCACTGAACTTAGGCCGTTAGAGTGTTCTTCCCTGTTGAACCTTCAGCTATATCCTACATCTCACCTGTCATCGTTCAAAGGAGCAGACCTTGCGCTGGCTTGGTCTCACCCCGCTGCGCGCTAAGGACAATGGAAAATCACACTAATAAATAATCCACTCGCCGTTACGGAGCTTTGTCAATATTTAAACTATTTATGCACAGCAGCACAATTTGAGTCGGGAAATAGTCTATTCCGAGATTGCTCCTCGATATGAACCCCGTCCTTTCTGGTGCACCACCACAGATCCCCTTAATTGCCCCCTTTGGTAACACAATCACTTATTCCATCGTCATAACGAGGGTGACCGTACTTTAGAGGAGTCACTAGCTGTAAGTCAATTCTCGCAAATCGAGCAACGCGTAGCCAAATCAAACTAATCCCAAAACCAGAGCAAGATTGATTCGTAGTTTCTACTGTACTAAATTGAAATTCACAAAGGGTACAAATATATACAAACCTAAAGCATGCGGCCAAATAGACTTCACAGTAAAACCCAAAGGTTCAGTGCCCCGTGGCTCAAGCAGGACGGTCAGAAACGATTCAAGGCCAAATTTAAACGTCTCACATGGATAAACAAACGTGTAAAAGTGTGGTATACGAGCAAGCTTTTCAGGATAATGTTAAATATAGTCAAGTTTACAAAGCACGTAGAACATTTGGAGGGACTTTCAGCATTTGTTCTATACACTAGCAGCCCAAAACCCTCATTCTTGCTTCCTTCTGTCCCGATACTTCCTCACCCACCTAGAGTTCAAGACGGTGCACCATATTCTGTCCAACCCTCTTTATCTAGAGCTCTCATCTATAATGACCCTCGCCTTGGAGCTCAGGACTCTTCTTCCCGAGTAACTTCTGGAGTGGCCTAGATTTCATCAAATTGGCAAATATCCACAGCTACCCTCTATATTATGTTCGGTTTTACTTCTCGCTTGTCTTCAATCGGTCTCTCCGCGCCCTTTTCTGTTTACAACATCACTGTATTCTTAGCATGCCATTCGTGAAAATGTAGCTAGCTACGGCTCAAAAATATAGAAGTCCAAGCCTCCGCAGAACTACCGATTCACTTACATCACCTTAAATAGCCTACACATCGCCCCAGGTTCAGTAACTGGACACTTGCTTCTCTTTCATTCCTCTTCCAGATTCTGACGGTGTAATATCACATCCTTGCATTCCATGTGGATTGAAAATGAACCTCCTTCGTAAGCATTTCATGGTACGGATCAGTGATAAACACCTCTCGTTAAGTAGCCTGGATCTCATTCGTTTTATCCGAATTTCTGTTTGCTTTCGCTCTGCATATCTGAAATGATGAAACCACTCGGCAGTAAAGAAAATCACCGTGATGAACGATTTTCAAAACCTCTTCACAGCTGTCATAATTCCATCTTTTCCTGATGTTTCGAGCCAAACCTGCTCTGGTATCTCCAGCCGGATACTAACTCTCTCTCTTAGGAAGTTTTATAAAATCCCCTGCTGCCTGTCTGCTTTGCCACAACATGGTTTGCTCAGTGAGCCTGAGTGAGCATTCTTCAATAAAAGTCTGCATCATTCTCCCTAGTATGCTTCCTCCACGCATTATAGTGTCGCTCTTTTCCACATTTTCATGTTTCTCTGATTAAAGGTTATCTCTCATGACCGTTTTACTGCCGGTGTAGTGCGCTTCTCCTCCATTTAAAATTTGGGAATATTTAACCCCAATAACTGCTTAGTGATCAGGCGCTTATGCGTCCTTTGACTATTAATATAGTTATTATTAGGACATCACTGTGAGTGGCAGTGCCTCTGGCCTTGTGCAATGGTCACAAACAAGGTGACCTATTTGACTCTCGCAGGACCTCCGGTTCTTTGCTATGCGGTTTGGTTTAAGCATGTCCTTGAACAGCATGATAGGGGCAAATAAGTACAGTGAGAATTGCAAAGTTGCATGAGGTTTGATCAAATTCTTGCGCCTTAGTGTATTTTGCTTACTGGGAGAATATTGGCTTCAGAGTTGTTCGTTTTCTGGAAAAGGCAACTAATACTATCCAGAAATTTGCATAAATGCAGATGAAAGTATCAGTGGCCTGTTGCGGACCAGTAAGGGGAAAAACTCGCTTCAGTTGGAGAATGAATCTGTGGTAAGAAAGAGCTTCAAGTTAAAAAGAAAATTGGGTTTGGCGTGGTGTGAATTCAGGTTGGGTTGAAGCAGGGTGGGAATGCGGCAGTCAATCATACTGTGATAGATGACAGGGAAGTTTCAGGAGACTGAGACAACAACATGAGGAAGGCCGTGAGTAAATTTAGGTCTAGAATCCTATTCTTCCCCGTGGGAGAGCCGATATGCTTTGGCCATGTTCCCACCGTAAAACCTGTTTCCAGCAGCCAAAGATTGGCGGGTGTGCATGAGTTTTGCCAATTCATCTCAAGTAAGTGTAGGACCCTAGAGACGATCCTTACACTTGAGGGCAATGGTAAAAGGTATTTAATTACATCGATTAGGTGAGGAGGTCAGGAGAAACTTTAGACATTCGAACGGTGAGCCCAATGAATATGAAGCTAAGAACCGAGAATATAGTCATTAGGCCAAATTGGGTTAGGCCGAGGGAGGTGAGGTGCTGCAGTAGTAACGTTTTGCTTGTCAGGTGCCAAACAACCTCCGCCAAGCCGGGTTTTCCCACCCACTCAAAAGGTATTCCATCCTACCGGGCAAACTTGGTCATTTAGAATGTTATTTGTTGCCAAAATTGTAGTCATCAAGATTAAATCACAGTCGGAATTTCTGGCCAGATATCCTAAGTGATAACTTCTTCCACCACGGATTTGCTCCTAAAAGATTCAACAAAACACCGTTTTGTGTTTATTGTTGGGGACTTCGGGTTGTCTAGTGGGTCATGTGGAGGAAGTGGTTCACATTCTTGGTCTGGCCTGAAAAATTGTACGGCGGTTGCGAATTCGCACCGAAGCTTGAAAGGTCTAATTTTTAAGATCCATGATTGTATGGGGTGCGATAGAAAATATGGGCCGGCGAAGCTGTGGTGTCCAGTTATGCCAGATTGTGATGCAAGTGAGTTTTAGGGTGGGACGGATGTCCAGGCCAGCAGGGGCACTGTTGGTCTTAGCTAGGTGTAAAATTTCATGGGAAATTTTCCTATGAAAAACTGGTTCTAGCTGCCTCATCCGTTTAGTAAGTTGAGGCCTGGTGGGTGGATGTGAAAGGGAGGGGGAATAGGGAGGAGCCTGTAAGGGCACTTGGAGTTCACTGGTGACTGGGGTCGATGGGTCCAATGGGAATGGGGTTCGGTGACAAGTATGTGCAAAGAAACGATGAAGTATTAGGGGTGAACAGGAGGCTACTTGGAGCTCTTGGGCTACTGTTGCGTAGGAGAGGAGGTGAGAAAGTCACGAGGGAAAAAGTCCTGGTGTTGGAAGTGTGTGGGAGGTCGACTCGAGCGATAGGATATGTGAAGTGGGAAAATCTGGTTACTGCTTATCAGTAAAAGGGGTAGGGATAGGCTTGCTGTTAGCAGTGTAGGAATTCGCATTGAGGCAGCCGGAATGGGTATCTGAGAGTTGCAGTTCCCGGGAGTTAGGAAAGTCGTAACGTTAGGCATTGTCCTGCCTGTAAGGCCAACTGCGGGTTCCTGTGTTCCATGGTTTCGTAACGCCAGCTTATCCTGATGGACGGTAACAGAAGTCTTACTAGGGACTGAGGCGAGCTGATAGGACCTGCCACTCTTGAAAGAGGGAAGCTTATGGTTCAGTTGTGGGTTACTTAGCATGATAGGTAGGCTGACTGCCCTGGTGGAAAGTGCACCTTGAACTGCCTTCGCAACCTTAAAGGATTGGATCGAGGATGTTCTAGAGATGTACTGGGATTTGAAGGCGCACTGAAGCATAGTCTAAGCAGGGTTTCTCTGGTTGGTTGAGGGGTTGAGGGGGCTTTTGTGAATCCAGTTCTACTTCGAATAGCTGCGACGAAAGGTTTAGAGGGCCTTGGTTTGATGTGATATCTTTTAGGTTTCCTCGGAGTAAATGAAGAGACATATTGATGAACTTTTTAAGCAGGGCCGAAGTTTTGTACCGTAAGCAAAATATTCCCCCCCTTGTGGTGGCTTCGTCAGCAGCCATTTTCATATCCCTGAAACTTGAATTGGAAGCGGTCATTATCCATTTTTTATCAGGTTACTGTCCAGTTCGCTCGTGGTGGAGTAGGATAAAAGCTGGGCAAACTGTAATGTGGGTCCTCCGCCGCTTCTCGATTCGTTCAAAAAGGGTAGTGTGCCATGTTGCACGCACTCAAGATGTTGTCTCACTGAACCTAGCAGCATACGGACAGACTCAACAAAGAATGTTGCACTGGCTAAGTTCCAAAGTCTTCTGGTATTTCAAGTGGTTATGAGTTCAATGAAGCCACCAGCTTTTGTCAGATCTTGGGTCAAATATTAGAGTAAAGTAGGTCGGATCGGACAGAGTTTTATCAATAAATGATAACTGGATGATGAGTTTTAAACGATCATGTTCCGGGGGTTTGACTCTTATATCTGTATCCCAAAACACCAAGAAAGCATGCATAGTAGGGAGCCGGGGGCAACATTTTTTGCGTGATGGGTTTAGTGGAGTTCCGTGATTTGACTTTCTGCAGTTCTTTTTGGTCCGGTTTTGAACCTTAGTATTTTTTTGGGGTATGTAGTCCAAGCCTGAGGCCTGCTGTTAGTGAGGGACAGCCTCGCTCTGGAGGAGGTTCAGATGAGGTTCACGAGAACGGTATTGGGGCTAGGAAGGCTGCTGTACAATGGCAGGCTGTCGGAGCTAGGTTGTTCTCACTGATGAGCAGGAGAGCGAGAGTGGAGCTGAAAGAAAGAATGAAACGTCCTAATCGGATGTTAGCCATGAACAAGCCGCTGTTTACTCGTCAGAGAAACTCAGTTATTCACAGACACCAAATGCAATTACTCAAGCCGAGGGCCAATAAAACTGTCGGAGCCCATACCCCACAATTTCACGAGAGCCGATATCTGGAGGTCTAGGCTATTGCGGAAAAAGCGAACCTGCTGGTTTCCGAGGCCTGCAGTAAAAAACTTCGTTCCTGAGCACTCTCTTAAAGAAGACGTCTAAAAGCGCCCTACTTCCAGCTCCCGAAAGACAAAAGATCCCACAAATTTGGAGCAATGTGAAGCCCCGGGGGCTCTCAGGTGCAAGAAACTAGAACACTATTTGCACTGGCCGCCAGCCCCCTGCTCTGATCTAATCTAATATAATCTGGCAGCGACTAACGGTATTAAGAAATGTGCGACGGTGTTTGTGCGCGACCTTTCTGACCAAAGCTAGTGGAGGACGATCAGAACTACAGAGAATCCCGCCCGAGCCGCAGAACCGCCACCTGGTTGTCCCCCGGCCTTCACGTGGGTATTCTCCAACCTTCACGTGAGTCTCCCTTTGAAACGAAGAAAGGACTTTCAGGTGACGGTCAGGAGTAACTCGGGCGACTATCGCTGAAATAAGTCAAAAATGCCCTACTCTCATATATTAGAGATACCAATTATGACTCAGCGCATTTAAATATGAGCCTCCTTTGTAGCCAACATACTACCATTCTTTGGTATAATGGAAATTTGCTTAAGGTGCCGTGATCATCTTCATCAGATTTCGGCACACACCATTTAGCGGAATTATTTCCCAGGGTGCATGCAAAAGGTCGAATTTTAAAAATGTTTGTTATACTATGAGAAGTAGCGGAGCATACGTAAGTCTGCATACATCCAATTATAGCGATGAATTATCGTGCCTCTCCTTTGCAGTATATTTTGATTGGCGTTTTTTGAAACACCATGGAAAAAATCGGAGTCATTTTGAAAGCTTGCAAGCGTTATTAACAGAGATTTCGTTGTGTGAATCACCCAGGCGTCATCACCCAAAAGTTCGCCTACCACTTAATGGTGTATTCTTATGGAAGTGATTGCAAATTGTGATTCGCCGATTATTGTGACAACCGGTCTTTGCCTTTGCATATGCTTGTTTTTTACCATTAAACTGTACAGCAGCCCCAAGAAGCTCGTGTTCTTTGGCGGCTTCCCCTCGTAGGAAAAACGATGTACTGCAAAACGCCTACCAGCTATTTTTAGCAAATGACTGCCGTTTTTAAACTCTTGTTTGTCTCCTATAATGCAAAACGAGCCAGAAATTAGTATGTCAAATTCAATATGCACAGTTACCGGTGATTTCTATCTTCGTGGTCTCGGAAAAGCCTAGTTGTTAACCTCACTCTGATCCCGGACAGAGTGTATTACTATTTCCCGATAAGATTTATGATCCTCACATTTTCCATTCCCATGTCGCAAATTTGCTCACAAACCGACTGGTTTCTGGGCGGTTCCAAAATAACTTTCTTCCGGTTTTGGTCTATGACTGCTTCTACGATAATAAGCTTTCCAGCTGTTTTGGGGCGGTTTATAATCGATCTTATCCAACACCAGTTTCGCTCTATTACCTTCTCCCACCTCCCTCATATCACATTTTCATTTACTCCCTTACTCCACTATCACTACGGAATTGTCTCTGCGGTCTCTTTCGCACCTCTCTCTTACGATAGGTAAAAGCTTAACGGAGTGGAAGGAGATAAATTGGAAATATAAAGGAGCGTTATGGAAATACGTAGAATCACGCACAACGTACGCAAAGTTGCCGCATTCTGTGGGCTCATCTTTCAACCGTGGGCAGATGGAAGGAAGTGAAAACACGGAATAAATTTTTGCCCCCCCCCCAAAAAAAAAATATTTCATCTACAATAAGCAAATAGGTTGGAAGATAAATGCTCCAGACAATGTTAAACTTATCCCAACAGGAGCGGACTGAGTGCAGGCTCCCTCTCTTGACCTGAAAACACAGTAAATCAACAATGTTGAACACAAACCAAATATGTACGGTCAAAGCTCCTATGTTTTATACCATGACTGCCGCCAAAACTTTACCAAATTTCATGGCTTTTCCAGCAGAAATGCACTTTACCTTAACCTTTTCCTCCCCTGGCAAACCCTCGATCTCTAGCAGATGGAAACCACCGTTGGAAGTACATTTCAGCCTTGCTGTCCAGCAAATCTCCTAAAGGTGGGTTCGAGAGCACGGAGTCTACAATGATATATGTATTTGCTAATGCCGGTTTACCTGCAATGGCTCTGGTAACTCGCAGTGCTGCTGTGGAATATTTTGGCAGCTTTGCCGGTCCAACGGCAGGTTATAGCCAAACCATCAGAAAAAGCTGCTGTTGACATTATTCTGTTTGGACTAGTAGCCTTTTTGGTGGCCTATCCAGACAGAAAGTTGCTGTTTAACACTAGCAGAGATACGAAAGTATACTACAAGGTTTTCGCTTTCATCCGTCGATTTCAAATCTTCCGGCAGCTTTAGTTCGCTACACTTGTGAAGTTGATGATCGTGTTATCGCAGGCAGTAATGTACTCTTGAAAACTGGGGAAACTTACCAGTGGTAGGGCACGACCTCTGAGTCACTCGAATCACGTGACACAAATTCAAAGGGCTACTGCGACTGGCATTTAGCGATCAGTGCCATACGGTTGGCATTGATAGATCTGACCAAACATTTCACGAAAATATGATGTAACTCATGGCCTGGCTCCACAGAATTTTCATATTTTCATGATGGTTTTGCATTTTCCGCTTGAGATACGTAATTTTTCCCTGGAGAAACCACTGATCAGCAGACCGACCGAAAACTGGTCAGGAAGCCATGTTACCAACGGACTGTGTGCTACGGGTAAACTCTATGTAGACAATACAGGTCCACAAATGTACTCAATACTGTCAATTGCCAAACGACAAATTCTCAGCAGCGACGTCAAGCAGGTGCCAACTGAAACTGGCAGCAATGAAAGGAGTTTGTTAAAACGAAGGAAATATCTGAGACCGCTGTATGCGATAAACTGACCGTAACAAGTGGCCTATTATGATATTTATGATTCTCATCTTTCGGATACGAGCTTTGAAGCCTTCATAAATTCAGAAGAAGGGAGATTTATATGTTAAAACCAAGTGGGAATTGCACAACAAGGTACTCCGCTTTGCTACTTGTCATACCAACTCACTAGGTGTTTCTGTCGATCTTGTGTCCTTGAGTGCACCCGAGTGTCGTTCATCGGCAGTCCTCAGGGGGAGGATCAGACGACGACCAAGTGTGCACTTGCGCCGCCTAGAAGCGTTAAGGGACCACAAAAAGAGTCCACGCAGGATAATGGAAAAGCCGTAGACACTGGGAGCCAGGAATAATCAAGATCGGGCAGATTATTGTATCGGAACAAGGAAGATACTTCAGAGAGCGCAGCCATGGGCACTTGGCGCGCGTGAATTGATGTGGGACAGTTGGCTAGAGTAATAGGTCCCCGTATGCCGTCGGAAGGTGTTATTTACTGCAAAAATCGTGGTGATACGTCCCAGGAAATGGGGAGTCTGTTCTATGGGTTATAGGCTTACTGCTGCAAAACGTACCAACACGAGGAGGTTCTGCGCTTGCCTAATCTCAAACGCTTATTAGGAGAGGGCTTAAAAATTTGAGGGGAGCATAGGGTTTTCCGTTAGTTCCGCTTCAATCAACGCGTATACACTTTCCGCGAACCGCAAAATCAAAAGGGAGTGGATTTGCAACTTTTTAGATGATAAAGTGGAAGTCACAAATGTACAATTATACACGACGCTCAGTTATGGAATCAAAACAAGATAGCAACAAAAAGCGGCAGTTTATAGCTCAGTTTGCCATCCCGGGGAGAAAACTATTCAGAGTCAAACTGAGAAATCTCATACCGAAACGCAAGTAAACTAGTTGCATGTATAAGTGTCCGGCAAATTATTGTCAGATGAGATGGAATTCACGAAGCACGCAGAAGACTTCAGAAGGTTTTCAATACTTATTGTTCACAAAGTCCAGCATTAGGCGAGCAAGAGGCCGACACTTTTTCGGCATTTCACGAGCACTTACTGACCAGCAACTACGGCAGTAAAATGAATGGAGGGGAACTCCGACCTCAGAACCTAGGGAAGCCAAAGAGTGCACTCCGAGTCACGACTTTCAAAGAAAAAAGGTCGCGGGGCTAGATAGGATTCACCCTGCCATCGTTGACGCTCTGGCTGGAGCCCCAAATATTTCACTGACGGCTGTGGGGAGGAGAAATAAATATTCCATGGGACTGCATTAAGACACTTTTTGCAGGGATAAGCAAGACCACCTTCGGACAGCAGGATGAAAACTACGGGTCGGTCAGTATGGATACAGTTTTTTGTAAGCACCTGGAGCTAGTGAAACGTGACCGATAATAGCCATTGGCAATTGTATATACTTAGACTGTAGTCCAGATGTGCACCAGAACACCTGATAGAAGCGTAATTTCCTCAGAAAAATAGAATATCTCTAAATCTCCCAGGCTAAGCCGGAGCCTCATATTTTCTTGAATTTCTACTTTCACCCAACTACCCTTAAAAACTACCGGTCTCCGTCCGTTGATCCACATAGACCGGCCAAATGGCCTTCAGATAACAAAATGTTCATTGTCTGGTTTCTGTTAAAAGGATAACCATAATCCACCGCTGGAACACTCTCCAGAGTGCCGCACTTCTGATCCCTTCCAGATCACACTGGTTACTTGGGTAACCATCGGCCAACTCGACGTTGCTCCCGGATTGCCGTACGGACTAATCGATTTGATCAATGGGACTGAAAATGGTTTAGACCTATACTCACGCCTGCTGACGTTGTGTGGGGCACCATACATAGCTGATCTGCGGCCACCGTCATATACCCGGAGTAAAAATCCCTCATGAAAGTCTCACCAGGTCGCAGAGTGGATTCCTGACACCAGTCACCATCCCATACCCGCCCAGTATCTACTTTTAGTACTCCATACCAACAGTTCAATTTATTTTTCTTTGCATTACGAAATCGATGACCGGAATCTTGCCCTCACCGCTGCCTTCCCAACCTACTCTGTCCATTTCGTCAACCCAGCCCCTTTTTGCCTACTGCCCTCATCATTCTCTACCTGTTATCACCTGAGGCCAAGACCTTTATGAAGCAAATACTAGCCGCTGTAGCCAACCAGAATTCTGTTATTATTTCCTTGATCACGTTTACGGAGAACCTTATTGTTGCACTCCTCAAGCTTCTGCCTGGCCGCGTAGAAAGCGTTTTTCTCCAGTAGTTTGTTTCTTCCAAGGCTTCTCTTTGACAGTACTTTCTGCTTCTATACACCATTTGCGCCCTTCAAAAGTGCACCATATTCTTCGTTAAGGTTTTGCGTTCAAGCGGGTTTCCGTGTCACTGAAATCACCCATACAAAATGGTCTACGTATCACCAACTCCGACTAGCTTGTATGTACTTCACTGGCTCCCCCACGGTTAGCTACCCAATGTTGTATCCATCTCCTCTATTCCGCTGGCATCTATGGCTGCACCTTGAAAACCCCATGCGGACCTTATTTTGACTACGTCTTTTGGTAACTCTCCTACACCCTCACTCGTTAGTGATCTTCAGAATATCCATCTGGTACGCATTCACATCCTTTTCTGGACGCCCTGACCGGCCTCAGCCAGTTTTTGGCACCCATAAGGCACACTGTGTATTATTCCTGCCTTAACTCGCTAGTTGTTTTGCGCTGTTCGAAGCTTATTGCCCTAATGGTCCTTGAAATCACTACACTTTTTAACATTCTCCGATATAGCTTATATCTGCTTTCCCACGTTGGTCCAGCTATCCACAAAGACCCCCCCAATTTGAAGCTGGTTTATAATCCCCGTGATAAACATCTCCACTTCAGTTCACTCAACCACTAGTCAGCTCTATTGTTTTATCTCTGCTACGGTGTGGTTGGTAAATTTCAAAGTTGTGAATACCTCACATTGTTATGTACTGCTGTATTCCCTGATCTTGCCAAGAGTATTTATCTTGACCACGGCCAAGAAATTTACCATTAGCCTCATCATCGTTATTATTATCATGTCTCACGTAATCCACTACGGCACTCCATTTATCATTGCCGATGGCCTCAGACTTGTGTACTCCTATCCAACAATGTCATTACTCGTCTAGTGTTTGGTGAAACTCGTGGCAAATGAAATTTCCTGCCTCCGGAAATCCTCCCCTCTCCTACGTGTAGCATTTCCCTCCAGGCACCACCAACCTCGGTGGACAGTTCTTTCCTATCAACTCTGTAGTATCTGACCCTAGGTCTCGCCGTTTTTGTCCTTTCGGCCTTCCGGAACAGACCATATTCCAAGTCGCCAAAGCCGAATGACCCATTGGCCTCGCTGTTTGCTGCTTCAAACTGCTACACAGTCGATTATGTGTCCAAGCCTTTTACATCACACCCGTGCTAGAAAACTGCTCTCTTTTATCTCCCCCTCATAATACAAAATCCACCACCGTTGGCCTACAGGAAGTTTAGCGCACCTTCGTCAAAACCTGATTGGGACTGCTTGTGCCATGACCCATAACTAGAGTCGTGAGCTTTCCAAGCTCGGTCCGCTATGGATATTTCGCCCTTGGCCGAATTTGACTTCCTTATTCAGTCCAATCTACCGTCATGCATACTGATCCGCCTTTGGCCCGTCAACTCTCCGAGCCCTCATTCCCTTCGAAACCACGCCCCTCCCACCCGGCTCTACTGAGTAAATCGGCTCTGAGGTCCCAATTCTTTCAAACGGTTCATGACAGAATTTGGAACAATATGCCCTTGCAGAGCTTCTCACAACCCCTTTGTCCGCATTCAGACTTACGCTTGATGACTACTTTATGATTCCATTGGACATCGTTCTATCCAAAGAATGCATCACTCTATAGGAAGCATGCGGAAGACACCTCCAATTTTTTCAGTGAAACCATAACTACCGCCCTCGGGACATATCACGTCCACTTCCCCTCCAAATAATCAACTGCAAGTGAATGATGGCTAGTTTATCTCGCTCAATAGATTTTTCTCACGTATCTGCCTTTCTTCGTTTTCATCTTTTTGAAGGGTCTACTCTTGTAGCTACCGGTGCGGTGTACTTACTTTCTTCGGTCGAGGAGAGTCCTGGTCAAAGAAAACGGCTAAGGTGGGATGACGCAGGGACGTGAATTCCAGCAACTGAGGTCTACTGAGCGAGATCTTCAGCGAGTCCCACGAACGTGCTAAGTAGAGCACCAAGAACAATGGAGAATGTTCAAAAGATGGAGCGGGAAATCCTGGTGGCATTTTGGGGTTGCTGCAGTGCAATGGTGGACACTTTTTCCGAAACAGCTAATTCGTTGGCCTTGTTAAGCCACTGCTGGCTACGTGGGTCGCTGGGATTCGATCGGGTACCCAGGCGGATCATCGACTTAAAGGGTTTTATGGTACGCAGGAGAGTGAAAAAGTAGTCAGTTCTGCAGTAAACTGTCCAACTGTTATTTGCGAGACCCCATGTCGTCTTTTGGAGCAAACTGAATGCATGGCTGTATTATTGTTGAAGCGGTCGGTGTTTTGGGAGGCAGAGAGGAAAAGAAATGAAGTTGCGTTGAAAAGCATCAGGGGTGATGTTGTTGCCGACCAACTGGTTTGGGGGAGGGGCGGGTTACAGGATGATTCTGAGGGGCTTGCTCAGTTGGCAGTTCAACTCCCGATTGGCGGCGGATTGCGATGAAGGTTGCAAAACTTGGCTATAAGTGAGATTGCGAAGATTTAGTTGCTTCGCGAGGTAGTTTAGGTGAAAGTTGGGTCATGAATGACGGGGGAGTACAATAAAGGTTTCTTTTCGCCGTGGGTGCGTTGATCGAGAGGAGTAATTTGAATTTGCTGCCTTTGGTGAGTCTGTGTTAGGGATTGAGTTTGGCTGAACCGGAACTTCGGGGCAGTGCAGAGTTGCCGATTAATAACCAGGGGATCTCCCGCTGCAGTATTGTTTTGTCGGCGGCAACCTTGATATTTTTAAATGGGAGGCTTTGGCGTAAATCCACCTCTGGTGGAGCTTGATGAGATCCTCTTTTCAAATGACCTGAACAGAAGCACACAAATGTTCCGTTGCGGCTTTTTCCGAGCCATAATCGGTAGCTATAATTGTGTAACGTATGCGCGCTAGAATCATTTATTGTTAGAACAAGCAAAAGAGGGGTCGAGCCCCGGGAATTTAACACCACAGGTTTGTCAAACGGTAAAGCCTTCGGTGAGTCTTTGAAGCATCAAAATCCAGGGCGGGGCTAGCTGATAGTATATTTCTATTGTTTTGTGTGTTTTAAATGGATCGATGATATATGCAAGAGGCGGCAACGTCGTTAGTGCGTCATCAGGGGTATGTTTATAGTCTGTCAAAGAAACTGCCTTCAGTATGACTTCATCGCCACCGTGTATATCAAAAAATGGCATCAATGAAGGAACCAGTGCAGCTGGGAGAAAGGCCTATTCCACATTTTAATTTTAGAGGCAGTAAGCCAGGGGATGGCGGGGGCAATTTTAAACCTTTCTGGTCACAATGTGGTAGACAGATCCGTTTTTATAAAGATTGAGTCGAAAGACTTTTCACAGGAACCGAAAAAACTCTGGTTCCTTTTGAGTAACAAACAATAATCCCTACATGATCATGCACATGGCATGCTTCGGGCGCTTCCGAAATAAACCATCATCATTATCATTATTATTATTACTATACTAAGCCGTCAGGGAAAACTTGAGGCTGCCTTTATTGTGTCCCTGGAGGAAACGACTCGTGTGCACTTCAAGGTGTACCTCAGGAACACATGGTGAGACCTGGGATATCTTTGAGGGCCACAAGGGCCTCAAGCAGGTAATTGGAGTGGTGGTCTGTAAAACTTTGAAGCTGGGGATTATTGTACACTTTCGAAGCATCTGTTGGCAATTTTTCGGACTCGAGGCCCGACAAAGTGATAGGCATCCAGAACTGAAGAGGTGGTTGCCAGGTCACGACAGATTTGTAGATGACGGGCTAGTGAGTATATGCGGTAATCTAACTCAGTGCTGGGGAGAGTTTACAAAGTGTATGAAAATACTGACTGAAGATTAAGCTCCTGGTGTGTCATAGCCCCAGATGAATTGTGCTGCACAAACTTGTGGGAGACCCATCCCGTCAGACAAATCAGCTCTCGTTGGGCGTGCAGAGAGGGTGATTTAAGACTTTTAAATGAACGCAGCAGAGCACTGGGTTCCTCAAATCACATGGCCCTAAAAGTCGGACTTCAGAATAAGAGAATTGTTTGAACTACAAGACAATAGATAAAGTGCTTTCCTGGAGGGCGGATATTTAGTTTAAAGGCGATCAGTGGATTCTCGCAATCATAAAAATTGACCATCAGGAAGTTACAGAAATCGGGACTTGGCCGTTTGCCTTTTTCATCCCCATCAACAACTTGGTGCGTAAACCCGATACCCTACCTTTATTAAAGGCTTGTTCCAAGAAACTGGAAGCAAGCTGTAATGCTTGATCAAATGATGCAGGTGATGAAAAAATGGGACAACTCAACTATATGTATGAGCACAGATGAATTGTGGGAAAACTTTAGTTAGATATAATAATAAAAAGGGTAGCACTACCCAGCAAGTATAAAATTCAAGCTGGAGTTGCCGTACTGGCCGGAATCCACCACAGATCGCTGGCGACAGGATTCTTCATTCTTCATAATAAATGGGGGTTGTGTGTTCCCTTCAGCTCAGCCGCGTAAAATCAGGCGTGAGTCACGAGCTCCCACCTCTTCAAAAACGCATCCAGTATTCATTTAGACAATGGACCATCAAGCCTGTTCACGGGTTCAGCCGGCAGCGCCTTCCCTAGACTCATCACCTGAGATGGACGGTGGCAAAACCCATCGACTGCTGCCGTCTTGGAGGCCACTCCGTTTTGTTGACTCTTACAGACTGGAAAATAACCACTCCTGGATCTCTGTCGCTGACAAAACGGCTAAGGGGTGCCGCTTGTACGTAGTACGTCCCATCACCGAAAAGCTTCCCTATGCATATATATGCACATTTGTCCGTGCTGACTGCCAAAAAGCACAGGTCGGACCGTGTTCCAGGCACGCTGAAGTCTTCCCGAAGGACATTCATCTAGTTTTATTGTGAGCTTACACCAGATCCTATAGTCATCCATGTAGACGAGACACGGGGCTTAAAATCTTTCCGGCAGATCATCAATATAAACCAGGAAGAGAAGTGGGCCTAGAGTCGACTCCTGTGTCACACCTCTGGTAGCCACTTACCAAGCCGATGTTTTTCTGCCCCTTGTGAGAAGATCATCCCTTCAGGAAACTCTGCGACCCACAGACTCGAGGAATCTGCAGTACCGAGAGCCTCAGCCTACCTGCAAGACGGTCGTGCGAAAAGTTGCAAAAAGACCATTTAAAATCCACAAACATTATGTCCATAGGGTGTCACTTTTCCTTTGCCTTCCTCAAATCATCCTACGCAGGTAGTAAGTTTGCTAAGCACGACCTAATTTTCCATGACCCACCTTGTTGTTTTCCGTGTAAAAGACCGTTTACACACGTGTTTCTCCTAATCCTGGTGGCCAGTAGGCTTTCCGCGGCCTTTTCCACCACAGACTTTAGGCTGACGGGTTGATGATTACCGGCTCCGGTATTAACCTAGTCTTCGTATAGTGCAACCACAATGGCTTCCATTTATTCCTGTGTCTGCTTTTATACTGATAACGGAACTTTGAACATTCGTTTGGCTAGCTGAGCTCGCACATTGACCAGCTCCTTTACCACTGAGAGGTACACATTATCAGGTCCAGGGATTATGCTACTCTGATAGTAGGCTTGTCTGCGACGACTTCCCCAGGGATTTCCTTACATGTCTTACAGGAAGCATCAGCTGCAATCTGTGTAGGATGGTTATGCCTCAGTCTAGGACTACTGATGGACAGATGGTGTCTCATCGATGTATTCACCTTGTATCCATCTGTATTTCTCAGCCAGCGTTCAAACTGTGGGGAGCAAATTGCAGTTATAACTGGTGTTTTTTGTCGCAGGTTGTCAGGCGAAGGCTTAAATGCGCAAACTGATTCCATTGTTGAGGTCCCCTTATAGATGCTTCACCCTTCTCGGCTCAGCTGGGTGCACTGAGTACGGATGACCCGATAGCAGTCATGTCCCCCGAAGTTGTTTGACATTTTTCGTGCACGGTTCTGAAGCTTCAAAAGGCCAATGGGTTTTGAGTCAAACCGAGGTGAAGTATTTGCATGCTGTTTCTTTTTGGACGACAGAGCAAAAATTAGGTTTTACCGTAAGATTTTATCCCGAATTACTTCCTTATCCTCTTCTATGCCACATAAATGTTGTAAATGCTGCTTTCCTGAGGGCGCAACCTCCCTGACCTGCTGAGCCGACGTTTGTCAGAAGTTGGGTCCACTCTGTGGTCTGGGACACAGCGTCGCTCTTTTTTTCCAGCTGATCTTCAACGCCGGCGGTCACTGCTCCCTGTTGGAATTGGACACTCGATCCACTTTATGTTGGAACATCCTGCAGATATTCTGAAGACTTGGATAGACGTCTGGAGATCTTGGATTCCGCTTGGCATCCTGACGTGTTCACAGAGGGGAAGCTCTAACTCGGTCGATATGATCACTCAAAAGGAGAATGAATCCGTTCCCGCATAGCACCGTGGATTCTTCCAGCCAAAATTCTGAGAGTTGAAGTCCCCCAATATTGGACAGTGATCATCATCAGCCCACACTCCTACCTCAGCTGGTATTTCCGAAAGATCTGCTTTTGGGCAGCTGCGGTCAAGGGACGCAGGCTCGGATTTACTTCGCTATGCCACGTCCTATACGCGTTTGATATCTGTCAACACAGTAGAGTTGGTGTCCTTTAAGGGCCTTCTTCCAAATACTTCCCCTCCTTGGTAAGTCACGTCTTCGTCAAGGCGACCAATATTGGCTAGTGGAGAAAGGCCTGGGCATCAAGCTCCTCTAGCTTATTTAACAGACTTCTGAAATTAGGCGACGTAACTATTGCTTGCTCTCCTGTTTTCCCCTTCTCCACGGGAACTCCCTTTGGTTCTTCACCTCCGGAGCAGCCAGGCAGGCTTTGCTGTTTGGAACGGACGACTTCCCTCACGGTCAAAGACTCCTCCGCTAATTTCAAATATCCCGAATACCCAAATCGGACAAAAACAATTGGCTTCAACCATAAATTAATAGAGATCAAAAATATTTTGGCCTCGTTTGAAGGGTGATTAAATAACAGAATAACTGAGGTTCCATAAATCTGCAAAGTTCTAGTGGGGGAGGAATGGGAAGGCAGAAAACGACCAGGTAATTAATACCATATGTTGAGTGAGGTGGTTCTTTTGTTAAAAATTTCCGAATTGTGCCGGTGAATACCAAGGGGGACAGTCATGTTCACCTTGGACGTCAGTGCTTCCGGAGCTGACTTAGAAAGTGAACTGTTAGCCGCGGAAGACTGGTAGCGCAAAAGGTCCTGCCTAGGCTTTAAATACCAAAGTCTGACCAAAATTACGACGCCTTGTGGAAGAGGCCCAGGACAACGGAAAGCTTTCCAATTCAAAATCTGGGTGTATTTCTAGTAGCTGTTTTAGGCCATTGAGACATCTCACAGCTGTAACAGATATGGCTCGGAGGGGATATCTCGACCCAAGACTACCATATCTGGTTCTTCCTCCCAGCATACAAAGCCATAGGCAGGCCTCGCATGAGGCAATGCACACAAGCCTGGGCAAAGTACTGGGAAAATTGCACGGATTGCACTGAAAAAGTACAAAGGTAACCGAGTGAGATTTTGACCAGTCGAGCGGGAGCACCAAAAAAGAGAGATTTTTGGCTCCGCACGTGCTTCAAATGAAGTCAAGGTGCGTATTCATTGATTTGATAGAAACCTCCAGAGTAATATGGGCGCTGTCAGGCACAGATCAAAAAATCTTTTCTCGTTGATCCCAGACCGGGAATCAAGGGGGCACAGACAAAGGCTGCAAAGGAGCATGCAACACCCCGACTTGTTTCCCAAATGTGGGGGTACCCACTTGGAACCAACTCTCGGAGGCGATAGCTCCTCAAACGACGGGGAGGTATTTTAATAAGGCAGTACGGGATTATTAGTGGTAGGAGCAGCAGTTTAAGCAAGGCTTAGCGAGTTTGAAAGAATCCCCATCCCAACAAGAGATTTATTTGCGAACTTCCGGGTAACACTTTGGAAATAAGGAGAAGTACAACTACATATGATCCTCAGACCTGACGCTCAAATAACTTAACAATAAAATGCAGATGTTTATTGACCAGTTTTTCTGAAAAACCTCAATGAAAACGCTTCTGAACCAGATCCGGGCGTCCCACAGTAGCAAAACAAAAAGGTGAAAGTGTTAATTAAACATGCACTCAGAAAATTATTGGTAAAGGCAATTGAATTGTCAAAGCATTTGGAAAATTTGGAGGATTTTCATTGCTTATTCTTCACTTCATTGTAGTCACTTGAATGCCCTCACGAGCTATCCAGTGCGATCGCTTCATTTCCAGCATCCAACTTAGTAGTATGAACCGGACAGGGACCGTTAGATTATGTAGGTACAGAAATGTGTTATAGGTCAACAAATGCATTCTCTTCTTGTATGTGAACACTCAAGCACCATCCAAATCTGAAAATACTTTCGAGCCTTTCTTGTCTGGTCTCGTCTCTCTCTCAGTACGAAGTGAGCCAGTTATTTACGTACGAAAGTCCGGGTAGACACAAGTATCACCATGGCCGTCCGAAAGTCTTTCCGTTGGAATTCCCTGTCTGGAATTAAGGATCAAGTAGTAATTCTCAACCTACCTACCTATAGCTTACAGTCAGTGCCCCTGGTCACTAGCGTTGTGCACTGGCTGCGCTAGTTATCGGTTTTGGGAACTTTATGTCCACATTGCCAGAAAGTCATTGTGACTCGGTTCCACGTAGTTCGTCGTACCACTTTCGAATGGTTAGTTCACCGAACCGTCGCCACATACATAAAGCTTTACGACCGGAAGGTAAAGATGTTTCTAGATAGGACGATTTTTGTACAAATTCAAAGTGCTTATCCCGAAAGGAAGCTGTCTTGTCTCAGCAATGGGTTGAAGTGGTTTTGATCACAAGTTGCTCGGGGAAACTGGGTGCAAACGAAAAGTCAAACTTGGAGCCGGATAGGAACAAAAACACTGAGTTCCGAAAGAAGGTGGAACTACGCAAAATGAAAACTCAACATTTTTTGGAAGAAAAGTAATAATCCTCCGCTTATAAATTGGCTTGGAAAACTAGCTCGAGGTGGAGCTTATTTAAACAAGTCAACACCGAAATTGGTTGGTTATCAAAAAGGAAGGGATATTGCAACCATTCATGTACAGAAGATATGACAAAGAGCTTTTTGTGAAAAGCAGATTTTCTTTATCAAATACTGGAGTAATTTTTCACAGTAATTACTAGCAAATCAATATCTGGGTGAAATCCAAGTAGAATTGTGACAAAATTTGCCTCTATGGAGTTGAAAGAGCCACTGAGAAAATTGATTCTAGACATGATTTCAAGATAAGTTTCAAAAATAACTGAAAGTGAGATATAAATTGGTTAAAAAATGAAACGCAAAATCTCTCGGTTCTGGGCTGTCTGAAACCAATTTCATCATTTTTTCATCATTTTGAATTTGACTCGCCAACTTGGCCGTTACCGCGGACCGGTAATACAAGAAAAGGATTTTTAGTATTTCTAAGGCAACCTACGTTCTCCTCTTCCCCAATAAGCTTTATGGTAGCTGGATCAGCTTAGTTCGCAAAGGTACATTCATTTTTGGGGAGGAGCTTTTACAAAAGGGGCCACCACATGAACGGCCAATATGTCCACTCATTTCGAGTCAGTGTAGGTACCGGATTAAGGGCAGTGACTAAGGGTTCCACAAAGGGTAGTTTGCTGTCCCAGCCCGCCTTGCAGCTCGCTAGAGATGTTACACGCGGGTACTCAGTGGCCAGGTTCCAGCCTTCGCTGCTTAGGCTGATAATGCCAAATTCTAGCTGAGACTTCTAGGGGGACCGCTCCTCGGGATATATCAAATATGCATTTTCATTGCCTCGTTCCTTGACAGATGAATCTAACGTGACCATCAGGGCAGAGAAAGAAGGTAACGCTTTGTGAATTTTCAGTATTGTTCGAGCTGCCCGTCGAAAGTGGTCGGTTTAGGCCCCAGCAACTAGTCCGCTGGAAAGCTGGAGGTTTTGGGCTGGCTTGGAGCTTCGGCTGGCCCTTAAATTTACGTTGCAGTTGATACTGGGGATAGGTTCTTTTCCTTATAGCCTGCTGAATCTGTTTTCCCGTTTAGCAGGCAGCAGCTTTTCTATAATTCACCGCCACAGAACCTTTAGTTATATCACACTCTTTCAATCAATATCAACATCTTTAGGTTTATCGTAACCAAAGGTACATGGCTAGGAGTTGACATAACTAGCGGATTTAGAATTACCAAGAAGTTCATTACCATCCTCACCGCCCCTTAGGACTTTCCGAGTAGTTTATTGTGGCTTCGAAACTTCCCCTGTTCTCCTTTTGGCAGTTCCGATGAGCTTTTGTCCAGCTTCCGCTTGAGCGCTCTAAGTCACCAGAAGAGTAGCCGACTCATGCGAATCCCAACGGAAATACAGGACCTATTTGTAGTTTCTGGGGCATTAAATCGAAAATCACAAAAGTTATGAAAATATGCGGAGCTGTATGCTCCTGCTAAATAGAGTTACCGGTAAAACTCAGAGGTTCAACCTCCCGTGGTCCAAGCACGACGGTCAAAAGTGTTTCAGGGCCAAAGTCAAGTGGCTCACGTAAACAAGAGACGGTGAAAGTGTTTCGCTTGGAAAGGCGCTGATGGTAAAGTTGAACCGCCGAGTTAGCAAAATATGCAGGAATGTCGGAAGAATTTTCGGCATATATCCCTTTCATTTATTTAATATCCGTTTTTGCCTCGGGTTAGCTTTTTTACGAACCACTTTGATAGTGCTTCGTGCACTCAGATTTCACACATTCGCGTTATCTACGCATGTTAGCCCCGGCCCATGCGCTAAGCTTTTGATCCTAGCTGACTGTTTTCTTCTGTCCCAATTTTCAAATTTTCAGCAGAGCACCCAGTTGCGATTCATGAATGTTTAACCGTGTTTTTGACTCCATGAAATATTTTTTCTATTTTTGCCCGTAAGCAGTTTTATCTTGTCCGCTTTGTCTTGGAAATCATTTACCCAATAAGAAAAGGTGTAAAAATTGTCACACTCGCTCGCCGACTTCTGTTTACCTTGACCTTTGGTTCCCCCATTAGGCTTTATTAACACTGTCCCCGGCCCAGAGATCTGTCCAGTAGACGTCAGCATAGCTAGGCCGTCTCAGACTCCGCTGGCATCATTTCCAAAGTAATGGTAACTCGGCGCTCGTTTAGTTCTCTAGTGTAACTTGTTACACTTCAAAGGTATTTGTTCCTCATCTGTTGAGAATTTGTTCTTTCCGATATACATGGCCGTGCATCAGTGAATCACTTTCTAACCCTCTCGATTTTTCTTTGATCTGCCCCAACGTCTCCGCTCGCACTATCTCACTTTAATTCTCAAAAGTTTTAAATGGAGTTCCCTGGATTGACATCCCACCATTTTCGCTCACCGGACCCGCCAAGATCATTTTTCTACGGCATTCACGCAAGCCACCTTTTACTTATGCCCAAGCTTCCCAGTCCAGCTCGCTGAGTTTGTCACTATCTGGCTCGTTGATCTTCACGGATTCCTACGAATGAATAGCCCAACAAACGCGACTTGCAGCAGTTTGACACCATGTCCGTTGTTGTCATAGGGGTCCAGTTTTAACCGTCTTCATACCCACTTCGAAGCACGGATCACTGATGAGTGTCGCATGTAAATCATGAGTTCTACCTTATTTATCGGAAATTACAAGCGCCACAGCCGAGCAAACCTGAAATGACGGAACAGCTTCACAATGGCACAAACCATCAGAATGGGATATTTTCCATCTGTTCTTCACTGATGCCACAAGTTAACTATTTCTCCATTGTTTCTTACGAAACTTTACCTGGCTTCTCTAGCCATACAAATATCAGCTCTTCCTCATTTTTTGGATGGTACGAGTTACACATCACGGTAATTACCCCACCTTTTTATGGATAACTAGCTCCTTTTACATTCCCCGGTGTCCCTCCGTGAAACCATGTAAAACTCTCATGTCTGCCTGATTCATTACAAATTGTTTCGCCCAGAAAACCCTGGCAAGCATACTTCACTCACTGTTTGCATCATCTGCGCAAGCTGTCTCTTTCACTTTCTACTGCCAAGCCCGTTTCGCATACCATTTAGTATTATTCTTGCCTTATTTCAAAACGGTTTCATATTTACCATGCACTTTGTGTCATTTCAATTCTTTCAAACTCTGCTTGGTTTCATTTTACTGCTGATGAAATTTGCGGTTTTTTTTAACTTCTGTGGATGCTTTGTCTTACTGAATATTTTGCACGCCCCGATCATGATACGACGATCTCTTCCGGACCATGGTTGAAAAATAGACAACTATTTTTACCACAAATTTGTTAGATTGAACCTTACAATTAAAGGCAATCCCCTTCAGACGGCTGCAAGATAGGCCTACCATCCCGTGCTTGTTCTTGTTCCCTCTCGGCTTTAAGTCCCATTTTGGGTGCTTGTATTACTCTCAGTCAGTCAAACGCAGCTCACAGGGAATGTGCCCCATTTCATTTGCAATGTTCTGTTTTCTGCCGGTATTCTTCTCCCGTCATGTTGAGTACCCTTCGTCTAACCACTCCTGTACAATTGTACTGGGGAGTAGTCTGGTCTCAATGTTGCTGGAGATGCTGCTCCGATATTTCCTTCCCGTATGTTCCCTCCTGAAGACTTTTTTATACCGTAAATTGTGTTTAGTTGAGCGAGATTAGATTGCATTTTGGAGTTTCCGAGTTAAAATTGCTGAGGCTTAGGAGACACCTGAAAGCAGCTGATGCCAAAAGGTGAGCGGCCGAAGTCTTGCATTACGTTAGAAGAAATTGTTTGTGTGGAGTCCAGGTCCCATTTGAAGATACGAGGAATGGCTTGGATAATCTGCTTCGATTTAGATGGTTGTAAGAAATAAAGCCCCAAGTGTTGTATTCTTCCCCATCGGGTCAAATGGATGCATTTCTGTCCCGTTAACTTCCCGCTGCAAGCCTTGCTCCACTGATGATCCCTTTTGCTTTTCAATGTTCTCGAATGAGAAAGAGAACTCCAGCTGTTCTGATGAACTTGAAGCTGATAGAGAACGTGACTTCTGCAAACAGTACGCAGATGATTCTGTGGTCTTCCCCTTTTGTCGGCCCATCGGAGAGTAGGTGTTCCACTGCTAGCCGGGGCGAGTTCTGTGGTGATAATGCCTAATAAGCTGAAGGCTTGGGCAATTTTTCCTCCTAAGATTTACTCTGCCCCCGTTGGCGGTAGCCATGGATGTCACATTTCTTCGTGGTTTGGATACGCCTTTGCCAAGCACCCGATGGGCGTTTGTGGAAACTTGCTTGGGCTTGATAAGTCTCTTCTGGAACCTGCTGCTCGCCTGTCCGAGACCCTCCCGCTGCATCTCTGGGGAGTTTATTTGCTATGAAGTTCAAGTTACAGTTCGGTGTCTTATATTTGTAAATACACATTTGCACGGGATAGCATTGTACTAACCTAGTTCGCATCCCACTTTGAGACATGAATCCCAAAAGCATCAGGAGCAACTGCCTTAATGGTACAACCTGCAGGGAGTATATGAGAAAACAACTATTGGCTGATATCATAATGGTATCAAATTTAGGTTTTTTGCTGCGAGCTCTAGATATCAATTTCTAGCATGAATTTCTTATGCTGTGTTGATTTTGAGGTGAAGTATTAAGCATCTAACTACTTGAGGTTTCAATGAAAGTCCTACGCCTTTCTCTTCGTACCCCTGAATTTGGTTGTTTCCATTATGGTTTAAAAACTATCACACGAGGCAAATGCTTGGGGGGCATTTTCCAACTGTTACACTGGGTGGGACCCTAAGGCCTCGCAACGACGGCTTTCTTCACTAGCCATGCAAACAAGGACGGGGGTGCAATAGATCACCAAAACCAGAAGCTCATAACGGGTGGCGAAGATTTAAACAGGCTTTTGTTATAGTGAGAGGGATTAAGGTAGAACGCACATCGTGTCGCCGAAATAAAGTTCGAGGATTTTCTGCGCTGCCTCTGCCACCCGGTAGGGTGCAGTAGTCTATTTACGGTTCACCTTCGATGCGTCCTTCTTTTATCCCAGGTGGATGCCGGCTACATCTCAAAAAGTCCCTCTAAATGTAAAAATTCCTCCCGTGGATTAGGAAAGCTGCTACTTTTGCGGTCGGGCCGTCATGGCTGGTTACAATAGAGACGACACTGGTTATTGGCATGAGGTTTCTAGTAGACTAAGCAGTAGTCTTACGAAACATGGAAAATGGGGGGGGGGGCTGTTGTTGAATTACTCTGAGGGCACAATTTCAAATACTGAGAAACACACTAGATTTGAGACACAGGGACACCCAAATATGAATTTCCTGGAAACAAAGCTGGTGACCACCGTGAGCTGTTGTGGTTTGACAGCCCCAAGTCTCGGTGGAGATCTTTAAAGGTTGTGCTGTATGTACTGACCGAGGCCTGGTTACAGCAGAATTTTATGGGTTAACATCAAAGGCAAATTTTGGTTCACCAAATCACACCTTGTCCGCTTGGTGTTTTCAGGAGTTGTCTTTTTGTGTCTAGGTGACTGTGTACGTCTTCTGCCTCTAAATTTGGAGGTCAATCGATAAAATGCAGCAGAAGGGTCTGGTGTGTCCGTATCCCCAGGACTGTTAGTCTTCGGAGATTTAAGGAATATTAACGCGAAATCCGTAGGCCTAGTCCAAGCGGGTCTTCAGTACCTCAAGTTGTTAGGTAGCGGAAGTAGCTATGGAAGTACATATTACAAAGGGTGAATTTGTTCAGGAGTTGTGGGACCGAACATCCTGCAGCGGCATGAGATTAGGTGCGCATAAGTCGCTTACGTTGGTGTGTGCAAGTGGTTCGATTACCTCATACTCTAGTTTTTTTCCGTTCGTGTGAATTTTAATCATGTTTTGTTGTTGGACAAATTTTCAAACCATTTTCGGAGTTGATGACATTGGTGTATTCGTGCTTTTATTCTCTATCTGTCCGAAGCCGTTTAGATTTAGCGGTGCACCTGGTTTTTGGGCTTACCGTTTAGGTGGTTACTGCTTTTTTCTATCACTTGTCACTCCACCAGTGTAATCAGTTGTCATGGTTACGCTTATGAGCTGCTCTGCTAAAAGTGATGTGGTTTACTCCTGATGTGTTGTAGGTCCATCAAGTTGAGACCTCAGTAGTGCTCGCGAGCCATGAAAGTGGTTGCAGCTGGACGAAAAGGAGAGGGCGATAGTGCAGTTATCATCTTTCTGGACCCACTCGCACCGCCACATGTGGCCCATCTCTGAAGGCATTAGTGGCTCCTCTTGGCTAGTGGTTAACCTGGTGTTTAGCAACGAGCCTCTCAAAACGACGTTCGTGCATCGGTTGCGTTCTGGGTGTTTATGGCTGACCATTTGTCACAGTTCGGGGTCTCGGAATTCCTCGAACAAACTGTAGACTCTAGACGCATAAAAAAATTAATAAAGTGTAGTTGGGTCCCATCTGTGACGGTTTTCGCTTAATCAAAAAACGATAAAAGCCATGGGACTCGTCTGCGATCTTCACCCCTTTTGTTTTCAGTGTTTCGCGTTTCAGTCTGCAGTGCGATGCATAGGAGATAAAAGTGGGGATCAGCACTGTTTTCGCGTGGTGTATGAGGTACCTTCAAGACACTGTAGCCGACCCACCGCTCTCCAGCACAGGGTATCAGAGCAGTAACCTCGCCAATGATTCTTGTTTGCATTTTCTTACCAGAGCTGATGTGTCATTTAGACTAAATGAGATTTCGTCGATAACATTTTGCGGGCTTTTTGAATGATTCCCAAAACCTGGCTGATGCATTTCATTTTTACTTCAAGCGCTTTCAACCAGGTCTCGCGAATAATTTACCACTGACACCGGTGTGCGCTTCCGCGGCTGGAAAATCCTATCACTCCCAGTGGTATTAGGGATATCCGTAGGTCTGGTGGTAAAATACGGTCAAAACAATGTCTTGGTGAATCTCATCGGGGGAGCTTTAGACGGCTGACCTGCAATAGGCCTGCGGTTAATAAAATTTTCTGATGTAGGCTTCCCTGAGAGATATTCACATTTTCTCTCTCTCTGGTCTCAGTTTCTTTTATCTTCACCATTCCCTTCTTTCATCATTCAAAATATTTTTGTTTCCTGTTTGATAAAGCTCGGTTGGGTGGTTGCTGCACTCTTAGTTGTTCCGCTTACGGTCTGCAAAGGAACGACTCCGGCCAGGTTTCACTATGTGGTTCGTTGCACTGTTATTTTATTGCACATCTCAGACATTGTATAATAAAAGATTCCAGCCCACCTGGCTCTTGTTTTTATCCTCTTTCCCCGACCCTTTTAGTACGTTGATTGAACGATGCCATAGCTTGAAGACTGCTTCTTTTGGGTGGCGGTAACATCCAACAGTAGGAGACTGCCTCCGTTGGTCTAAATACACGAAGATGGAGGCTATTTTGGGACAGGTGACGGCAAATCGGTGCATTTGCTTTGAGTGTTTATAAAGGTTTCAGAGCGATGCTCAAGAGGTGAAATTGCACTCCGTCTGGCGAGCCAACACTAACTAGGGTTATGGAAACACAGGTCAGCCAGCGGCGGTTCACGCTCATGAACCTTTTGTCCGCTTCACACCAGATCACAGCCGAATTTCGCAGAAGGGGTAGAGTCGAGATATGCCACTTGAGCTTCCAGAAGGCTTGCCGCCTGGCAAACCATTGTCTGCTCATTAACAGACTGGTGGCTTTGTAGACGATGCCGCCGGTGGTTGAATGAATATGTGGCTACGGGGCATTCGTTCCTGCCGATCAATTTTATTGCCAACCCACATAAAATTTGTTTCGTCACCTTGAGCCAAGTTTTTCGGGTTAGATCACTAATGAAACTTACTTTGTGTGTCCTACCTGATAGTTTCTCGACCAGTACTGTCTGTAGCACAGGTCCACATCAAGCTATCTGTGGCCTATCAATTTGGCTTTTTGACTACTGGCAAAACATGGTTTGGTTCGTGACAGTAGTTGCCGACAGATTTCGCAAGCCTTTCGTCTCATCAGCCCCGCCCACTCGAGAAAGCTGATAGCTTTTAAAGCCGCCAGTTACCTGTCACGGTTGAGCACCTTGTCTGTCCTCTGGCGCGCAGGTAGTCGGGTTCGATGAAAGTCAGCCTCGGAACCCCTGTTATTTGGCTTCTCTACAGATAAACTGATGTAAGATGTGACGAATCTACTACATTTGTTTGCCAACAGTGCCAAAATGTTCGGCAATTTGATGGGCAATGAAAATTTATTTGGCACCTATGGTGAAAGCTTTCAGGCCTATCTTTAAATCGGGTAGATCTCAGCGACTTCTGTCGAGCGGAAAACCATCCTTGCGAAGCCAGGACCCGACCAACCATTCGCAGGTTAGATGGGTTATCAAACGAAGGATTCAGGAATTATGGTAAATGAGTCACGCTTGCCGCCAGTCCGGTGTGCCATCACATCCAACGACAATAGCAGGGCTGTTCGCCAACCCCGTAAGTTGGTTCCAGAGGTCACTTGGTTTGGATTGCACCATAAGCATTCAAGTTCTAACTTTACCCTGGATAAACTGTAAGGGCTTTCGCTCCACGGACTGAAGGTCTCTAACAGAAGTGTAGCAAGGGTCTGCTTTGATTGGCCCAAATGACAGCAGCTCACCGTATACACAAAGGATGGCAACCTTTTGCTTTGCTAGCTTAACCAGAGAAGGACGTGGAAGGGCTTGCTTGGATTTTTCAAACATGTGAAAGGGTTATCAGCATCCAATAAATTTCTCTTTGAACTGGAATATAACATGGCCCAAAGGCAAAATCGTCAGCTGAGTAATGAGTATTCAGGCAAGTTCCTTCTTTTTCAAGGTTATTGTTGATCAGACTAGACTTCAGGATGAGGCGAGAGTGCGTTCCGACACGGCGTTTTATGGGCGGCTTAATGTCACTGCTAGAAAGTGCTCCAAAACATTCCCGTAAATGAACCTCAGAATCACGTGCGACCGGATAAGCGATCGACTTTGTGGATTGGTAGACGGCAGGTGAATCCTGTCAGCCTTGTTGGGCCACGGGGCTCTGCAGCTCACACCAGTCAAACTGACTTGTCTTGTGCAACGGGTGGGAGCATAGACCAACAACCTACATATTCGTTATGTTTTACACGAAAAAAAGAGATGATGCGGAGGCAGAGTGGCCCTATCATTAGCGCCAAGAGTCTCCGTCCACGGAGGAGTTGTTGCTTACCCTCACTATGGAGCAGTCCAGTGCCTGCTTTGAAAAGGTCTGGTGTGGCTGTTCCCCCACCCCTTAGTCACTCATTATTTTCACCTAATAACTTCCATCTGAAATATACCAGCTACATCTCATCGCCAGTTTCTGTCTGCGGCTACTTTAAGTTTTCTTATCGAGCATGCAGTTCCAAATGCATTTAAATCGCCTAAGTCTTACTTCATTCTGCTCGCAATAACCCAGTGTGTCCGTCTCCTGTTCTGCCCTGAAATAAGCAAAAAATGTGAGCCCCTGCTTATCTCAGAAGCTACACAGATTTTGCCCTCACTTTTCAACCTTTAACTGAGAGGTTTCAGCTAGGAAAGACAACTGCAGTTATCAAACAATCATTATGGTCGTCCTTCAACCTTTTTGTCCGGGTGTTTCGAATCTTGCTTTCACGGCAGTTCACTTTCAAAAACTGAGAGCCACGTATCGGTCACCAGACCGTTCTGAAATATTTCGTCGACATTGATGAAGCGAAGTGGGTATACGGAGAAAAAGAGATATCCAGATTCACTCGCGTAGGAATCTCGTCCAGCTGAACGAACCGCAAATCTAGTGATCCAGCATGACTCCACCTAACTCGCAGTATGGGTGTAGGCTAGCAACTCTAGGTTTGCTCTCACCGAAGAGCGAGGAGAGCTGGAGGAAATATTGAACTAAAGAAACGGTTAAATAGGCTATTAGCGCGAAAGAGACTTTCTTTTGCGCGAAACGGGAACTTTGCTCTATGGCGGCACAAGCTAAAACTAACAAAAAAGGGGCCAACAAAATCAAAAAGGTCAGTTTGTTTTTTTATTGGGGAAGTTACCAACTAGAATTATCTTTCTCAGGAAGCTGGGGAATCGGACAAAGCCACAGTGTTCAGAAAAAAACACTAAAAGTGGCTTAGAACCGTACCTTTTCGAATAGCTAGTGAGTCAGCAAACGGGTTCTTCTAGGTGTCCCTTCAGCTTACTTTCTCTTTCTCCTAATCCGTTGCTCGGAGGTGCACTTTATTACCTCGATTAAATATTTCTTGGTATTTTTACTTTTACTTTTATTTCATGAGAGCTGATAACTGGATTCTCGGCTTTTGCATTAAGTCTTGGCCTCACCTAGAAAACACCTAGCAATGCCAGCGGTGCGGGTCGCTATTATATCCACCTCTTTGGCCGAGGCAGGTCTGGCATGCAGGTCCTCTGCAACCATGTGCGGCCGCAACTAGGCTGGAAGATCGGACCTACAGTCACAGAAGTAGCCTTCATGTTTAGTGTCAAGCGCACTGCCAGGCTCGCCAACTAGCACCAGTAGCAAACTGAAAAGCACCGCCTCCAGCATCGTGTTGCCGCCACCCGCTGCCTCCTTCGACATCCCTGGACAAGACCTTACATGCATCCACTTACTTTCCGAATCGGTATTTGCACATATTTCCGCTCGGCCTAGGAAACTGCACTACCGATTGCTACTACCGACGTTCAGGCCCACCGACGTGCCTTCTATCTATCTAAACTTATCCACCTTTATGTTCATTCTACCTCGTACAGCTACAGGATTCTGAACCACAAAACACAGAACGGTCTCGCTGGCCACATATCTTTGCTACAAACATCACCGTTTCTGATAAACTCTCGAGGAAAACCATTCATTCACTGGGCAACTTTTATGTCGCCACTTCATTTATCATAACAAAACCATCATTTAATTGTCATATCCCTCACCCGCTGACAGTATCACGAAGCACCGAGTGGTCCTCCTTCCAGAGGTTCATCAGCGTGACACTGCAGCTCTGTTATGTCGTACCCTTCTCCTGCATCTTCGGTAGTTCAGTAGTTTACATTTCCTGACGGTGGCACTGGCAGCGAGTTATCCACAATCCAGTGCATCAGTCGTCTCATCGATCCCTCAGCTTCTCATGTCTGACTTTCCTAAGCATATCTAGCTATGGAGTAACCTGCACTTCCTGACAGCTTTTTACATGAACCACCTTTATACGACTCTAGCAGTCCACTGTAATTCCACCTCTGGCATCCACTTTGTTACTAACTTTTGAAGCTCCTATGCTATTCACCAGTGAACCCTTGATTGTATGGCATTTCTCTTACCTAATAACATCTGGTGCAGTTATACCAAATTATTATTGTTGGAAACATGCACCACAATCCATGGAGGCCCTTTTCTGTGCCTTTAAATGGAAATCAACTGCTCACAGTCTAGGTTTTGTTAATCTGTTTGTCTCCTCCAAGTTTCAGGTTTGGCTCTACTCAACACATCCATTCACTCAATTATCTGCCCTTCTAGACGGTTTCAAGGAAGCATTACTGCTAGTTGATTCCGTCGGATATCCATCGCTTATACCACTATGATGCCCACTTTGTCGTAAATTTGCATTACTCAAGTGTCAGCCTTGGAACCATCTCAGATAAACCAACAATTGGGAACCGTTTCAATCACGTTATAATTATTGACAGTTTTTCCATAAATTTTCAATGATTGGACTTCTGAGCAAAATACCGCTTTGAAAGCACTTCCTTTAGTCCTCTGCTGGAAATAAACTACATACGCTGGATTATCGAACATCCAGTTGTTTCCCTAATGCTCTGTGTCGGACTCTTATCAGCATATTTCTTTACGAGACCATCTGCCAGTATCACTCGAGTGCCGCCCTTGTATGACCCATGAGATCCCAGTGTATCGACTTCCCTATCCACTTTGTTATGAACATGTGTTCCGCAGTTAACCTAAAACGAACGCGTTAAATGAACGGCACTTCACTCACCTGTCAATTTTCATCACTCTGTTCCACAGAGCTCCACTGTTTGGGCACATACTTTCACCCTTTATGAGTGTGTCTCCCGCAACCTCTTGCTGGATAGTAAGTAAGAATGCTGTGGTGAATCGGACTTTCTGTTTCGTTCACACAATTCCTGTCCTCGGAAGATACCTCATAACCCCTTCGATGTTGTGTTTCTGCTATTTTCCTGGTCAGTTGAACTATTGGTTCCGGGGCATATCCGTCTACTCCAATAGTTTTTCCATTTTTCCGTCAGGGCATTTTCGAAAGTTTCTCTGTCAGTATACTCTGCCGTGCAACTGTATATCTACTCTACTTGGATTTCTGCCCATTGCCCTTTCATCTCTACTTCGTTCGATCCTGACCGTGAAGCCCATTTCATCCACCACTGGGTGGTGTGTCCGCCTAACGTTCACATTCCATTTTTAGGGACATTCATTCATGTGACCACCAAAACCCCTGCACTGTTCTGCGTTGCATGTACCAAACTAAATATCCAAGAACCCCTTTTGTGGCCTCACTTGTAACATATGACCTTGAAACCAAGCACGCTTCCGGTGTCCCTGAAATAAGCCGATAATGTTAATAATAATAATTCACGAGTACTGGGCCGAACCCGAAGGTTCCATATTTTGTCCTTATGCGTTTACGTAAATGCTGCTGGTTATTTGTAAGACAGTACAACACCACTAAACAGAAGCACAAAGCTCGGAGTTTTTCCTATGGAGTCTCATTTCGCCCATGCCACGGCCTCTTATCCGGTTTTTAAATCATCACTGAATATATTCAACCCGATGTAACCTATCTCTTGTTGCGTCTCAATAATTATTTCCCTCCGGGCTCCCTGGTTTTGCGGAAATGGTTTATAAATGGTTCCTAATTATCCCATAACTTAATATCCTCTGGGCTGAGTGGCCCTTTCCAAATTAACTTTCATTTGAGGGGCCATTTCGGTAACTGCCTTGTCGGGGTAAGTATCTGGGACACTTGTCCAAGTGCGTCAAGTAAGGAACTGTCTTTCGATAGTACTCCTCGGCTAGTCCAGAGCCTACCAAGAAACTGGGAGTGAAAGGCAAATTCATCCAGGGTTATATCCCAGTGAACTTCCGGTGCCATCTGACCGCCTTTCTGTGGAGTGGGCAGGGCCAAAAGAGCCCCCACATCAGGGTCCGGGGATAATGTCACGATGTTTCGTGATTCGGGTACCCACTTCCTCAGCTTGAACAGGCTTCCCTCAACAACAGTTATTTTCGTCTCACGAAAGTAACTCCAGTACTAGTTGGGAAGGATGCAAGGCAGTGATAAAGATGAAACCAAGTTCCACGGCTTGCAGGAATGACTCTCAGCCTATCCCCAAGTATCTCGCAGCACTGCATAGAGCGAGGTTGGCGTAAAAGGTGGAGTGGCAGCCCCAAAAGGGTGAACTGTGTTGTCCTCCTCCGTGAATATCTTTAGTCCACTGCTCTTATAACTTTCATTCAAAGGTTTTCGTCGTTTCTTAGGTGAAGTTTCAGACCAAGGAACCTTTGCGAAGACCCCACACAACATATCCTTGTTGCTACATACTTCTTCCACGGTATAGGAATTATGAAGCTTTTCCGTACAGGCCTAGCCCCTACCATAAACGTTTTATGGCTTCTAGGTCCTCTTTCAGAGTACTTCTGTCCAACAGCCGCATCTCCCAAATTTCGCCTCCTTCAGCAACGGAATAGAAGGAAATCCTATATCATCTTTCTGCAAGCAAAGTGTACCAAACTTCGAAAATGTTCACAAAACTACACACGACTATGCAATTCTTATTCATTTTTTTCGCCTCACTTCTACCATTTAAAGGCTTGAAGAAACCACACCGCGCAACCGAGAAATAAAGGAGCACAACCGAGAAAGCGGAAATTATTGCGACAAGCTCGGACTGAGTGTCAACAGCAAACGTGTCACCACAAATAAGCTTTCAGAAAGCAGTTCGGGACCAGTCAGGGAGTAGTTGAAGGTGAGCGGATAAGGAAATGGCGATCGGTATAGATGTTGCAAAGGCCGTAATACCATGCTCCTTTCTCCATGACCAGCCTTAGCCTCTCTCCTCTACAGATTCAGAAACGTAAAATCTTACAAGTAAATACCAAAGATAGCCTGGTGTATGAATCTGGGCTGATCTGTTAGCCCTAGTCCAAAGCCCTGGGGACCTTTCTAACTTGGCCCGGTTTGACCAAGCAAACCAGAGGAAAAAATAATTTATGGATGCCTGGTTAGCTGCAGCAGTCTACATAAACCCCAAGAGGTTCTATGCTTGTGTGCAGTCCCAAATGCTCAATAAAGACAGAGTGGTGACCGTAGCGAGGGCACTGGGAATTCTGGAGCTAGGCGAGAAATGCAAGGCCAATACTGTTGCCATTTACCATGAACATATATCAACGAGCAAGTAACGTAGACCGAGCAACGAAGGAACCACAAAGATCCCCAAAACCCGAACCAGGACAGACAAGACAGGTGCCTACGCCGGCTGCGATTTCTGTAAAAAACAGGGTCTCAGGGATAGATGCGGAATGTCTGGCTATTGTACAGCCTCAGGCTCAAGTATTAGACCTCCGGTTTTTCAGGCTTTCGGGGCTTCAACGGAAGTGAGAAATGTACCGGGGGAGTGAGGAAAAGCACCAATGGTGAGCATATAATGGATACGTCCGCGGCAGGAGGTCGAGACTTACAGGCCGGTTAGTTCGACTCCACCACCATATGAGAGCCTAGGGCGACTAGTTATGCGATGGATTTAAAGCTGTCCGGTCCAGAATGACCTTATATCAGTTACCCGATACGGGTCAAGTGCAAGAACTCAGTGTACAGCAACTCTGCTGCCGCTTCTTGATGAGGAAACCAGGCGACCGCATGGAAGACAGTTAGTTGGGGTCTGTCACTTGGACTTTATCAAAGCTTTGAGTCCGTCAGCCACAGGTTCGTAGATATCGAATTATAGACTACAAAACTGACTACGAAGAAATGACAATCGGTAAATAGCTTTGCAGTAAGGTGAGAATTGAGTTTTAAGGTGGGTTGTCAAGACACAAGCTGGTCTAACTAGCGCAGAGCCACAGGACTAGGTACTCAGTCCTTTGCTTCTCCTCATCTTTTGAATGAGCTGGGGCCTTGTGTTACACATTCTAAGCTGGTCTTGTAAGCAGAACCCTCCGCTAAGATTTTCCAAGAGCCTGTATCTGGCCACAAACAGGTTGGTCGCTGGGGGTTGATTAGGGCCATTGCAGGTGGTCTCTGGAGTCGAAGATCTGCTGATAGTTCTGGGCAGCCGTTTGAAGCTGTCGAAGCAGGGCTTCACGTTAGTAAATATGGTCAGAAGGGCACTCTGTCCGACTGGACCTACAATGTCATGTAGGGGGTCGAAGGTTATCGCGCCGATATAGAAAGTTATAAACAGGCCTCACGCTGGTTTGGCAGGCATGCCCTGTCACCGTACCACCTTAAAGAATATAAAATGTTAGGAGAAGGTGCAAACCTCAGCCACTAGGATGGTAACCGGCCACAAGGGGATGGCCCTCGAGCTCTGGACTGGTTTTTGATGAGGCGGCTGCTGAAGCTCGGTCAGGTGACAACATTCAAGTTGATAAAGAAGAGTTCATGTATAAATGAAGAGCAGGTTTTCTTCCCGATTTCAGAGAATCGGACAAGTTGGTATGGCCTGAAACTGCAGAGGGAGGTTTCAAAACCTCCATCCGGGACACAATATTTCTCAAATAGGGTAATACCCTTTGGGTAGCTCCCGGATGGAGCCGCATATAAGATCACGGTAAAAGATCCTAAACAAGCTGCAGATGGGTTTTGGGTGGACAGCACGCCTTGAAGCACTTTAGGCAGACTAAGGGTCGTGGGGCAATTAAGACCCAACGGGAGCATTCGATGTGCCACAAATCCACGGAGGCAGAAAGTGAGAATGATACTTCAATGGCCAAAGATAAACAAGGCTGAGGGGCCAGATGGTCTAGTTCTAGCCATCACGAAACCGCTGGTTTCTGAAAAAAGTAGACAAATCTGATGGCCTTCCATGGCCCCATTAGTTGATGTTAACTGCAAGCCAACTGGAAGGTAGAGGCAGTATTGGTTATCCATGAAGATGGACGGTGTCAGCAGAAGTACAAAACAGGCCTGTAAGCCCCGAGTCCATTCTTCGCAAATCCTTGGAAAAACTCTTAAGAAGTCAAGTCTACAAGAGTCCAATGGGCCATAAGCAGTCACTTGAGACGTATTGGGGGTTTTCAGAGGGCAGACTACGTCTCTCAAACCTTCTCGCGATCTCGGACGAATTCACAACAAAACTGAATGAGGGGAGACAGTAAAAGTTGGCTATCTAGGCTTCAGCTAGGCCTTTAATCTGGTCGCCCACTGTTTGCTGCTGGGGTAAACTCAAGATTAATAAGATAGGTGGATGGCTACGCGGATATACGGGTCAAATTTTGACTAGCAAGAGGTTTTTTGTTAGCCTATGAGGCGCGAAACCTGCGTAAGTACATGTGATGTGTGGCGTCCTCAAGAGATCGATTCTGTGATGCTTTCTGTTCCTCCTATATAAGTGACGTTACTGGAGCAATGGAGCTCCATTGTTTCATGTTTGAAGACGACATCAGTTTTTCCGGTCTTGTTGGCGGCAGCCGCCAGCTAGATACACTGAGGCGGTGCTAAAATTAGCGAACGCTGCATTTGACCTTCCAGTGAGGACGAAAGTTATCTACTAACCACAGCCTAAGTGAGCCGAACCGTGAATGAGGAAGGGGAACCATTCACGACTGACTTGGCGTATCTATGACTACGGACTTTAAATGGGCGAAACAAAACAAGCTAACCGCTCATAGAAACCGTCAGAAGCTCCCCTGAATTAAGATGACTGCTTTATGCGAAGAAACAGGTGCGCTCCATCCTCTGCACGGAGGGGTGGTGACATCCCATCCGGAATGATGTGCTAAGACCCCGGAGCCTTCACTCAAAAAGAAGTAGACTGCATTAAAGAATTTCAGTAGGCAGCCGTTCGAGCGATGGACGGTGAGAGTTGAAAGACCTATGGTAACAGACTGCGGAATGTGGGACTATTTTCCCTGGAAAGAGGAGGAATAGGGAAGTTCCACAAGAGCCCTTAAAATTTTGGAAGGTTTAACGGAAATAAAAGCTTCATAGAAGTTTACGGTGGCTTCCCTTGGACGAACAAGAGAGAACACCATGAAAATATGGGATGCACGCTCAGGGCTAGGTGTGTGGGCAACTTCTGCCACAGGATATTAGATTTGTGAAACTGGCTGATCAAGGAGCTGGTAAGTCAAAAAGATGTAGGATCATCAAACGTGTTAGATGATAAGTGGGACGAGACATTTCCGGAGGCAGGTTTTCACACCGGAAGAGGAAATTCGGAAATTGAAGCATACCGGTTATATCGCAGACCAAAAGCGAGCTTAGATTTGTGAGGGATTCTCAGGCGAGGATTGTCTCTGGACCTGGATGGTGAAAATATTCCGTTCCTTTCCCTTTAGTAAAACTGTTTGGAGGATGACTTTACCAGACTGAGCAGATTGGTAGAACTCACAATAGTTTCAGTAGTGGGCTCTAATTCCACGGCAAGCCACCCGAAGAAACCTGGGAGCTCAGTTGGCCTCGGCCACTACTGGCCCTGAGCAAATTGGAATGAGCAAAACTCCCACTGTTCTTCCCATTTCCCCATTCATAACTAACACTGCAAAAAATTTACGCAGTTTGGAATAAACGTCACACAAGTCTGAGAACGACGGAAAAATTCCGACAAACCAGCTATCTGGAAGCACAAGCCGCAGCTCGGCCGCAACTCCTTCAACTAGCAGTGTGAAAATTTAGGCTTTAGATGGCTCAAGTCACTCTGCTGCGACCAGATTCGACCAGGCTTGTCTGACTGCAGCCACACGAGGTCCTGCGCAAAATGAATTTTACTGGCCGAACAGATCGGTGGCACTTGAGTTACCAGAAGAAATCTTTAGGGGTAAAATTACCAAGCTAATTGAATAACACAGGACAACCGCGGTAGGGTTGCACGGACTTATGAATAGGAAATTATGTCAAAAGAAACCCACGCCCTTCCCGTAGGCAGTGACTAGCAGGCTCGGCACAGGTGGATGAGTTGAAGTAGGTTACCTGAGTTTCCAGAAGGTCGTCGACTCGGTAAATAACGGGCTGATAATACTCCGACTGAAAAGCATGAGAACTGTGCAAGGGAAGCTGAAATGAGTTAGATAGTATCTCACCTGCTGGATGTTCCCATTTCGGATCAGGGCTGTGAAGTTTTCCCAGATAAGGAGTGCAATGAAGTGCCACGGGCGTCGGTGCTGGAGTCTATTTCATCGATGACCTATATGAGTGGAATATTGGACAACTTGTCTTGCCCTGGTTTCTTGTTAGTGGAGGATTTAAGGATTTTGAGAGCCGTCTTCGAACTGCACACTGGAAGACCCTATCCGAATACTTCAGCGAGCAGGAAAATAGGAGCTCCCTCTAAGCAGAGGCGACGACAGGCAACCGCGTCAGAGCAGGAAAGCACAGTGGACTAGGCGTTTTGATGGCTGGTAACCCATGGTAATCAAGGCTGCTGATACCATAAAGAACCTTGAGGTCCAAGTGCACAAAACTTTCAATCTTGCTCGACCTTGCACGGCGAAAGCGGACAAGGGTAATGGGTCGATGTCAGCTTGTAGGACTCTCAGATCCTGGTTTGCCGAAGTAGTTCTGCCAATGAACAGAACTCGTGTAGGCCCCCACTTGAGAGAGAGCGTCCGGGTTGGCACAAAGGAGTTGGTGTGGGACGAGCAGCCGTTGGAAATCGTTCAAAGACTTTTCACTAAAGGTTGCTACCGGGTTGCGGAATAGGACACGCAGAGAAATCCTCAGGGCTTTGGACTCTTTCTCTCTAAACGGGCGTCACATTCGAGGAGACCTGACTGACTGGTTCAGACAGCGCGCCGGGTTTCCCAGTGCCGAAAAGCCGTTACCAGGCCTAAGCAACAAATCTACCCTCAGAGAACACGAATACAGACCGATGAAACACAGAGCCATCGGAAGTATTCGCACACTTTTCTGCTATCACAGCTTATCAGGCTCTCGGTACAAACTTATGCCGCAGGAACAAGGACAGAGTAGCGTCGTCATTTTCAAATGCCTACAAGGTGGTGGAATCCGGCTCAGTGAGCGAACAACGGAAGGAAATATCTATTTCAGTAAAGAAGTTGGACTAAATATCTATGTTCATCCTGAAATTTTCTAATGAAATGAACAGTCAGGTTGGAACGGGGCATGTCATTCAATAAAACGAGATGAACGCAAAATCCGAAAGTTGGTTTTCTGGGACGGAATTCGGATTCAGTGATATTTGAGTCATTGTGCCCACAGTGACGACGAATAATTCCAGGAGAGCTAAACTCTCCCTGGCCTACCGGTATACCGTCAGCATACGTGTACAGAGTTGCACGTATCCTTTGTCTTGTGTATCGATATCCTGTACTATTGGGACTCACATTTTCCTTCCCTACTCACTGGCATCCATGGTGACCAGAAGTAATGGCAGCAGTGGAAACCAAAGGGAAAATTTTCCGAATAGCAGCCGCTGTGGCTTTCCGGAGTGTGTTAAGGATAGGTAAGAAATGGGATCCAGCGTGACCTGCAACACTTTGTTTCATGGCCAAAGTGGAGGCCTAAAGATAACCCTACAGAAAGTTCGCCGCCAATCCAAGAGGTTAGACTGGATCTGATAAAACAACTGGAAACGCCAACACGTGAGGCTCATGCAAGTTAACTAGATCGCTAGATTGGATGGAATTTACACTCCATTCGGAGAGCCCACCTTCACTCTGTTCCCAGAAAGCACACCTCTACTTCAGTCTACCTCCAACGTTGGTACCAACCCCGTGGTAGGCTTCAGAATTAGACAGTGAAATAAAATCAGCGAAAAAATCGAAATCTCTTTGTCTCTTTCCGGTACCCCGAGAAACTCCGATCTAAGAAATGAACTCGTTAGCCTGAGCAAGGGTCTCTGAAGCTGAAAAGGGGATTTTCACCCTTCACTGGACAAACTCTAACTTTGAGAGTGGGACTGCCCTCGGAGGGGGCGGAAGCTAGTGATAAGGGGCACTCCTGAACCAGTTGTGAGAGAGAAAAAACAAAAGGGACGAGAACAAAGCCTCCAAGGGGCTAACCTCTTGAGAATGATTGGTACTTCTGGTCACTTGGACATCAAAGGCATCCTCCAGCTTGGCACACAGAAAGGTCCTCAGGAAGTCAGAATAGCGGACCTACGTCCACTGCTGATGGGCTCGGTGGTCCCAGACAACGGAAGGGGTTTTATCGGCTGCACACGAGGTGAAGTAGGCCACAAAAGGTTCAGCCATACTTAATGATAATAATGGTTTTTTTCGGTGACACCTGAATCATGCTTGGTTGCACGATCATATGGTACAATTGAGGCCACCAAAGGGTTCCTTGGGTGTTCACTTTGATATGAGCGGCAAATAAGGGTGCAGGGGTTTTAGTGTTCGCGTGAATGAATGCCCGGGCAAATTGGAATTTGAAGGTCAGGTGGACACTTCACCCAGCGGTGACTGAAAGTGGCTCCGCGGTCGAGATAAGCAATCGGGTAAAGCGGGGATGGAGTAAAAATGATCAGTAATTCGAATGGTATCGACATAAAGTCTCAGGGAAGAGCAAACCTACGGAAACGTTTTTGATAAATTGACGGCAGAAAATTGAGAAATTCTTGTTGATCGGAGGACATGAACTTAAACAGATAGCTCGAGTGACCCGGAAAACAGCAGAATTATAATGCCGAAGGAATAGCAAAGTATTATCTGAGTGGGTTAGTGGCGTAAATGAAACAGAGTCCCATTGGCCTTGGAATAAGTGCTCACTCTTGATTAAGAGGTTTTTGAGGACACACCCATAAAGAGGTTCCTGTAGATGCCCGAGCCCGGAAAGTGACGAAGGTTGACAGGTGACTGTAATGCAAACAAAGAGTTTGTTTCAGGCTAAGGAGTGAGCACAGGTTGATAACAACGTGGACGGAGTTGATATAGATGACCTTTTGAGGTCATATGAGGGTGATGCGTAAGTGATACTGTCAAAACATGGACACGATCGCCAAACTGGATATGCTGATAATAGTGTGACACTGGGCACCAGGGAAACCACTGGACAGTCAGTAACTCGGCATACATATAGTTCATCTCAAGCAAAGGGTTATAGAAGTTGCCATCAAAGTGGTATTTGGCTTAGGTGCCCAATCGTGGAAGATTGATGGAAAACTTGGCAGTGGTATAAATAAGAGTGGAATTGTGTTCATCTATTGCTTTATCGGAGATGACTCCAGGACTGATAGACGAGGAATATGGAGTTCCAACGTAGTTGGCATAATGGGGGTACATACGTTTTGTTTGAAGGAATGAACTAGGAATATTACATTGCTGAATCCGTCGAAAAGCGCAGATAATTGCGGGACTGGATGCTTTGGGGAAAGTTCAACCCGAGACTTTGGGGGGACAGGCAGCTTAACAGCGGCCAAAACTATGGGTAGTTGGTTTCCAGCTAATGACATAGAAAAAGCGCTAATTGGATTTTGGAGCACGTTTCCGACCATGATAATTTGGTAGAACAGCGACAGAGGTTCATAAATGAACGGAAAGTGATATAGTTGTTGGTTTTTTTGATTCGTTGCTGCATAGCATGGGAGCATCTAAATTTCGTAACAAGGCGGATGTGAGAGGTGAACGTATAACGGACCGATACCTCAGCTATATCCTATCTGAACGGCAATGCGTAAGGCACCGAAAGTTGATCACCTCCCTCACGTACTAGAGTAACTTTGTTGATATTTAATCATGCTTTTTTCGTTGACCGATCGATTCCGCTTTGCATTGATAAATCTTCATCAAGACACGGAATTACTCTACCTTATGAATACAACTAGGCTCACTGCGCGCTGTAGTCGAGATAGATTTTAACCAGCAGTGTTATTCAACACTAAAAAATACAGCTTCTAAAGGCTTCCTGTAACTCAGAGAAATTCGGGGAATTTTCCACTGTAGTAAAGTCTAACCTGGATTTAGTTTGCCTTTACTGTTCTTCTTCACTCACGGAGTCTCATTGATACTTCGAAATGTCACGCGTAGTAAAGAAGCCTTCCAGTAATATCCCGTCCTCTCATACTCCGGTCATTAGAAAAACTAGGTTCATGCAAACCCTCGCAGCCCTAAAACCATACATAGTTGACTTCTCTGTCTTTGTAGGCTTGAAGACCGAAAAAACGGCAATTTTAAACCGAAGAGTTTCAGATATAAGTCCCCAGCTCCTAAAGTTGGATGACACTGTATCTAAGCTTGCCCCTCGACCTAGCATCACCGAACTCCCTGGACATTCTACCCCTTCCAGCCAGACAGCGGCCGGCCTTGTTATTCACTCCGTCGCACCTGGAATCATTAAAGAAGTGAGAAACTCCCGTAATGCGGTCGTTTTCAATGTCCCAGAGAGAATACCCCTCGAGCTTGTCAAGCGGATACTGTTGAACGCTAGTTGAATGGACAATCTCCCATTTTCAGATACCAAGACTGCCTAGGCGCGTTCAACACTTTTACTGTCCAATCCTTGTGCAATTTGCAGATGATCTGCTGGCCAAAGTGTTTGTAAAAATGCGTTTAACTATAGCTTCCAATTACCACTCAAGAAACACAGAAATAGCTAAGGATGAAATCCCCCTTCAAAGAGAAATTGGTAGGCGTATCTCGCCTGATGGTCCTAAGCCCTCGACGCAGACAGCTGATCACTCCGCCAGTTCCTCCCAAGCCTCACAGTTTTATCTTCACGTAAGCCTCGCTTCTTTACAACCTATCGGCTGCACTCTCATCTGCTTCCGCCCTGGGCTTCTTGAAATCGGATCCCATCACCGTTGATCCAGACATGTCCGTTTCTGCCCTCTCACGCCACCCAGGGAAAGACGGTGACTATTACCCCACTTCCCTACTTTATCGCCTGTTGCGCACGCCCATGACTCTAATTCGCTCCCTGTTTCCTCCAACGATAACCCACCCGCCTTCCAGAGGAAAAGGGCTGCCAGCCCACACACTCTTCTCACAAATGTCTTTTACATCCAACTGTCCCTTGTTAAATCAACTAGCCTTAGCTCACCTCACAATGATCTCTACCTCTCCCGATACCAAAAGCTCCATATTTGGTTTTCCGCTTGTAGCGTACTACTCTGTCTATGTGGTACACTAAATTATTGTCAACAATATCTAAGACGACACTAGCAAACTAAGATGGGCGGAGGAGCGTGCGGTGATAAAAAGGTCAAAATGGTATGTACATTAAGAATTAAAATGAAACAAAAGGTGTGACTCAAACTCACAGTTGTTCAATGTTCTTGTGATCAGGAGATGAGTGTCGAAGAGCCAATATCCGCCAATGTCTTCAGCTCAGTTCGGTCTGACAGCCATCCGTTGAACGGAACAGGATGGTATCGAGCGAAGTGCCAAGAAACGCCGTTGAAGCTTCTAAAATGTTTTGTTTCACACAGTTAGTTCCGACCGATATGATTCCAAGAAACTCCAAACCAGAAGATGAGACCGAGCCAGAGTGAAAGATTTATTTACAGCCTTTTTGTATTGCGCGGTGGTGACGACCAAAAGATGTGTGTTTTACATTAAAACGTCGGTACAACAAAGGAGTGTCGCACCAAGGGACGTTAAAAATCATGGAAAAAGTCGGAAATGTACAGGTACCTACACGCTCGACTTGCCTTACCCGTACCATAACTCGTAGCCTAACCTACTCGTCTAACTCCCTATTCCTCAAACATTTCCAACCCTGCCCTCTGCTCCCCCTTCTAGTCAATACTCAACTTCGACCGGCCAGTATTTCTCAACAGCTCCAAATGACCCTTGTCTTCTATCGACCCGCCATATTCCACAGATTTTCACTTTGCTCCGCCATTCCCCCCTCCTTGTTGATGCCCGGCTGTTCGACTACTCAGCAGTCCCTCTCACTGCACCATTTACTCCAGCTCGGCTGGAAGCCACCATATTTGAACCTCCCCCGGCCTCTAAACGCGTATGTCCTCCTTTGGCTTCGATCTCTACTCCTCCTAATTGCGATGGCTCGCCTAATTCCAACTTACGCTGGCCTCTGATTTGCCTGTACCGCCTACCACAAATGGTATATCTTTAGCCCTATTCAACTCCCGTTCTATTCTTGACAACCTCCTGAATTCAAAAACTTGTCCTCACATATAATCACAACATTATCTTGATAAGGGAATCCTGGCTGTCTGAGAACTCCCTCAATGAGCAAACATCTTCGGTGGGGTAAGACCTCCAGAGGACCAACAGACTGAACCGGGGTGGTGGTGGGTGCCTAATCTAAGTCGGGGAAATCTGCGCCTCGACGCCTCTTCTGGACGCCTCGCTTCATTCTCTTCCCCATTCCCTCTGGTTCACCATCAGCCTCCAAAGCACTGTTCAGTATATTGGCTGCGTGTATCGCCCACCAAGTTCTCCTAGTTCATTGTTTCTACCTCTTATTAGATTTTCTGAGTACCCCTCTCTCCTTCTTTCCGGAACCAAGCTTATTGCGGGTGACTATAATGTCCCCCAAGTTTGTTGGCCTACTCTAGTGGCTCCTTCCAATCTTGTGGACTTAATTACTGGTATTCATATTGGTGGCTGGACACCACTGTTTCCGAACCTACCACAAAAGGAACATTCTAGATCCGATATTTACCCACAACTTGCCTCCCACAGATTTGTCGATAACAAAATTTCCTCGGCAGTAAACATAAAATGCCCATCCGCCAGTGAACCACTTAGTGGTCTTTCTAATCTCGCACACTCCCTCAACAATACGATTTAAAGTAAAAACTGGACTACTCCACTCATACTTATTAGCCAACAAGGCTTGGGTGATTAGTTTCCCACTCATGATCCTCGGATTGCCGTAGATATCTTCTACTCCTCCTATTCTGACTGTCCGAACAAGCTGTCTCATACTTCTAAGGCTGCTCCTAAAAAAGTCCTCTGTCCCGCCACCTCACAAGGGGAATCATAAACTTTTCAAGCAACCACATCATTCTGTGGACTTCTCGATTTTGTTCGTTTCAACTGCTTCTCCGCTCTTATTCAGCCTTAGGGTAGTATGCAGCTTCGTGAAGGAGAAGCTAAGGCATTCAGCTGTCCAAACGAATCTCAGCTTTTTCTGTAATGCACGAAACTAGAAACGCTAATATAAAAGCTGACTTCCAACTCCCGATTCACCGCATTAGCTCGTCGATTACTTTCCAGCCTCACACAGCAGATGCCTTGATGCATTCTTTGCCTCAGTCACGGCACCAGCTACCGTCACTGCCCCTCTTTGAACTTTACCACTACTGACTCTGTCCTTTTTTCCATACCCTTTGATGCCAGAAGTAATAATTAGCTAATATCCAATAGCAACCCCCCTTTCTAGATCTGGCCCAGATCTCTCTTTTTTCACTTAATGGTTGCACCTTATCAGCAAATTTTAAGCGCTCGGTTATCGTTCTCATTCAGAGAAAAGGACCAATAAATAAGGTCTCCGTGGCAATAGTTGAAATTATCGTCCCATAAACCTGAACACTTTTTCATCCAGAATAATGAAAAAAATATTTCAAGATCAAATTACTACCTACTTGTTAAGCCCCAACATTATTATTGGCAATCAACATGGATTCCTCCTTCCACGGTCCTACAGAACTTGTCAGTATGATCTGAGTCTCAACACTGACCCAGCCAATGTGGGGGCCGATTCGTTTATTTTATCTAGACTTGTCTTGGGCAAGTGATCGTGCACCTCACTCCCAGCTTTCAAAAAAGCTGCGATCAGTTGGCATTATCGACCCAGTTTTTCTTGGTTCTCATATGGCTTATCTCATGGCTCATAGGCTGTTTTGATTACCGGGTACATCCGCAGCCTTAGGCTTGTTACTTGCGGTGTCATTCAGGGCGGAGTTTTAAGCCTCTCTCTTTCCCTGCTGTACATAGAATATATGTAACCGACAATAATTATTGGCACGCCGCCTTTGTTTGCGGAAGATGTCAAGATAGTCTATACTTTTTTGACTGGCATCCTCAGTACTACCATCTCTAAAATCTCCGTTGACTCAGCAGCTCTCGCTGAATGGTGCTCAACCTAAGCGATGATATTCTTCGCTGCTAGGTGTATTTTTGTTCACTACAAATGCCCGGTTCCTCCGGTTTCTTTATGCATTTGCGGTTTACCCATCGACTGCCAGTCCTTAGTAAAAGAACCTGGACTAAATTATTCGTGCTCCTAACCCCTCCGAATGTATTGCCTTCCAAAAGGCGAAGGCTAAAATGTGCCCCGGTCTTCTGTTCAGATCCCGTGCTTGCCACAGAGAAATACCTTACTGTCCCAATTATTTTGTGCTTCTTCGATTTTCACATAACCGAAAGCCAAGCTTAGGGGAAAGGCCTAGGCTTTTAAGCCATTACTCTGCTTCTTCAAGCGAACTAGCCTCCCTAGAAATATTTTCCCTTCACAGTGATACCTCTGTGAAATTCATAATTGCTCTGTTCACCCATTTTTATTTAGCATTTGCCACTGATCTATTAAAAACGAGATTGCGTCCACTGGTTTTTTTAACTAACAACTTACCGAATTCTGCCAATTTCGTTCTGAAACAAGTCCTTCCAGATGCTCTCACATTCTCGAGAAAATCACTGCGACACTTCACCCACACTGTCAAAAGGCCTCTTTTTCCCGATTTATTACCCTTATTTAGTTAGGTCAAGTTTGCTGCCAAGAAACAAAACTCAATCGTCATACAATTTTGACTTCATAATCCTGGTTTTCCCGTTTGAATAGTCGCCTTAATACCGATCCGATCACTACTAACTCCTTCGGCTCTTCACCATCTTTTCTGTCTCCCGTTATGTAGCGACAGGAAGAGCATTAACTCAAAGCCCCTCGATTTCATTTTGCTTACCTTGCCTCCTTTCCGCATTTGGTCTTACTACGTGGGCTTCCATCACTTTCTCAGCAATTTCGGACCAAAACTTCTTTTGACTTGGCTCAATAACTGAACTCTTCGTCCAGTTATGCCCTCACCCTATCCCCCAGCTCACTTGCTTCCATGATTCCAAGCAGCATTTATTTTTTGTTTATTACAGAATAATTATTCCCTGGCCCTTAATTACCCAAAGTTTACGGTTTCCTTTTTTAATCTTACCTTCCATGGGTTCAACCTCTCTTACGGTTACTTTGCTTTATTGAGCCCTTGATTCAATTTTTTCCTCTTCCCCTTAACCTCTGATCCCCATTTGGACCATACACAGACTGATTTTCTCCCACTTGTTTTCTTTTCCAGACTTCCTGCACGCCTTACAACCCCTTCAGGGCTACACTGATTATTACCCTGCCTGGTGGTCCTGGATAATAATGCTACGTGTCCTCTGTCGTTAGTTGTTTCCGTTGGCTGTTGTCCGTATTCTCACGACTTGCCTAATTGATCCCGGATCATATACCCTTATCGTTCTGTTCTGCTTCCGGTACTTTTATCAATTACCACTCACGCCAATCTCAACGGTGTAGGACGCGGTCGGACCCACAGCCGTCTGCACCGATATGCAGGCGCAATTGGGCTGGTGAATCACCCCGCCTATTTTCACTTCACGAGATTTCTCAGGTTAGGTGTTTAGTGCATGGTCAGCCCCACCCACCAATGAAGGTAGTGGATCGCAGGCTCCAACTCAGCTAGCCCTACCGCATCCAGCCCTGTCAGTTACAGTTCGCATGCTTCTACCATTCTGGTTTCGACACGGTTTAACCATCTATCGTTCTCGTCATAATTCTCATGACTTTCTTCTTCTATCGTTCTACTTCTGCAAGCACATCTGTTCATTCCGTCCTTGTTCGTATTGTTCCTAGCCATGACGGCCCTCACTCCGTCATGTTCCTCTTACCCTTTACATTTTACTGCCCTCAAGCCCGCATTCTTTCCCTTTCCACCCATGCAGCACTTGTTGGCTCCTAATCTCTAACCAATTGGTACCCCCCAATGCGCATAAAGCCCATTGGATGCATACCTCACTAGCTACAATTTATTCGTATCATTTTTGCCCTTTTGTCTTACACTTCCCTCCATTACTCGCCAGACCCACCCGTACCCATAACCAGCCCCAATATTAGAACTCAACGTTCCAACCCCTGCATCTTATGCAGCCCCATTTATCATTTTTCCCCACCACCATATCCCCCTTCACTGACCCGACAATTCTTCTGTGGATCTTCCTATTGGGCTGTGTCCCAATCAGTGGATTCCAGCTCAATCCATTAGTGCAATTGTCTGGAGGCAAGCAGTTCTCCAGTTCTAATCTCCGGAATCTACCACGCATATATTTCTCGTGCCTTTTGCCTGGGTGATTCTTTTCTTCCTTTTTTTCTTTTTCTGGGTCTTTTTCGTGATGCTTCTGCAGTAAAACTATCTGATTGGTCATCTCTTGCCTGTTACTTTTCGGCCGGTGTGCTCATCTGTTCCGCATACCGCTCGTCTTAGTCACTTTCAGTGTGCCTGCCAGGTGCACTGCTCTTTCGCGTTCCACCTAATGCCAGTTCGCAGTTACTTGATCGTTTTCACGTACAGTTTCAAACCATATCATCCGTCATTAAATGATCTTTCTGGTCCTTTGCTCGCTCGATAATTTCCTGCCTTATTTGCTCCTACAACAGCCGATTAATTGCATCACAATTTGCCTCACCTCCAAGTCACCTTTCCCCACTGATATTTTACACTACTCCGACCACCCAGTATTTTTATTCGTTCTGCTTTCTCTAGCCGTCTCCGCAGACATCATCTTGCTGCATAATGTGCGTCTATTTATTGCCACTTCACTAGTCCTTGACGGCCATCGCACTTCACATCTTCTTTATTCAGATTATTGCTAGTCACTCATTCCCCAAGATGACTGGGGTGCGTATTTCCTCACTCATGACCCTCAGCTTGCTGCGGATATTTTCTACTCCTTCTTTTCCGACTCTCAGAAAAAATTGGCTAATACTGCCGAGGCTCAACTTAAAAGAGGTCCCCTGTCTCGCCACTCCATAAGAAGTGTCATGAACTTCTCAAACAACTACATAATTCCAAAGACTTTTCAATTTTTATTCGTCTAAACCGCCTGTTTGCACCTATTCAACGACAAGATAATACGCGACTTCGTGACCAAGAACCTAAGGCATTGAGTCATCCCAACAAGTCGCAACTTCCTTTTATGTTGCATAAGTCTGGAAACTCTGATATTAAGGCCGACATCCAACTCCTGATTCTGGATAATAACTCATCTATCATCTCCCCACCTTGCATAGCCGAAGCCTTTAATGCATTCTTTGCTTCAGCCATGGTTCCAGCTAATGTCACTGACCCTCCCCACCTTCACCACCTACTAACTCTGTCCCCTCTACGATACCCTTCGATGCCAGGAGTATTTCCAAGCTACTATTCAATAGCAAACTCTCCCCTCGATTAGGCCCCGATGGCCCACCATCAGTCGCTCTTGTCAATGGCGGACCGGATCTCCCTTGTTGCTGCCTAACCTCTTCTCTCTTTCACGCAGTGGTGGCACCGTACCTGTTAATTGGGAGCGCTCGATAATCGTTCCCATTCATGTAAAGGGACCTTTGCAAGAAGTATCCAATTATCGCCTTATAAACTACATCCACATTTTATCCAGAATAATGGGAAAAATAGTTGAAGTTCACACTATTAGATATTTATTAAGCCTCTACTCTATTAATCAAAACCATCATGGATTCCTCCTTCCACGGTTCTGCATGACTTGTCATTGTGATTTTTTGAACCTCGTCACCAACTCTGCCGAAAGTGGGAAATCTTTTATTGTTCCTCATCTTGACTTACCTAAGGGATTTGATTGCGTACCCCCATCCCCACGTCTGAACAAAGCTACGATCATTTGGCATCATCGATCCACTACTTTCTTGGTTCTCATCTTACTTATTCCATCGTTCACAGGTTGACTTGATTACCGGGCACACCTCTAACCCTAAGCCTGTCACCAGTGGTGTTATTCAGGGCAGTGTTTTAGGCCCCCTTCTTTTCCTCCTATATATAAATGATATGTTTCCAACAATACTTAATAACAAGCTTTTCTTGTTCGCGGACGACATTAGGATAGTTTAAACTTTTTCGCCTGGCAACCTCAATACTACTATCCCTCAAATCTCCGCTGATTTAGCCACTCTTGATAAATGGTGCTAAACCTAGGCCATGGAATTCTCCGCCGATAGGTGTATTTAGATCACTTTCAAATGCCACGTTCCTCCTGGTTCTTTACGCATTGGCGGTTCACCCAGCGACAGCCAGCCCCTAGTAAGAGACTTTGGCTTAGGTTATTCTTGCTCTTTCAACTTCTCGGGGCATGCTGCCCTCCAAACGGTGAAAGCTAAAAACTGTCTTGGTCTTCTGTTCAGATCCTTTCAGCTTAGGGAGAACATTCTTTACATGTACAAAGTACATGCCGGGCCCCTTCTCGAATATTGCCCCTTAACCCTCACTAGTATGAGAAGATCTGACAGGATTACTATTGAATGTATTCAGAGAAGATTCACAAAGCAGCTTATTGGTTAGTCGTCCAACTTAAACTACAGGGAACGATGCTTTTCTCCCAAAATCGAACCACTGTGGCTTTGTCGCACCAAGCTAAACCTGGTATTTTTGTTAAAGCTATTGACTAAGCAGTCTTATTCCTTCGACCAACTGTGCTTCTCCCCGGATACTAGATATTCACTCCGTAATAGGCAGTATACTATTACCACACCCTCCGCGAGGACTGTTCTGAGCTCTAAGTTCTTTCTCCTCACGTTTTCCAGAATCTGGAATAAACTTCTCTTGCACATCAGATCTTCTCAGTAAAAGTATGCATGCGTGCATGCTATCGATAAACTCTTTTCTGTCCCAACTATTATGCGCTTACTCAAAGTTCACATAACCGAAAGTCAAACTTAGGAAAAAGGCCTGGACGTTTAAGCCATTGCTGTGCTTTCTCACCTTACCTAACCTTCTTAAATAACTCCACAGCTTTTGAATTCTGAATGCTCTGTTTGGCCGCATCTACTAAGACTTCATCATCAACCTATTTAAAGTATGTCTGAGTCCACTATTTGCTTTTCCATACCTAACTTATAGGGTCCTGCCAAGTTCAATTTGAAATAGGTCCTTCAAGATGCGCTCGCATTTACAGAGAGGCTACCGTGACACTCCCCACAGATTGTCAGTATGCCTCATCAGCTCCACTAGTTATTACCTTTATTTGGTTAAATCACTTCTGCGACCCCGAAACCAACCCCAACAACGCTATAAAAACTGCGTCATTAACTGCTCCCTGGTCCGCTATAAATATATTCACTACGGTCCTGCAATTATTAACACAATCATGGTAAGCAACCCGACCCTCTTCGATATCTCACCTTACAATGCCTCTTTTCCACACCAGGTCCCACCACGTAAGCTTCCATCACCACCTCTGTGATTTTGAACTTGGAAATCCAGCCTCATTTATCTCACTTAGCGTGGCTCACTAATTGAACTCAACACCGAGTTACGACGTCACCAACTCTGCCCCCACTCTATCCCCCAGTTAAGTTTCTTCCGTAATTTCATGCAAACCTTGTTCTTCACTTCTACTTTATGACTATTCCAGGCGGAATATTAACCTCCCCAATAAATGTTTAGCCCTGCTTACGCTTCTCCTTTTTTAGTCTCACGTTCCATGGCCTCAATTCTTCTTGGGGATCCGCTGCATTTATGAGCCCATGCTCCACTTTAGTTCTTCCCACCGTTAATCGTTGACCCCCAGCTAGGCTATACCCAGACTGCGTCTCTCTATCTCATTTCCCTTTCCAGTGATCCTCAATGCCGGTCAAACACCTCGGGCACTACACTGTTCACCTCTCTGGCTGGTGCCCCCGGATAATAATGCTGTGTGGTCGTCTGTCGATCGCTGTTCCCGTTGGCTCTACTGTCCAAGTTCCCAAAACCTGTCCAGTTGGTCCTAGACCATATACCTTTATCGTGGGTGCACAGCCCTCAGTACAACCGTCATTGAACGCTCGAGCCAATCCCAACGGTGCTGGGTGCGGTCAAATCCCCCGCTTCGGCCGGCGCACATCGGGCTTGCAGGCCGTCTGCTGCGATGTGCGAGCGCAATGAGGCCGGCGGATCACACCTCCTGTGTTCACTTCACGAAGTGTTTTTCAGGTTGGGTGCCCAGCGCACGGTCAGCACCACCCACTAGCATCGGTTGCGGATTGCACGCTCCAACTCTCCTTGCCCTACCGCATTTATCACTATCCGTTGCAGATTGGATGCTCCTACCATTCTTCCGCCACGGCTAGCTCATCTATCGTTCTTGTCAGCACTCTTATCACATCACCTCCGTGTCGTTCTACCTCTGTACGCGTACCCGTCCACTCTGTTTTTGTTCCTATCATGTTTTGCAATGACAACCCTCACTGCATGATGTCACTTTCACCCTATCCATTTCACTCCGCCCAAGCCCAAAATGTGTTCTTTTCCACCCATTTCACCATTTTCGGCTCCTGATCTTTATTCACTTGGTACCTCCATATGCTTATAAAGCCCATTGATCACACACCTCACCAGACACCATTTAGCGATATCCTCTTTTGTCCTTATTATACCTCCCACCATTGCGCACCAGACATATCCGTAACCATGACCAACTACCATTTTTTACAACCAAATTTATTATCTTTTTACCACCTTCACGTTTTCCACGTCTGAATCCGTAATTCTTCGGTGGATCTTCCTCTTAGGCAGTGAACCGATAAGCAACTTCTGGCCCAATCCATTGGTGCAATGGCCTGTAAGCAGGCAACTCTTCAGTTTCAGTCTCCCATATCCGACGCACAACCATTTCTCGTGCATTTTTGTTCCTTCATAGGCCTTCCCGTCCGGATTCTTTTCTTCTCTGTCTTCACCCTGTGTCATCTGCAGCAAAAAGAACTGATTCATCATCGCTCTTCTGGTTTTCTTTGGTCAACACTCTCATCGGCTTTGAAAATTGCTCGCCACAGGCGTCTTCATCGTGTCTCTCAGGCTGCACTGCTTTCCCGCTTTCCACTCAAGGTAATGTCACCGCCCCATCATCGCTCTCATCTGCAGCTTCAAACCGTGTGATCAGCCATTACCTGATTTTTCTGATCCTCCACCTCCCCATCACTCTTCCATGTTGTTCGCTGTTACATCTGATGTATCTTCACACCACAGTTCTTCCGACCTCCAAGTTACCCTTCCTCAGTGATTTTTTACACCTCTCCAACCACCCCATACTTCCAGTCGCTCTGCTTTCACCAGCCATTTTCGCGGCCATCGTCTTGCCGCATAATGTACGTCCACTTAATAATGCTTCACCCGTGTTTGACCGTCACCATATGTCACGCCTGCAAAAATCACACTATTAGATCCACTCTTACCTGTTTTCGTCGATTCTTTCCTTCGTATTCCCTCTTTTATCGACTTCTGCTCACCGTCATCGCTTCTGTGCTTCCAAATTTGGTTCCTTTTGCTGTTGCTCCCCCATGTTCACCCGTGATAAACAAGTTCATTGGGGTTTACCCAAGTCAATTCCGCACCACTTGACCCGACCCCACCTGTCTCGTCCAACCACTACTACCTCCGTGTCCAGTCTCCTCACTGCTATTTGCTCCTGCTCTGCTATATATGTGTACCAATGTATATTTTTGTATTCATGTTTTCTCTGCCTCCCTCAGTTCCTCACCGGCCAGTTCTTTTGCCACCATGCCACCGCCCCTCATGATATGAGTCCATTTTTCCCATAACTGTTTCTCACATTTACCTTATCTCGATCCTTCCGCGGCACTGATGTCATCTGACTCACTATTTACGTCTTGCATTGCCAGCTCCCTGTTTCCAAATTGATGCTGTCCATTTATTGCAATAACGCATAGTTCATGGCCACCTATTCCCTAGCCATACAACGCATGTTTTTTGTTCTTTTCTTCTCTTCTTTCTTCCTTTTTTCTCCATCGCTTCATGTAATGATAGATTCTCAAGCCAATTTTCAGCCCTCCTGTAAAACTCCCGGCCTTTTTCCTCTCCCACTTGGCTCAGCCAGGTGCTCCATCTGACCTTAACCCTCAGATTCACCGGGCCCATATTTGAATTAATCTCCGGGTTCACCTAAACTCCCTACATTACTCCTTGGTGTGCATGCAATTACTTCCCTCTCATCTACCTTCTATTTCTCCCTACCCCCCCCCCTTTTGTTACGTATTTCTGAATTTATCATGAATTTTATCCGTCAGTTTTGTCGCTAGTAAAACTTTGATCATGCTTAAGGCATGTTTCGGGCGTCTCCGAAATAAACTATTATACTGTTATATATCAGATTCACTCTTACTCGTTCTCAATTCTTTCCCTCATACTTCCTCATTAGTGTACTTTTTCACAGCCATCATCACTTCTGTACTTCCAAAGTCGTTTTTCTCTCTGTTGATAAACCATTTTCATCTGTTTTAAACAAGTTCACGATTTTCCAAAGTTAAATAGGCACCACTTGATCTAGCCCTACCTTCCTCTTCCAAGTACTGCTCCTTCCGGCTTCTATCACTCCGCTGATCTTCCCTACCGCCCCATTGATGTACATATATATGTTTATGCACATTTACTGTTTTATATCCCCCCTGCATCCTCCACATTTTCTCTGGCCATTTTTCTTGCCGCCTTCCCACCGCCCCTCATGGTATGCTTCCATTCTGTCCACATTTTGCCTCATATCCACTGGATCTTTCAAGCCCATCGTACCCATCTGGCTCACAATTTAAGTGTATTACTGCTCGCCTCTGGCTTTCAAACTGAGTTTTTACTCTTACACTGTCCACTTATCGCAATGTGGCATACTTTACGGCTATCTGACCCACTGTCGTGAAAATAAAGTTTTCCCCTCCTTCATCATCTGTTGCTTCAGTTTCTCCTACCGATTTTCAGTGTTCCTCCTGTACATCTGTCAGCTTTTCTTCATCTCCACTCGGCTCAGTCGAATAACCCATTTCACCTTGACCCTCGAATTCACCGGGAACCTAGTTGAGCCTGTCCTCGGGTTCACCTAGACTCCCCCTTTATTCTTCAATGAGCATACACTTATCCCCTTCTGTACGGCCTCCCAAGTCTACCTGTCCAACGTTTGTCATGCATATTTCTAGATTTTCACAGGCTTCGTTCCTTCATTTTATCACTTGTAGAAATTTTAACATGCCTCTGGCATGCTTCCTGCTTCTCCGGAACAAACCGTTATTCGTAATATTATTAGTAAAACTTCCACCTGCTTGCTTGTCTGCCGCTCGATTACCTGCTAAGGTTGGGATGTTTTGCTTAAAATCCTAAAAATAAATGCAGCGCCATAAGTAAGTCGTTTACCACTATCAACAGACAACAGAAACAACTACTCTTCTTTCAAACCGAAGGACGGCCGAGGACCCAAACTAGTTCCTCCACAGGCTTCAGCACAGCTATCCCCCACTCACCCGCAGTCTGGAAAGCTCGGCTACCACAGCTGTCAGTCACTCGTCTGGAAGTAACTCCAGCAAGAAGCCCAAAACGCAACCTTAATAGCCCAGCTATTCGGTGAGTGCGGCCCCATTGCGCTTTAGTGGCCACTGGTCCCCTGAACAAAGCCAAGAATTTACTGAAATGCCTGTGCAAAATTCGGAAAGCAGCTCGGCCCTGAGTTCCTTGCTGCTGGGGGCCGCTGAGAATCCGTGCACCGGGCAAAAGTCTGCTCCCCTGCCGGCTGAATTCAAAAGCAGCTAGTGTGTGTAATAAGTGGACTGAACCTGGGGCTCTTACCCCGGGTGTGAATGCCGTAGAGGTCATTGAGGAAGAGCTCCAACCCCGGGAGGATTTCGGATATCGAGTACCCCCAACTTTGTAGTCAGCCACGCGGAAGGGCCAAAGAGACGGTGGGGCGGAGTGACAGTGCTTCTCATGCGAGGACGGTGCCACCAGCGAGAAAAATTCAAGCTCCATTATCCCCAAACACGGGCAATTTTTGCTGCCCTTATGGCCTACCGCTTGAAACCAAGAACATTTTGTGTGGTCCACAGCCAGCTATACTCAACAAAGGAATATGACCAGCTAGTACAACACGTAGTTGCTTTGCGCCGGCATGGAGGGACGTCCGGACGGTAGGGCCCTCAAAGCTCCGGAGGGAAACTGAGTAAAATACCAAATTCCCAGGGACTTTTTCGGCTACAGTCTACCAGAATACATGCATAGAGAAAGCCTCACTCGGCATCTTACCCAGGAGACCAGAGGGGGGCAAGGACGACATCCGTCCACTCTGGATTTTTGTACACTAGATGCACACAGGACGCTTCAGAGCAGAAGCCTGATGTTCCGTTAGAAAACAGTGACCAGTAAGTATTTTGTTACCACTAACTCCTGGTAGACCAGAGCCCCCAGACAAAAAAGGCATGGCTACCACCTAGGGGACCCAATGGCATTAGAGGCACTGGAGCCAAGGCCGTTATAATAAGGCAGATGGTGTTATGGAAGGTAACACTTCGCGGGTATTTAACTGATAAAACTTCAACGGCTTCATATTGATTGTCCCTGAAAGGTATTTCTGTTCTCCGTCCGTTTGATTTTCCAGTTCATTTATCTGTACCAGTGGACTATAACCTCTTACAAGTTACTTTCGGCCCCTGTTCGGTAGGCCTTGGTTGGGCCGTTACTCTCCTCATGGTTGTTCCGTGTACGGTCTGTCCAACAAGGACTATGGTCAAGTATGACTGTGTGATTTGTTTCATCGTTGTAATATTGTACATCCCGGATACCGTGTAATACATGCTTCTGACGCATCTGTTGTTCACGCTGATCCTGTTGTGAATTTACATTGTATGTCGCTGGTTGAACGGTAAGCCGGAATCGTCCGCCTTGGGATTGCAAAGTTGTTAGTTCAGGTCATGCGCACGGAGGCCGTCTCGTTTTAGTGGCTCCGCCTCGTAGTGAGGACTTTGTGGGGTGCCTGTTTTGGCATACCAGGGATAAATTCCATTGGCTGGTCAATAGTGCGGCTCCTCTAAGGAATATTCCTCTTGAAGTTTCTCAGCCAAAGCGGTTCACTCTGGTCTGAGAGGCTACAAGGAGGAAGGAATCTTCCTAAGCCGACTATCGAAACGGTGGTTCTCATAGATAATACTTGCAGAGCTTAGCAACTAAGTCAAGCGAGACCCAGAAAGCATGCAATATGAAGTACGAGCAGTTCTCAGCCAAAAAAATCACAATAGACCCCACAAGTTATTACAACTACCTCGGTCCAAGGTGGCTCTTAGTAGCCACCGTAAGCGTAAGGGATCCCCATCAGCGATATTTAGAAGGCAAAATCATTTTAGTGCCAATTACAGAAGGTGTGCAGATGAGTTTGTGAAAACATGGGCCTCTTGCTGATCGCCACCTTGGTTGCTCTCTTCCCCCCTCCGCCCAAAAATTATGTCAAGAGGATCCGTCCCAGTATGTGAGGCTCCCAAAGCTCTAATATGCAAGGTAATTACTAAGGCTGCTGGACTACTTGTTATCTATCCGGCAGTCTCATAGTTTCTGCCATGTTTTTAAGCTTAGCCGCGGACCACTCTGCTGAAAGCATTATTTGTCAACGGTTGCTTACGGGAGGATTGCCTTGAGGCGACGGCAACTCCGATCTACAGGGCCGGGGGTAAGAGAATCTTCCCTAGCTACAGGCTCGTTGGTTCACCGGCGGTATCTTTGGAGGTAATGGAACAGGTTTAGTGGGACAGGGCTGCTAATTACCAGGCTGCCGAAGCGACAAATCTTCATGGGCCTGTTCTTTAGGGATTCTGCTTGCGAAGCATCATCTTTCCCATGGACGAGATTACCTAAAGATTGGGAAGGGAGAGTAGAATGGAAGCTATCCACCTCGGCTTTCAGAGGGCATTTTGTCCAGTCAATTACTGTTGGTCGCTGTTGAAGTTGGATGATTTCGGTCTTTGTCCGATGAATGATAGATAGATCCCCAGGTTAACCACGTTTTAGACTTCCTTGGCCTAGGAAGGGTATTTTCTGAGCTGTTTGCCTCAGGTATAGGTCCTTGAACCCATGTTTTTCATCGGTTAACAAACCATCCGGTCATAGACCTAAAGACCTCGTGTTTTGCTTTGGCAGATAACGCGAATTTATTTGTCTCCGTAGAAGTGGATTCCACTTGGCAGGATCTGCACACAATGCCTCATTTATCAGTGGCCTGTGACTTGCACCTTAATCCAAATGAGTGCATCAGCCCGGTGGATGGTAGGAAACCTTAACCTACCAAATACGTTAGATAGGTACACCAAAGCTTTGAGAACAGAAATGGACTATGGCAAAGGACCCTGGGGTAGCTATGTAGGGCAACTTTCGACTTAGAGCGCACTGCTCTACTGCCACTCAAAAACCTCTAGGCAAGTTTGCCGATTTGGGGGAACGGCTAGGTCCAGAAAGCCCCGCTTTATACTGTCGCATTGCAGAGTGTTCTTTCGGCGAAATCTGGAATGTCGTGTTTATGCTTGGCCGTCTCTCTTGGTAAAGGACGTTAAGCTTCTTGAACTAGTTCAACAAAGCTTCACCAGGAAGTCCGCTGGCCCAAGGGGGCTCGCCTACGGGAAGAGACTGAGGGCAATGTATTCTTTCTCCCCCGGGCCTGGCAGTTGTACGTGCGGCCTGGCAGAAGCCCTTAGGATCATAAAGCGGTTTGTTGACTTCCTGAGGTTGACTACCCCGCCACTAAACTTCAATGACAGTAAGATCACCTGGGGGCACCAGTTGTAGTTGGCAGCGGAGAAAGTCCTAAGATGCTTGAGAGGAAAGTCATCCGCAGTTAGATTTGTGAGCGACTGGAGTCGCCCCCCGATAGAATTGCTAGCGGCTGAACGGGTGGTTGAGTTTAAGTATCGAATGGACAGAGGCCGGAGGCGTGGGTTCATCGAAACCAGCGGATAAGAAGCAGCCCTACCTGTCATTATTTTCCACTTCCCATGTCCACATTACCGCTGTTACCATGGTATTCCCACAGTCAACCTTTATCTTTCAACTTTTCTTTCTTCTTTTTTACCTTTCCATCTCCAAACTTCATCAGTGCGTCTTCCATCTCCAACGTTTGCCCGCTACCCTTCTACCAAAAGCATCTCACATCTTCCAAGGTCTCTACCGTTTCCCCTCCGTAGCTTCCGTTCATGGGTAGGTTGGCACTAAAAAACACACCAGGGAACACCAATCCTGGAAGTCTCTGGCGATTGGGGCTCAACAGTGGAGAGCCCCCTGTTCCGCCTAGCCCTAACAAATCACAAAAGAAGGCTGCTCTCTCACCTTTTATGGCATCGAGTGACAGCGAGCTAGTGATGCAAGGGCTTGAACAAAATTGGCAAGCCATTATCCAAGTCCTGCCATCCCATTTGATCTAGCTCAAAACGATGGCCGATGGCTACTGGGACGAGATATTCCAGGACCACGGTTAGCCAAACAAACATCTCTTCCTGCTTATTGGTTACTAACTTCTATTCCCATTTATTCCCTTCTTTCTGGGGCATCACGTATTTGGTTCCCAGTCACACACACGATACAGCATATCACATTCTACTTACTTATTCAGTTATTCCCGAAAGGAAATCTATGTGGTACTCATGGAAGCCCGATGATACACTAGGGAAGAGTGATCTCGAAATCCTCGGCTTTGAATCTTTCATCCAACGGTCATCGCGAAACCCGTCACTTAGGACGGCGAGATGTTCAGAAAAGATCTACTTCCCCCAGATTGAAGATTATTTTACGTCCCAAGGAAGAACCGGTTCATGGGGCGCCCACTTAAATTCACTTGCCCAACTAACTGAGTGAGGCATTTGCAAAGCTGATACTCTTTTCTTGCCAAGAGTAAATCTAATAAGCTACGAGGAGTATACCAACAAGTCCCACCCCCTGCTAGCCAGAGCAGCTTGTTTTTTGTTTGTTATATGGAAGCACACCCAGTGGACAGCAGATACGCACAAGATCAGACATATTTGAAACCAATGCAAGTCAATATCCCACTAGTTTGAAGAAGTGCAAAAGCCTCCTTGCTCGAGCTCGCTACAACCAATTCATTCAAATAAGGCACATTCCTACGTAAGAGAGACCAAACCCTCTTCTCTAGCCCACCACCTTTTACTTCCAAGCAAGTAACCAAGAATTTTGTGGACCGCTTCCGCCCTTTATTCGACTATTCATCAACTTCAGCCTGCTCTATTTTTCCTTCGAAAGCTGTAGAACGAAACCTGGGTGGCATCCGCTTCTCCGTCTGGGAAGTGAAACTGCCGCTCAACCATGCCAATTCGTGCAGCCCAACGAGCCCTGATAACAAGTACCCAGGATACAAAAGTAATACGCGAATATTCCCTCTCTCGTGTACTCCTTCCTGTGCTAAAGTCGTCTTGGCTGCTGCACATTTTCAGGCCATTGGAGACAGATCTTTCTCCAGACGGCACTAAAGATGGGATAAACCAGTATGTATTCATCGCGGCAACTACTGGTGTCCCTGCAGTAACTACAGGGGGCACTTAACCTCTACCGAGCAACATCACAGTGGTGGAAACTCGAGATCGTATATGCACAAGCGACCAAAGCCTGCTCAACAAGCCCTCTGAACTCCGCTACTTGAGCAGCAAGTGCAACCTCCAGGTGATCGGGAAAACATAAACTTGGTTTAGCGTAGAAATTAGTGACTCGAGGTAGGAGATCCAGATTATATCTATCATCAGGGTTAACGAACAAGAAATTCAGATGGAAGACGTTCTCTGTACGTTAGAAGGAAGCTGAAAACCACGGCACCTTCAGACCCGGCCTTGAATTCTTAAATAAAAAAGCGAAAAGCGGTGCGTGATAGAATAATGCAAGCGATGTCAAAGCGGCAGTTTTCATAGGACTAAAGCGTGTGCATAAAAAATGTATAGGAGGGAGTTTAAATGGAACAAAACGATAATAGCTTCGGACCGAGGTGTAGAAGAAGGCGAATGCATGGGGTGAGATTGAGCATATCAGTTCATCCCCATTTGCAGTTCCAGCGGAACGCACCAGCCTGGTGGACTCCGAAGATAACTGAAGGCAGTGTAATTGCCGGAGACTGAATCCTCATGCACGTTTCTTTTCCTTCTGTAGCTGCATTCGTAGAGTGCCACGTTTCCCGGATAAATTTCCGTTGTGATCAGGTCATCTTCTTGTGGAATGTTATAACAGTTGGTACCCTGAGGTTCAATAAACCACTACTGATTGTGCATATTTTCTGCGCTTTTCTTCCAGACTTGGAGGTACCGACAGTAGACTGCCAAACGGACAAACACTTCGAAGGTAAGCGTAAACATCCCGAATGAAAGAATCCTTTGATGTCATTTGAAGTCACGCGCGAGATGATCCCCGCCCCGAGCGGTGACAACCATCTAGTAAACCGTCCTGTTTTTCACAGTGAACAGTGCGGCTCGTCTATTATTTTCCCTGCGTGTTTCTGACCAAAAGCGATATCTAGCATGTGTAAGCTGATCACAAGTCAACAATTACTGGGTGTGTCGTCTTTTGGGGGGAGTATATTTGAGTATTCATAAGGAATACCGCGAAACCCCGCTAATTTAGATTGGGGTCGGGAGAATAGATGGATCGTATATATACATATATATATGCAACACTGTAATGATCACAACAGCTAGAAATCCGGGCATACCACAAGGGCATTTTGTTTATCTTTATTGAGGCATGTTGTCAAGGGCAACCTAAAGCTTTGTCTGAGCTATGCGGAGTATGAAATCCATGTGGGTAGAAGGCTGGACGATGCACAAGGATGGATCATGAATTAAATTGCCACAAATCAACCCGCCAGTGTGGTGATAAAATCTGATGGCGAGATGCCGAAGCAATCAGTCACAAAGAAAGAGGAAAACAAATTTGATGGAGAGAAAAGAGTGAACTTCAGAAGGGTAAAGAAGGAACTGGCCACCTGTTTACAGGTACTCCTTTAGCTAGCCAATAAAATTAGTTTACATATGCCATGAAGTATCAAAGAGGATATGGAAGTGTGGTGATAAATCGACCTGAAAAAGTTACACGGAGATCAAGGAGTCAATTGGCGCGCGAAAGCTAGAACAGAGTAGAAGACAGATACATGCACTGGAGACGGTCTCCATAAATGACGCACGATAACGGTAGAGAGGCAGCGGCAGGACCAACTAGTATGAGAAGAAGAACAGGGGTGGGGCACTGGGTGCGGAATAAAATAGATCAGTCACCGAAGGTAGTGTAAGAAACTGGCGGCTGGATAATGGCGGAATCAGTTATATGGCAAGCACAGCACATCTGGAGGAAAAGCGAGACTACCATAACGATGATGGAGCGCAGGCCGGAGAAAACATGTGAGTCCGCAGCAAACTGTTCGGTTTGCTTCGGGCTGGCCCGGAAGAATCACTACTGAAACGGAACATAAGTCTGTATTGGGTGCATAACTTCAGCGAATACAATGTTGTTTATTTCTCAGAAGAGAAGCCAGAGCAGATGATGGGCAAGTGCAAATTGAATGAAAAAACTTCATATTAACTGTATCACGCGATACCGCCAGACGGATACAGCTCTCTGGCTTGTATCTGAGGAGGCAGGGGTGAAACAACAGTCATTAAATAAAATAAATCATTCGGCTAAGACAACGGTAGAATATTGAGGCTGGGTGCCTACAGAATCAGTAGCATAGCAAACGAATCAAGAGAAAGTCACATCTGGAGGGGAGAGAGGCGGCCAGGATGATGAAAGAAGGACCACAGGAGGTCAGGAAAGCACCCTAATCATTTCGCCGTGTGATGGATGGATAGTGATATGCTAACGAGAATCTGTTAGCCAGTGGTTGATCGACCTGCAATGCATTATAAATTGATTGCATGGGCAAACAGCGCGCAAAGGTGACGATACCGTGAGAGGAAGGCCGGTGCATAAATTTTATTGGCCATTTTGACAGGTGTATTTTTTGGTGCTGCACGTGCCAAGCTGTATGATAGATATATTTTAGATATACTAATACGCAGGAGACATGGCGCTCTGTGGGATCAGGACACAGCAGCGGATAGGCATTCTCTGGGAGAACGACTGGACTGGTTGAGAGAGCGTATAATCACTAATCACGTTGCTGGCTCCAGGACTGTTCCCGAAGGGTATTTGAATAAAGACATCATTTGGCGATCCTTGTGAGAAAGCGCATAGCAACAATAAATGTGCCGGTGATTGGGAGGTAACAGGGAGTTCTGAGATGAGAAGCGGTCAGTCTTAAGGACGGAACAGAAACGTAGTCAAAAGTGAAAGGCAGGGAAGGTAGACAATAAGGTACATGGCAGGATCGATGGGTACTTTTATAAGCAGTCATAATGTGCCAAGGAAAGATGGTTTTAGGTGTGGATGAAAGCCCACATCGTTTATTACCCAACTGGAGTCATAAGTACTTCCGGGGGTGAAAAGGCTGTAGGCGAAGTCAGTGTTGACAGCTAGCTCGACGGAAAAGCAGTGGTTTGGTAAAACTGGACTAATAACTTTTGCAGTGGCAACGCGGGCACAAAAATGGGCTTCGCAAAAAAGAACAGTGCCTTCGCAAAGTAGACCGCTTAATGTTAGGACAGAACCTACGGGGGAAAAGTTGCAAGCCTCTGGTAACAGACTATACTGAGACTTGTTGTGAGTTAGCAACGAGGCAATGAAGCTAGAATGAGCAAACTCGAGAGCAAATAATTATGTACAAGCTTATTAGGAAAAAAATGGATCAGAGTGCAGTGACAAGGGATGGTTATGAGCCAAAGACAAAGTTGTTGGTTAGAGGAACGAAGAACAACTGGCTGCAGCTCATAAGATCACAGAAAGAACTTGTCTGAGGAAGGAGTTTTGGAGCTGAAAACAAAACAGGATATGGAGAGATTTTCAGAGAAATGGTAGTAAAGTACGCTCCCAGAAATTCAGCTTAAACTCACTTCCTAATGCACAAGTTCGGGTCTGAGACATGATGCTGGCAGTTAACATCAGGACGTTGTCAGCGGTAAGAAAATACGCCGCTGCTGTTTTACACTGGATGGGAGAGAGGCGTTACTGAATTCCAACTACGGGTTCATTCCAGAGCCCTCAATACCTCGGCAAAAGAAAAATCAACCCCGAAGTTAGCCTTGATCCCGGAACAACGGTACGAAATTTTCATGACGTGGGGCATGGGGATGGACGATTAGATGCATGGTTTGTCGGTGGAAGAAAATGCAAGGCAGTGGATGCTCCTATGGAGAAAACAGAGATTAGAGCCTAAGATGGCGTAGCCGTAGAAGTTTATTGTGGATGGCAGCGCACCACCCCTTATAACTAAATGCCACATGGTATCTAAGCTGCTCTTTTGTGAACGAGCACTGCACCTTCTCTGAAGTTATTCTTCGAGTTTGACTAGTTTTGTGAAAGTCTTAAGGTAATACTCTGGGCGGGGTTTGACACGGAATGGATGGGATAGGAGTTCTGTATCACACAACAAGAATGGTCTGCTTATGGACCATGTGGACCTCTTTGACTTAGCTGCTTGGAAAGAAAAGTGATCCGGAAAGCTTAGGGTGCGTGATTAGTGCAACCCAAGGTCTCGAGCTGATGGGTTTTGGGTAATAGAGGAGTTCAGTGTGAGAAAAGACTTCAGAGGGACCTGAGGACTTGGTGTCATGAAGGTGCAGTTTTCAGCGGAGAATTCCATTTTTCAGGAATGACACCATCATTCAAGGAGTTCTTCACCGTATTGTGTATTAGGAACCGCGTGTTTAAGGTCATGAGATGAGAATCCACACAAAATTTCTGCCACAGTAAAATAATAACAGTACACGTGGTGTATGGTATGGAAGACATCATCGATGTACTTTAAGGATAAAGTGGTCCTAACAAGCTTCCTTAGATGATACACACGTGACGTAGTTGGGCCTTAGGAGGTGGTCTCCAGCCGATATAATTTGACCGTGATTAGAAACATGGGAGAAGAGCCAAAAGTTTGATCAAGAGCCGCCAGTGGGAGACAGCCAAGTGCCATACTCAGGCACAGGGAAGTGACAATCGAGGATTTACTATTGTCTGCGGCTTCGGCGACCAGGTCGCAAAGGTCAAGTTTATATGAGATACAAGACAAAGCTTTTAAGAATCTATGTTGGTCGTCAGGTATTAGGTTATGGGACGATATATACCGGAAGAGTCGCTTTTTCACTGTGCTTGTAATTAGTCTGGAAACCTTGTCTCTGTTGTTAGTGGAGCTTTAATCTAAGAGGTCATACGGAGGGCACTTTCGTGGAGAGGAACAATGGTGAGAGATTTTCACTGAGATAAAAGAATTCCATTTATCGGAGATGAGTTGAAGAAATCCAAAAACAAAACTGCAACATCCAGCCCACCGATTCGAATCACTGAGGGCGGGGTTCTGTCGAAGAAGCAGCCTGACCGAGGCCTTGCATTACAGATTGTCGGACACTTCGGCTAGCGTGAGTTCCACGTCGGACAAAGTGGGTCCAGTCAAGGGAGCCAGTTGAAAGTGAAGGGTCCCGGAGTCGTTGGTCGTAGGAGAGAGGACCGAGCCAAAAGCCTCAGCAACTTCAAGGAGAGAATCCGCATGTGCAGCATTTGATGACTTCAAGCAAAAGAAGAATACCGGGACGAGAGTGGGTACTTATGTTCCCGGTTATTTGTGAAACACGGGGCGGCTTATTCCGCCGGCTAAGGGCAGAGGCTTCCTATTACGTACAAACATTTTCTGCGCTATCGCGGATACCATTGGAGAGCCTGCCTAGAGGGACGAAAATAGAAGAGTCACTAGAACTTGAACCCCTTTGTATTTCAGTTGCAAAGACTTGAAGACGTCAGATCTGCTGTGGGGTGTTTAACAAGTTGCAATGTGACTCAAACTGTGAAGAAGTGCCATAGGTATAAAGTAACCCAGAGCTGTGGCAGGTTCAGCTACAACGGGTTTAGAGTCTTTCAGCTTTCCAAAAGCTCTCTATGATTAGGCTTTTTGTAGGAAGTTCCTCCAACTTTCTTATAAACTGTGGCAACTACCACAGTATGCCGCTGTTTGATGAAGACTGTAGCCTTTGACTCTTCTTTGAATTGGAGGAGCAGTGAACAGCGATTGCGTTGCTTCCGTCTGCGCGAACAAGTGCAACGGAGTGTTTCCATATCCGTGCCACTAATGTTCAGTAATTTATGGCCTGCAGCAAGCAGAATGTTGACGTCGAGCATGCCAAGCTCAATGGCGTTCTTGGAGTGTTTTATACGCATTGTAACCCCGGAAGGGGTATTATCTATAAAGGCGCCAGAGGCAGGTAGATCAATGGCACTGGCCGTCAGTGAAGGCTGGGAAATTATGAAAAGCGATAATACTTTCTCGTTGCGCCCATCTATGGCTACATTTTGTGACTATAGTAAATTCATTTTCTGCTTTTGAAGGTTGCACTCACCAGCATGGTCAAAATATAAATTGAGAGGTGAGACAAAGCAGGATTTTTTCAACGGAACATCGGTGGGTGCTTCAAGGATTGTTGTCTACTACAAGACTGATTGCAAACAGATGTGCCTTGTAGTCGTGATTTACGGACCTGCGAACTGCACTGAACCTTTCATCTCTCTTTTTGGGAGCACAGCAGCGGATGAGGCAGCTAAAACACGACCAAATGCCTGTGGATGGAGGCGTCAATCCCCTGAGGTCTGGGTTGCCAACATGTTCTGCCACTCCGGTCACAAGCCTATGCCTTCTATACTATCCTATACAATGAAACTTTCGGGGTGATATGAGCAATTTGGGCAGCCCGCAAGTAGGAGAGTGACTTTCACTCCGTCAGCACTGGATTGGGCATTCATCAACAAACACATGATTGACGGGCCAGTGATTTTGCGAACCACTGAGGTCTGAGGATCACGGGGTCATTAGGTCTTAATTTGTGGACGATGGGAGATGAGGACGCCACCTGATGGAACCTGCGCTGGGCCATTTTTCCTGCAACGAAGAAATTTCTAGCCATGGCGCTGTGGCCACAGGACCAGTTCCCTCTTAAGGCAGGCTGGAACAGCCTGAGAAAATTTCTGATTGAAGCTGAACACTAGTTAGGAACCCGAGACCCAGGCCGATGATGAGCTGCCGCACTCTGGAGACAGTAAAGGGTAAAATGGTGGCACGAGATGGTTACAGAATAAACCTAAGCTCTTCGGACTATGCGGAGCACACCTACATCCGAGACCTATAATGCACAACCCCGGCAGGGTACTTCCAGGTAACGGATACAGTTTCAGCATCAGGTGTTTACATACCCCGGAGGTTTCCAAGGCCTCATACCTGCAGCTACCCTGTTTAAACCTGGAATAACAGATAAAGCTCAAGCGGACCGAACTCAACAAGGAGGCCGCTATGATCTGGTTCATCTTTACTCTACAGATATGCTCCCGAACGGCAAAAATAAGCAAGTGGTAATGACCCAGCCATGGCAGCACATGGTACGTCGTTAGGTGCGGCATCAATGATTCTCTCGTCCACACCATTTGAGCTTAAGCTCAGTGGCCCATGGTCAGGAAAACCCCAGGGCCGGATGAAATTCCACCGCTACTGATGAGGTAATATGCGGAGCAACTAACTCTCTACTCTCAAACATTTTCTTCCCTCCTATGAGAGCTTGGGATTTGCCTGATGATACGAAAACCCTCGTGGTATCAGCGACCTCGAGGTCGAAGTGCAGGAAGGTACGGAGAAATCGCCGCCCTGGTGAGCCGCTTTTTATAGCGCCCGAGGTCACAAAAGGCGTAATCGACGATACGGTCCACCGGCTTATGGCTGATGGTAGCGGGTCGGATGATATTCAGCGAGGCTCCCGAGTCCATATATCTCACCAAACCAAATCAATGAAACGATTAGTTTGGTGCATCGAAACACGAGACAAGGGTGTACAAATGAACATCGTACTCCCTCATTTCTCTGTGACTTTTGATCGTGCTTGCATGTCATTACTCTTGGGGAAACTAGTAAGATGCGGTTTGCCTGAGCCCCCGATAATTTCTGCGTCTCACTACCTGACCAACTGAACATCCAAGGTCGGAGTAAAAGAGAAGCTATCGAATACCCACCAAGAGCTTAGCTGAGTACCTCAAGGGTCCATAATCAGACCGAGGTTATTCATTGTCTTTGTAAACGACCTCTCTCCTAGAACACAGTTGAGTGTCCTAAAGTACGCCGACAACTTGAGAACATGCCGAGAGATTCAGACGGAAATGGATATAAATGCTCTGCAAGCTGATCTTGGGCATTCCATTCCAGAGGTCACTCTGTAATGTCCCATCAATTATTTCGGCCAGAAGCAAAGTCATATATTTAAGGAACTCCGGACAGACTGGTAGTTCATAGTGGATAGCGCATTGCTTCGGGTGTACAGTAAAGAGATCCTCGCGCGATCACTAAAGATGGTTTGTCTCAGATCACGTAGTGCAGTGCCCCGGCTAGCAGAGCCATGTGGGGACTTAACCCTCTCGGTGGCCCCCCGGAAAAATTTGCGCCCGAAAAACTCCAGAGAGGCTTTGCTACGCTGATCAGTCCGCACTTGGGATTAAACATTCAGTCGTGGCCGCCATTGCTCCAACCGGACTTCAACTGAATACAGAGGGTTCATCGGAATGCCAAAAATTGCGTGCGAGAGTTATCCAGTGCAACATATCTCGATAGACTACCCCGTCTAAATCTGTATATTACGAAAAAACGACGGACTAAAGGGGGCCTGGTCCTCATCGGGGACGTCCTGTATTCCGAGAGCATGCGAATCAAAAATGGTTCACCTTAGGTTCCATTTTACTGCAGCCTGGTCATTCTCTGAGTCTGGGGCAGCAGCTTCCACGATTAAGGGCCAGGGGCCACAATTACTCGGTACTTTTCACTTTCCCAGGGCACTTCCTAAAGCAGCCCAAAGTCATAGCTGCAAGCAAGCAGTCCTCCAAAGAGCAACTCGACGAGCAAATGGTCAATCAGTATCAAGGAGCCCCGTCATAAACTCCAAACGCCCGCTCGACCTAATGCCTTCCTCACCGGGTTAAGGTGACGGTTAGAGGGTGCTTTTCTTGGTAATAGGCTGACACGAATGAGCCTCGTATGTAGCTTGTTTATGAACCTAGTATTATCTCAGTATGACGTGATGTTGAGGCTGGGCTGTCAGGTTTTCTATGCTTCCGGTCCTTTCTCCCTATGGCCTATAAAATACCATTCAAGGCTTTGACTCATTGATTATTTGATACGACTGAGGTCTGTCTCTGGTCATCGTCATACTCATCAGTGGAACCATCACATTCACCATCGCCGCCAACGTTTAAGTACCCTCACCATAGACATCACTATCCAAATCATAATCACATATCTCCCCCATATTGGTAAGCCCTCGTTCAACTTTGAAAAAACAAAAACCATCCATGACGCTAGTTAATCCTCTGACTTGGAAGTCATCATCGTAGCTGAAACTTGGTTAACGGATTCCGTCCCGTCAAGTCAAATCTGTCTTGTTGATTACCAGATATAGAGAAGAAAAGAAGCTCGTCGAGAGGGAGATTGTTTGATCCACGCCGGAGCTTTTTACCGGTTCTTCCAGGCTTCCACCGAACTGTGGACTCTAATCGGGTTTCTCTGCGGTTACCAATTCCCATACTTAGCTCGTCGCTTCGTACCGGCTTTAAATATCGGCAGCCCGTTTCCACTCCCAGGGATCTTGCTCACATTGCTGATGCATTCAACTACAATTCATTGCTGCCCTATTCTTCCAGGTTCAATTCCGGAGAATTGAATGCCTCGCACATCTGCTGGAATACGGCCTGCTCTATACAAATTACCGGAAGTGGTGTCACTCATCCACTTTGTATCCAGCGAGCAACTGCTCTGACCAATGGGGACAATGTCCTAAATCCTTTATTCACTTTTGGTTCATCGGATATTTCAGCCGTAATGATCGATTCTCTCGTAAAAGGTGACCGCAGAATAGTGTCATGTACCTAATCAGTACTAGAAGTTAGTGAAGAGTAGTTCCATAAACCCGGCAATCTATTTTCAAGGATCCACGAAGATAGTCTCAGCCGCATGCCTTGGCCGTTGGACTGGAACTAGTTCTCTCCCTAAAGTGACCACTCGCTGACCACTGATTCATTGTGTTCTGAATTATCAAAGCTTCTGTTCGCAGCTACTACCAAGGCTCCTTATCAAACAGAGCCCGTAGTTTGGTCCTGACCCACATGCTTTAAAAAACCATAAGCTCAAGGGGGCATGCAAAAACGGTAGGGATTAATCGATGTTATCGAAGCCAAAACAACCCTCGCTACCAATCATACCGATGACATGCTTCAAAATCAAGCATCTCCCTCGCAATGCCATGACACTTCGCCAAAGTTGGCACACCCACTACAGAACAGCAATCAATGCAAAATTGTCGGCATCCCATTTATAAGTGTAGCCACCAATGTGAAAATACCTCACTTGTCGCGGTAGCCGATGCGCCTAACTTCTATTTTGTAGACTCCGTTACCTCGGGCACCTTTACCCCAACCACCTCCACAGCCCGTATCGGAATCGAATTTTGCCCCTGACCAGGTGGCCAACCAGCTTACTCGTGATGGCGTTCCGCCAGCACTTCTACGTCTAGGACGAAACAACTTTTCACCCCTCCAATCGAAAGCCAAAATCCACCTCCTAAGTACAGTACACTACATTCGCAGTGCAAGACTGCGGTTGTCATCCCAATTCCCAAGGAATTACCGACACAGGACTCCCCAAACTGCCGCACCGTCAATCACAAACCAACTACCTCCAGGTCAGTGGAACGCCTCATCAAGCAGCAGGTGCTTGATCTTCGTTGCCTAATAATATCATCCATGGTGAGTGGCGTTGCATTTCAAATCACCTCCACATACCACTTACCGGTGTGACATGTTAATTTCGCGGCGATGGCCGCAGATAACAATAAACCCATCATTGTCATACACCCCTATACGATTAAGGCATTCTATCGTGTGCCGCACTGTTTGTCAACAACCAAGCTCGCAGATCACGGCTTTCCCGGTTCTCCGGTTCCCTCTCATCCTGGTTACAATATGCCTATTGAGCCACTTGCAAGCGTTCCGGTTGGTGGATGTGTCTCAAAACCTGCTCCCGTACCACCGGGGTAACACAATTGGTTACGCCCGGCCCTTCCTTTTTCTCATATACATCGGAGGTGTATTCTTCACTCTGCACCATGGAGCCCCATTCCTGTGCGCCGATGACATTAAGATTGTCCACAAGTTTCCTCGTCATAACCTAGACAATAAGTTGCCCGGAATGCCTAGGGATCTAAAGGGACTCGGAGACTAACACAACCCTTAGCGCACGAAATTCTCAAACTGAAAGTCCAGCAACAAAAGTTCCAGACGCTGATTTCCCTCCGCTGTCTTATTGCAGAACCAGTTGCTCATAGCCCGAAACTCCTCAGCACGAGGCCTCGGTCTTCACTGTTTGTGCATATTCCATTTTCTGGAACATCAAACCGCGGAGACTAGGTAGGTGATTGATCTCACTTATCGTTCACCGAAGTTACAGAAGAATAAATTTCTCACATATTTATCAAATAGTCGACCTCAGCTGAACTAATTTCTCACCGTATATCCAAGCCTGTCCAAAACCGACCGTGTTCTGCCCAAAATCTTACAACGTTCCTTTTACCAAACCACTTATGGAGCTCTTGTCGCCCAAGTCTGAACTTGCAATTACCGAAAGCGGCGGTTAAGCCTGTGTCCCTTTTGCCCGCTTGAATTTCCCTCGTTTTTACACAACATGCTCAGATTGGCAACGCCCTCGGGAGCACAGGTAACTAGACAATTACTCCAACCGAACTTGTGGAAATCGGTGCACCTTTGGCAGTTTCGAGCACCACGTGCCTGCGTAAGAAAACCTGGCGGGCGGCGAATCCATGAAAAGTTCTAACCAGGCTTAACCACTTCCCTCTAAAACAACTGTGTAAATTGAACGTCTTTTTCCGAGAATAAATCTTTCTGAAAGCTGGGCTATGGAGGAGAATGACGCCTTCAACATCCACCCCAGACCCGAACCTTCATATGGAGAAACCCCACTACAAAGCCTACTTTTTTCCACGCAGACACGCCATTTGTCTCCAGTCTGCTCCTGTGAGGGGTGATAGCGTACCTGGCCCCCCATCTGCTCATTCAGAGCATGCTCCTGTTTCTTTCAAGCTTCACGTCTCCCTTTCTCTTGATTAGCATGCCGACGCTATTCGCACTGACCAACGCCTCCTTAAGGCCCAGGATTTTCTAACAGCCGTGGCTCAACCTCGGCTGGGGCAGAAAACACTTAAAATATATGCCTTACACAAAGTCACAGAAATTGACCTTCGTCTCAGTTTTCTTCTCCCAAGTTACCTGTTTAACTTTCCAAACCCATTCTCCACCGCGCTCAGAGCCACTCCGTAATTCTATAAACCCTGTCTTGCTGACGGTCATTTACTAATCCTCCTTTTTCTGATCAACCTCCTGGTAGAGGTCCCACTAAAGCAGGCTGGTTTGGCAGTTCCTCAAGAAAAGCATATCCATTCCGCGAGTGCGCTGAACATTTTAGTACCGAGTGCGAAACATTATCTCGAAGTCGTGAATAATTCTCGTCCACCTTGAAAAGCTAGGCGCCCTGTCAAAAGGGATCCTAATACCATGGACCAGACCTCCTCCTCCAAAAAACTCGCGTTGGTGGATTTCTCCTGATACTTTGCTGTCAAGCCCTGATGAAACATCGTCCAGGCTACCGTTAAATCGGGATCCAGTTTAAGCTCCACTGGAAAATGGCACTCCCACCTTAACACCTGGCTAAACTCCCGGATATTATTACGTTAGATCACGGGTAGAAACAGACCATCCCAAGCATCTGCAAAAAAATTAAATGCGAAAGACAGTGGTCAGGCAGTGGACCAGTAGATAGTTCCTCTTTGGGCTCATCCACCTTTCTGTCAGCAAAAAACAGAGGTAACTGCTAATGTCCCACGGCCAGGCTTGCCACAATTTAACCCCAAAATACCAAACTGTCGCATGGCTTCTTGGCATATCCAGTTTGGTGTCCTGTCTGGCCTTCAGCCCCTAATACCACACTGTATCACCAAGGCGTTGATACCCCCCCCCTTAAAGACAATTGTTTTGCAACCCTACCGAACCGGTAGCTGATAAATTGACACAGTAGTATGAAAACAGTTGAACCCTAGGAACTCCGATTTAAAATATCCAAGACTGAACATGCAGTGGACCGTTAATCCACTTGCTTCATGCCCCGTCACCGACCCCTGACCCGGTAGGCTGGCATAGATCCCTGCTGCACCTTATCCCCCTAACTCTCAAGCAGGCCATCACGCCATTCTATCATGTAGCTTCTCCCGATGTGACTTTTCCTTTTCAGCTTCAGCATTTTTGCTTGCTACCGTGCTCAGGTTTACCCCCGGTCGGAAAAACCTCTAGACTGCCAGCCCTTCTCTCTTTTTCTCCTTTGGATCATCCTGTCGCCCGTCCGTAATGTATCATGCCGGATACTTATCCCGCTGATTTCCTTTTCTACCAGTTTGCAGCCCGGCCTATCGCCGGTCACAGTGAATACAATCCGGTTGCCCAGAATCACACATTTCACAACTGGCGGAGGACTACTGGAGGCCTCTTGCAGCAACAGATTTCCGGTATCGGGGCCACTCTACACGAAACCGAAAGCCATAAACATCCACCAGCACGAAATTGCTCTTGATAGCCTGGCCTGACTGTTCGACCTGCCCCCACCTTCCATGACATTAGGTTGTGGTTTTCCACCTAGCGATACAACTGGTTATCGTTGGTACGGCGCAAGTCACACACTACTACCCTCAAGGTGAACTGCTGACTGAACTACCCATATCTGGCTCTACTCTTTAGTATTCGCCTTCAGATTCGGCCATCGCATATCTAGGCCATTTCTGCAAGTATCAATAACCTCTCCGATCGGGACGAGGATAGGTGCGACCGGTCTGTCGGTGGCATGCTGTGGCCTCCCAGGACATTATATTTCTGCATCACATATTCCATCATACTCATCATATACTCCACCAACGAACAACTGGTTTCCATCCCCACTGCCTCCACCAACAATTCACCAAACCTTGATTAATTAGTCCAGCATTTTCTCAGGTTTCAAACTTGCAGTTTCATCGTGTCAATCTTCCAACACTCGCCAAAACTTCAGGTTCTAGGTTCGTTCTCATCCCCGTACACGTTGCATTCGTCCATCATTCCAAAGCATGCAGTTCTCCCATGTGGCCTCCTGCAATTCTTCCGATTGCTTTTAGTCGCCGGTTCCCGCCAGCTACGATCTTTTGTGGCATCTGATGACCATCGATTTTCGCGCTGACTCACGTTATCTTCAAATTTTTCATCCTGCTTCGCTGTGGCCGCCTATTCAAGATGTATTTTGTGCACCGATTCCATCCAATTTTCCGCATTTCAAAGCTACTGGTAAAGTGTCATCACTATTTTATGTCCACTCTGAGTTGTGTAAGTTTTGCATCCTGCGGACAAAGCTGTACCCATTGGTCGTGCATCCATGCACACCCATTCGCTCATGCGGGAAATATACCAATGTCAGTTTTATATGGCACTCTGGAAGGAGGACTAGAAGAGGGGGGTACCAGAGCACACCACAGACACCCATCGCCCACTACGTTCCAAACCTATATAAGCAGGATAGCCAAACGTCATCCCTCTTGCCTCTGGCGCAGCCTACTTGACCAGACTAAGAAGAGAGAGGATAAAAAAGGGCTCACTGTGGTAAGCTTCGGTTGCCTAGGTGCACCATAAAAAATGTAACAAAAGCAGAACGAGAGAGGGGGCGTGAAGTGAAATGGAATGAAAAAAAGATTAAAGAAGGAATGGAAAGATGGAGAAAATGAGAGAAATCAGCGAAAGTTAATTTTGAAAACACGTGGATGGATCTGGGGAAGCAGAAAAGTCGAATCAAGCAGGGAAATGGAGCAAACGTCTGTGGATGGTAAAGAAAGAGAGAAAAAAGTATTCGACAGTTGGTAAGGGAGAGGAAAAACCAAAATAAAAAGGGACAGGGGCCTAATTCGCGTAAGCCGACGATGAGGTCAAAAGCAAAAGACGAAGAATTTTCAGCTGCGTCTCTTGTGAGCCCGGTCAAGTTAAGCGGAACCTTGTGGGTCATCAGGCAAGGGGATTCTGCCCCCTCAGCGTCATCCGATGGGAACCTACTTTCGCACACCCACACACATCAATAGTGTACAGCCCTCTAAAGTAAAATAGGTTCCTTCCTTGGTGAGTTGAAGCCGGCTGTGTATTAAAAGACAGTCTGTGATTCGAAACAGGTGGGAGCCTCCATTATCTCTCCTCTTTGAATGGTGTCCACAGGCGCATTCTGCTCTGTTGGTATCTCATTTCATTTTGTGGAATGAAAGACAACCTGGATAAATTTCCTGGCGTGTGCTAGCGGGGGACCTATTGGCTACCCGAAGAACTACGGTTTTTCAGTGCCCGTGCATCTGAAGATAATCCCAATTTGCGGATGTAGCCTTAAGTGGAAGGGGTCACAGATAACGGCGTTGATTTTGTTGTGCCCAAAACCAGCAAGTGGAGCTCTTGCATAGTTTTCCAACCCTGCTTCTTCTAGAGGTTTCTAAAAACACAGCAGGAAACAGAATTTTTTGTCAAAACGGATACCAAACCCTACCGACTGTAGGACCAGAAATCAAGGTTATATAGCAACTTTCGAGGAACCTTGTCCAATGAGGGGCAGTCAACCTGACGACAGAACCCGGGCCACTGGAGTACTACGGCCTCCGGAGGCATCAGCCTCCGTGAATATTGGTAGCTCGTGATCCTTTTGGCTTGAGCCTCTAACCTGCGTGCCACTTCAAAATCTTCAAGAACTTGTCTATCCGACGTGACTTCCGATTACTTGATGGCCAACTTGTATTTTATTCCTTTTCTCAATGCGCATTATTCGCAACCACTGCATTCGCATCACCCGGGAGTTGAATCACAAGGGGAACTTTGCAGACCACGGGTGCAAGAATGTGGGTGTACACTTGCCAAAACCGCGAGTCCTGTTACCTGATCTGATCTTGAAGGTTCACGCTTTTGTTCATCCTCACCTAATGGCTGAATAGGACCCTGTTCCTCCAAATGTCGCATCACCGAGAGATTTAATAATTTCATGGTACAAGAGACTGGATAAACTCGGCATGCCACCACTTACGCCCTGTAATTCGATCTAATCTCAGTAAACCACTGGCTTCTACCAATCATGAAGAGGTCATCTGATTTTAGCAGGCAGTTTTAGGAGTGTCTGCCGGCCTTTTGCCAGGAAATGTTTCACTTTAGATTAGGTGACAAGAACTCTAGATTGGGATACGTCACCAGTGGAGTACCGCAGGGGTCCGTACAATTCGGCTACTGCTTCCTCTACTTATAAATGATTTAGCCTCAGTTCTAGTCATGGAGCTTCTTTTTGCAGATGATGTGAAATCAGTGGGACTCAGGGAAGGGGGAGCTGAGCACAGACATAGTTGCCCTTCTAAACCGAGCAAACAAGTGGGACTTACCTTTCAATGCTGGAAAAGGCCACCCGTTGTCATGAATAACAACAAGCCTGACCGTTTTACATGACCAAGGCTCATTTAAAATAGACTAAGTGAACAGGATTAAAGTGGCTGGGATTTTGGTGACTTCTGATCTCAAGTGATCGGATCAGTGTGCAGCAACATCACAAGGGTCACATGGTGGACTCTTCGGGTTGAGATCAGTCTTGTCGTACCACCAACCGAGGGTCTTCATGGCAGTGTGGTCAGATTTCCTTTAGAGAACTGTGCTCAAGCACAGCTACGAAGCCTTTCAACAAGCACGGATGACGATCAGAAGGGCAAGAAGTGCAAGCAGAGACTTCGGGACCCTGAGCTTTTCTGTATAGAAAGAGGGAGACTACATGGGGATCCCATAGGGACATTCAAGGTAAAAAAGGCTTTTCTTGGCTTCAACCGGAGAGTCAATTCCGTAAGACTAGTGACCCCCGAACAATGGTCACGGGAAGAGTTTAGAGAAAGTTCCATCCAGGTTGATGGCTAGATCTCACTTTTTTACTAGTTGGGGTTAATCACCGCAATGGACTGTATGGGAGGTAATGAAACTGGGGACGGTTGAGGCTTTCGAGAAGGTTCCAGATCGTAAGCCGAGCGAACGGTGAGCGAGGAGCATGTCTCTAGGCGGGGGGAAGCAAACGTTAGACTCCGTCCGACGTGTTCCGTAGTTGAACTCTTCCGTTTGTTACAAAGTGACTCATTGAACACGCAAGGAGCACGATGACCCTGGCTGTTAGGGTTTTACGTTTGTTTCCTGTATTTAGCATGGATTTGACAAAATAAGCCGTGTAGAGGTGGGTGCTTCACTGGTGTGCATAAAGCCTAAGGGATTCTAGACGTTTGAATGCCCGAGGACATCAACATTTCTGTGCAAACTGAAAGGAGATGAATCCCAACAAAAGCTTTCAGCTCTTTGCCAAGTGTCTAGCCAAATCCCTCCCGGTGGATACAGAATCTTTCAGGTGCTTCCGGAACCCTTGCAAAACAAAGAATGGGGAACTCTTGAAGAAACCATTGAAAAGAATCTCAGACCTGGCCAGCACCAGCCACTCTTTTCCCTATAAGCACCCGCACTGTGATCGCGAGCTAGATCCTAAGCACTCACACAGTCGCTCTCTGATGGCTCTCCTTCCACCTTTCTTTCTGCGGTAGCGGAAGTTTTCCAGTCTCATTTCAGGTCAGCTTTCAGCACAGCAGTAGTGTTTGTTCGTGGGCACCCATCTCTTTAACCGAAACTGCTGGTCTCTTCGTTGGAACTCTTCATGGTGTCTCACAAAGAAGTAAGGGAGGGGCCGGAAAAAACTGACTTTTTCAGCTCGAAGTTACCGGACGAAGTCCATCCTCGCGTTCTTCAAGAATCCGCTCCTATTCTCACTGCATCATGCTCTGAGCTCTTCCAACATTCCATAAACAAGGGAAGGTTTCCAAATTTACGGAAGAGTGGTGCTTTTGCCCCAGTTTGCAAGAAAGGAGATTCGCGAATTCCTGGATGTCATAAGCCGATTATCCCCATCGGTATCCCTAGCAAAGTCCTCAAGAGTATTGTAGAACGCGAAACTTTGACACATTTGCACCACCGTAGGTTGCTGCCTCCGGCGCACTATGACTTCCTTCTAAGCTTGTCATACATCATCAATATGCTGACCATTACGGGTAGCTTGACACAAGCACACTGTGGGGGCATGATACCCCATACCGCATTCATCGACTTCCCACGGCCTTCGGTAATGTCCCGTGTATCCCGCCCCTCTACAGGGTGTGTGGCTTCTCCAATCGCCTACTGTCCCTCACTGGGGCTTCTTAAAGAACCGAACCCCCTCGGTTCATGTGCGTACGTCTCAGTCTCAATCTGCACCAGTAAGTATGGGTGTCTCTCAAGGCTGTTTCCCAGGTCCTCTCTCATTCCTTGTTTAAGTAAACGACCCACCCCACCCACCCCCGACGTAGTTTCATTTAGCATAACGATTTACGCGGGTGAGATTACAAGCTGGGACATGGTCGCAATCGCTGAGCAGTCAGCCACTGACCCGGTCAAAAGTTGGTCAGCTGGCCGGAGCCCCCCAGTAAATGATAAAAATGCACTAGCATGTCATTTGGCAATTCTATGGCTTATCTCTTCAAGATAAGTCAAAAAACGCAAATCCAAATAGTGGATCAGCATGCGATCCTTGTTTTCTGGCTGAGCAGTCCCCTATTTTCCCCCCATCAAGAGGCAGCCAGCGAAACCGCCTTCCGGGTTCTAAATTTTATCGGAAAAACTTCTCCGACGATCGCCAGAGAGGACTTCCTTCTCCTGTACGGAACATATATTCAGCCTTTTAGAATGCGGCAGCCAGATAGTGCACTGGCCTCCCCAGAGATCGGAACATTTTGAAGCGAATCCAACGAAAAGCGACCGAAGTGGTACACTCCTTACGATTTGCCCTCTATCTGGTTCGTCTAACGTCACCTAATTTCTACCCACTTGAGACAGGCCATTTTGGGGAAGACTCCTTCTTGACTCTTGGCCTATTCTCAGCTGGCTTAGTGGATCAGTTTTCACTCGTCTGAACCTGGAGGCCCTGCGGGGACACACGAGAAATCTTTTCAGACCCCTTCATATATCTCAGTTAGACAGAATTTCTTCTCTTCTCACACAGTATCTTTATGGAGCAGCCTTCCATAGGAGGTGGCGAAAGCCTCCCAAAAAGAAGCTTTCAAGCCCAGACTAGAAAACTGTTCAGGACTAGAGCCAAGTCCGGCCGATTCTCTGATCTCCCTCGTGTGGAATATTCTCCCCCTTATTTTCATGTCCGCCTTCAGTCCTTCGTACTTGTACATGTATGCAGTGTTAAATAGATCCATTCCTCTTTCTCTTACGAAAGTAAAAGCAATGGCTTTTCTGCGTAAATTATCAAATCAATAAGCTAGTATTGAAGTACTGACGTATCCATGTTCATATTTTTGGACTTGTGTACTACACGGGAAACATTTGTTTTTATGGTGTCGTCGCTTTTGCGAAGATGGTTGCCTCCCTTTTGTCAAGTTTTGCCATTCTAGCCCTCTGGTGCTGGAGAAAGTAGAATAAATTCAGGGGCCGGAAACATTAGAGCCCAAGTCGGGGGGACCAGCACATGAAACAACGGGTTACCAACCAGCTAAGACAAGCCGGGATACCATATCATGTCCCTATTAAGGGGGTATTACTTCTGGAGAAATGAACACCAAACCAAGATGCTCAACTACCGGGAAGGCCCACCCTGGGGAGTTGGGGAACACACATATCAAGATGCACTCCTCACTGAGGAGGACAGAATCAGTACAAAGTTCATTAGAGGTACTAAAATAGAACCGGATAGCCGAGCATCCCGGAAGGTCACAACAGTTCCACGAGAAATGCAGGCGTTCACATTAACCCAACCAATGCAGGATAAGCCGTGGTTCTATTCGTCGACGCCTGTGAAGCTTCTCACACCGATGGTAGCACAAACGACTGAGACCACAAGAATTGATCAGAGGTTGGTAGATAGCCCGGGGAACGAAGGTGTAAGTAGACCTACTGAATAATCACAAATCAGAGGTCTGAGTGAAGCAAAAATTGGGAGGCTCACGGGGGCACAGCTCCAGTGAAAATTAAATGCATCGGCTCCAAGGAACAAGAAGAAAAAAGGATGAAAAACAGAGATGAGGTGTAATGTTTAAAGTATCGGCAATGAATGGGGCAACTTGCGGTCGGGTGGAAGGGAGCGGAGTGCCTGGCCATCACCAAAACACGGCTGCAAGAGAGCGGCGGATTAAGCCCAGCTTGCCCGGAGGTACTGAGTGTGCACGGAAGTGACAGTGAAGGTGGAAGAATAAGACGAAGGCTACTGTTGACAGTAGCACAGCACAACTCAAAAGGAGGGTATTAAGTATGTTACACCCAGTATACAGGCGGAAGCGACATAAATGAAAATTCGAAGTGAGTAGCTTTGGCGTCTAAAAAGAAGCCCACTCTCTAAAGCGGAGGAAGACGCGGGGCTCGTACAATGCCTAACACTGTCAACCAGAAGGGCAGAACGGGGTTTATTTCTGGAAAACTTCAAAGAACCAGAGATGGGAAGGCAAGCAAACTGGGTGCCGTCGGGGTCTTTCGGCCACAGGTTGCTTGAATACGTTGAGGATAAGGCACTAGAGCAGAACCTCCACCAGCGCATCAGACCGAGGGTTAGTCGGACGCAAGGGACATTGGATCCCGCTTCATCCAAAATTTTGCCGATGTAAATGAGGTCCGCATTGGTACCTATCTAGGGAGAAGCATCTACGGAGTCCTCAGTTTCAGGTTCCCGGATCAGAGGGGCCCTACTTGATCAGTGGCGTAGGACCTCCAGGAAATTGGACAAAGGACGCCTGATGTAGATGGCAGAGTTTCCCATTTGAGATACCGACAGCTACGTGGAAGAAATTTGGAGGGGGGCTACAAAAGACGTTTTACTACGTGTGACGAACAAAGCAGCTCCGCGGCGCAGAGTCCGGTGAGCGGGCTAAAGACTGTGGTAAAAATAGGTTTGACACGGTCTTTGAAGCGCAAATACCAAGCATGGCGGTGATTTCAGGAGGCTGGTGCACATGGGCGCTTCTTCCAGTACAAACGAATAAGCAAACAGGCAGCGAATCAACAGAGGTCCAAGAAGCTAACGTAGGAACTTGGAATCGACAGGGTGGCGGAAAAGCACCCAAAATTGCTCCGCAACCACGTCCGGTCGAAAGCCGCCATGAGGGCTGCAGTGGCGGGGAGCCCACTTAGATCCAGGAAGACCTAGATGCTATCCATAACTGGACAGTAGCGCGGGACCTACCTTTGAACACAGGGAAATGTACACGTCCGCTGGGGGGGCGGGTCCGGGGAGACTCTCTACTGAACACCGAAAACCCAGAACCAGTGTCCCAGAAGGCAGAGATCCAAGACTTGGGGATAATGTTAGCAAGCGACCTCAAGCCGCAAGCGCAATGCCTGTCAGCGGCCAACAGGGCGAACAGGGTCATGAACAAACTGAGATGAACGGTCACCTCAAGTAACCATCAAGTTATGCCACCACTTGCATCGCAATGATCAGGCCCCACCTGGAGTATGTAGTCCAGGAATGGGCTCCCCACTTAGTTGGGGACATTCACACTAGAAAGGGTCCAAAGGAGATTCACAAGAATCATCTCCAGTCTAAGGGGGCCAGAGTACGAGGAAAGAACGGCATAGCTAGATAGTTTTTCGCTCATGCGTAGACTCGCAAGGAGGGGACCGACAAAAACAAAGATAGGCAAAACAGGGTTGTCGAGAACGAACCAGCAATTATTCACTCGTGACAGAAACTCCGCCCTCCGAGGGCAGGAACTGAAACTTGTTAAGCCAAGAGCCAACAAAGAAATCAGAGCTCAGTCCTTCTCATGCAAAGTAACAAATGACCAGAATGAACTCCCTGCTGGTCTTGTAGAACCAAATATTGTCATCGATTTTAAGGAGAAGTTTTACCCCGCGTGAACGCCAGCACTTCCGGGGGGCCAGTAAGAAATCAGATTGCGCTGACAAAACTTCCATCCTGACTTATGTTCTTCCCGTCTTCTCTTCTTCTTCGTCTTCTTATCATTATTGATGGTATTGTTCTCATTATTATAGTTGTTGTTTTACACTGTACCGTTTATTTGTCGACTTTACTTCTCAGTGAACTTCATCCACTCCTCCTGGATGCCTCTCAGGTCCTCCGCCCTTTCTATTATGCAGGGGAGCCGATTATCATGTGGCACACTTTTTCGTTGTGAGTAAGCGTGCCGGTTTCGGAGGCGTTGCCCTATCAAAATTTTGCTTTTGTTGCCCTTTCCAAACGCGACCCGGTAAGCGTCGTGTTAAAGAAGTTCCGTCCATCGACGGACATTTACTTCAGGGAGCCGAAGACCGGTTAGACCCGGGGGCCCACATGGGCAAGAAACTGGACAACAATTGGCGTCGGCCGCCAGTCCTGTGCTCTGACTTGATTTGAAGTTTCACACCAGTGAACTACTTGGGGTAGCTTTTCGAAAGCCCCAAGCCCAGTGGATCAGGCCAAAACTCTGCTAAGCGGCCTTACCACCAAAATTCCCAACCCAGCTGCATTGTCTTTGCTGTTTTCGAAGTCTAAGGAATAGTCTTTAGGACTGATTTCAGAATTCATCTCTGAGAATGCTGTCCTGGGTCTGCTCACACAGAACGAAGGACATTCGAGCAGGTCAGAGGGGTCGCACAAGACAAACCTCTTCAAGTCCGCTTGGAGAAAAAGCAGGACAGAGGTATCCAATATGTAAACAGTGACTCCAAGATTTCTTCACCCCCCCCCCCGGTGGTGTCCTAACCAGGGTGAAGGATAAACCGAAGTCCAATCCAGTAGATGAATCCGCTGGACCCACATCCCCCCGGCTCCTCCTCAGAGGTTTATTTTTCCCCCTTCCCCGAGGCTCAGGCACCAGCCGAGCCCCTAGCTTTCAGCACTCGAGAAGCAGACCTTGGGAAATCCGATGGTGATGCTCAAACAACGGTCGCCGACACAGCAGAGGAGACTGTAAAAACCCAAGAAAACCAGACAGGCAGGCAAAAGCGCCACTCCTGGTCCAGCACTTCCTAGCTTCATTGTCAGGATGCGTAATCTTTTGAGATTCCAGCGGAACAAGGCAGGACTATCGCATAATCCCTCTGTATCACCCGTTACTAGTAAATCCTCGGCCCCACGATTCCCTAAACTGAAGTGGCCTCAGCGGGAGCCACAAGTGCAGGTCCCCCTCCATACACCCTACAGCCACCCAAAACCTCTTCCTGATCTCCAGCTCCTCTTTGCTCAGTCTAAACGCAGCCCCTTCCCCCGGAAACGGCGTCAAAAAGGGTAGCCCCTGCAAAGGCCGAGCCTCCACTGGGGGCTCCGCGGAAGAGGTTCGAACAAGAAGCAGCTCCAGCAAGGTCCTCAATCTACCCTTCCCTCCCTAACCCTAGTCCTCCACCTTATAAAATCTCTACTGGGCAGGCTCTGAGATGCGTCTCTGCGGACTGCAGAGTATCTCTATTAAGGTGCCAGAATTGGACACCGTACAGGGCACCCTCGCTTATTGCTCGATCTGGTGACCTCCGACGGGAACCAGCAAGTGGACACCGTCAGCGTACTTTCTGGCTTGGGCGAGTGACCCCTATGTCCTCCAAGTTGACTATATAATTCCCTGGTTAGTCAGCACTTCCCTGTGTAAACTAACCCGTGCATTCAAGGAAATCAATTTTGACGATAGTGTCTAAACATACGGGCTTAAATATAGCCCGACTGTAGTTGTGGGACAGTTTTAAGTGAAACGGTTGGAACAGATGAATCGGTGCCCATAGAAAGTGAGATTGACGTGAAATGTTATGGAGCCACTTTTGTTTGAATGTGTGCCACAAGGGTATATAAGCTTTGCGATCAAGTTCAGCACAGCGATGGTTGGTGGTGCTGCGGCCTTGGCTCCGGTTGATGGTTCTGCTGTGTTTTCTCGCTTAGGTCGAGATAGGTAGGAGAGTTTTTAGATTTTGAAAATGATTTTCGGGTTTTTCGAAGCAAAACTTCGACTTTTTTCTGTACTTATGAAGGTATGTTTACCGCTGGCTGTATGATTCACCCAAAATGAGTATCATTTATCGAGCATTTTTGAAAGATGTGCCGAAAGTAGCAATTTCCCGCGCCCTGATGCTTGGTTTATACCCAATTTTGACTACTTTAGGTTCTGTCTGGAGCCAAAATTAGCACTTTAGACAGAATAGCCTATGCAGGAACGTGAAACTTGCGTTGAACAATGTATGCGTCTGGCCGACCTCCTGTATGTCCTTAGAAAGAAAGCCACGGTCATCAGTAAGCCTCCACTGCAGCCAGCCGAATGAATGCTCTAGAACGTTTGCCTTGCTTAAATGCATGGGACTAGAAACGAAAGTGGCGGAACTTAAACGCTTCCATAAGGTTCGCAAGGATGGAATAAGAGGGTTCTTTATTAAGCAGTGAAGGGCTGTCCTCGCTAGAGCGAACTCAAACAGACGCACTCTTTTCGGGTTCACGTGCACCATCAGGCAGCCAGGTGCCACCAAACTCGAGCTCTGCCTTGAGGGTGGCATTCCATCCACAACATTTTCCGAAGTGGCCGAAATTTTTGGGTTGCATTTTAAGACCTTTTTCACCTCACTATCTGCCTCTGTCTATCCCCAACTCCCAGGCCTGCCAGTGGAGCTACATTTATACACTACACTCCTTACAACACATGAGGCAGGTAGCCTCCGTGTTCAATTTAGTCCATCTGTTTTGATGGGCCGGGATGAGATTCACCCTCGAATTCTTAAGGATACGTCGGTAATATTAGCGGAAGTCCACGCGAAACTCTTCCAGTGGTGTTTGGATTCCTGTGGGTTGCCAACCTCTTGTAGGAGAATGACAATCAGCCCTGCCCTGAAAAGGGGCGATCGCCACCAACCAGGGAGCTATAGACCTATAAGCCTGGTGATCATTTCCAGCAAAACCTTCTAAAGCAGGCTAAAGCGTGTAATACTGACACACGCTCGCAAGGAAGGCTCAATCTCCCCGGCATAACGTTGCTTTCGCCCGGGAAGATCATGCATTACCAATGTTCTGTTTGTCATGGATGGTCTTACCCAGGTCTACTACGAAGACATGGTTCCTAATGCAATTGTTATCGACTTCGCAAAAGCCTTTGATAGGGTACCGCATGTTCCTCTCATACACAAGCTGGAGTCCTACGTAATTTCCAGCAACTTGCCCTCTCTTCGTAGCTTTCTCACAGCTCAGTCATTTGGGGTAACAGCAGGTCCCTGCCCCTGGAACCATCCCCGTAATGCTTTGGGAACCCCCAGGGACAAGTGCTAGGTCCTTTATTGTTTATCATTTATATTAATGACCTTCCAAACACATACCAGTGAACATTGCAATGTACTCTGAGGAGGTTGCGGCCTTGGGCAGCAATGCCGTGAAATTAGAGTCGCCAGTGTACCACTCCAAGCAATGGTCTGCTGAGTAACGTCTAGCCGCTGATGACGGCAAACATGTGAGCAAGTAACTTTTGGGATTTCCTGGTCCAAACCCTCTGGACGAATAACGCCACACCAATCCGGGAAGTGGAGCAGCATAGGGTCTCGGGCTTCCGGATAGAAAAGTTGCTTCCCTTTGCCCGCCAGCATCAGCCAGCCAACAGGTCTGCCTTTGGCATCCTCAACGAGGTAAGGCAAAACTTCCCTTCGATTGTGAAAGATGGCTTTCAGACAATTTATGGGACTTACGTCCGACCTCTTGTAGAATTCGGCAGTCATATTGCACTCTGGCCTGATCAAGGGCAGAGGCATGTTAGAACAAGTACAAGAAAAGGCAATAAAACTAGTTCGCCGGCTTTTGCGATCACTCGTCCTCATCAGGTGACAGGCCTGAAACGGTAAGCTTTTGAAACTCTCAGAGTTGGAGCAGATCGTTTCCTGATGTAAAACTCACTGCAGACTCGCAGATCACATTTTCTAGCTATGGGGCATTAACACTCTAAGAGAGCACGCTAAGAAAGTATCCAAGTCTCGTTCTCGTACAAACTTCTGTAAGAATTTTTTACGCAAGAAGTAGTCTCGCTTTGGGATAACCAGCCGCCGGAGGTTATCGACGCTTCGAGCAAAGAAACGCTTACAAAGGGTTCGAATACGTTCTCAGGGATAAAGTTTCCTCCTTGAATGTTTTTGTCATTTCAACCGGAGTCTCCTTCCCTTCAGGTTTCCCTCAGCTGGCCTGTATTTCCACGCTCCGCCCACCGCAAGAATATATGTATATGAAAAAGTTAAAAAGGGTGAAACATAAGAAGATTCAAGTCCAACGTTTCCGGTATTAGAGGCAGTGGAACACCTCACGTATGGGCCTCATCACCATCCACTCTTGGCTCTAGCCTCACGACAGTGGTTCACTCCAAAGCTCCATCAGACGTGCATCCAGTTTTCTTTCGAAAACTTGTAGCTGTCCTTTTCCACCGTGTCAGCTGGCAGTGAGTTCCACAGTTTGCTTGCCCTCCCGGAAGGACAGTAGACCAACGGTGGCTCAATCGACCGTAGCTTCATGAGCATCACCGAGTGCTCCTATGTGCGCGAGTGACCACGAAGTGGAAATTACGCCTGCAACCTGGAACCCGTTCCACCCCGGAATATTCACCGGATGCGTATCAGGCCGCCTCACACTCTTCAATGTGCCTCTGGAAACAGACCGGTTAACTCCAGCCGCCTGTTTTGACTAACACTTCCTAGTCCAGCGACCAGACGAGTGGCAGCTCCCCGCACCCGTTCCAGCCTCACAAGCTCAGAAGCAGTGAATAATAATAATAATTGTATATTTCGGATGCGCCCGAAGCATGCTAGAATGCATGATCAGATGAATATAGTGATGCTGGAATGATAATTCACAAAAGGGTACAACAAGTGCAAGCAGAGTATCAGAGAGAGTGTTACAGTGAACTAAAACTGTAGTAATGCCCGGCAAATTTGAAGGTCAAGGTCGAATGATGTCAGTTGGTCTGGAGTACATGCATAAGTGGTATATGAAATAATTACCACTAGTGGAAATTCGAACATATTCAAAGGAAATGTTTTTAGTGCGCTACAGAATATGAGAGGCATATGGATAGAAATCTCGTCGAAGCGTTCGGTGAATTATTCATTTTACTACAGGTATGTCAAGAAGTATTAACATGGAAATATTTCAGTCTGCAAAGATGGTAGCATATAAAGTGGTGGCTGTATACTGGAGGAATCATATATGTTGCAAACAATTGCGTATTTCTTGGGAGGGATACTACCAGAGTGATGGTGGCAGGGAACGGCCGGAGGAAAACAGGTGAGCGTGCGGCAAGTTGTTAACTTTTTTAGGGTTGGTATGAAATGTCAAAGTGGAAGCGGAAGACTAATCAATATTGACCGTGTGGTTACATCCATTATACAGGTATTCAGTTCTGCGAGAGGAAAGGTAAAGTAATCCACAGATAAGTGTACGTCAATAGATGAATGCTGTGTGGTATGTACCATGCAAAAATGACAGATCAATAAAACTGCCCAGGTATATCGCGGAAAGCGGCAGTGGATCAACGAATATAGAAAAAAAATGTATCAGCCGGTGCAGATAGTGGTGTGATTTAGAGGCTGCAAACGGGGTCAGTTTCGGTAATATAACACGAATGCAACATCTGGAAGATCAAAGGTCTCGATAACGGTGATGGTATAGTAAGTAGACGGTGAGTGTCACATTTCTAATGACCAATTTGACAGGTGTAACAAATGATGGGAACGGAGCGGCGATGCAGCACGGGAAGTGCATCGAAGACGTTCAATCGTGGAGGGAACGCAGTGATCTGCAGAGCCCGAACACTCGATGCAACAGCATTGCGGATGCGATCGGATGGACCGATGAAGGGTGCAGGTAGTTACTAATTACTTCGCTACCCACTGGAGGACTACTGAAAGATATGTCAGCGCCGGACGTTGTTTATTTGGTGACCGATGAATCAATGAACAGTGACAATAAAGGTGCCAGTGTTTGAACAGTATTAGCGGGTTCTAACACGGAACGGGCAGGATGACATATGGGATTAAAATGAGTTGTATGAATGCAGTGAAATCGAGTAGTCCAGGTTCCATAAGTCTGGTGGGAATCTTGGGGAAAGCGATCGTGAGACGGGCGAAAATGAAGTTGTGTGTAAATCTCGTTTGTCCTGTCCAGCAAGAGAGGGTCCAAGTTATTCCTGGGAAGTGGAAGGCGACAATCGTCCTTAGGGTACAGGTTCTGAAAACAAAACGGAGAGGGCTGCAGTCTGGCAATTCTACCAGCTGTGGGTTAGGGGAGAATGACAGAACACCAATATCATGCCAGTAACAGAAATGGGTAGTCGCGACGTTGAGGTCTTGTTTTTTGGATTAAACAACATACGGAAAGCGAAGAAGACCGGTACTAACGACTAATTCTTGTGAGGCTTAGTGAGAGTTAACAAAAAAGCAAGGAAGCGAGAATAGGCGACACTGGGGGCAAATACTTATGTGTAGTTCGACGAATGGTTTATGGAAGACCACATCGATTGTGGCGATTCGTTCATCAGAACGAGGCCTGGAATGTCGTGTGTTGAAATAGGATTTCAATGAGTAAGTAGTTGAAGCGTGGATGAGACTGGTACCTTGAGGACCATATTATATATGCTGCTATGTATTTTCTAGCATTATAAATGCTCTTATACCTGGCGGCAGCTGAAGGGAAGTGTATCCGCTCCACCGTACTCCAGCTGAAGACGGAAGAGTGAGGTACGTAGGAGTTTCAGAGCACCATAGGGTAGCTTCCAAATCGTCCGACGGATCTCACCACAGATGGTCCAAGTCGAGGCACACCCCTTGTCAGAGTGGTATCAGGTTTCCAGGGTAGATGACACTGTCACCCATGGGTCCTTTACAGCGATGGGCACTCGAAAAGTAGCTCCTTGAAAAGAGTAAATATCCTAAGGCACTGGTCTCCCTGGCTGCGGCCGGGCACACTTTTTATTGATTGGGAAGCCCACATAGACCACTGTGTCGGAGTATCTAAATCCTCTCATAGTGTCTCGTGATCTGCCGTAGTTTTGATCGTACGCCAGGTTTTGAGATCGTCGGCATAGTCCAGATAGAGGGACACCAGTTGTTGTGGAAAGTCGTAGGTTAACGCTTCAAAAAGCAGTGGGCCTAAGACCGAGTCGTCCATCACTCCGCTGTAGGTACCGTACCACTCACAGCATGATGGAGCCACTTTCACAGAGAAGACCCTCCCTTTCAACAAGTCTCCGATCCGTGTGAGTAATTGCTCTGTCACTCCTAGCGATCTCAAATTCTGGAGCAAGCAGTTGTGAGGCTTTTTGTCGAACTCTTTGCAGAGATCAACGTAGATGAAGTCCGTAGAGTAGCCCTCCTTTCTAGCTTGTGCCCATTGTTCACGTGTTAGTAGCAGATTTAACAGAGAGCACCGACTTTTCCGAAAGCCATGCTGCTGGTGGTTGAGAAGCTCACGACCTTCGAGGTACTGTTGCAGTTGCGTCGAAACCGAGCGTTCCATTACCTTTCCTACCACACACTATCCGGTAAAAGATTACGTGTTTACGTCCAGCCACTTCCTTCACCATCACCTGGGCAATCTTCGTCTACAAAGGAGTCCTTCACTGGGCATTTAACTGACTCGGCCGATATTAGGTAGCTAAACGTTGCGAGGGTGGCCTTCGTAAGAATTTTCTTGTTCCTTGTCCGCAAATTCACTCCTTTCATCGTCTAATTTCCAATCCTTAGATGTTCCACACTCCGCGGAGCGCTATGACTAGTTCTCGTCTCCCTCGGGAACATCTATTTCCTCAAGGCGAACAAAAGTTCAGCCGATTCTGTTGGCTTTTCTCGTTGCTCAAACCCTCTTTTTGTAATATTTGAGCAAGATTCTACTACTTCCAACCAGCACCACTCTGACCCGGCCGGCCTGCCTACCCGGCCTCGAGATCAAAGTTGCCGGGCGCCGCCATAAATAGTAACTTAAATACTTTCTCCTATACTATATCGAGTGCAAGTACCTGAATTACCCTCTTGTAATGTGGACTGTGCTTCCAACTTTACAGTTTGATCTTGCTTTGCAGCAATCCTCGGGGTTATCCGAAAGAAACAACTATCATTAAGATTAACATTATCATTATCACAACAGCTTCTTCTATTTTCCCGCTTTTACTAGAAGGGGGCAGCATGAGCTCGGGTCCTAGATCCGAGCACCCGGGCAATTTTTCGCATCAAATTTGGGTTCTTGGCGCTGCTGTCGATTAGCACCCTACGCATCTCCTGGGTTGCTTTGCACATCATAATCCTTGGAGTCTCGGCGAGAGTCATTTGTTTTAATTCTCCCCTCTCGGGTTTGCGACAGTCCATTCCTTTATGAAGATGGGAAAGAAACTCACTCTTAGGAATTCGCTGGAAAATTTTGCCGGTGATGCTATTTAAACTTACGGGTCTGTAGCTAGAACCAAGATGTCTACTGCCTCCCTATAGATGGGTGTGATGACCGCTTTTTCCAGCCACTGGGGAAAACTCCATCGTCAACACATCGCCGAGAAAGAGAAGCATAAGGAGCAGTTAGTGTTTGCGGTTTCCTTGGGAATGCGGGGGTGGATTAAGTCAGGACCCATGGAGTAGTATTAGATGAGCCTTCGGAAACCATGTGCGACTGCACCAATGGGAACAGTGGTAAGGCTAAGGGTAGTGACCAGAGATATCGGGTGCATGGCGGGGTGGGATGATATGGGTAGGGAGCTTAAAGCTGTATAGAAGTAGGAGCTGAAGGCCACGGCTACTTGGCTGGGGGAAGCGACTGGGGATCCGGCACTATCTTTGTGAGCTAGTGGCGTCGGAGCTGTGCCTCTTAGAAGGCGCATGTACAGAAAGAAAAATGCCTTATTGGTCAGTGCTCGATCAAGTACAGGTCGTTGGGCTACATTCTGATATGACATAATCTTGCCTTTGCACATGTTGCTTATAATCCTGAATTTTCGCGCATCGCGGGCAAGGCCTGTGGCTTCATATCCAGCAAAGAGGCATACGCGATCGTCTAGAATGCGCCTAATGAGGCGAGGGAGGGGCCGATTACCGGTCCGTGGAGGGCGAATTCTGGGGGCATATAGCCTATCAGCTAAGGAGGTCAACTCTCTGAGGTTCTCTGCCATTTCATCAGCAGAGTTGTTCAGATTAGCTGAATTTAGTTGGGAGCGAATAAATGAACAGAATTGGTCAAAGTTGGTCCTTTTGAAGGATCTCAAGATTTTGATTTCTGAGGGGAGATGGGGCCATTTCACAGTGCAATCGAACCCAAGGAGAATGTGATCACTTTTGCCGAGGGGCGGCATGTAGTGTACCACGTCTATTTGGAACCATTCATTGGTGGTAGCCGGGTCTGCTAGGAGCGGGGTATTTCCTGTGCGAAATCTAGTCGGATCTTTTACGTTTTGTACCTAAGAGTTCTTGAGTACGAGATCCAGGAGGGGCTTCCCAGAGTTGATATCAGTGGCATCAGCTCCTGGCCAGTCGATACTGGGTGGGTTGAAGTCACCAGTGACTAACAGATGGGCCAGGTCTGTGTAGCTTTTCAGGGAGCCTAATAAGTCTATTAGGCCTAGGCTATCGGTTGAATTACATGCGGGAAAACGATAGACTGCACCAAGCAGTAGGGTATCTGTCCTGGAGAGTGTAAACAACCCGCAAACAATCAGTACATGGAAATGTAGGGGTTGCCAATATGGTGAGAGGAGGGGTAGAATTATCGTAGTACATGATGACCCCGCCGGCAGGACCTCTACTGGAGTCCTACCTTACTACGAAATATCACGGAATTGATATTTCGGCATGAAGTATATCAGGGCTGAGCCAGGTTTTTGTGGGGGTATGACCTGAGGTCTCTTATCCACTGCAAGATGTGAAAGCTTCGGGCTGTTATTCAGCACACTCAGGCAATTGCTGTAAAAACACTTGAGCACATGCTCAGGAGTTGTCGAAGAATCGCCAGAGACAACTGATTTTGGGTTTGAGAAGGATGAAGGAGGGAGAGTTGGGGATGGAAAGTAGGTCCCGGGGGAGTTGAGAGCTGAACATATTGGGGGGGACCGGAGAGTAAACAGACTGTCAGGGGAAAAGGTATGTTTTGACTTCTAGTAACCTGGGAGGTATCATACCAGGCGGACGGTCTGCGTCCTTCAGTCTCCGAAAAGGGTGAGATGCTTTTTGTGGTTTACCTTTGTGCGTACTGCGTGATTCACATCTCTGGGTTTTCTTGTTGGTGATCCTGTTTTGCATGACCGCACCAGATATATTTCCCGGTGCGTAAATCTCCTCACTGCAGCTTTCAGCAGAAACGGGTTGTGGGTTTGTGTCTGGGCTCAGGGATGGGTGAGTCTCGTCCGTTAATATAGTCTCATTAGCAATGTTAGGGTCTGGGATACTTTTTGTAGGCATCAGACGTTTAGTAGGGCTGGGTCTACCAATGGGGATACTTTCCGCGACGGGGGATGGAATGAGTAGGAAAGCAGATGGTGGTAAGCATGAAGCTCGATCCTCAAGGCCAGAGACCTGCACGACAGGCAGCATTCTGAGCTTGGGGCTGGTTTTTATGAGGTTGCTGGCTTAGCCTTCCCACTTCGGAGCCTTAGAATAAGTGGCTTGACAATGGATGCTCCCTTGAGCCCTTTTTTTCCTCCTTGAGATTTTCGGCTGAGGAAACGATTCGTTTAGCTGCCTCTGTGTAGCTCATTTCAATTAGAATGTCGTGTACCTGGTTGGTGCTTTTGGTTACCAGCCAAGTGGACCGACTTTTAAGTGGGAAGGGGAGCTCAGGGCGGTTAAAAGCCTGGACAAAGGCGTCATGAGGGTGATTCGATTTGAGAAAGCGGCCCCAGAAGATGACTCATTTGGAGCTTTTCTCTGTGTCTTGTAAAATCTTGGCGACATCAAGAATTTGCTGCTCAGATACTCTACACACCTGTTCAGCATCCCGGGACACCGGGAGGGATTTGACAACCAAGCTCCGCAGGCTGGTCAACTCATCCTTAAGGGTACGGACAGTGGCCTTTAGCTAAACTACCTCTGCAGCCTGACTACGGACTGCACGTTTTATTGCAACCGTTGCCGGAGCATTATAAAGGACCGTCTCGTCCGGATTGAGGAATGAGACATTGGCCTTTGAAGGAGGAATCACAGTGCGTCATGGGGGAAATAGCCTCGCCTGAGGAAGTGCCCAGGCAGCACGAGGGGACACTCGACCGTCACCTGAGTGTCCCCTAGGGGACGGTCGCAGGAAAGTAGTGCAATGCCCCCAAAAACAACTTTAAACTGTGTAAAAACCGGAGAATCCGTCACAAATGCAAAAGATTTCGAACAAGAGTCTCTGTTAAGCCACATTTCCGAATATTTAGTAGCTTGGTCCCCATTGGATTCACATACAGAAATCTCTAGAATCGTGAATGCATGAGAATTCTGAACCTAATATTATATGTTAAAAACCCGTGATAAAAAATTTTTTGGCATTTACTGTCCATTTTATAGCGTATTATAAACTTAAATGTCCTGCTTGTTTTAATGCATTCCCATCATGGCGGCCAATTTTTGGAGGTGGCTGTTCTTTGTCGCCTCTGAGACTTCACTGCTAGACATTGCGCTGCGTGTGGTCGGTTCCTAACGTTCTTCGGACGGTAAATCCCATTTATTTTTACTTGTCTCTTCGTCCTTAGATGAAAAAGATGCACCCAAAATTGCGTGGCTGTTCCAGAACTACAATATGGAGGCGCAAGAAGCTGATCTCAATTCGCAGGGTTGTTGGGGCGATTTCAACTCGTCCCTTATATGCGATGATGGTGTAAAACGTTAGCTGATTAGAAGTTCGTTACAAAATAGCAGGCATATGTTCCGTTTCAACGAACAACCCAAGCAGCACTGCCCAACGTTTGCCCAATTGGGCTCGGGTTGGGCAAACGTTGGGCTTGCCCATCGCAACGTTCGGCAACTCCATTGAAATGCGTTGGGCAGAGCTACCAGCGCCCAATTGGGCTAGGGTTGGGCATGCCCAACGCATCGAAAAAATCGCGAGAAACGGCTTTTCACTTTTCGCCAATTATTCCAATTTCGCCCAATCGCCTAATATCATTAGAGTATTCTCCCTCCTTTCGAGCTTAACCACTAAATTAACCCTATATATATGAGCAAAATGACCATTTTATTAAAAAATTAGATAAATTTATTGAAAACAAAGTCGGATTTATTTGACAAAATAACCGCTTTTCCATCAATCCATTCTCCGCGAGGATGTTCCTGGCTCTTCTTCTTGATGCTCACGGGATCTGGAAAATCAGTTCAGGGAGATGCGGATGTTAGTTAACATTAACATTAACATTTACAGGAGACAGTGTGAATGGCAGCGGTATGGATGTCTGACTGCAATCCGTTTACTGAAAAGATAAATAAACGCGTTGAGCGCAACGCGTGCGTAAAAAAGTCTCCAATGATATTAAAATAGATGAAGTGAACTTCATCGTTCAAAATATTGACAATAGTCGCAGGTTTATTGTCTATCACAATGATATTATTGGGATGTACATTAGAGAAAAATATACCATTAACAACACACGAACACGGAGTTTTACAGAAACGTGGTATAGGCAGGAGCGTGTCATCTAGGACCAAATCTTTTTGCAGATTACAGCGGACAGTGTTAACTTCGTGCAGCCGCTTGTATAACTGCTCCGCTGGTCTAGCCGGCCCTTTTATCAAACTTTTTAGCTTGCCCAAATGAGATTCATAAGGGAAGCATGAAAAGTGATCCAAAGTTCCATGTCTTCTCACATCCTCTGCTAGATGAGTCAGACAATGAACATTGTACACAATTGAATTGGGGCCATACAACTTTGACATCTCCTGCACAAAAACACGCAAAATTCCGTGAGCGAAATCTAGTAAGTGGACATGTAAAATGGGATGCGAAAAAATGTATACAGAAACAAACAAAATTAAAAAATGGTCATAGAAATCATGGGGTAATAAATCAACCAAACAAACAGGACCAAGGTAAAGGAGGAACTGGCGAAATTCCGTCGCCTTCCAGCGTTCGATATCACGCGTGTGACGGCATTTGCGCTGGAAGTCACAAGTAAGAGCACTGTGGGTTCCCAGAATTCGGTCGCCAAGTTCCTCTTCACCCGACCTACTCAGACGCCAAGGTGATGAATGGCCGCCTTTCAGCCAGGTGAAAAGTAGTTTCTGGGTTACCACAAGGCATATTAAATGCATATGATCCAACGGGAATGTAGTCACAATGTCGATGGGTAGGGGTAGAAACGGGGTGGTGCCTATGTGATGACGATGATATTTCCCGGCGCGAAACTTTTCATCCGTTCTTGAGATAGCCTCGACGACGGGAAACGTCATCCTTCCATAAATATGCAAGCCGCGTTGGTTGCATTTATCACAGCCGAAATAACCAGCAGGACTTTTGACTTGACGAACAAAGGCCCTAGCTGGAGTATCACAGATAACGGCCTTCAAGCAACGTCGTATGGAAGAATCACGATAGCTTAGGCCATTTTGCAGAAGTTGGTCGAGCTCTCTCACGGTGTGACATAAGTAATCATGCACTGGATATGGTTTTTGAACACCACAATAAATTCCAACAGTGATGATTTGCGCACACATAGGCTGCACTATCCTTCCCAAAATTGGCCACATCTGAACGGAAGATGACCGAAACAATGACAGCCCGTCTATATTCACGTGCAGATCGATAGAACTGAGAATAACATCCATGCTGCTAAGGCACATATTTATCCCGCCTGTCAGCCCAACGTGAATATATATTCCACTGCGTAGCTGAATTTTCTCACACGAACGTGGTGTATGAGAAATGGTACGTGGATCGCGCGGGAGACCCGGCAAAAACTTGCCCACACAGGAAAGTACGTCTCGCCGCTGTTTCATGCTCAAGTTTGAGCTGACGAACAAATCGGACAGCGACTGTTGCAGCACATCCACGTTAACGGTAATGGATATATTCCTTCCAAGCTGCACATCTTCCGTCGCTATAAAAAATACGCAATATAGAAACGATAGCATCTTACCCGATGGAACAAACCCCACGGATGTGCACCCAATGGGAAGTGTATCTACACTTATTAGGTCCCCGGGCACTCCTTCTGTTTGTACCTCCGGAGGTCGTCGCTCCGCTTCAACCACGGTCAAGAAATATACTATAACTATAACTATAACAAATGCACCGGAAGTGCTAGCTGTAACTGCTGTTCAAAAACTCAAATAAATAAATCCATTATAAGAGCATACTCCAAGTTCTTTCTTTGGGACACGAAGTTCTGTGCTCCCACAAACTGGCATCGTGACATATGGGACACAGCATGGAACCCAGTTCCCTCTTTCTCCTCCTATACCTTTGCCATTTGCTCTCTTTCGGCATAACGAAATGTTACCTATGGGATTGAGAAATGGTGAAAGGATAGGTTTCAACGGGTAACCATTTTAATAATGAAATTTATTTTCTAGGAAATACTGGTTACCTCCATTATAACAACGTCGAGAGAAACTTCTAATTTTATATGAATAAAGAAATGTTTCAAGCAATTAGTACCTACGATACAAGAATAAGACGACGTAACAGTAACTATACAATCTAAACGATACTTATCCATGATACTTAGACAATTAGACCAGCTACCGCAACTACGCACCGATAAAACACTCACATGCCGACGAACAGTGAACGAAACCAATGATGGCCACCCGGTCACGGGGGCACGCAGTAAAACAAAAAGTGTGCAAATGTATTAGAAATGTTTGTTACTTATTTGTACGAAATCTATATATACAAACGGCGCCCTGCAGTTCAGGAGGATTTATGCGATTTCTGTTGAAAAGTATCGTCTTCGTGCGCCACCCCAACGCTCCGTTGGGCAGTGCCCAACAGGGTTGGGCAAGGTGCTACTTGGGAACGAGTCCGATGATTTAATTGATGACATCGTCAGTCCTGAAGAATCGAAGGCCTCATCGGCAGCAGTTGAGGAGCACCAAGTCACAGCTGCCACAACCTCTACCGCTGTTAGGTAATGCACACTGGATTTCTAAATGTGGGTAGTTGTGAGAACACGATGAGGGCTAACACGTACATACCAGAGCAGTGGGAGTCAACTTTTTTGGCTGCGACTACCTCCACGAAAGTTAAGCTTTATAGTGATCAGCAGTGTGTGCAACAGAATCATTATTTATAGATGGAGAAGTGAAATTTGCAACACCGGCCAAAATGATAACTGCCCTCACAGAAGGTAACTGAATTAATAAACCTAATTTTTCCAGCTGTTCCTTCGGCCAAGGATGTTGTGAGGCAGGCTGCTATACAAATGAAATCATCAATGGCCGACTTGCGGATTTTATTACGAGCTCTGATACAGTTGAAGCTCGACTTGCCATTGGATCCGAGGTCGTTGTTAGGGACGCCTAGGAGAATCCAAAAGAAAAATGTTGGCGACGGCAGATACGTACATTTTGGGCTAAGTGAAACCTCGCAACGGGCCCTTGAGTGTAGACCTCTCACACCCGGCAGCTGCGTTTATATCCAGTTGGACGTCGATGGTATGAGCTTGTTTCGTGGCTCATCGCATCAGTTGTGGCCTATATTGTGTCGCCTCTTGGACCCTACGTCGCGAGTTCTTATCGTTGGTCTATATTGTGGAATGTCCAAACCTACCGACGTGCATCGATATTTGGAAGACTTGATACGGGAATTGGCGTCATTATTATCCGATGGCATCATTATTCGTGGAAGTTGTGTTCATTGCAGAATTGTATTGCGGAGTGTTGTGGCAGATAATCCAGCCAAGGCAATGCTTAAGCAGGTTAAGCATCATTCTGGGTTATACAGCTGCCACAGATGCACACAACGCGGCTATTGCGTCCATCGCCGTCTCATTTTCCCTTCAACCACGGAAAGATTGCGCAATGACATTGACTTTCGAAATCGTCGCCAACGTAGTCATCAAACAGGAAGTTCCCCGTTCGAAGTACTACCGGTAGATATGATAGATCTGTTTCCAAACGACTACATGCACAGTGTCTGTCTTGGAATAATGCGACGATTAATCGGTCTTTGGCGTAAATCTTGTTCTGGACGTAGACCGATTTTGGATTTTAATGGTGTGCGACAGGTAAACGAACACTTGAGGACTATAGAGAAACATATGACGTGTGAATTTCCCCCTGTGTGTCGAACGCTTGAGGACATTGAATATTGGAAGGCAACAGAGTACGGGCAATGCCTGTTATATCTCGGAACCGTGGTTTTCAAGAAAGTATTACCGGCGTATCATTACAGGAACTTCATGTGTTTCTCTCTATTCACGTACATTTTGTGTAGCACCAAGTGGTCTCCCCACTACTTGGACTATATTGAACGCCAGTTGCCCCGGGTTGTCCAGAAATTCATGATGTTGTACGGGGAAGAAGAGGTAGTATTCAACGTGCTTAGTTGGCTGCACATCGGTGCTGATGTGCGGATTCACGGGCCATTGGATAACTTCTCAGCTTTTCCGCTTGAGTCATACATGCAGATCATTCGCAGTTGTGTGACCAGTCGACACATGATTGCTGAACAAGTGTTTCGTCGCACTCAGGAACGATGTGCTGAGGCCAAACTGTACACGGATGTAAGATTCTGGGACAACACTTTCTCCGGGCCCGTAAGGCGTAGGGGTCTGAATGGTCAATTGATGGACATTAGTTCAACAATTTACAGCAATGAAACTCCAAATAACTGTGCACTGATCAACCGCAGACCGGCCGTCATCCAAAGAGTGGAAGGCGCGCTATTGCATGTTCATCTATTTGAACACTGTGACGAATCCTTTGACTACCCAATTCCCTCTGGACATTTGGGCATATTCCTTTGTCACAGTTTGTCCGAGAGCACGGTCTGCCACGGTCTAAGTGAGGTCATGTGCAAAGGTTTACTGCTACCTTACGGTGAAAAGTGGGTGTTTTATCCCATATTGCACACGGGCGAATTAATGGTAATTCTACGAAGGTATTCTGTATATATTCCATTTCAGATGTTTGTTGTTGTGGAGTTCTTAGTTGATAATTCCATTGCTACTGTTAATGAAAAGTGGATGATTGGCCACAGAAAGGTTAGGTGGCCTCGTTGCCCTACCGCCAGAGTCCAGAAGCTCGTTCGTGAGGGCCAGCCACCACCACCTATCACTTCTGTTTACGATGTCAAGGAGCATAAAATGTTCGGTAAGTTCCTCATCAGTGTTCGTACCTTACAGATGCATTCGACGATGCTATGCGATGTTTAAGACTTCTCGAAGAATTGTCGGAACTACCATCTTCCGACGCTACAGCTGCGATGGATTTCTGTGCTAAAAGGAAAAGGTATGCGAACTTACGTTGACAGAATACCTTTTTCAGGAAACCGAAACACTTTTCAGATACCCATTTCCGACGAGGAACCCAAGCGACGGAAAACAGTGCCAGTTGACATTGATCTCTCGCCACCTCCGGTTCTCGAAGACATGTCCACCGCAACATCTCCGAAACGGAGTCAACCGGAGGCAACTGCTAATGTCAGCTGTCTTTGGGGTCCAGTAGTCACCACGTACGTTTTTATCTATTTTTATAACGTGTTCAGATCCCAAGTCACCACTCACTCTATTATACCAGCAACATCAACTCCTATTCGACACACTGGTAGGCACTTTGTACAGTACGTGCATTTTTAAAATAGATTGTCACCTTTTCTACATTTAGGAAAACGGAAACAGTAACGAAGGTGAAAAACACAACAGACAGAGTTTCGGAACACGTTACTTATGGAAAAACTTTGGTTGGTATGTCTAACTTCGGATGTTACGTTCATTGATTACAGCTATGGTGAATGATCTAACCAATCGGGTTGTGGAACTGCAAAAAACAATGGAGGACGTCAAGTCCAAACTGTGCAGGTTTGAACATGTTTCCGGTGCATCCGTACAGATCATGCATTGCTCTATTCCTGTGCGAAACGCATGGGAGTTCAAAAGGTTGAATGAAAAATTGGAAGATGAAACTTTCTACGAACAAATGGTAACTTGTATTGTTCATAATTTTCTGACTAGCAGTTGCATTTCCTTGTTGCAACGGGAACGCAAACAGTTGGGGATTGTGTACGTCAGATAATGCGTACACTGATCGCCGATTGCTTTTTGCATAAATGAAACTGGCGCGGTGTCCACGGTCGCCAATCATTTGCCAATACAAAAGTCTGTAGAATAACTGTCGGTGAGTATGCCGTTCCGCGTTATCCTATCCTTTATTCGTAGACGCATTAACGAGACACAATTTTCCCGGAGTTACAACACTTTTTATACACGAAAAGATCCAACATTGGATTCAAAGGTGCAGACCAACTGAGGTTACTAGCACCGAATCGCCATTTCAGGACGTGGTCGTCCAAACCGACAGTCTTGAGGTCAGTTTTAGCTGGGTCATCGTTTATATATTATGTATTGCTGAACCCTCTCATAAGCCGATTTCTAACGTTGACAATTATAACGACATTTATTACTGCACTGATTCAACAAGTATCTCTTTTTCTTTGTTCCAGGTACTGGAAAGTTCACCAAAATGAACCGTGGATGGATGATGATTGTTCGCTGACAAGCCTAGTGTACACAGATTTACAAATAGCGAAATATATAATTATCACCTTTGAAACCTGTATTTTATTTGAACTCCTGGGGATTGATTCCGCTAAATGTTGTATGCGGAATTATGGTTAAGCTTACTGTAAGATGGTCGTGCTTATGCGCTTGCGCTGACCTTCGGCTGTTCCGTAGATTACCAGTATATTATTTAGTATGTACGTATTTCGGTGTTGTGGTTAGTGTTACAAATTTATTGGTGTCAGGGGAGTCCGTTTCGATAAGCTTCCGAGGCCGTCACCTGGGTGTCCCCTGACCGTCACCTGAGTGTCCCTGACCGTCCCCTGAGTGTCCCCCGACCGTCACCTGAGTGTCCCTTTTTTGTTTCAAAGGGAACACTCAAGTGACGGTCGGAGGACACTCAGGGGATGGCCAGGGGACACTCAGGTGACGTTCAGGTGACGCTCAGGTGACGGTCGTGCTGCTTGGGTGGTTATACCAACGTTGGGGGAAGTTGATATTATTCAGGATCAAACCAGTACCGATAAATATCGACTTAAGTGGGGGGGGGAAGAGCTGTGTTTTTTAAAATTTCAAAAACGGCTACACTAACCGATGTAGACAACCGCACCGCTGGTGTACCGCGGTTCAGGCCTCTGGAAGTCACACTTCAGTCTGCTTCGATGTGTAGAAGCTGCGATTTCCTTGTGTCGTTTTATCGTACGCGTTCATGCTTGCTTCTGAGCACAATATCCATGTCGCTTTACGGATCACTCTAGACCACTCTTCGTGCTACCACTGGCCGCACATGTCCCTGATAGTCGTACTCCATTGTCTAGCTCTCTTGGTTTCAACAGAACGACTACTACAGACAAGAAGACACTCAAGAACCGGGAACTTCTGGGCTCCAGCCTAGAACCCGTGTGCTACTTTAGGATTTGAAAATTACTTGTGAATTGACCCGATCGCAGGCGGTCTATTTGACTGCGGGCGTCGCGTTCATAGATGGCTCTTCCGCGTGGTGTCTTGCTTGGCATAGAGGCTGCTGCGGTCGCTAGAACTGTTCCATTAGCCGGCGAAAAATGCACCGTTCAAGCAGCTATGTCTAGAAGGAAAACACCGGTACACTGGCCATCTTCAAAGTGCATGGGCGGACCCAAATCCAACATTCTTGGCAGTTCGGTGTCGTGTGGTCTTGGAGGTAACATGTTTCAACTCACCCGAGTTATTTATTAGTGTCAATACAGGTTCGAGTGGTGCATACGGATGTTGCTAATGTTCCAGACTTCACCGCTTACCGCGTTGACTCTACCAAGAGCCCCACATCCCTCAACGCTGATTCTGATGTTCAGCGTAAAATTTTCGGTTATACCATGATGTTCGGTAAGTTCCCGTTCGGCAATTGCTGAATATCAGTGCCGACGAACAAAGTCTCGAAAATTGTTATTAGTCGCATCTTCTAGCTAGAGGCCTTCATTCATCCAAGGGTTTTCCCCTTAGTAATTACGTGCGTTCATGTTTTTGTTTGTCATCACTTGATTTTCAGAATACCCCGCATCCAGATCATCGCATGCTGATCACTACTTTCAAGCGATACTAGTGGTCTGCGATCTATGCTTTCCAGGACAGCGGTTAAAACCCCTACTCTGTCTTGGTGCTCCTGTTCCCGAGTCCTGTTGCCGCTCAAAAGCGATTAGTTTTCATGTATCCGGTTCGGTTATAGTGTGTCGGAACGGTCGCACAAACTCGCTTTTTATTAGGAAAATTTACCGATCAAAGCATCACGTTCATTCGGACACGTCTCCATGGTCTTTTTTGGAATGCTGCATGCGTATCGCGCACGTCCTCGATTGGAATACGGTGGTCCGACTGTCTACCCCTGTTCGGTAGCTGCAGTAGCGAAACTCAAGCGGGCGCAACGGGTTGCAACACTTCTTATCGCTGAACTTCATAAAATCAACTGTGATGGGCGACTGAAGATTACTGGGCTGTTCCCCGTTGCCTACCGGCGCATCATCGGTGACTTATTCTGTCCAAAACGCATTAAATTGTGATCTGGGTCTTAACCTGCAATTGGAACTCCCGCTCGTAATCGATAGCCGCATCCGAGGGCGCATGCTGGAATTATGAGAGCTGCATTCCTCCGGACAACCGTTGCTGTTTCGTTTAACCAGAAGGGATCATTCTTTGGAACTAATATGGATGGAAGAGGCTAGTAACCATTTAATCAAGCGAAAGCTGGGTGTTATCCTGAGGGATCATTGGCAAAGCACCGACATCTGGCCAAGCCATTGGAGTTAAGCGTGACAGGGCTCATAAGAGATCCCACTGCCTTTTGAAAGAAGACTGACAGTGTTCACGTTCGGAAATAAATATGCAGTTTCCCAGCTAATTGATTCGCCTCACTTTTGGCTCAGCATCAGTATTGCCGGTTTCTCCGGATACCACACTGAACATTTGAAGTGTCAGTTCAATAGAGCTATAACTCGTATTTGACCGCTCCCCTTTTCGGGTGATGTTATGACCAGTCACCACGGCAATACCGTTCAGTTTCTAATTTGGTTATTGATTACATTTTTCAACTTAGCCGGCGCTGTCATGGCCACAACTGCAGCCAAGTATACAGTCAAAACTTTTATTACACCTCTTGGTCCCACGGCCAAGACATTGGCCGAAGCGTCAACGGAGGTCAACCTTTCAACTATCCCGGAAGGCAAAAACGTGGTTGTCAAGTGGCGCAACAAACCACTTTTTGTCAGGCATCGTACTGCCGAAGAGATCAGCCGGGAACGGGCGGTACCGCTGAGCAGTTTGAGGGATCCCGAGCGCGATGAAGACCGAGTGCAACAGGACAAGTGGTTGATTTGTTTGGGCGTATGTACTCACTTGGGTAAGTAGTTTCTCTATTTCCGTACACCTGACATTAAAGTATGGTCTAATTGTTTTCTTGTTTACAGACTAAAATTACTTTTCTTCTGTTTACATTCCAACCAGCTTCGCATTTTTGTAGTAGAACTTGTCCAGGATACGACAGTTTGTTCACGCTAATAAGGTCACACCCAGGCTGAGTAGATAAAACTTACAGATAAATTATTTCACTCTCAAAGCATTTCACTGAAAACGAGCAGTTAGAGCTATCTGGTGAGCCCTGTTGTATCCTTTCTAAGTTAACAAAACTCCTCGGGTATTTTGAGATAGTAAGCGGGTTCCCAGCGTCAGTGACTGTGCTAACCTGAAAGAAGTGACAGGCCCTCTTTCAAAAACCACAGAGGACTTAGGTCGGTGAAGATCTCATCCAAACTACTCTCCGGGATTATTCTTCACTGATTACCGGACACCCGTGAAAGGTTTGCGCGTGAGAGTCAACCCGATTTCAGACCCGCTCAAAGTTGTATCCACAACTAATAATGCTTCCTTTCAACGAACTTCACAACACAGGCACACCTTTCGTAGACCCACAGTCTCCTCCCTTGATCCGAAAGAGATATTCGACTCAACCGACTCCAGTCATCAAGCGCTGCCTTATTGGAGTGTGCCTGATAAACTTTTCTATCCTTTCCAATGCTTGTATGCGAACAGTCGAAGCTGAGTTCTTACTGACGGCGATCGTCCACTCGAGTTCACCGCGGAAAGTGGTGTTCGTCAGGGTTGCTCTCTTTCGTCCTTTCTCTTCAATTTTGTAGTTAAATTGATTCTTTAGATAGCCCTATCCTCGTGTAGCAATAGTGGCATCGATCTTTTGCTCAGGTCGTAAACTGCCTGACCTGGAGTACGCGGACGGTATTGCTCTTTTGAGTAAAGAACCAGGTAAGCTTCAAGCTTTCTTAGATAGCCTAAACAACACTGCAGCTGTGTTTGGGATGCGTTTTGCACCTTCAAAGTATAAACTGCTGTAATAGGACTGGGTTGGCTCAACACCAAACCTCTTGGCAAGCGAAGCTCTAGCTGAAGTGGATAAATTTATTTATCTGGGCAGTTACATCTCACCAGATGAACAGATATCGGATGAAGTGTCATCGCGTATACAGAAGGCACGTTTGATTTTTGCCAAACTCGGTTATCTGTGGCGCCGGCGTGACATCTAGTTGTCTGTTAAGGGTCGAGTGTGCAATGTGGCGAGTAGGTCCGTTCTTTTACACGATCCAGAAAAATGGCTATTAGGAGTAGAAAATAGACGAAAACTGTCGGTGTTTGGGCAGCGATGTCTCCGTAGCATTGCCCGAGTATGGTGGAAACACAGTATCAGCAATTTTGTGGTTCGGCGTACGGTGTTTGGAACCAGAGGTCATTCTCTGGGTCAAGTACTGAATCTAAACAGGTTAAGGTGGCTGGGAGATGTGTTACGCATGCCCACCGATAGACTTCCTGGGCGTACGCTGTTCCCTCATACAGGTAGTGATTGAGGTATGTCAGTTCACGACATGGTAAAAGGTATGAAAACCTTGGCAGGTGGACTTGGCCACGTAGGACATGTTGAACCTCCAGGTTAGGGTCCATGCGGCCCACTCACCAAATGGTTGGAGACAGTAAGTGATATGGTTAGATGTCGCGGTCAGTGGCGTAGTTGCATTTAGACTCCTTCCTTGTGTTCGTCACTTTCGCCTTCTATTTTGATTTTTTGGACCTTTCACTTTATACTTCTGTTCTTTTTGTCGTTTACTGGACAATCCTGGGAGGTAGCAGTCAAACCAGAGTACCGAAGTGCGAGGTTAGGGGTTGAACAAACTGTCAAGGTTGCCATCTATCGCCCTTCCTTTTCAGTTTAGTAATGGAAGTGGTTCTCGAGATAGTCCTATCCTCGTGTGAGAATAGAGGCATCGACCTTTACTCAGATGTAAACTGTGTTCTGAATGAAGATTCAGATAAGTTGCAAGTTTTCCTAGGTACTCTAAACAATAGTGTGGCAATGTTTGGGATGCGTTTTACACCTTCAAAATGTGAAACGCTGCTGCAGGACTGGGTTTGCCATACGCCAAAGTTTGTCAGGGGAAGTCCTAATTGAAGTAAATAAGTTTTGCTATCCGGGCAGTTACATCTCACCAGGTGGGCAGATATCGGATGAAGTATCATCACGTATACATAAGACGCGTTTGACTTCTGCCAAACTCGGTCATCTGTGGCGTTGGCTTAACATTAGATTATCTGTCAGTGGCTGAGTGTCCACTACGGCAGTTAGATCTGTTCCTTAATACGGTTGACTTCAGTTCAACAAACTGTTAAATATGCGGTAGGTCTAGTTTCTATCTCTTAGCGGGAACTACAAATAGTGGTATCGAATCGATAAAGTCTGTGGATAGAAGGGCGCTACTAATCGCTACGGAACGCCATATTCTCTAGTGTATCTAACCATTAAGCGTGAGGTCTATTGGACTTCACCTAGGAAACCTAACGCACCCTACATGACCAAGTCCACTCGTCAAGCTTTTCACACCTGTGTCATAGGCTGTCAACCTTTACTAATCTTCCGACCGTTGCCCCCTCGGTGAACATTATGCGCCGAGGAATCCTATCCGGGGACATGCACAACATACGTCCCAGCCAATATCTTGATGAGCTTTAGTGTTTCATCTAGTGATTTGGTTCGTGTAACTAAGACTGTGCTGAACATAAGTGTTGCTGATACGGTGTTCCCGCTTGATTCGGCGAGTTCTACAAAGACATCGGTGTTCAGGTACCGACAATCTTCGCATATTTTCCACCCTCAGTGGTTGTGTTTCTGAACCATAAATAAGAACTTGCCTTACTGCTGCAGCGTACACTCGACTCTTGGTAGATTAACGGATGTCGTGTCGACGCCACAAGTGACTGAGTTTACAGAAGTCAGACGAGTCTACTGTGTGCGTAAAGACATTTCATCTGACATCTGACCTTCGGTTGAAGTGTAACTGTCCAAATAACAGGACTTATCCACTTGGTCTGTAGTCGACGTCTTAGTTTTATTCAACTATGGTGGGAACACCGTATCAGTTATGCTAAAGTTAGGCGCAACGTGCTGGGAACCCGCGATCAGTCACTGAAACAACTACTCAGTATAAACATAGACATGTATTACGCATGTCCGCTTCGGCGTACGCTGTTCTCTGAGTCAGCTAGAGGTTTGAAGGTAGGTCGTGGTGGTCAGTCCATGACATGGCGAAGAAGTATGAAAACTTTGGCCAGTGAACTTACTTCACTGCGGTTGCTTCCTTGGAGAAAATGAGCCGGCTTCATAATAACGGTCATGAAGTTTCGTGGTTGTCTGGCACAAGAGACGTCCTCTGCATCAGGGCTTTCCGGGGGCGCATCTCTAGCCTTTGCACAACCAGGTGCGGACATGACAGTCCGTCGATACTTGGTTGCTAGTGGCTTCCTAGGAGCTCGTTCGCTATTCGATTGGATTGAATCCAACCCGGTGGTCTATCCATTCTTGTTGGCCCCACTGATCTCATTGACAGCCTTTGGACTGTACATTTAACTCCGTCCGTCTATCTAGAAGTAACTTTTCACATGCCGATCACCGTCTCATCGAAATTTTCGGGCTTCGGTTACCCTCAGCCGGGTAATGCCCGCATGTCGAGCGGTTTGCCGGAGTGTGGTCGCTCGTGGGGCCACTGATGAGAGCTGGTTATCGGTGGTGGTCTAGAGCGTTTGATTATCACCTCGAATGTCCGGGGTTCGAACCCTCGCCACTACCGTTTACTTTGACGGTAGACGTTAATCCGCTGTCTTCGGGATCGTCGCCACACCTGGCCCACTGGTGTTATAGTAAAAAAACGTGTCTGGTAAAAAGGTCGTTTATTGGAAATCACTCGTCCATAACTCATCAAAACCAATGATAAAAAGCAACAATGCTTATTTGCATTCCAGCGGTTCAGTCCAATTGAAGGCAATTGTGTGGTTCGCATGCTTTCACTTACCTTATCGAGTTTGGTCCCTCTGGCAAAGCCGCTTTCCTTATTAATCCACATGTGTCCATAACTGCGTTTTGGGCAATCGGCTACTTATTCAATAAGCAGCATATACACTCCTCCCCCTTGACAAAAAACAATCCATGGTCTGCAATTTGGTTTCAGATTCTCTTCCACTCCGGATGCCAGGGCTCATTAGTTCCATCTTGTGCCTGACTTGTGTGAGAGTATGGTCTGACACATCATTCGATGGACGGTTTAATCTCACTTGCAGATAGTGCGTCAGTACCAGCTCCTACCGAGCCTACGAAACCACGGCCGACAGGACATCCGATCGATGGCGTGAATCGACAGACGAGACAAATCCTGTCAGCGTGATTCAAACCTCAAGGCGTGGTAGCCCACACCAGTCAGATCAATGCTTTGAGTGCAACGAGTGAGCGTATGTGACGGCAACCTATATATTCTTTGTTTTCCACTAATGAAAGGACATGATTGTGATGCTGATCTGAGTTCTCGCTAGAGTTAGTGGGACGGAACAAAAAAAAATTAGCCCACAGTCTATCGACCCGATGGCAACTGCATCAGATGATGTGTCTTCGTTTCCATCATCATTCAGTTGACGTTCAAGGCAATCTAGGTGACGGTTTTCCACATCTTCAGTGATACGGTTCAGTTTTCTGACGTTCTCCTCACCAGTAATGGTTGAACTCTTCAGCAGTGATATTTCCGGTATCCTGCTGAGTTTCAGAGTGTTCACACCAAGCAGGTCCCACATTTTCAAAACAGAAACGCCGGGTTTCTTTCTACTGCTCGGCATTCGCTGCTCTGTCCGCCAGATTCGAGATTTCTGGCCCATACTGCAGCTCTGATATGCAGAAGGAAGAGTTATATGATGAACTCACCACTCTCGTTCGCAGGATCAAGGGCTCTGACATTGTAACGCTAGCTGGTGATTTTAATGCACAGGTTGGCAAACTTAGTGCATCAGAAGCTTGTTTAGGTGGGCATTGTGCTTTACCCGCTCAGTGTACAAAAAGCGGGGATGGGCTTCTCCAGTTTCGTGCGGACAATCAATTGTTCCCATCTAGTACTAATTTCCGACATAACTCACGTCGCACGGAAACATAGCGCTTTAACTCTACAGGTGCTCTGATTCACACTAATCTTGTCGCAGTAAGCTACCGGTGGCACTATTCTGTCCAGAACTTTGGATCCTATTGGTCCACGTACGTAGAGTCGGACCATTTGTTAGTTTTAATGCGATTATCTCTCCAGCTACATGGTCATCGACGCAAACCGCAAACCCGGTTGGCTGTACAACGTTTGTGTGACCCAGAAGTCCGCACCCGTTATGAACAGAAGTTAGCACATGAGCTGTGTTCTACGACGAACAGTAATGTAGGTGAGCATTAGGCCCATGTCCGGCAGGCATTGCACGCGGGAGCAGGTTTCGCCTGTGGTCCTAGATCTGATGTCTACCAAAGGAACTGAATTTCGCAAGAGTCGATCAATCTGATAGAGCAGAACATCAGCTCTCGAACTGTAAGGAGATGAATAAGATACGAAGAAAGCTACAAAAGCAAGTTACAAAAAGTCCTAAGAAGGATGGCGAAATTGGTGGGTCAAAGTAGCCAAAGAAATGGAAGTGGCAGATGCCTCAGGCAACAGTCAAAGACTGTTCAAACTTATTCGCGACACCGGTGGACGGAGAACCCCGGTCAGCGAAATGATATGTGATAGAAATGGAGAACCTATTCATGGCACACAGCAAAGGCTCGATTGTTATGCTGAATACTTCAAGGAGCAGTTTAGCTGGCCATTTGGTAATTTAGTTACTCCTGTGTCAACGACTGCGAATTCTTGGGGAGTATCACTTGAGCACTCATCGAAAGTGGAAGTGGAGTCGAGCATTCGATTACCAAAGTGAGGGGAAGCGACCTGTCCCGACGGACTCCCTCCAGTTCTTTACAAAATGTATGGTGGTGCATTGATAAAATCACTTACCACCCTTATCCGTGACGTTTTGAGGGAGGAACGTGTTCCGTTATTATAGGGTGAGTCATTTATTGTACCCGTCTTCATCAAGGGAGTACGCAATGCCTGTGGTAATAATCGTGGGATTAGCTCAGTTCCAATAGTCACCAAGGTGTTAGCCTCGATCTTGCTGCGTCGTCTTACACCGGCTCGAGAGAGGAACGCCCGCGAACAACAGGCCGGATTCCGGCCAGATCGAGGATGTATCGACCAGATTTTTACTCTTCGTCTAAAACTTGAGGCGCGCCAGACACACTGAGATAATGGTTTTTCTCGACTTGAAAGGCGCTTTCGATCCAGTTGGCCAAACAGCGCTATTCAGTGCTCTTCATCGGAAAAGTGTGCCCCAGAAGTTCGTGAATCTACCGAGGTCATTGTACTCTCATACTTTACGGTTTATGGTGAGCTATCCAGTCCATTCGAAACGACCAGCGTTGTTCGACAGAGATGTCCCATTTCTCCACTCTTATTTAACTTCGTCATGGACGAGATGATGGAGAGTACTTTGCGAAACCTTCAGAATGTAGGCGCCCAACTGGGAAATAGTGAGAAGCTTTGTGACCTAGATTGTGCGGACGACCTTGTCTGCTTGTTCGAGTGCATGGAACATGTGCAACGTGCACTAGACAGACTCATTAGAGCTGTGGCTTCATTCGGCATGCGTCTTGCACTTTGAAATTGTAAGGTAACGCTGCGAGACTAAACGTCAACGGTCTTGAGCTTGGTGCTCGATGGGGGAGGTACCAACAACTCTCGACCGCTTCACGTACCTCGGCAGCATCGTGACGACGGATAAGAGCCCGCGTATATCATAGGCTCGAGCGACTTACGCCGGACTGCAGCACCTGCGTTGCCCACCTGATATGTCGCTGAGGGTGAAAGTTCGTGTGTACTGTGCCACGGTGCGCCCAATTCTGTTGTATGGTTGCGAGACATGGAGTTTGTGTGCGGGGGATGTTCATCGCCTTGAGGTTTTCGACCATCGATGTTTACGTAGTATCGTTAAGATTGGATGGAATGACCGGGCGAGCAGTGCTGAGGTCAGAAATCGAGTATTGGGTACTAATTCAGAAGACGTTCTATCACAGCGTATCCAGCTTAGTAGACTTCGTTGGTTAGGGCACATGCTACGTATAGCAAACACGCCTACCGTGCCGTGCCCTGTTTTTCGTTCCTTCTAGGGAGTGGAGGTCAACAGATGACTTAGCAACGAGGAATGAGAAAATGTACAGCAGACTTAGGAAAAGTAGGTGCCTAACGCCTTCGTGGTTGGGGTCCAAAAGATCCCACAACCAGTTGGCTGGAGACTCTGAAAGGTATGGCAGCGAACCGTAAATAGTGGCGATCGTGTTGTCACTTTTTTCTGTCGAATCCAAATGATTGATCAATATGCGTTTGTACAGTTAGAATTTGTATTCTGTGTTGGCAACTGGGGCGTTGTTTCCTTTCCCCACCCCTGTAAGTCCACTCCCTGTCCATCTTGTGTATTCATTGTTTCTATTTTTTAGGTGCAGCATGATAAAGAAAGCAGTGGTACTGTTTAACGGTGGATGATGATGAGACAAAACTACTGAAAGACGCTGCAAAAGGAACGAGTTGGTGAAACAAAGCGGGCTTTATATAAAGTTGAAAGTTGGAACGATTGATATTCAAATGTGGTGGTCGAATGAAGTGAACAATTTGGAACATTTCGGTCGCATAGCTAAGCTCCGTAGTAGGAATTAGAAATTTACTCTAGATGGATTATTCTTAGATGCTTTCGTATGGCTGTATGGGCTTGAAGAAGTAGCACAAATTGAATAAATAATATTAGTGCAGCATTTATCGCGGCTGGGTATACCGAAATGTTTAATTTTTCATTCGAGGGGGATTTCGTTTTTTTCAAAATGTTTTCAATACACGAACTACTGTTAAGTCATCTAACCAACATTCTGTGCGCAGTAGCTACCAGTAATGGGTCTTTTAATGCTATATTACAGCTTTTGTAACTAAATTCCACATGCAATCATTGTTTTTCGATTCTAAGTGGCAATGCATCATTGCCATTGTTTGTTATTATTTTCAGAGTCGCTCACTCTAGGTTGTGCTGTTAAAATCTGCTACAGCGTTGACTGTTTATTATCCTCTGCGGCCATTTTAGCGACCTATTGTAGGATAGGTCTTGTTCGTAATACCCAAACTATAGCATATCCTTGCCTCAGTATCCTTTGTTTGCCACAGTCTGCGAGATAACAAAACAGCTTTCTGTGCGCTCCATGGTAGAGACGAATTTTGTGTTTCAGTTTTGCCATAAACAGCGCTAATGTATCAATAAACCCGAGCAGTTACAGGTCTTACCTAAGCTAAATTCTCGATCGAAAACCAGAAAATTAGGAGTGGGCTAATACTAAGAAGGTAACTACTCGTTATCCGCTTAATGTGGGTAGTGTAGTGTTAGACTGCTTTCTGATGTCACCGGGATCGTTATCATACCTGGCCTATTGGGATCTCAAGTAATTCTTCTCAAAGCCACGTTCGCTTTTTGTCGCAAATTTCGGTGGACTCGTGCGCTTATACGGTATTCTCCCTCCCACTATACAGCAAGAAGCAAGCAATAAAAAAATGCAAAAACACCGGCTGTGCTATACTGTCATATCCTCTGATATATCTGATTATGGAGTAGTTGAATTTCGTGGTTTTTAGCGAGTAGTTTACGATGCTTTCCGGATTCACAAAGCGATTACTCGACTAGCCAATTGGTGAGTTCAGAAGGGCAAAGCTGTATACTACCTGGCTTGTACCTTAGTCGCGGATAGAGAGTCGACCGCATTTTCGTAGCTAGTTGTGAATAGGGTGGGCTTCGGTTTGCATGGTAAACGGCTGCGGACGATAAGCGGCGGTACTCGAGTATGTGGCGAGGTTCTGTACTTGACTAGCGTCCTCTATAAAACGTCACACAGACATATATATATATATATATATATATATATATATATATATATATATATATATATATATACGATAGGAATGCATATTTTCGGAACAAAATATGCATTCCTATCGTATATATATGTAACTGTATTAGCCAGAGGATGAAGTTACCGAAAACAAGCTTGTTCGCTATCGTGCCTTTTTCTATAATGCGATGGGATTATTCAGTGAATATATATATATATATATATATATATATATATATATATATATATATATATATATAGTGGTATATTCAAGTCTGTCAAATGTCGCACCCTCAAAAAGCAGCAGTTTGTCAGATGTTCCCAGTGTCGCTGAAACCAGCCTCATTGACTCACTATAAGAACGGGTCTCCAAAACGTAGCACCCGATTGGCTGAGGCTGTTCTTTCACGTGATGGGTCCAAAAGTCCTCTAATTAATCGACTAGATGAGTAGTAATCTATGTTCTGGTCTGCTAGCAAAGGCAGTCTTGGTGTTGGTAACGGGTCAGTCAATACCTCCACAGTCTGCTGACGTAAAAAAGATTCTGGGTTTATTCATTACGAAATCATCGTAAATACGCATTGTGAGATCATGAACGGAGATCTATCAATTATTGAGAGGCTTGAATATCTAGTTTCTCGGCCAGGTGCAACACAAACCTCCTTGGCGAAACGTTTTGGCTTATTGCGGGAAGCTGTGCAGATAGGATCGTCAACAAGGCTGGTTTATTATCGTGTCTTTATAGGCTAAAATCTGCAGAGGTGTCATTTGAGAGTAGAGAAGAAATTTAATGAAGTTAAACGATGCCACCTTCCAAGATAAACGAAGAACAATACAGCCCCACTAAAGGTCATAGGCTTTCGGTTTAGATTTCGTGCAATCACTCGGACCGCTCAACCCAGATCAACCTGATGATGAACCGTCACATGGTGTATTGCGATCGACGAATTGGTCTACAAAGGTGTTATTTGAGAGTAGAACAGAAGTTTGCAGTTAATGATGCTCTCTGCGGTGGTTCTTGAGGATGCATGAAAAACGGTGAAATTCCCAGTGTAGTGTTGTGCCCTACCCGAATACATGTTAGACGGGTGTCATGCTTAGGTTTCTGGAAAGACGGTTTCAAAAACCAGATTGGCACTGCTTTTCGTTTCAGTGCTTCTGGTAAAAAATCGTTCTCACCTGTCATTGGAAAATATGCGAATCCAAGTTGTTTTCGAGATTTTGGGTACAATAAAGTTCACTGTTTGTCAAGCAAAGTGAAACAAACCTAAGCTTATCATTTCTTCCTTGATGAACTGTTTACGTCCATCTTCTTACCTTTATTTGCGGATTGACGTAACCGCTCAGCATCAGTCTCGATTACGTTATGCACCTAGTTCAATGGGCCCATCTGGTTCGAACTGTAGAGCGAGCAAAATGTTTCAGGTGGCACGCCGTTTAACTTAAAAAGAAGTTGCTCTCTTGAGGAAAGATAGGTTTTGTTTTAATTTGGTTCACTATGGTGAAATGTGACTGAGTTTCATTCAGCGAATTTCTCAGAGCAGTGTTTACTCGGAGTACGGTCCTCTGCTGTTGAAGGGTTACTTAGGCGGATGACCTCGTTTTTCAACGAGATTAGGAGAGGGTCTGGTATAGACGAAATGGGTCACGGGTTTTTGAAACGGAATTCCACGGTCATCGTTTGTTGCTATCTAGGATGAGCGAACTATCGGTCGATAATCAGATGCGTTCTACATGCTTTCAGTCAAGGCAGAATGAGTCTTAACCATGATCAATTACACCTGGATTGTAAGCAGACTGATTAGGGAATTCGAGGAAACGTGTTCCGTTGAGAACTCAATGATGTGTGGTATGTCAATATACTAGAAAGCGGGCCTGATAAATATAAACAGTGAAAAGTGAACAGTGTGCTAAAGCAAAGTCGGGAGAAACTTGTGTATGTTCATTAAAATGCAAGCACCATGATAAATATTGCACTATGAGAGTCGTAAGTCAGAGCAAGTCGCAAAGGAAACAAATCCAAGTTGGTGCCTGGACAATGTTCGTTCTCCCGGACTGATTAAGGTGGCTGCAAATGTTTGAAAAAGGTAGATAAAAGTTCTGTGTTCACTCCTGCGACGATACTACAATTTAAAACTCGTAATTTAGGAGCTGGATTTTAACTATGCATCAAACAAACCTCGCCGTTGGCTTATACCACATGGAGGTTATTAGTCGGTCGCTGCCTGTTTTCGACAATTCTACTGAGTGTATTTTGTATGGTGAAAAATCGGAGAGGGACATAGATATGAAGACAGAATGTTTACTCAAACTTACACGTAGCCAGGAGTAATCTCAGGCAAATGAAAAATATTCAAATACAAAGTCTGAAAAATATAAATTAAAAGATAAAGGTATTGGGATTCTTCAACTTCGTTATTAGGAGCGTCAGGGGTTGACAATTTATAATGTTGGTATTGACGAACACCCCAACTTTGAAGTCAAGTCATTCTTTAGAAAGTGGTACTTTTTCCCTTGCCTGACGGGCGCGATATTTTGCGGACTTGAGTGTATATACACTTGGTAGACAGCAGTCAGATGTTACTCGGCCCAGTACCATACATAATTTGTTGGTATCTCATAATTCTCCTGCTCAGCTCGCAGGTTATCTTCAGTAGTGCAGCAGGCCTTTGAGACAATAGGGTAGGCCTTCTCTTCTGTATTCGGATGCGGAAGTGTGCAATAATAAACAAAATCCATCGGTTAGGATTCCTATATCTTCCATGTCATAAATAGACTGTTTACCCGTACGCATCTTTCAACCGCCGTCCGCCTCGATGGATACCGTGTTCCGCTTAAGTAGATCTGGAGCGTAGGAAACCGTCGCAGCCTTTACGCCTTGAGGTTTGATCTAATGACTCATCGGCTGTGACAGTCCATAGATATCCGTTGCATTGCTGACCCGATATTCCTACCGAATTTGAGCAATGATTTGATAATAGCAGTGTCCAGATACTGGCAACATTCGTAAATTCCTCCGGCTCACTGAGCAAAAATATCGTAGAACTGCGCGATCAAATAGATCGGTAACCGCTTTTAGAGGGAGAAATTCGGAAATGGTGGGAATGAATATGGCGTGATTGTCTTCTAGTACCTGTCGAACTGTGCAGACAGTTGACGCAATCTCGGCTGAATCTTGCTCGAGTATTGAATAATCGATCAGTTTTGGTGCAGTGCGAGCGACTTGTCTACTTTCTCGCAGGTCGGCACGGTTGCCGAATTACTCTAATTATGTAAATTTATTCTTTGCCCATGTCAAACCAAGGAGTTTCGCCAACACCAACAACCAGTCCCGCTAATTTTCTTTAAAAATATGACGAAACGACCCAACCGGTCCAGGTAAACTTCCACCCCCGACGGAGGGACAGTATTTCCACCTCTACTATAGATCGTCATCTAAACCGCCGTTGGGAACTGAAGCCATTGTTCTAGGCGGTGTTTTTCTTAAGTCGTTGGACTCATTGCTTAATTCGCCCATTTTTTCCCATAAACTCATCCTTGATTGGATTAAATAAACTACAGTTGTTGTCAATCGCTATAGCCTTCCCCACTTTCTCTTGTATTGAGAGTTTCTGTTGTTCGCAGTTATTTCTCACGTTTCTTATCAGTTACCTTCCAAGAGGCCTATCGTGCGTCATCATTTCCGGCAGCTGGAGAAATGCACCCACGCTCATCTAACAGAGCAACTAAGAATACAAATGTCCATTGGTTGTTTGCGACTAATTCTGTGATCTTGTTCATGTGGCACTAGCAACCTCAGGGATATGTGTTCAACTTTTGTGTGTATCATGCTTATTTGACTGCAGCGATAACTGAGTCGATAATTCGGGATAGGAAACAGGTCGGTTATCAAAGTGTAGTAGCAAATGCCGCGTACTGTAGCACAACGTTTTTCCTTTAATGGTGCGTTTCACTCTCTTGTGATCTTTGTGATGTGCACAAATTCATGTGTTCCGCTCTAGTTTGGCAACCCGAGGGGCGTTTCATACCTCATTTTAGATCGTGTTCCATTATGTTCACGTTTTCGAGCTTGTTTCGAAGTTTGGCTGATACATTCTTGGTGTGTTTGTTTCTTCTACGGTTGCTGCCTTATCCAGGTAGATTTGTCGAAAATAGATGACATTCGAAAGTCGGTTTTACTGGCTTATTTGGCGGTGCCGTTCGCGGCTTTTTACCGCTTTTTTAAACACTGCTATTTGGTTTCCAGGTCAATATCTGCTACATCGTGCGAGTTTCGCAGATCGTCCATGACCCTTTATTCGGTGACCTACTGATCAGTTATTTACGACTAGTCATCACATTAGCTATTTTTCTTTCTGCGACACAATAATTCGTTTGGTAGTTCTTAGCTATACTCTGCTGGCCGTGGGCCCAGTAACTGCTTTTCCGAGATAACACCTATTTGTCCCTGTCTCATTATTGGTTTTCCTCCTAGGCACCATGGTCTCAAAACCACGGCAACATACTTGAAAACCCTCATCGGGTCACCGTATAGTATCGACAGGTGTGTAGGTGGCTGACGCAAGTGTTTTCTTGAATTTCGATAGGAAATCAGGTTGCGGTATTCTCATACATTCCATCAAATTCAAGCGTACGTTCATAGACCCGTTGCCACGTATCTAAGGTTTTTCCTTGTTTTTATGCAGTGGTAAACTTGACCCGTACACGTTCGTCCACAACATCTACTTACAGGTTGTGTGCCGATTGCTCTTTCTGGTGATTATCCTGGTGGGTTCTACTGTCCGTGTCACGGCAGTCACTACGACGCATCCGGTCGCATTCGCAAAGGACCAGCTCCACTAAACTTGGAAGTTCCCGAGTACAGGTTTATTGACGAAAACAACGTCATCGTTGGCTAGCGCCTCTGCTAAGGTTCTTCAAATTGTATCTAGTTAGCCGTATTGCCATAGTTCTTGCGAGAAGTTCCTCCGCGCGCACAAACAAACATTGTCAGTTGAACATTTGATCTGTAGTTATTTCTGAACGAATATGTATGTTTCGTGCTAAAACTTGTTTTAATTTTTGTACTAACACTAATGAAAAAGGTCTGGTCGGTTTGAAACTACTCACCATCGGGGGAACTGCTCCGATCGCTAGGATGAGTCAATTATCGATCGATAATCAGATGCGTTCCCCGTGCTTTCAGTCAAAGTAGAATGAGTCTTAACCATGATCAATTTCACCTGAATTATAAGCAGACTGATTAAGAAATCCGAGGAAATGTGTTCCATTGAGAACCCAAGGATGCTTAATACTCCGAATACCAGGTACTTACTAGATCCCGAGAATGGCCTAAGGAACGGGCTACAAGCCAGAAGTTGCGACGGTTGCCAAAAGGCAGCAAAAGTCAGTGGAATAGGTGAAAGACGGTTTGTATTGAAACAAGACCGATCGCGTTTACGTTTTTAAAGCGACACGGCGTTATACTAGTTAAGGGAGCCAATCGCTCAACTGTCCGCAAGCACGGCAGTCAGAAGCGTGTTTTTCAATTGGCGGGAATCAGTTGTCCTTACAGCAAGCGGGCAAATAACAAACAGCCCTGTGGCATCGAACAACACACAAATCGCCTAGAGCTAAGTGCCAACTAGTTTGTGGTGGTTTTAGGTCACGAATCTACACATTAAACTCAGTCATCTCTGGGTCGCTACAACAACTTTCCCCTAGAAGGGAACTGTCGATCTAACTGACGGGCGCATAGCGCGCAGGTCTCCGTCAACCTCAAGTCTCATTAGTCGTCTAGGGACCATGTTACGATGCCACAATCCGCTCGTGCCGCAGGTGGAGGTTAACTAAAATGCGCACAGGCCTAGCAGTCATCTACGAAGACCTCGGCTATATATATATATATATATATATATATATATATATATATATATATATATATATATATATATATACCGTGCAAAATAATCCAACACGTCTTTCAGGGGGTTTCTCCATCCGCCGTGCCCGTACATGCAGTGGAATAGCAAAATAAAACAAAAGAGCAAAGGGCGAGTGAGCAGAAAGGAAATGAAAGGGGCTTATCCCGCTCGGTCGGCGCCATACGCAAATTTTGAAATACACTGAATCTTTTGGTTTTCAAAATGGTTTTATAAAACGTCTAAACCGACGGTAAGTGGGGTAAAAAATAAATACTGTCTACGAGACGCTTTGGCCATTGTGCATGACGGCCAGATCGCGCTGCTCGCTGCGGCTCCACGGTTCCGCGGTGTTGTTTGAGGCCCAAGGGTGGCATCTGTGATGGGTCAAGAAACTATTGGAGTACTACCGTTGAGTAGAGTCGCCCAACGCTCGAGAAAACCGCTGGAAATTTGTGCCTCCTTTTTTAAATCCATCCTAACCGCTCGTTTCTTAGTCTGCTTCCTCATCATCTATCTTTCCGATCGAAACCACTTAATTACCACCGATTAGAACAACCCTGAATGTCTGTACAAATTTGCATTTCGAGGACTGTTTCACTCAGAATGTTCGGAAGATATTCATTGTTCGTGTTACGTGTCTGCCGGATCTGGTTTTATGGTTTGATGGAAAAGCGGTTTCCAGGAAAGGGATTAGCATGATAAACGTTGTACAAGAAAACATTTCCACGTGCAGGTCTCAAAAATGGTCTCATTGTTAGTTGTTTTTCAACAAAATGGATTAACGTCTAATAATTCATATATCAGAACAAGTATAATCAATGAAATAGGAAATTATCAAATAAACTGTTAACCAAGTCTGAGGAACATCTAGAGTTGTGATTCATGATAAGCTGTTACTAATCTTCAGAATGCCTGAAAAGGTGTTGATTGGACCGAATAAGTAAAACAATTTCAAAAGAAAAAGCAGCTTGGAATGGAGACTGTTGTGTCATGTCCCCATGTTATACGTTAATTGGTGTACATTTCCTACCCGCGAGCAAGTGAATCAACGGCAGTGTTTTAATACGAAAATTGTCATGAATAAATATCAGTGTTATTATTTAAAAATGAACCATTAATAGGGATTCCCCTATATGCGAATAAAACCGTTCATTATTTCACAAAAATACCACGATTTTACCGCCGCCAGCTCGCACACAGTAAGGTTGTAACTTTTCTAGAAACTATTTAATGTAGACTATTGCGAAATAATAAGAACAATTATCGTCCGTTGTAAGATAAAGTGTACATGTTACTTTGTAGTGAACGGCGAAAATTTTCAGAATAACACAGAAATTATCAAAATGAGTTCAAATCTGATGGTTTGTAGATGAACTGACAAAACACAACTACAATAATACAGTACTGTGCCAACTGGCACATTAAAAAAAATTCCGTGCAGGTGACGATGATGAAGTCAAGAGAGGTATTATTATCTTCCTTCCGAAACGCACATTGTGGACTTCGTGAATTCTTCGGTAAAATTATTCTGCTGGTCTTAGGGGTCTTTTGATGGACGAACTAGGATCTCCCAAGTATGATTCACAAGCGGAATCGACAGCTGCATTTCATAACCCTCGCGAACGAGATACTGTCCTTGGGTAACGCGAGATATGGGGGAAATGAAAGCTCAGAGCGTGTTACACGTCAGCACGTTGCTTTTTGGTTAGTGTGTTGCTTATATAGTCATCGGACAAGAACTGCCAATGAGATTCTACATTGTTTTCGACACACAAGATTCTCCCAAGCTGTATTTCTCGATCAGCTGAAAGAAATCATAACAATGCGAACATACTAACCCGCACGGTTGTTCGACTTTGATGCGCTGGTAGTTTAGGATTCTCCTAAGTTAAGTCAGGACCTGATCCCGTATAGTGTCTATAGCCCCTGGTCTTCGGTTCATGACACGTTAGAGAATATACTTGGCAGCGCGCAAAGCAGAACTCGAAACGCTGGAGCGGGTCGTGTGCATTGGAAGAGCGCAACGGCGTGCAGACGATGTACACAGGCGGGGCAAGTGGCGCCACCAAATACGGTAATTGTCCAAACAAACAAATTTGTTTGTATCGGTGGCACTGCAGGGATCTCCGCCTAGAAGGCCCACGCAATTGAGCTTCGGCCCATGATGGGCACTCTGGCTTCGGTGGCGAGAGACGTTTTCCATGCCTCCTACCGCGATCGAACAAAACAACGAAGCCAGCACAAGCCGTTCTCCATGACTCACACTGGTCGCTGTGCGTCGATCGCGAAATTGCGTCCTCCTTAACATTTCATCCCACCGGGGTAGATCCTGCTTGTGACTTGGCAGTGGTGATTGTGTTGTAGGGTTGGTCGTTGTCGGCATATCCCAAAATTCCGTTTACCTGTGGTTGTTATTGCCTTCGTAAACGAGCCAGCGTCCGGCGTCAAATGAGTCCAGTCGCGATCCAATGAGCGTTGTGTTGGAACCATGCGAGATCCTGGAATTCCATATGGTTCTGTCCGACGGGACGAGCTGGAAGGCAAGAAACACAAGGAAGCTGCGGCTTGGAGCGCGATCGGATATTCGACTGAGTGGGACATACCGGCGCAATACAGGCTGCCGCTACCCTTGTCGTGATAACCACGTGGTCGTGCATTCATGCATAATAGAACTATGTACAAGTGGGATATGAAGAGTAAACTTGAATACATACAACTGTTACACATTAAGAAAACCTTGTTGGCGGTCGCAGCTCGCGGCCGCGTGGATTTCTTCTGTTGATGGGTGCAGCTGTGTCTTTCGTGGAGTTTGGTGTTGCAACAAGTAACGAGGAGTCGTTAGTAGGAGTGACAGGGGCCGACTCAGGACGCCTAACCGAAGTTTGTGAGCGGGTGGGGACACCTGGAGGGTTGTTCGAAGTGGGCTCTACCTCAATGAAGGCTGGTTTAAGGCGGTCTATGCCATTGGCAGCACAGAGTCGTTGGACTGATGGAATCGTTGCATCACCTGCTTGCTTTGGAATGACACCAACTGCTGCACCGGTGCCAATCAGGAACAGGTTATTGGAAACTGAATCTCGAGCATGCAACAGACGACTGCTATTATGACCGCCGACCGCGTTAGTCGTCGGAACGCGTCGGGATATTAGTTCCCCTGTTTGGCACCTGGGAAGGTGCAACCGGCTTCGCGGAGCCGGGTCTTCTCCCCAGACCGTTTGTGATATCGGCAGTACGTTGATCGAGGTGAACTAACGGGGCGGTCAGGGGAAGGGCTTCTGAGGCGTTCACGTCGGTCTGAGTTGTGATAAGGTGTATAGTCTCTACAGTGAGAACAACTAGGAGTGGAAAAACGTCTGAAAGCCCGCTCGAAAGCAGCTATCAGAGTGTTTTCGGAGAGTGTTCCTACAGTGGGAGCGGTGGTCTAGGGGCTGCTCGAGTTTGTTACGGCCGTAATTTGTGGATGGTACCGTTCCATAATACCGTCCGCTAGTTTTGCCGCTTCTGTGAGCTTAAGATGGCTAGAAACCTCGAGTAGTGCTTGAATATTGGGTGGTAGTCGCTGTACCCACAACTCTTTAAGGACTTTTTCCTCTAAAAGTTGCCGTGCCGGCTGCTGCATTTCTCTTAGTAATGCAGAGGGCTTCTTGCTACCTAACTCTGCCCTTGGATCAGCCGTTCTAGTGTGGACGATTCTGACGGCAAAAGACGAGATTGCCGCGTCTTTCGCGGCTGTGTAGGAACTGCTACTGAATATTACGTCGCGTATCTGAGTAGCAACGTCACGGGAAAGGTGACCGATAATTCACAAGTAACGGCTTCGTTCGCTTGTGATTGTATATGATTCAAACTCTGCCTCTAACATATGAAACCAGAGTTGAGGGTCATCAATGAAAAATTCAGGGACGGTTAGGGAGATTGTCAAAACGGATGGTTCCGGATCAGGTTTGCGGTCGTTGCTAGCCATAAGTGCAATGGTATATCAAATGTTAAACGATATATAAAGACCAATTCAGCAACCGCGAAACACTTATAATATCGAAATGAGGAAAATATAAAAATAATATGGTAGCAGAAATCGGGAATTTACCGTTTATATGTCGGAAAACGTGTATATGTAAACGAGTAAATGTGATTGAAGGACTAACGAGTGCCCTTGGAGGATTGAATTTGTTGTTCGGGCTCACCAGTTTAGGATTTTCATAAGTTAAGTCAGGACCTGCTCCCGTACAGAGTCTATAGCCCCTGGTCTTCGGTTCATGACACGTTAGAGAATATACTTGGCAGCACGCAAAGCAGAACCCGAAACGCTGGAGCGGGTCGTGTGCATTGGAGGAGCGCAACGGCGTGCAGACGATGTACACAGGCGGGGCAAGTGGCGCCACCAAATACGGTAATTGTCCAAATAAACAAATTTGTTAGTTTTTTTTATAGTGTTGTATTGGTAGCACTACAGTAGCAATCACCACCAGCCGTCTACTCGAGTAGACCGCTGCTTAGCAAGATTCAAAGACCCCGAATCTGCTGTTGATCCAACTCTTACGGCTCTGCTTCAAGTGCACAGACACCGGGAGTATCTTTTCATTGTGGATCAAGATTGAAGAAATACTTGATGACATTCGGCTTTCCGTAGAATACCCATTGACTGTGATTCAGGCCATGAACGCCAGTGCTCTCATAATGTCACCTCACCAAAATGAGGCATTTCTTCGCACTGAGGACCTTCTTGCGCCCGTGAGAACTCTCCCACCTCGTCTGTTTACGCATAACAATGTATTCTGATTCCCAGATTCTGAAGATGAATGACAAACGTAACACAGCGATCAGTACTCAGTATCGCATGGATCTCACAATAAACATCACTACAAAACAACTTAGTCGATGTCCAAGGATATATATGCATATATACATGTATATGCGTACATATAGTTGGAATTATGTATACGGAGAAATAACAGAGTTAAAGTAAACCGGTAAAGTGTGCATGTTATCTCTGCAAATGATGAATTATTTTCCTCTATAGAAAAACGGGACCGCACATCCCACCAGCAGAAGAAGAACCAGCATGGAAGCCTTCGTCACGAGGGAGCCCAGTAAACCAAAATGCGCCGTTCTTGTGACGCAAATTTATGCTAATAACTATTGTGGTACTATTATTAATATATTCCCTATGAAATTTCACGAGCTTCTTTACAAGCTTTCAAGGCAAATGTCAGGAGTCATTTTAGCCCAATCCTGCCTGTCATAAAAAGATTAGAAAACTGAAATATTCAGTAAGGAAATCCGGACAGATTTCATGTAGACTGTCTCTGGGAGATCGGAAATCATTCAGAAAGTCATGCACCAACTAAAGGAGAGAAAATTGACGCACTCTATACCTACCTAACCAGTGGTGTGCTAGATACGCGAATTCTGCCTCGTCCGCTCCTGGTTACCCCCACCACCCCTTCTTCGAATGACGACCCCTATCGCACCCAGCTACGGACTGATTGCGACCCAATAGCATCTTATAAATCCAACCCATAACGAACCACGTAGTTCATTGCTATTTGGCCCAAACCCTGTTTACAACTATCTAGAAACCCGCTGCGTATTTCTTTCAACAGTAACTGGCAA